>CATNEM010000319.1:67500-658629 GCA_950096795.1 Macrostomum cliftonense
GAGATTATCCCTCAGTCAGACCCTACAGAGAGATTATCCCTCAGTCAGGCCCTACAGAGAGAGATTATCCCTCAGTCAGGCCCTACAGAGAGAGATTATCCCTCAGTCAGACCCTACAGAGAGAGATTATCCCGCAGTCAGACCCTACAGAGAGAGATTATCCCGCAGTCAGGCCCTACAGAGAGAGATTATCCCTCAGTCAGACCCTACAGAGAGATTATCACGCATTCAGGCCCTACAGAGAGATTATCCCGCAGTCAGGCCCTACAGAGAGATTATCCCTCAGTCAGGCCCTACAGAGAGAGATTATCCCTCAGTCAGACCCTACAGAGAGAGATTATCCCGCAGTCAGGCCCTACAGAGAGAGATTATCCCTCAGTCAGACCCTACAGAGAGATTATCCCGCAGTCAGGCCCTACAGAGAGAGATTATCACGCATTCAGGCCCTACAGAGAGAGATTATCCCTCAGTCAGGCCCTACAGAGAGATTATCCCGCAGTCAGCCATTACAGAGAGAGATTATCCCTCAGTCAGCCCCTACAGAGAGAGATTATACCTCAGTCAGCCCCTACAGAGAGAGATTGTCCCGCAGTCAGCCCCTACAGAGAGATTATCCCTCAGTCAGCCCCTACAGAGAGAGATTATACCTCAGTCAGCCCCTACAGTGAGAGATTATCCCGCAGTCAGCCCCTACAGAGAGAGATTATACCTCAGTCAGTCCCCACAGAGAGAGATTATCCCGCAGTCAGGCCCTACAGAGAGATTATCCCGCAGTCAGTCCCCACAGAGAGAGATTATCCCGCAGTCAGGCCCTACAGAGAGATTATCCCGCAGTCAGCCGGCCACCTCGAACAGCTGCAGCCGACGGTTGCCGCTGTCGGCCACCACCAGCAGCTGGCGGCAGCACGACGTGCCGTCTTGCAGCAGCGCCACCCCGGTAGGACAGCAGAAGGCGTCCTCCTCGCCGCTGTCCTCCCCGGAGCCGCACTCGACGCCGCCGAGCGTTGCCAGCAGCCGTCGGCCAGTCGGATCGACAACTCGAACGACGTGCCCGGCGCTGTCGGCCACGAATATCCGGCCGTTAAAATCGACGGCCAGCCCGGCCGGTGCCTCCAACTCGAGGCCGTTGGGCGCGGCCGGCGGGTAGCTGGCCAGCAGGCGGCCGGGCGGCGACGTCGCCGAGACGATCCTCAGCCTGCCGTTGCAGTAGTCGGACAACGCCAATTGGCTGTCCGGCCCGGCCGCCACACCCGACACCAGCCAGTCGGCGAACTGTTCCAATTGAACGGCGGTTGTCAAGTCTCCGGTTGTCATAGCAACGGATAGTACGCGCCGGCCGACTCTGTCGTAGGTGAACAGCCGGGGCTCGGCTGGGTGGCCGGTCAGGCCGGCGAACCGGCAGCCGCCAGTCCGGGCCGCGGCGGGCCGGCTGGTCCACACTGGGCGGCCGGAGAGATCCGCCGCCGTCAGCACCGACTCCTGGGCGATGAAGACGAGCTGCGAGCCGCCGACGCCGACGCCGCCGCAGTGAAGCCCGACTAGCCAGTCGTCCCAGTCGATGTCGGCCTCGCAGAGCATCAATCGGCGATCGGCGGAGTCGGCGGGCAGCAGCGGGGCTGCCAGCAGGTGGCGCCGGCACTCGGAGGGGTCGAAGCTCACGAACAGGCAGGGCTGGGGAGCCGGCGTCTGCGAGGTGTCTGCAGTGCGGGTCGGGTGTCTGTAGGGAACGACTGGGCTGTCTTTTGAGACAGTTGGAATGTCTTTTGAGACAGTTAAGGGTTGTCTTTTGAGACAGTTAAGGGCTGTCTTTTGAGACAGTTAAGGGCTGTCTTTTGAGACAGTTAAGGGGGTGTCTTTTGAGACACTTAAGGGGTGTCTTTTGAGACAGTTGGGTGTCTTTTAAGATAGTTATCGGGTGTCTTTTGAGACAGTTGGGGTGTCTTTCGAGACAGATGGGGTGTCTTTTGAGACAGTTAAGGGGTGTCTTTTGAAAAAGTTGGGGTCTGAAGAGAAATAAGTGCCTTAGAAGTCAATAAAATGTCCTTATGACATCCTGGGCACTGGGAAAAGACAGTCAGATATTTTTCAGGAGACAGTGTGGTGCCTTCTAAAATAAGTTTTGTGTCCTGCCGTTTAAATTTTTGCCTTGGAGCACAGTTCTTTATCTTTTAGATTATTAGACGGGTTTCCTAATTAGGAAATGTTTTCCTAAACAACCATTGGAGCATTCATATCAATTTAAAAAAATTAATATTATCTCGAATTACTGCGAGTAGTTCCTTCCATGGAAATTACACACAGCTCGTTTGATTGCACTTTTATACGCTCGTACTGTGCTGCATTAGTGTCTACCCAGTGCAGAAACCTATTTTCATGGCCCAGCTACAATACATTCACAGTCTGTTTAGAAAACGGAACAGAAGCTTGAAGTTTTAGTCGGTATAAATTAATTTCTATTAGTTGCTACGCAGATTCTATATCCGTAATTGGTTTGCTTTGCGAAATTCTTAAATGCTAAAACGAAAAAAAATTCTGTTCCAGCTTATAATTGCGCACCTGTTCAAGTCAGGATCACCCCTGCTTACGAGCGTAACAGCTGCTACCTTAGTTATACAGTGAACAGAAAAAATATTCTCTTGAAATTGAACCAAGCACCACCATTTGTAATTTAAAAATCCCCGTAATTAACTTCAAAACTTTAAGATCCTCAAACGTCACGATCACTGAAATCCAAAACTTACTAATCCCTAAAATTCCCATTCCAAAATAAATCCATCCTAACCCTAACCCTAACCCTAATCCCAAGCCTTCTGCAACCTCGATAATGACAGCAGATCGAAATCCCCCCACCGTACAAAAAAACTTCCTCACCAGCGGCACAGACCGGCACCAGTTTGCCGCCGCTGTCCACGGCGAATCCGCCGGTGCGGCTGGCCACGGCTAGCCAGCGCACGCAGCCGCCGAGCTGGGCGACGCTGCCGGCAGCTCGGATTGTCAGCGGCGACCCGGCTGAATCCGACGCCGGCGTAGCCGACCAGCTGTCGTCGTCGATTTTATCGTCTGCTGCAGTCGCGTCAGTGCGAGCGTCGGCCCGAGCGGCGGCTTGCCGACACGCGGGACAGTCGGGCCGCAGCAGGCGGGCCATCTGGCGGTCGGTTAGGCGACGGATCTGTCGAAGACCGACGCTGAGCTCCACCAAAGTGGCGCTGGCGGTGCTGTTGTTGTTGCTGTTGTTGTTGCTGTTGTTGTTGCTGTTGTTGTTGTTGTTGTTGTTGCTGTTGTTGTTGTTGATGTTGATGTTGGCACCACCGTTCTTTTCAGCCAGCGTCGCCAGCTTTCTAGCAACGCGGCGCTCCCACTGATCGATGGTAGCTCGCAGCGGAGCAAAAAGGCGCTTGGCTGCGGCCTCCGGGTCACGGCTAGAGTTGAGATGAGAGTGATTCACTTAGTCAGTGTCTTTTAGGGGTAATTGTCCGCTTAGCTAGTGTCTGTGAGGGGTAATTGCTCGCTTGGTCAGTGTCTGTGAGGGTTAATTGCCCGCTTGGCCAGTGTCTGTAAGGGGTAACTGCCCACTTAGCCAGTGTCTGTGAGGGGTAATTGTCCGCTTAGCCAGTGTCTGTAAGGGGTAACTGCCCTATTCAATCTTGATCCTATGTACAAAAAGTTTATTTAGCCCTTTCCGTTCGTCGGAGTTTCATAAGCTGAAAAACTGTAGCCTACCGTGTTTCCATCGGATCCGAAGAAGGCAAACACAATATTAACGAAATGCCAGGCGAAATCTTTGTCAAACAGTTTTGTTAGGAATGATAAGCCGAAATATTAATAATGTCTCAGTCTGCTTCTAGCTCTATGTAGTTGTGTGTGTGTGTGTGTGTGTTATTGCTTTTTCAATTCCTGTGTTTCCTTTTTATATTTTCTGTTTCATTCAGTTCGCAATAGAGTCTGCCTGTTGGTGAACTGGTTTCTTTCCTTTTCTGGTTTCTTCCTCTCCCTCGGCGCTCAGCTATTTGTCCGTCCGTCTGGAGCCAGCTAATAGCTACGTTAGAATGTCAAAAATATGAGCACCCACCCCCTCCCTGGGTCCCTCCTCCATGCCAGTCTTTTCCTGGCTTTTATCTACTTACTAAGAGTACCATTGAATAAGACGACAAGTGTAGTTTCCATTCTTCTATCTATTTTTTATCTATACTATGTCTTTATCTCCCTCTCTCAATTCTCTCTCTCTCTCTCTACTGACTCTCCTTCTCTACTTTCTCAGCTTTCCTGCGGAAAGATGTGGAAAAACACACACACACACACACACACACACACAGACACACCTCCATCATTTGAAAAAAAACTGGATTTAGCAGGGTGAGTCAAGTTATCATCAGTACAGTACTGCAAGTACTGTTTGAGCGTACAAAATGATGCCAGACTCATTTCATTGTCCAGCAGTTGACGTCTCACCGTACAGCGGTCTCTACTGGTTTTTTCTTCACTCTTCATCGCTAGACGGCAGGCTCAAGAATATTTCCAGATCATACTGGTCAGCTTGCTTGTGGCTAACAAAAAGCAAGAAATTTTGCTTTCTATAGATACTGTTCTCCCGTCATTGTGCAAAGTGCACAGCTTTACAGTGCATTACTAATGCATTGCATTCTCCAATGTATTGACTGGATTAGCAATCCATTATATTCTTCAATATATTGACTGGATTAGCAATCCATTACATTCTTCAATGTACTGACTGGATTAGCAATCCATTACATTCTTCAATGTACTGACTGGATTAGCAATCCATTGTACTCCAGTATCTACTGACTGGATTAGCAATCCATTGTATTCCAGTATCTACTGATCGGATTAGCAATACATTTTGTTTTATGACTGATTAGCTGCGAACATAATTAGAGTATATGGAGCAATAAACTATTTATGGAGCTCTTGCAAAATATTATTTAGATTATTAATTCAAGGGGCGAAGCCAGTCAAGGCAAAAGTACAATCTAACAAAACAGCCAGGGTTTGGAACTGAAGAGAAGCAAGTGCAAGCGAATTAGCTCTGCTAGCAAGCGGCGCTTTGTTTGGTTGGGCGTGTAGAAGGGCAAAATTCTAAGCATACTGAGACGGGATTTTTGTAATGGAACCCGGGCTGGCTGGAACCAAGGTGAGTAAATACTTCCCTAGTCTGTTGGCTCAGGCTGAGCTTTCAGCTTGAGAGAAGAAAAATGATCAGAGCAGCACTAGGGAGTGTTCTTTTTCATTCAAATTTATTTAATTTTTTAGGTAGGGATAAACTGTTGGAGAAATTATTATAAAAATGTTCAAATCGCTACTCACTAGTAGGCGATACTGCATAAAGTAAGAGACGTTTGTAAGATTTTTTGCTCAATTAATGAAGACAATTTGTAGATCATTTAGACAATCATAGCTCTCTGGAAACAGGTTGCAGTATATTTTCGCAATTTATAAAAGTAAATTTTGTGACTTTGTAATATGATTAAAAAATTTTTAGTACAATTTGTGTCCGGCTGGCGCTGATTTTAGGGACTTTATTTTGGTTGCAGTTCATTTCTGAGAAACCTTTTAGGAAGAAGGAAAGCTATGCTAAGCTAGGTCAAGTTTAGTTCAGGTAAGCTTCAGGTCAGGTAAAGTTCAGGTCGGAAAAAAGTTCAGGTCGATTTCAGTTTTTGTCAGTTAGAGATCAGGTAAGGTTCAGGTCAGGTCAAGGTTGTATTAAATACAGGACAAAAGCATCAGCCTGATCGGGGGTCAAATCAGGTCAAGATTTTTCAGTCCAAGTCAGTGGCAGTGGTCGAAGCAGCCTCTTGAGACGCCGCCTCTGCCGCCTCCTCGGCCTCGGCCGCCTCCTCGGCCTCAGCTTCAGCTTGAAGTTTGCGCTCCAGCTCCTCGCCAGTCACGGGTTGAACGACGGCTTCCAGCACTACCAGCAGCAGGACCAGGAACAGGATGTAAGCTACTGACAAGATTCCAAACAGGTGAAACCACGTGATGCAGCTGTCGGGAATTAATTCTTCCTCTAAAATCGTTTTGGAGAATCATTTATGGGATCTTTAGAGTTTTAAGAAACGGGGCGGATTTGAAAATGGTCTGGAATCTGAAAGGTTGGGGGGAAGCGGGAAGGGTTTGTGAAGCGGGAAGGTTTTGGGAAGCGGGAAGGTTTTGGGAAGCGGGAAGGTTTTGGGAAGCGGGAAGGTTTTGGGAAGCGGGAAGGTTTTGGGAAGCGGGAAGGTTTTGGGAAGCGGGAAGGGTTTGTGAAGCGGGAAGGTTTTGGGAAGCGGGAAGGTTTTGGGAAGCGGGAAGGTTTTGGGAAGCGGGAAGGTTTTGGGAAGCGGGAAGGGTTTGTGAAGCGGGAAGGTTTTGGGAAGCGGGAAGGTTTTGGGAAGCGGGAAGGTTTTGGGAAGCGGGAAGGTTTTGGGAAGCGGGAAGGTTTTGGAAGCGGGAAGGTTTTGGGAAGCGGGAAGGTTTTGGGAAGCGGGAAGGTTTTGGGAAGCGGGAAGGTTTTGGAAAGCGGGAAGGTTTTGGGAAGCGGGAAGGTTTTGGGAAGCGGGAAGGTTTTGGAAAGCGGGAAGGTTTTGGGAAGCGGGAAGGTTTTGGGAAGCGGGAAGGGTTTGGGAAGCGGGAAGGGTTTGGGAAGCGTGAGGGTTTGGGAAGCGGGAAGGGTTTGGGAAGCGTGAGGGTTTGGGAAGCGGGAAGGTTTTGGGAAGCGGGAAGGGTTTGGGAAGCGGGAAGGGTTTGGGAAGCGGGAAGGGTTTGGGAAGCGGGAAGGGTTTGGGAAGCGGGAAGGTTTTGGGAAGCGGGAAGGGTTTGGGAAGCGTGAGGGTTTGGGAAGCGGGAAGGTTTTGGGAAGCGGGAAGGTTTTGGGAAGCGGGAAGGGTTTGGGAAGCGGGAAGGTTTTGGGAAGCGGGAAGGGTTTGGGAAGCGTGAGGGTTTGGGAAGCGGGAAGGGTTTGGGAAGCGGGAAGGGTTTGGGAAGCGGGAAGGGTTTGGGAAGCGGGAAGGTTTTGGGAAGCGGGAAGGGTTTGGGAAGCGGGAAGGTTTTGGGAAGCGGGAAGGGTTTGGGAAGCGGGAAGGGTTTGGGAAGCGGGAAGGTTTTGGGAAGCGGGAAGGGTTTGGGAAGCGTGAGGGTTTGGGAAACGGGAATAGATTGGAAATAAGTTGGATTTAACAATTGTTACCGCATTTAAAAATGGATTTAATTTCTGGCACAGGCGTAGTTCCCACAGTGGAATTTTCCATATCTCGACAAATCTTCAAACGTGCAGCATTGTAGACTGACTGTTTAAAAAATAAAAAAGCGTGAGCTTTTCCGAAATAAAGAAAATCAGAAAAAAAAGTTAGGCATATTTTTTAAAAACCTTTTTGTAAGACTTTTAAACCCGTCTATAGATAATAATTCCAAATCGACGTAGAGCAAGCAGAACAGAAGGCGCAGAGGCGTGTACGTGTCAATAGATAAAGTTCGATTTTTTTCATTTACGATTGTACATTTCAGCAGGTGTACACTGCTTTCACAGATAATAGAATTGAACTACAGTATAACCTACCGGGCGTGCGAATTTATGCGACTTGAGCATGTGGGACATCCTCGAATGAAAGGCTGAGCACATTAATTTTCCCTAAAAAATTAAAGCTAATGTTCACATCAACTGCACTAATGTTCACTGAAAGTTTCAAACAAATTTTCGCACCACTTTTCACATCAATTTCAAAACAATTTTCAAACCAATTTTGACACCAATTTTACATAGATTTTCACACCGATGTCACACAAATTTTCACATCGATCTTCACACCGATTTCACACCAATTTCACATCAAATTCACACCAATTTTCACACCAATTTGAAACTAATTTTCACGCCAATTTCACACTAATTTCACACAAATTTTCACTCTAATTTCGTATCAATTTTCACATCGATTTCACACCAATGTCACATCAGTTTCACACCAATTTCACATCAAGTTCACACCAATTTTCATATCGATTTTCACCCCAATTCGATACTAATTTTTACATTAATGTTGAAATCCATTTGCAAACCAATGGCGATAGCATTAGCTAAATGATTACAATCGACAATGACAACAGATAGTAGAAATTTACTCAGGAATAAGAATAAAACAGTGATGTTTTCTCGGTCAAACTACAATTGTATTTAAGGCGAATATCCATATTTAAATAGCCAGGCACTGCTAAAGGACGGATACAGAAATCGCAGAGAGAAAGGAATTTTTAAAATAAAAAATGATAAAAAGCAAAAACAAGTAAACTGATGGATAAGGCTATTTAAAGCAAGTGATGTACCAAGCTTATGATTGCTAAGATCTCACTACTTGGCAGTAGGCACTATTGTAAGTTTCAAAAGAAAAGAACTGAATACAAAGAGCACGATCAAACCAGCAAATTTACAGAAAACACCCACAGAATAAATGGCTGTTTTAATTGACTAGCAGAGGTAAATATGAGTGATTTTAGGGATAGAATGTTATTAAAATTACACCCTATTTTGTTAAATGTTTGCCAATTCTGCTATTAAAACATGCACAAAAACAAAAACATCGTAGTCATCGACAGTTAAAAAGGCGAATTTTAGCTACATTTCAGCTTGTAATGTTAAAATATCTAAAATTTTCTTATAAATTAAAAAATCACTCCTACTTCACATATCCTACTGTTAGTAGAAATGTAAGCTTATTAAGGAGTAGATCTCTGCTATCTTAAATTTAACAGCTAAGAAGCTCTCAGCAGTGATTTGCTGGACAATGTTTTACAAAATGTCACCACCTACTAATATGCATATCATAGTGAATAAGAAATTAAAGAATGATTGACGGCAGAAGCCTCTTAATTAACATTCTAGGTTCACAAATGTCAAACAAATGTCTCAGCCAATCAGATTCCATCTACGATCAATTTTTCGATCAATGGTCAGCTCAACCAATGAGAGGCAATGAGAAAAATCCCTTCCCCCCCAGCAAGCTGTTCAGCCAATCAGATTCCGCCTGGAGTACATTGTTGCATTTAATTTTATCCAGGAAAGAGCCGCTCCTCGACAAATTTGAGCTGCCAAACTTTGCCAGCCATCTCCTGGAATGTCTCCCTGCCGAGCAGCTGCACCAGGGCCGCCTCGGTGTCTTTGGACGGGTCGTCCAGCACTGCGTAGCACTGACGCAGCAGGTCAACGCCAAGCCGCTGCAGGCAGTCTTTGCGCAGCTGGATGAGCCGCTCCTGCAGCCGCGTCGTCCGCCCGATGGTCTCCTCGCGAGATTCTACCGGACCGGCCTTCTCAGCCTCTCCTTCTTCCTCAACATCGTTAAGATCTTCATCCTCGCTGTCGCTGCTCGCCTGATTTTGCTTTTTCACTTCGCGTCGTTTCTTCTGCACGGATAGAGTGACTGTCATCTGTTCGACTAGCTCGTCCATGTCCTCGGCAGCTTCTTGGTCGGCCGCCGATGATGATGGACGAGGCTCGTCGCGTTCGGAGTCCTCCTTGGCGTTGTCTCGGCTGTGCTGGCGCGGCTGGAAGTTCGAGGTTGGTGCGTTAAGAAAATTTCCTTAGACCGCTAATTTTGTATGATTATAAGATGACGTTAGTAAGCATTGGCATCGCTGCGCTTTATTGATCAAACGTATTTTATCATTAAAACATTTCTAATCAGTATTCATAGCCAGTAATAAATATAAAGGTGTCGGTTATTTAATTATTTCACGAGTCACCAAGTATAATCAATTTAATAGGTAAATTAGAAAATAAGTAAGCAAATGGTGCGGATAAGAAAGCAGTGGAGTGCAGAGTGAATGTTTTGTTATACTATTTTGACTCAAAATCGTAGCGAATGCTAAAAAACTTTTAGACAGAGAGAAAGAAAAGATGCACGCAAACGCCTCTATTCGGTTCACCAGAACAAAATGTACGCAGGCACAGGCTCCTGACAAACACACCAAATCCAATTATAGACCGAATGTACGCACGCATTCTACCATCCAACTCACAAACCTCGAAACAAACTGAATTGTACACACACGCTCCTGACAATCAACCCAAATCCAACTATACTCGTAGACCGAACGTACGCACAATCTACCATCCAACTCACAAACCTCACAATAAACTGAATGTACACACGCGCTCCTGACAAACACACCAAATCCTATTATAGACCGAATGTACGCACATTCTAATATTTAACTCACAAACCTCGAAACAAACTGAATTGTACACACACGCTCCTGACAATCAACCCAAATCCAACTATACTCGTAGACCGAACGTACGCACAATCTACCATCCAACTCACAAACCTCACAATAAACTGAATGTACACACGCGCTCCTGACAAACACACCAAATCCTATTATAGAACGAATGTACGCACATTCTAATATTTAACTCACAAACCTCACAATAAACTGAATGTACACACGCGCTCCTGACAAACACACCAAATCCTATTATAGAACGAATGTACGCACATTCTAATATTTAACTCACAAACCTCACAATAAACTGAATGTACACACGCGCTCCTGACAAACACACCAAATCCTATTATAGAACGAATGTACACACGCTCCTACTAAACTCAAACAAACCCAATCCAGTTCGGATGACCGGGTCATACACTTAGGCAACAATTTTAAATGTGATTTTATTCAGTAATTCGTTAGATTTAAAATTAAAAATTAATCTAAGCAGCAGTTAACCATCCTATCGTCCTGGAAGCATCTAAATGTTATTATCTTCACTAATTAGTACAAATGCGGCACAAAAAGTTACCAAATGATTTCCTCTGTCCCTAGCATCTCTAGCCTGAGCCTGGTCAGAGTCAGACGCGTGACGCGGTTTTGACACCGGCTGGCGTGGCTGCAGAACCAGTGACTCCGCGGCATCCGGGATCGGAGCTGATCTTTGCGCGGCTGTTTAGACATTTTTTTGCCATTTTTCAATGCTATCCACAAGATTTGCTCAGTAAAACAGCAAATTCATTTTTAATAATTTTGTAAGTACTTTAACGACAGAATAAGACAAGCCAAGCCAATTCTATCAAATAGTGCGCACAACTAGCTACTAAGAGTAGAAAACCAAGGAAATAGGTTGGATTAAAATATGTATTTATGGTGGATACCGATCTCGGCGTCAGGGCCACGTCGTAGGTTTCGTTCATTGGAGCTGCATTTTTTAAAATAAATATATGTTTTTTATAGCTAATTTGCATTTTAATCATCCTAATTCTAAGATAGTTAGGCTTGCATTGTGATAAAAACTACTTCACGAACCCCTACCGGATATTAAGCACTTACGCTGGGCATTTAAACCGCCGCTTAGTTGTTCGCGTCGGCGCCTTCTGGCCGCCGTATCGACTCGACCACTGCTGACTTCCGACTCTCTGTGGCGTTCGCGTTCTCGCTGACGCTGTTTTTCTCGCTCGCGTTCGCGTTCTTGTTCGAGTTCAAGTTCGCGCTCCCGCTCTCGCTGGCGCTGACGTTCGCGCTCTTTCTCGCGCTCGCGTTCGCGTTCCCGCTGTTCGCGCAGCTCCCGATCCCTCGCACGGGCCGCAGCCTCGGCCGGCAGTGGCGGATCTTCTCGGGCCCGTTGCTGTTGAGCCACCGGCCGACGTGCGTCCGAGCTGCCGCCGCCGCCGCCGCCGCCACTGCGACCGCCAGCCGGAGCCGTAGACGGCCTGTTAGCCGTGGCGTCGAGGAACATCTGAATATTTCGCCGGATGAAACGATCGCGCAGAATCCGATTCACCGACGGCCGCTTGTCCGGGTCCTGGCTGAGCATGGCGCGGATCAGGGCGACCAGCTCGGCGCTGTACTGCATCGGCATGTCCGGCATGCGGCCCTGAAGGATCTTGTTAGACAGCGAGTTGAAGTCTCGGGCATTGAACGCGTGCTTCAGCGTGGCCATCTCGTAGACAACGCAGCCGAGGGCCCAGACGTCCGACTGTGTTTGAAATTGTTCGAAACTCTCGGAGCTTTCGGTGCCTTTGTCTTCGTTTCCCCATTTCCCATCTTTGCTAAGATGACATCCAAATTTCAAAACGCGCTCACCTTATGATTGTAGGGCCGGTTTGAAAACAGCTCCGGGCTCATGTAATACGGCGTGCCAATCAGAGTTTTGGCCATGTCCGTGGACGAGTCAAGGACTCTGGCGATGCCAAGGTCGCCGACTTTAATAATACGAGATCTGGTCAGAAAGATGTTCTGAGTCTTTAAATCCCGGTGCAGAATGTTTCGCTCGTGCATGTACTGCAGGGCCATGGTGATCTGCACGAACCATTCCACAATTTGGCGCTCCGGCAGGGCCGACCCGCGCTGCTCCTTCAACCGGCTGTAGAGGTCGCCGCCCTCGCAGAATGCCATCACTATGTAGAGGATGCCCGTGGCCTCGAATGAGTCCTGTTCATTGGTTTGAAATGTATTTGTCACTATCGATCAATGAATTGATCGGAGGACTAAATTATCACATCCCACATTAAAATTATTTACGGCTTTCTAAGAGTCACGTGAGACATCTTAATGCAAAGTATCACGTCATTGATTTCTAAGAACTTGATTTCCAAATTCACGTAGTAGGCATAAATTGATGCTCCCCTTGCCAGTAGGTTTGGCAACCCCTTGCCAGTAGGCTTGGCAACCCCTTGCCAGTAGGTTTGGCAACCCCTTGCCAGTAGGTTTGGCGCCCCCTTGCCAGTAGGTTTGGCAACCCCTTGCCAGTAGGTTTGGCGCCCCCTTGCCAGTAGGTTTGGCAACCCCTTGCCAGTAGGTTTGGCGCCCCCTTGCCAGTAGGTTTGGCAACCCCTTGCCAGTAGGTTTGGCAACCCCTTGCCAGTAGGTTTGGCAACCCCTTGCCAGTAGGCTTGGCAACCCCTTGCCAGTAGGTTTGGCAACCCCTTGCCAGTAGGTTTGGCAACCCCTTGCCAGTAGGTTTGGCAACCCCTTGCCAGTAGGTTTGGCAACCCCTTGCCAACGCCATATTTAAAGCAAGTATTAATACTAAGTGACAAAAGTACCTTGTAGCCAACAATGTTCGGATGCTTCATCTGGGAAAGTAGTTTGCACTCTTGTTCGGCACTTTTTCGCTCCTTCTGATTGGCATTCTGAAGGCTGATCTTCTTTACAACATACTGACGCCTGTCCCGAAGGTGCTTAGCCAGCCAAACTTCCCCATAGCTGCCTTTGCCAATCGCTTTTATTAATTGATAGTCGTCTAGCATACCAATTTATGTATCGCTGGAACCATATTCAAGTGGAAAAGCACATATATTTATTATTGTATTTATTTATGCTCAAATCTTAAAATTTCTCTGTAGGGCAAAAACAGTGAAACCTTATTTTTAAAAGGTTATCCTAACCCTCGAAAAAACATAACATATGTAAACATATTTAATAAAGGCAAAAATTTCTAGTTTTAAGTATACGCTGTACACTGGAACCTTTAGGCAATATATAGGGTAGATTTACATGATTTTTTATCTAGAATTATTAGAATAAAAATTACTGCAATCCTAAGTATCAGCCATAAATATTATTTTCTTTCAAGACAAAAACATTTTTCTGTAGGGCATTACTTTTACCACTCATACACACAAAACCATTATGTTATGCATAGAAAAATAATCTGTGGCAAAAATTAAAAAAGCAAGGCAAATTTACTAATAAAATTATTCAGTATATTATGCTACATTCCTCAGCTACCTAAAATTAGCATTAAGAATTATGCTTTATAGTGATTTTGTCTATGAAAAGTATTGATATTTAAAAAAACCTAACCTAATCTTTAAATATTTATCATTTTATTAGAAAGGCATAATTAATTTTTGGACAGAATCATAGAAAATTCTTGTACTTATTTGTGATGTAGATGTAGGACTATGCATACATCTATGTTTATTCAAGTTCTGCGATAAAAAGATTTGCTTGACATCATAAAAAGCTAGCGAATCATTAGTGCACAGAACATAGACTGATACTCGCATTTTATGATGAGAGTTTCAGGTAGAACTGAACAGTAAGTAAACTTCTTTGTACATGTACATTTTCGAGACTATTTTTTTAAATTCAACCAATCAAATCTGTTAGAAACAGTCGGATAAAATACAAAAAGTCATTAAATTAATGTTAAAATCAAAATTCAAAGTTCCAATACAGCTTGGTGTTCAACAAAGCGCAAGCCTGATTAACCCATGAAAAATAGGCTTAAAAATCTAATGAAAATTGCAACTTAAATTTTTGTTTCTAGTAAAGCTTTTCCATAGATTTATGTTAAAACAAAAATTATAAAGATTGCTGCGATCGAATATTCAGAACTAAATTATTTTCAATTATTAATAAAATACTAGGACCTTTTTTACGCTAAATATTTTAGAACCTCTGTTGTTCTTAAATTTAAGCTAACTTATTTTACCTTAAGGTGAAATTGATATCAATCGACAAAAATGGTTAAAATACAAGCGGTGATAAAAATTTCTGCAACGTTTCAACCTTGCGGCAAGACTACGGGACTGGTCACACCTAAAATTGACGTAATATAGGAAAAATTTGTATTTTATATTGCTCTCGAATTTTAAGTCATATCATTACTCCGTTCCAACTTGGCTGACAGTTTACAATAAGCGGTTTTAAGCTGTGCTTTAACTGTGTTTTAACTGTGAAAGTGAGCTTTTGCTTCAGAATTTTTAGTCTGGCATGGCAACAGATCTTCTGACATGCACATCGATTTTATCTCTGTTCTGCACATTCTGCCTCGTCATTTGACACCATCGTCAGGCTCGTGTGTCATTGGGTTGATGCACAGTCGAGTTTTAATAACAAGTGAATGTCTGACCAAACCTTGAAATCCATGACCGAGACTTCCATACAAAATTATTCTCACATTCTTCAAATTTCAGGGAGATATGGCAGTGGAAATTCTTCTTTAGCAAGTTACTAGGGACTGCTAAATGCTTAAGTGAAGTTTCTTGCCAATCCGAGTCCAGCGAAAAGTCCCAGAATATTCAGCAGCATTCGAGACCTTTCTGGTCGGCTCAGGAATCGAAGCTTCGCAGCTAGCTCGTACCACGCGACCACACAGGTCGCTTTCGTCCTCGGCTAGCCTTGACTAGAAGTTCAATCAGTTTTTCTTCCGTGGCCTCGCGTCTACTGGTACTGCATGCTTCCAACAGGCTGGCGTAGCTTCCGCGGAGATGACTCCTTTTGCTTCGTTGAGTCATCTTTAGAGTTCTGTGGACAGCTGCGTCAGACTCCGCCTGGAATCCGTCGTCATCTGAATCGTCTGTAGACGACCTATTGGTTGCTTTCTGAAGCTTTGGCAGCTATCCAAAAACTTGCAACAGTTGAACAGCGGCCACTTTGAGACGTGCATCTCCTGGCTCCCGGCGCCGCTTTTAACTGTTCGTCGACACTTGGCCTTCCCGCGACTATAGCGATCACGAATGCCTCCGCTCCCTTGCCACAGCTTCTTGATCTGGCCCATCCTTGCCGGAGCCGTTTTCCCCTTTCAAGGCAAGCGAAATGCCCTCCCATATTTCGTCCTTCTTCTTTATTGAATTTCGATAGTCGGGATGCTGAAGGTCATAAAGGATAGAAAGTCGAGCGTAACGTCTTTCTTCGTCTTTAATTTTCAAATTGTTGAAATTTCGAAGCAAAGTTTCAAGAAACTTCAATAGAAATTTCGACGATTAGTTAGGCTACTTACATGTATGTATTCAAAATATTTTTTGATAGCTGGACCCAGAAGGCTTTCTGTACTATCAGTGTGCAAGTCCCCGATGGTCTAGCGGTTAGGATTCCTGGCTCTCACCCAGGCGGCCCGGGTTCGACTCCCGGTCGGGGAATACTTTTTGCTGCTCTCATTCTGAGATGAAAAAGTGACGGATGAGGTATGTAGACGTATAAATTAAGGCAAATAATGATTACGCCGTGCAAGTATGTATTTCACATACTAAAATACCTGGTTATCCACATTAAACGGCGAATTTTTATATAATATTGAACGATATGTTGCGTAACTTATTTTTCCACGAATTGTTTATATCAATCAGATAGGCGAAAAGGCACCAAAGCCATACTGTACTACTAGCTTGCTCCGGAATGGCCTGGCTTAGCTTAGAGACCGTCCCAGCTCAACCCGTGGCTTACCTGGTCTTACGAATGTCGATGTTGTTACTTTAAGTATTATCCCAGACTTGTAACCCGAGATATCTAATCTAGCCATACAGTAACCAAATTCGCTCAGATTTCGGATCCTAAAATGCTAAATTCTAAATTTAATCGATTAAAGTTTGCTTCAAGTCGTTTTAAACAAAAAGCACCAGGAATCGCAGATATTCAAGGTCTAAAATGCACCTCTTAGTGTTGGAGCAAAATAAAGCTCCTTCGTATATTTGTCACCAAATGCCTCTCATACACGCAAAGATGCCTGCAGCTTGAGAAAAAGTAAAAAAGGCCAATAGCGTGTGCCAGAGATGGAAAATAGGAAATCAGTTCAAAAAGCGAAAATGAAAATGCATGTAATGCTCCAGCTGTCATTGCCGACAGCTCGCGGAGAAATTTGGAGCCCGCAATGGGAAGGAAAAAGAAAAGCGCCTCCTCAAGCAGCTTGTTGCGGGCCCCAAAAAAGGCCTATTCCAATGCGGCTGTAAAAGAAGGCTTTTTATAATGGTGTACGATATAATGCCCAGAATAGCAGTCTGTTTTTTTATTCACCATCCGCGCCTTCCTTCTCCAACTCTTCAACCTCCTCTTCCTCGCCCTCGACGCTGTCCACGCCGACTTCTTCGTAGTCCTTCTGCATGGAGCCCAGATCTTCCCGGGCCTCGGCGAACTCGCCCTCCTCCATGCCTTCGCCGACGTACCAGTGCACAAAGGCGCGTTTTGAGTACATCAGGTCGAACTTGTACGCCAGCCGGTCCCAGGCCTCGGCAATGGCGGTGGTGTTGCTGAGCATGCACAGCGCTCGCGGCACCTTCGCTAGGTCGCCTCCGGGCACGGTTGTTGGCGGCTGATAGTTGATGCCGACCTTGAAGCCGGTGGGGCACCAGTCTACGAATTGAATTTCGCGCTTGCTTTTAATCTTCTGAATAGCGTCGTTGACTTCCTTCGAGGAGACATCGCCGCGGTAGAGAAGGCAGCAGGCCATGTACTTGCCGTGACGAGGATCGCATTTAACCATTTGGCTTGAAGCCTCGAAGCAGGAGTTGGTGATCTCGCGGACTTTGAGCTGTTCGTGGTTGGCTTTCTCTGTTGAGATGATAGGCGCGTATGTTGCTAGTGGGAAGTGGATCTTGGGATAGGGCACGAGGTTGGTCTGAAACTCGGTGATGTCGACGTTTAGTGAGCCTTCAAAGCGCAACGAAGCTGTAATAGAGGATATGATTTGGGCAACGAGTCGGTTTAAGTTCGTGTAGGTCGGCTTCTCAATGTCCAGATTCCTCCTGCAGATGTCGTAGATGGCCTCGTTATCAACAATAAAAGTGCAGTCCGCGTGCCGCAGGGTGCCATGGGTGCACAGGACGGCGTTAAACGGTTCCACAACGGCGGTGCTGACCTGCGGCGCCGGGTAGATGGACGCCTGCAGCTTAGCCTTCTTGCCGTACTCGGATGACAGCTTGTCAATCAGCAGGGAGGTGAAGCCGGCCCCCGTGCCGCCGCCAAATGAGTGGAACAGGAAGAAGCCTTGCAGGCTGCTGCAGTTCTCCGCTATTCTAGACACCACCTCCCGTACAGTGCTGATGATCTCCTTGCCAACGGTGTACTGGCCTCGGGCGTAGTTGTTGGCGGCGTCCTCCTTGCCCGAGATGAGCTGCTCCGGATGGAACAGCTGCCGGTAGGTGCCAATGCGGACCTCGTCAATCACGGTTGGCTCCAGGTCTACGAAAACAGCTCTCGGCACGTAGCGGCCCGAGTTTGTCTCCGAGTAGAACGTCTCAACCGAGTTGTCGCATTTCTCTCTGCCGGCTAGCATCATGCCGTCGGGCTGGATGCCGTGTTCCAGACAGTAGAGCTCCCAGCAGGCGTTGCCAATCTGCACGCCCGCCTGACCGATGTGAATGGAGATGCACTCGCGCATTTTCGGTGGTGGAAGGGCGTTCTTGGATTGTTTGTAGGCGTAGCTGCTGCAGTTTTCGAGCTTTAAGGAAAGCTTGACTTGCCCTTGAATGAGAAGCAGAATCGGCGCGCGAAGTTGAGCTCTTCAAGCCATCCCGGGCGCGGATACAGGCTCGCAGAAATGCGTCTATGTCCCAAATCCCCGCCCATTGAGCGCCTTTTGAGCATCGAAACTTTTCCCTAGACTATATAAACCAAGTCATGCAGCTTAATAAAACCTAGGATTCATTTGGATGAAATTAAAAAATCTCAGTGGTAAGTTTAACCGCATAATTTTCCCGCCAGCGTGGTTTTGCAATAGAAAGTCCCCGTTCCAATTATTTTCAAGCTTCAGTATAATAATCGAGCTCAAGCGCAAAAGAGCAATTTTATGTTTTTTTATTTTAGTATGCTATTCAGTTTTGTATACAAAACAATTATTCAAGTCAAAGCATTAATAGCTGCGTCTTTTCACTTTCTTCTGATAGGACAGAAAATTTCGCATGCTAAAATGGCTAAAAATTGCTAAAATTACGAAATTGTTTTTGCATACCCCATATCATTCTCATAGAATGCCGATAAAGTTTTAGCTAACAGCCACAGCTCCATAAAGTGCCGATTGTTAGTCTAAAAACTAAATTAGTGAAATTTATAAATCTCAAACCGGCTAAAATATAGCTGCTCCGGATGTTTTAAGGGTGCCTTCTTGCCACGCTTAAAACATTTAGGCAACGCTGAAATCAACAAATGGTTAGGTTTCCGATTTTCCGGTTTTTCGGGTAGAAAATTCAATCCGAATAGGTAGACAATTGCCCCCCTGTCCCCCAGTTCGAATATCCGCTTATAAATTATTCTAAGCTTATAAAGTGGTGGTGACTGCGATGACTTACTCATAGTAAGCTTAAAGGCATTATACTCCAAAAATTTGTAGCCCGTTCAGTTTACGAAAAGGGCAAAAAATTCAAACTGAAGTTTTTTAGTCGATTCAATGCATTTCTGTCGAGTTTGACAACTTTAATGCTTACTAACGTCCAGCGTCCTCCTCCAAATTCTTTAGCCTCCAATTTTTTTGTGAAGTTTCCGCTACCTCATCGCTATTTTGTTACAACCGATACTGAGTTTCGGATATGAATCGAAATTCAAAAGGCGAGAAACCCAAACAATCCAAATTATTCAATGCCCAATATGTTAAACCATTTTCCAGTGCTAGGAATTTTCGATGGGGGAGATAAATGAAAAAAAATTTGAACGAACAATGCAAAAAATAGCCATGGAAGAGAAAAAATGACTATTTTATTGGTAATGCTCCCCCTTTCAACTCTTCCACAATTTTCTGCCCCTTGGGGGGATATATCCCGTATCCCAACCCTAGCTACGCCACTGTCATTGACCAAAAATGTAATGACTAGATAACTTAAACAATTTATAATTAGTGACCCGGGCTGGCAATACCTAAAAATGTAAGCCTATTACTATTAGTCTCAATAAATTCTAGTTTTAGTCAATAAACTCATTGTTTATGTTTTCATTAATAATGTAGCTATTTTATCCTCTCCATTACCTTTTAAAGCTTGCAAGTTTTTTGTTCAATAATAATTTTATACTTTTTGTATTATTGTTGAAAGTTGCAATAATAAAATTGATTGTTTATTTCAAAGAAATCAACAATCAGAAAGCAAGATTTTATAGTCAAGTTAGCACTACAAATTCTGTAGCTAAGCGTGCCACTTCTATGAAAAAATTAATAGTTTTTTGTATTATAAAATAATAATGAAATATAAATCGTTATTTCCACCTAGTTTAGAATACTTCTAGATTAATTCTATTGAGAATTATGACTTAGTGTAAAAAACAATAAATTCTCTTTTATCATGTAGATAACTATTTGGCTATGTTGCAATAGCTAACTAAGTAACCTAGGTTGAACCTAGCTAAAATTTTACAGTAGCTATAGAATAGATATATATGATTCTATTGTAAAATGAAATTATCTGAGCATAATTTTATAGCTTTACAAAGCTCTGTATTATCTACTATTAGTACTATTTTATCTTTAGCTATAACAAAATAATGCTCTTTAAAAAACCTTTAATATGTATTTCTAAGTAATCGCTGGTAGCAAAAAGAGATTTTTTAAATAAAACATATTCATTGAGTACTATATTTTTATTTTAGTTAAGAATTTATAACTATTATTGCCAAAATTTTATGGACTAGTAAACTGTATATATAGTAGTTTATAGTTCTTTAGTCTCTAATTAACTTCAGATTTAAACAAAATTCATTAATTTCAGTAACAAAATATGGCCACCACAGGAAAAGTGAAATTTGTCACCTTTGTCACAGGTAATCCCAACAAGCTGCAGGAGTTAAACAGCATCCTGCTAACTGCTGGACTGTTGAATCGAGTGGTTAACAAGAATATTGACTTGCCTGAATTGCAGGGAACTCCTGAAGATGTAAGAAACCAACCAAGCATTTGATTTATTAACTTTGGAACTTTGAAATTTCAAATGAGCAGAAAAAATCGGGACAGGCAGGCAGAATGGAATCAGGACAGGCAGGCAGAATAGAATCGGGACAGGCAGGCAGAATAGAATCGGGACAGGCAGGCAGGCAGAATAGAATCGGGACGGGCAGGCAGGCAGAGTAGAATCGGGACGGGCAGGCAGGCAGAATAGAATCGGGACGGGCAGGCAGAATAGAATCGGGACAGGCAGGCAGAATAGAATCGGGACAGGCAGGCAGAATAGAATCGGGACAGGCAGGCAGGCAGAATAGAATCGGGACAGGCAGGCAGGCAGAATAGAATCGGGACGGGCAGGCAGGCAGAATAGAATCGGGACGGGCAGGCAGGCAGAGTAGAATCGGGACGGGCAGGCAGGCAGAATAGAATCGGGACGGGCAGGCAGAATAGAATCGGGACAGGCAGGCAGAATAGAATCGGGACAGGCAGGCAGAATAGAATCGGGACAGGCAGGCAGAATAGAATCGGGACAGGCAGGCAGAATGGAATCGGGACAGGCAGGCAGAATAGAATCGGGACAGGCAGGCAGGCAGAATAGAATCGGGACAGGCAGGCAGAATAGAATCGGGACAGGCAGGCAGAATAGAATCGGGACAGGCAGGCAGGCAGAATAGAATCGGGACGGGCAGGCAGGCAGAATAGAATCGGGACGGGCAGGCAGAATAGAATCGGGACAGGCAGGCAGAATAGAATCGGGACAGGCAGGCAGGCAGAATAGAATCGGGACAGGCAGGCAGGCAGAATAGAATCGGGACAGGCAGGCAGGCAGAATAGAATCGGGACGGGCAGGCAGGCAGAATAGAATCGGGACGGGCAGGCAGGCAGAGTAGAATCGGGACGGGCAGGCAGGCAGAATAGAATCGGGACGGGCAGGCAGAATGGAATCGGGACAGGCAGGCAGGCAGAATAGAATCGGGACAGGCAGAAAATTCTCAACTCTTCTATTCAGCGCCAATCAAACGATGTCAGGTAGCCCGGGAGAAGTGCCGGCAGGCGGCAGACCAGATCGGCGGCCCCGTGCTGATCGAGGACACTAGCCTGTGCTTCAACGCTCTTGGCGGTTTGCCCGGCGTCTACATAAAGTGGTTTCTAGACGCGCTGGGCCCGGAGGGTTTGCCGAAGCTGTTAGTGGGCTTTCAAGACAAATCAGCCGAGGCGCGCTGCCTGTTCGCCTATAGCCGGGGTCCCGGCCAAGAGCCGAAAATCTTCGCCGGCGTGTGTTCGGGCGTCATCGCTGACTCGCCAAGGGGGACGAACAAATTCGGCTGGGATCCGATATTCCAGCCTGACGAATTCAATCAGACTTTTGCGGAGATGGCCCCGGAATTGAAGAATACAATTTCTCACAGGGCCAAGGCGCTAGCTTTGGTGCTCGATTTTTTAGTGAACGAGCTGGAGCAATGAGGCTGCGTGTTGGTTGCTATGGCAGCCACATTAGATTTTTCTCCGTCTTAAAATTTTTCTTCTCTGGAAGTCGTAGTTGTATTTGGTCGGTGGCTGTTATGCGTGCGAGCTTAATAAATTAGATATTAAACCACGCGTTTCTATCGAAGCTATTTTAACAGTTTGATAATTTAGCGCTATGGTAAATTTTTTCCTGGAAACGATGCAATTCGTTTTTTTCACGCTAACACGATAACCGTTGTGATAAAAAACAAGTTTAAATGCTTGATAGGAAAGCGACGTTTTTCTTAATAGTTTTTTTATTAAGTAAGAAATGCACTTTAATGTCAAGTCCCTAAAAAATATTCCGTTAATGATATACAGTTTTGTGGCAATTTGTACCTATTATAGTGGTTAAATCGCTTGATTGATCTCCAACAGACACTTTGCTGCGACAGTTAAACTTTTTTTTGTTAACAGTGTGGCATTTTAAAGATTAAATGAGTTATAAAATTTTTCACCAATAGCTTGAATTGCAAACGTAAATTTTTAGAAGGTGTATTTTACTTAACTTTTTAATCGTAAACAGTTGTTGGTTTTCCTTTGTTCAAGCAATTTTTCCTCATTCTATCAAATCTGAGACGCATATATTTGACAATACTTATGGCTTAGGCTATTTTATCTGTAATAGAATAAAGCAAAGAGTATTGAGGTCGCCTAGTACTAGGCGACCTCAATACTCTTTGGAATAAAGTAAAAATTATTTTTTTAGTTTGTTGATCTTACACCAAATCTGACCAAAAATTCTCAGCAGGTCTACACCAACCTTTAGCTAAAAAGGACCTTAAATTAACCCCCAACCTCATTCAAATTTAACATTCAGCTAAGTTCAACCTTGAACTAGACGACCTTAAGTTTGACCTTGAAATAAACTTGACCTTGAGTTTTCAGTTCGACCTTGAAATAAACTTGACCTTGAATTCTCAGTTCGACCTTGAAATAAATTTGACCTTGAGTTCTCAGTTCGACCTTGAAATAAATTTGACCTTGAGTTCTCAGTTCGACCTTGAAATAAATTTGACCTTGAGTTCTCAGTTTGACCCTGAACTAAGATGGGTCTTAAGTTGATTCGATAAGGTTGATTTCAAGAACTAAAATTCAGGTTGGCCAAAATTATCGTTCAATTTAAGCAATGCCTTTAGTTAATTTTTCAGTCCGCAACAACTCGCTCATCGGTTGTCGCCGTCGGCGGCGCCAGCAGCTTCATCGGTCGTTACCTGGTGCGCAGCCTCCGCTCCGCTGGTCACCGCGTCATCAGCATTGACAGGCGTCGGACTAGTCGGCAGCAGACAACATCGGAGGCTGCGGACTCGCTGACCTGGTCGGATGTCGAGCGGAACGGCCTGCCAGACGGTGTCGAATCCGTGTGCAACCTGTCTGGCCGCAGCATCCTTGAGCAGGGACTGGCTATCCGCCTGTCAGCCAGCGCCTACCAGCGCTATCTGGACGAGCTGTACGATAGCCGGATCGGCAGGATTCGCTGTCTGGCCGCGGCTGCCGCGGTTGTCAAACCGAAACCGCCGAATCGTCTTGTTGGCGTGTCGGCTATCGGCTACTATCCCTCCTCTGTGAGTGAGCTCCCCGTCGCGAATCCCCTTCCGTTTGATCTCCACCTGGCTAATGGCTCCAATATGACCTTGGGTTGGATGTGACCTTGGGTTGATTGTGACCTTGGGTTGATTGTGACCTTGGGTTGATTGTGACCTTGGGTTGAATGTGACCTTGGGTTGATTGTGACCTTGGGTTGATTGTGACCTTGGGTTGAATGTGACCTTGGGTTGATTGTGACCTTGGGTTGATTGTGACCTTGGGTTGATTGTGACCTTGGGTTGAATTTGACGTTGGGTTGAATGTGACCTTGGGTTGATTGTGACCTTGGGTTGAATGTGACCTTGGGTTGAATGTGACCTTGATTTGAATGTGACCTTGGGTTGATTGTGACCTTGGGTTGAATTTGACGTTGGGTTGAATTTGACCTTGGGTTGAATTTGACCTTGGGTTGATTGTGACCTTGGGTTGAATTTGACGTTGGGTTGAATGTGACCTTGGGTTGATTGTGACCTTGGGTTGAATGTGACCTTGATTTGAATGTGACCTTGGGTTGATTGTGACCTTGGGTTGAATTTGACCTTGGGTTGAATTTGACCTTGGGTTGAATGTGACCTTGGGTTGATTGTGACCTTGGGTTGAATGTGAGCTTGGGTTGATTGTGACCTTGGGTTGAATGTAACCTTGGGTTGGATGTGACCTTGGGTTGAATGTGACCTTGGGTTGAATATGACCTTGGGTTGAATGTGACCTTGGGTTGATTGTGACCTTGGGTTGAATGTGACCTTGGGTTGATTGTGACCTTGGGTTGAATGTAACCTTGGGTTGGATGTGACCTTGGGTTGATTTTGACCCTCGCTTTAAATAGCATATGGAATTTGCTTGATTTTGACCGAGCACTGTGTTTGTTACGTGAATACGTGTTAATAAATGTTAATTAACCAAGTCGCAAACAATGTTTTAAATTCCCATACCAAAATGTTGCCGTCCACCCCGCCCAGATGAACGCCAACCCCCCGCCAGTATACGACGAGTACTACACGGGCCCGCCGGACTCCAGCCTGGCTGGCCGGCTCTGCGCCAGCATCGAATCAGCCATCTTCGGGGCGCCAGAAACTACACCCGACACTCGCCGCATCGCCATTCGCATGGGCGTCGTTCTTGGCCAAGACGGCGGCGTCCTTGCCAACATGTCGCTGCCATTCCGGCTCGGTTTGGGCGGCCCTACGGCCAGCGGCCGGCAGCCCATGGCCTGGGTGCATATGAGCGACGCTGTCGGCATCCTTGAACACGCTATGCTAGCCCCCGACCTGCCGGCGCCTTCGTCTCCAACTGCCGACGTGTTCAACGCCGTGGCTCCGGCTCTCAACACCAACACCGAGCTGGCCGCCGCTCTGGCTGACACTTTTCGACGTCCGGCTTTGCTGTCTACGCCTGGCGCCGTTCTTCGATTAATGTTCGGCGCCGACCGGGCCAGCATCATCACAGACGGCGCTTTTGTGGCGCCAAAGCGCATCCAGGAGGCTGGTTATAAGTTTCGGTTTACCAACTTGCGCGAGGCTTTGCGCGATATCTACAGCTCTTAAGACTGTTTGGTTAAGTAAACAGCTTTTATTTTTCAAATGCATGCAAATTGAAAGTTAAAAGTTTTCCCTAAATTTAGCCATGTACTTTAGCCAAGTGCTCGTGTACTTTTAAAGTCTCTTGTGTACTGTATCAGTGCGCTTGTACTTTAAAAGTTTCTTGTATACTTTAAAATAAACTTCTAGTTCAAAGTCTCGTTAAACTTGAACGTTTGCAAAAAATGTAATATTTCTCTTTAATTAAAATTTTTACTAATTCAGAAAGTACATAAATTAGATAGTTTGTATGTGTTGTTTTTGTGCCTATAGTAAAATGATTTCCATAACGAATTTGCCACTGCTTACTGTCAGTAGCAACCTAGAAAACTTCAAATTATTTTTTTCAGTAACAAAGTCAAATTAAGAAAGTCGGCAATGACTAGCGGAGTGAACGAAACTGGCAGTACTGGCCAGGCGCTGATTATTGGGTTGACCGCCGTGCTGGCGTGCCTGCTGGCCACTCTGGCTCAGCAGCTGATGAAACGGCGCCAGCTGGCTGCCTGCTGGGCTGCCGAGGCTAGCAAGCTTAATGCGAAAGTCAATGGTACGCAATCCAAAGCAATGCGTTCAGTTCCTTCATGCCAGCCTATAGATTAGCAATCCATTCTGTTCCTTCATGTTATGGGCTATAGATTGGCAATCCATTGTGTTCCTTCACCCGTGGGCTATAGATTAGCAATCCATTCTGTTCCTTCATCCGTGGGCTATAGATTAGCAATCCATTCTGTTCCTTCATGTTATGGGCTATAGATTGGCAATCCATTGTGTTCCTTCACCCGTGGGCTATAGATTAGCAATCCATTCTGTTCCTTCATCCGTGGGCTATAGATTAGCAATCCATTCTGTTCCTTCACCCGTGGGCATTAGATTAGCAATCCATTCTGTTCCTTCATCCGTGGGCTATAGATTAGCAATCCATTGTGTTCCTTCACCCGTGGGCTATAGATTAGCAATCCATTCTGTTCCTTCACCCGTGGGCTATAGATTAGCAATCCATTGTGTTCCTTCACCCGTGGGCTATAGATTAGCAATCCATTGTGTTCCTTCACCTGTGGGCTATAGATTAGCAATCCATTCTGTTCCTTCATCCGTGGGCTATAGATTAGCAATCCATTGTGTTCCTTCACCCGTGGGCTATAGATTAGCAATCCATTCTGTTCCTTCATCTGTAGGCTATAGATTAGCAATCCACTCTGTTCCTTCATCCGTGGGCTATAGATTAGCAATCCATTGTGTTCCTTCACCCGTGGGCTATAGATTAGCAATCCATTCTGTTCCTTCATCTGTAGGCTATAGATTGGCAATCCCATCCGTTTCTATTAGTCAGTTCATTGATGATTATCATATTATTTTGCCACAATAAGAATGGTATTTTGATTGGATAAACGCAATAGAAGCAATGCAAAGAACATACAATGGAACACTTAATCGCTCTGACTTCACCAGACCAGGCAGCTGATTTAGCTGACGGCGAGAATGCCGCCCGTGTAAACCAGCTCGAGCGGCAGCCAACCCAGCAGCAGCGAGAGTCAGTCGCAGACGCCGTGCCTTTCACCCGCCTGCCAAGCAGTTTAAAACGCGCCGAGCAAGCAAAAATTCTTGAGGGATTATCAGCCGAAGAGTTGCAACTCGAACGGGACGCCGTGCTAAGCCAGCTGAGACAGATCTGCGGCATTCTGGCTGAGCGGCAGGGCGGCTCCGGTGTGTCTGATAAAGACGACGGCTTGTCCGAAGCTTGTTTGAACGAAGTGCGCAGCCAGATGCGGCTCTACGCTTAGTGTGCTCCTCTGGCCTTTTTCTGGGATGAGCGCTTTATGGTCTGGTAGCTTAGAGAATTGTAACCTAAACTTTTTGCTTCTTTTAGGGCTATGTATTTAACGATATTATTATTTAATTAGTTAGGGTGGTTAGACCAGCGATTCTAGCATTCTCTGATTGGTTGGAACAGCGATTATGGTATTCTCTGATTGGTTAAAGCAGTTAGACCAGTGATTCTGGCATTCTCTGATTGGTTTGAGCGGTTAGACGAGCGACTCTGGTATTCTCTGATTGGTTGGAGCGGTTAGACGAGCGATTCTGGCATTCTCTGATTGGTTGAAGCAATTCGACCAGCGACTCTGGTATTCTCTGATTGGTTGGAGCGGTTAGACCAGCGATTCTGGCATTCTTTGATTGGTTAGAGCGGTTAGACCTCGATTCTGGCATTCTCTAATTGGTTGAAGCAATTCGACCAGCGATTCTGTCATTCTCTGATTGGTTGGAGCAATTCGACCAGCGATTCTGGCATTCTCTAATTGGTTGAAGCAATTCGACCAGCGATTCTGGCATTCTCTGATTGGTTGAAGCAATTCGACCAGCGATTCTGTCATTCTCTGATTGGTTGGAACAGTTAGACCAGCGATTCTGGTATTCTCTGATTGGTTGGAGCGGTTAGACTAGCGATTCTGGCATTCTCTGATTGGTTGAAACAATTAGACCAGCGACTCTGGTATTCTCTAATTGGTTGGAGCGGTTAGACGAGCGATTCTGGCATTCTCTGATTGGTTGAAACAATTAGACCAGCGACTCTGGTATTCTCTAATTGGTTGGAGCGGTTAGACTAGCGATTCTGGCATTCTCTGATTGGTTGAAGCAATTCGACCAGCGATTCTGGCATTCTCTGATTGGTTGGAACAGTTAGACCAGCGATTCTGGCATTCTCTGATTGGTTGAAACAATTAGACCAGCGACTCTGGTATTCTCTGATTGGTTGGAGCGGTTAGACGAGCGATTATGGTATTCTCTGATTCGTTGAAGCGGCTAGACCAGCGACTCTGGTATTCTCTGATTGGTTGGAGCGGTTAGACCAGCGGTTCTGGCATTCTCTGATTGGTTGGAGCGGTTAGACCAGCGGTTCTGGCATTCTCTGATTGGTTGGAGCGGTTAGACCAGCGGTTCTGGTATTCTCTGATTGGTTAGAGTTCTAAAAGCATCTGTCTAACTATCTATCTATCTATCTATTTTATGATTTTTAGCAGAAAGGCATGCATTTTTTAGCTTTTCATTTGCAAATTCAAACCTTTGTCTGAAAGACTTTTTCATTTTGTACAGAGTGATTTTTTCCTAATTCGTAAGTATATCCTTGCGTGTAGACTTTTGTAGTTTCATGTTCGATCATTATGTTTGCCCTTTTTACGCCAATTTGCTATGTGCTTATTTTATTAAGTTACTAATTATTGAGCCATTTTTTCTGCCCGAAATCATTTGTTCTGAGCTGCGAAGCTGTTGCGATAAATATCGCTTAATAAAATCAATTTCACGCTACTAATAGTAGCCTCACGCAGTTAGACTTTTTTCTCTGAATTTTTAGTCTTGAAATTTTAGACTGTTTTTCGGAAGTATCAATAGAGAAAATGCAAATTTAAACAACGAATGATAATCGTTGCTAATTTGAAAACGTGAAATTTTGTTTACTGTTTATTGCCTTTTGGTCTCTGAATTTTTTTCACCCTGTCCCTGGGCAGTTATAATTGCCGCCTTTTAACTTCTTTCGTTCTTTTGCTGTGCAAGATTGGATATTTCCGTTTTTGCCGCAAAAGACTGACTTGCTCGAATGTATTTCTAGGTCATAGTAGATTTCGAAGTCAGATTAATTCATTTGGCCTTGCCTGCGTTTTGTGAAAGAAAGAGCCGGCCTGCTTTTGCAATGATTTTTGTTGTCAATGCGGTCAGGTCAGGCGCCTCTCTCGGCACTTTGATCTCTTTCGGGGTTGCCAGGCTGGTTTGAAACTTTCGCTAGCTCTGATTACTCGCATTTTTTGATAAATATCTCAGCGGAAACTGGTTGACCCACAGAGCTTCAGGCACTTAGTAGACTGGTTTGTGCTTTTAGAGCGGAGTAACCTAAACTGGAGCAGTTGGGGCTATCTTTGACTCTTTTGGCTTGTCTATTTTTATCTGCCTGGATGCTTATATTGATCTGTTTTCTGTTTGTCTGCCTGTGTCTCAGACTATGTTTATCTATCTATCTATCTATCTATCTATCTATCTATCTATCTATCTATCTATCTATCTATCTATCTATCTATCTATCTATCTATCTATCTATCTATCTATCTATCTATCTATCTATCTATCCATCTATCTATCTATCCATCTATCTATCTATCCATCTATCTATCTATCCATCTATCTATCTATCCATCTATCTATCTATCTATCTATCTATCTATCTATCTGTCTATCTATCTATCCATCTGTCTATCTATCTATCTATCTATCTATCTATCTATCTATCTATCCATCTATCTATCTATCTATCCATCTGTCTATCTATCTATCTATCTATCTATCTATCTATCTATCTATCTATCTATCTATCTATCTATCTATCCATCTATCTATCTATCTATCCATCTGTCTATCTATCTATCTATCTATCTATCTATCTATCTATCTATCTATCTATCTATCTATCTATCCACCCAACGATCGCATATTTTCCCAGTGACAAAAGTGCTTGCGTTCACTGCTAGCAAGCGTGTCTAATAAGTACGCGCGTACTAGGCAAAGCAACAAACAAAAAAATCGATTCATTCGAGCCTGCGTCCATGCGGCCATGGACTATTTTAGCAGCGAAGGCAACGTAATCTGCGCCCTTAACCCTCCATTTAGCCAGAACCAATAAGAGTCTATTATATATATTCTAGGTTGGTTTTTTCGAGCGTGGCGGCAACGCTTGAGGCTGAGTCACACTGCCGCTTAGCCAGTGCATGTATGATAATTATATTCATCTTTGCCTCCAGCTTTTTTTTCAATCTTGCAGCTTTTTTGCGCAGAATGTTAATAGAAGACTAGCGTACACTGGGTTGTCTCTCCTTTTCTCTACAGTGGGACCAATGAGGTCAGGGGGTTCGAATAATAAACGGGTACTCTAGCCACTCTCTCATTCAGTCATTAATTGAGAGTGGCGGGAAGGTTCTGCAAGCGATGATTGCCTTGGCTATGGTTTCGGTACATCTTTTATAATGGGTACATTAGAAGGATGCCTTTTAATGTAAAGGCGGGTATTCTGAGGGCAGGGGGAGAGACAGGGAAGCATTCGTACAATTTTTTTGTGAAGGGTGTAGCTAACTACTGTACAGCGAGTGTACACCAGGGGGGAAAGGAAAACAAGAGAGCATGGAAGGCATCATTAGCAGAGCATGGAGGCTTCGCCCTCCTCCCTATACTATACTAGACCCTTGGGGTGGAAGGTGTGAGGCTGGCCATAGGGGGGGTGGGGGCGGGCCGTATGAGACAGCTAGGCACAGCAGCTCTGGCCCTGTCCAATCCGATCTAATTCCGCTGGCCCCCGGTCGGGAAAGGGAGGGATTTATCGCCCTCGGAAGCCGAATAAGACTAAGAACGTATGTAAAAATACGTTTGATTTGACATTAGTTCGTTGCTATAACTAACTGTTTGTTGCTGTAGGATAATTGTAAACAAATTAAAGAAAATGAAAGACGGATTTTTTTAGAGATTGATTTTCTCTTTCATCGACGAGAATCAAGCCATCGGATCTTCTGGCTTCTGGCTTCTGGCAGTACAGCGTAAACCTCGTGTTGGTACTGATTGTCACTGTCTATTAAGATAGCTCTATCTCACTCCCACGCACGCATACACCTAGGGGCCGCGCCCGACTGCTTTATTACTTATTTGGCCGTATTATTGCTTCTCTTAGTTACTTAATTGACAGTACGCTCTTAGTACTCCAGCCCCACCTCATCCCACCAACCCCATTTAGTTCTGTCTGCCTTAGCCAGACTCCAGTTCCAACTAGTTGAATCCAGTTCTTACCAGTCCACCCTCTCTCCCACCACTTGTTTCCATAACTATCGGCGGCCTTTAATATGTTAAATCCAATACCGTTAATGCAGTTAATCAGGGCATGACCTACTCTTATTCGTACCGTGTCGGCTCCGTCAAGCTGCTCGGCTTGGCCCGTCTATTGGGCATCTGGCGAGCCTCAGTTTATAAATTAGTCTTCCGCGAGCTGCTCATCTTCTGCGTGTTGTACACGGCAACTAGCTGCGTCTACCGGCTGCTGCTGCGGACTTCGGCTCAGAGAAAGTGCGTTCGAGAAAGTGACTTTTGTCTGAGAGGGGGGATTCTGCGAGTCGCTTTCACTACACCGAAATTTCACAACGCCGAAAAGCTATATAAAGCTCTGGCTATACTTTTCGGCGCTGTGAATTTTCGGCGCTGTGAATTTTCGGTGTTGTGAAGTTTCGGTGTTATGAAGTTTCGGTGTTATGAAAAAAGTGCTTTCGGCGTTGTGAAGTTTCAGTGCTGTGAAGTTTCGGTGTTGAGAAGTTTAGGCGGTGTGAAGTTTCGGTGTTATGAAGTTTCGGTGTTGTGAAGTTTCGGTGTTGTGAAGTTTCGGTGTTTAGATTTAGATAGAAGCCAGTTTAGATTTTACTTCTTACAAGAGTAGTTTTAGTGTCCACGCTTGTACTACTACTAAATTAGTTGCAGCTCTTTTGTTTTAGTTGTAGCTTTAGATGAAAATTATTAGACAGAAATGGGACTATTAAATCAAGGGACTTAATCCCTTTTTGCTTTAATTATTTCCTTGAGGTGGTGCTTCACTTTTCAGTAAGCGGAAATTGTTATTATATTGTAAAGTACTTGAGGAAGTAATTTCATCCCGTCAGCAAACTCTAATAACAAAGTCTTCATAAACGCTAGACAGGCCGCCGTTCCAGCATGCTGAGTTAACTTGCTTCCCGCTGATCAGCATCTAAAATAATTAATTTACTGAGAGTTGTCTGACCTAGAGAGACAAAGAGAGAAAGTAGATCGGAGGGATATAGTCGCCCTAAAGCAGAGCACAATGTACGCTGCTAGATAAAGTGTACAGTAGCTAGGGGTGAAGGAGAATTCCAGTTTCCCTTAGCTTAGCTGACAGCAGCAGCTCCCAAAGCTCCTCGCGCTTCCTCCTGCTTCCCCCTATTTACCCGACACTCGTAGGACGCTGGGAAACTTGAGAAAAGTCTTCCCATTCCTACTAAATAAGGGAAGCCTGTCTGTCTAGATCGTCATACTTGAAAAATAACCGACGATAACGATAAAATGATTGACACATTCGTTGGGAAACTTCCCCTACCTTACCGTTTATCGGGTGGGATGTATTGTACTTTGGGATAACGATGAAAATAAATGGACTGATTTAGACTTCCTGAACTTCATCTAGTCTCTGCTAAGTTCCGCGATGTTGTTTTTCTTGTTTCAGAATATTTGAAAAGATCGTTGTGTACTGCGGCACCTTCGAGAGTATCCTGCCTCTCACCTTCATCCTTGGCTTCTATGTCACGGTTGTGGTGCAGCGCTGGTGGGCCCAGTACTGCTACATACCATGGCCCGATCGGTGAGTGAGATACATGAGCAAATAGACAATACCCTATGATCCCAATGTTTATGACTGCCTAACTTTATAATCGCAATATTGATTATAATCTAATTCAGACATTCGTTATCCATATCAATAATTTTTAATGGTACGTAAATTCTTAATCCCCATCCTGGGCGCTGGGCAGCACTAAAACAGTTGATGCGTATGAATATTCCGCCCCATCTTATCCCACGCTGTGCTAATCCCCTCGCAGCATCATGTCCTACTTCGCCGTGCTGATCCCCGGCACCGACGAGGCCCCTGTGCTGCTGAGGCGCACAGCGGTTCGCTACCTCATCCAGGCGGAGGTGCTGCTGCTCAGGACCATCAGCTCAACAGTTAAAAAACGCTTCCCAACGCTGTGGAGTCTTGTAGATCAAGGTAGGCGTTTGATTGACGTCCCAAATTGATCTCTCTATTTATTCCCAACTGATCCTAAATTTTTTCATTCGTTCCAAATCGAATCCTCACCGATCTTTTAGCTGATCCCATTTCATTTATCCTATGTCACGTATCCCGCACTGCCGCACAGACGCGCCTAACCTTTCTTCCTCAAAGGCCTGATGACGGAGAACGAGTACAAGCTGTACAATGACGACAAGGTGCCACACATCTCTAGCAAATACTGGGTGCCGACCCAATGGTGCGCCATGCTGTTCCACAGGGCGCACGCTCAGAAGATGATTACGGACTTCCGACTTTGCGTGCTGCTAGATGTAAGTGTTATAGCTTCAAGGGGTTGTCAATTTTGGGGTTGTTCTGGGCAGTGTACTCATCCAATCCACTCCGCCCCCGCCCAACCTCACGCTGTGTGCCTTATTCTTTGTACACTGCGTCTCTCTGTCCCCACCTCACTCCGTCCCCACCTCGCTCCGTCCCCATCTCCCCCCGTCCCCATCTCACTCCGTCCCCACCTCGCTCCGTCCCCATCTCACCCCGTCCCCACCTCACCCCGTCCCCACCTCGCTCCGTCCCCATCTCACTCCGTCCCCACCTCGCTCCATCCCCACCTCACTCCGTCCTCACCTCACTCCGTCCCCACCTCACTATGTCCTCGTCTCATTCCGTACGCCACCAAATTCTGTTACCACCCCATCATGAGCACTATCATACTTCACCCCATACACCACCTCACCCTAATCAAATTTTCTATCAAATATCTCACCCACCTCCCCTGTCAATTCGGTCGACTATCTCACTTGGTCGCCTATCCTAAACCGTCTCCTAGTAGAGTTAAACAAACATATTATAAACAATTATTCTAAATTCATCCCAGGAGCTGAGCAGATTTAAGGAGTGCCTGGGCACACTATTCTCCTACGATTGGATCAGCATACCCCTGGTCTATACACAGGTGACAAAGCAGTTATTATTTTTCCTGCTCTATCAATACTTAGATTAGGTAAACCTCTACCGCTGAACGAATTTCAGGTCGCAACACTGGCTGTCTACGTGTTTTACTTCAACACGATCATGTCCCGGCAGTACATCAACTTCGCCAGCGTCAGGGAAGAATTCGGGCCAGAAATTTCCGCCAAATATTCCGTTGATTTGTACGTGCCGATTGACACCCTCATGCAGCTGTTCTTCTACTTGGGCTGGCTAAAGGTGCGCGCTGCCTACTGCATTTGCTAAGGATTTCGTCGACTTGAAATTATTCAATTAGAAGGATACGCAAATAGACTTAGATCCTCCCGGATCCTCAGGCTGAATGAGGCGCCACCCTCCCGGATCCTCAGGCTGAATGAGGCGCCACCCTCCCGGATCCTCAGGCTGAATGAGGCGCCACCCTCCCGGATCCTCAGGCTGAATGAGGCGCCACCCTCCCGGATCCTCAGGCTGAATGAAGCGCCACCCTCCCGGATCCTCAGGCTGAATGAGGCGCCACCTTCCTGGACCCAAAACTCCCAACCCGACATGTCCTTGAACGAACAGGTGGCGGAACAGATGATCAACCCGTTCGGCGAGGACGACGACGACTTCGAATGCAACTGGATTGTTGACCGCAACCTGAAGGTCGGCCTGTTCGCAGTTGACAACATGCTGACGATGCTGCCGGAGCTGGAGAAGGACCGCTGGTGGAACAAGGAGGATCCGCAGATGTCCTACACGCAGGCCTCGGAGAAGTTCGCCATGGCCAGCGGCTGGTTCGGCTCCACCGCCAATCTGGAGGTGGCTCAGCAGGGCCACGGCAGCTCCCACGGTCATCTGCCGAACATCCCGGAGGACGCGTCGGAGTCGAATTTCACCAGCACGCACACCCTGCAGTCGAGAGGCGGCGACCAGGACGTCAGCCCGAAGAAGAAGAAGAAGCGACTGCCGCCGCTGCGAATCACCACGGCTGTTGACCGGGTGGACGAAGTCAAGAACTTCTTCAGTGAGACATTGGATTAGACATGAGGGATGCCTTTTGTGGGAAAATGTCAGAAATGATAAAAAATCCATTTTATATTATATAATATCATATTATATTATTAATATGGTCTTAAGATAATAACAGAAAGGCCATGGTGAAACACGGTAAGACGGTCATAATGGGAGACGGTCATAATGGGAGGCGGTCATAGTGAGTGACGGTCATAGTGGGAGACGGTCATAGTGTGAGACGGTCATAGTGAAAGACGGTCATACTGAGGGACGGTCATAGTCAGAAACAGTCACAGTGAGAGACGGTCATAGTAAGAGACGGTCATAGTGTGAGACGGTCATTGTGAGAGACGGTCATAGTGAAATACGCCCATAGTGAGAGACGGTCATAGTGACAGACGGTCATAGTGACAGACGGTCATAGTGAAATACGATCATAGTGAGAGACGCTCATAGTGAGAGACGCTCATAGTGAGAGACGCTCATAGTGAGAGACGCTCATAGTGAGAGACGCTCATAGTGAGAGACGCTCATAGTGAGAGACGCTCATAGTGAGAGACGCTCATAGTGAGAGACGGTCATGGTGGGAGACGGTCATGGTGGGAGACGGTCATAGTCAAAGCGAGGATTATATGACATGGGCTTAAGCGAGAGATCCGTCATAGAAACAAACAGACGCAGACGGACCTTGCCGCGCCCCGCAGCCTCCAAAAGCGTGAAGCGAAGGCGCAGCCGGACCACAGCGACGGAGAGCCAGCCGGGCAGCCCGGACATCAGCCGGTCGATGCCGGACACGCATTTCTGCTTCGCCAACAACATCCCCGGCGTGCCAGTGCACAACAGCGGCCGCTGCGAACGTGGCAGCGGGCCCGGCGGCAGGCAGCAGCGGTGCCGCGAAGAATCCGGCGAGGCCCGGCTGGCCCAGCTGACCGAAGCTTCATCCGGCCTGCTGCCGCCGGAATCCGCGTCAACCTCCGGCGTCGGCATCGACCAGTCGGCGACCGACAGTCGGGCACTGCTGGGCAACGACATCGACGACGAGCAGTACGAGGATGCGGCGAAGACGCCGCTGCTGCCGACTCTGCCGGCGGACGGCAGCGAAGACCCCAGGCGACAAAGCGGCGGCCGACGTCGCTGTCAGAGGCGTCAAGAGTGCGACAGCGCCGGCATTGACGACCTCCTTGACGACGAAGATGACCAAGAGGCGTGTCGAGAGAGCTCCGCCGGCTCCGCCGTTGTACTTGTCGACGGCGGCGACGTCAGCGGAGTTGTGCCGGACGACGAAAACGGCGACGGTGGCCGGCTTGGCGACATTGTCGGACTGTCGGTGCTGGACAGCGGGGACTCCGCCGACGCCGCAGCGGCCGCCGCCGCCGGTGCCGCTGCCTCGTCCGCCTCCGCTTTAATCGTCAGCGTCGGCGACGCTTTGCCGGTGAAGGCCGCATCGACAACCGGTGGCGAGCATCTACGCGAAGACTCCGCCAGCATGGCGCCAGTCGGCGCGGCCGGTGGCGACACAGCCGGGCACCTGTACGTCGACGACTGGATCAGCGAGCACAAGGAGGAATTCGTCGGCGACTCCATCCTGAAGGGCACGCACAGCGCCAGCGCCTGCCAGCTGCACAATCTCGACGTCGGCGGCGAGTCGGCCGGGGCCGCCTGCAGCGTCGGCGGGTGTCGCCAGTCTGTCGGCGACCTGCCGGCCATCGTTGAGATGCAGGGGGACTCAGTTGGCATGGAGATGATGCTGGAAGCGTCGGGCGGCTGCGGCGTTGGCGGCGGCGGCAACGGAGGCGGCGAGAACTTGGAGAAGCGAGTCGCGTTCAACCCGGAGATCGAGAAGCTGGAGTACGACGCCAACTACCCGGTGGACCAGACTTTGCCAGCGGAGGCGACGGAGCCTGAGCTGCCTCATCATTACAGCCAGCAGCAGCAGCAGCAACAGCAGCCTAGCGAGGGTGAGGAATCGGCAGATCTCGAGGCAGAGTCGGCTACCTCAACTTCCTACTATGAGTAGAGATTCGGGTTTTGCTTGTCTACGAGTACCTTTTGCATGATGCAATGAAATGTCATGTAATTTGATTTGCTTTCCTAATTCCACTAAGATAATCTGCCAGATGTTTTCTTGGGCCATTAAGCAGCTGGGTGAGTGTTAAAGTACCGTACATTTTATGCGCCTTGCATTTTTTACTTCAACTGAGAAAGAATCAACGATCAATCCGTTACTTTTACTTAAGCTAATTACTCGCTACTTTTCAAAGCTTATTAATAACTTTTAGCTTGTAATGCGAATGAATTGGACTATGCAGTTCGCTCATCTGCGCGGTGCAATCACACAATTTCAACGTCTTCTGAGATTCGTAGTCCATGTTCATCTCAATCGTGTATCCGTAGTTTAACTGACCTTCTACGGCACTTTCGTGCTTTTGCAATCGCTCTTTTGCTTCGTCTTAGAATGTTTTTTTTGTTGCCAGAATCTGGGAGTTTTTTGTGCACAATTTCCTGCAATTTTTACTTCTTTCTATTTGTTACTCAGCCCAGATTTTTTTGCTACAGCAGCGCCCTTGCAAAGCTGCTTCTTTTTCGTTTTGTTTTCTTGAAGAAAATCTTTTAATAGCAACCACCGAATTTGCTTTCAGAAAATGCAGCCCAGTACTTTAAGTAGTCAATAAATACAGACTGATTCCGAAATGCAAAGACACCGCCTGCAATGGCAGAGTGACACCATGAAGCTTACAGCCTATTTTCAAATGCTTTGTTTATTACAAATTCATAAAACTTGCATATATAATCTAACTATTGAGCCTAGCAACCTAACGAGACTGGTCACTCTTTGACCTAAAAAAGCAAATAAAAGACAAATTAGTAAACTAACGAAAAACATTTTAAAGTTTCCCATAGACCGAGTCTGATGAGATTTCAGAGCTCAGAAAATGCCGATTTCTGTATATTGTCAGAAATTCATATCGACCAGGCATGTGGCATTCATTGGCCAGCAACTGCACTTACAATAGGACCATTGGAGACAACTTTGTTTTAATGTGTGCTTCAAAATTATGCGATTCGAATGACAATTTGGATCCTTAGATTTATGGGTCAGAGAGAGAGATGGGATCACAGACAGGGAGTGGGGATCACAGACAGGAAGAGGGGATCAGAGACAGGGAGAAGGGGTCAGAGGCAGGGAGAGGAGATTACAAATCGTGAAAGGGGATCGGAGACAGCGAGAGGGGATCAGAGACACGAAGAGGAGATCAGAGACATGAAGAGGGGATCAGAGACACGAAGAGGGGATCAGAGACATGAAGAGGGGATCAGAGACATAAAGAGGGGATCAGAGAAATGAAGAGGGGATCAGAGACAGGGAGAGGGGATCAGAGACAGGGAGAGGGGATCACAGGCAGGGAGAGGGAATCAGAGACATGAAGAGGGGATCAGAGACAGGGAGAGGGGATCAGAGGCAGGAAGAGGGGATCAGAGGCAGGAAGAGGGGATCAGAGACAGGGAGAGGGGATCAGAGGCAGGAAGAGGGGATCAGAGACAGGGAGAGGGGATCAGAGGCAGGAAGAGGGGATCAGAGGCAGGGAGAGGGGATCAGAGGCAGGGAGAGGGAATCAGAGACAGGAAAAGGGGATCAGAGAAATGAAGAGGGGATCAGAGACAGGGAGAGGAGATCAGAGGCAGGGAGAGGGGAGCAGAGACACGGAGAGGGGATTAGAGACGGGAAGAGGGGATCAGAGACAGGGAGAGGAGATCAGAGGCAGGGAGAGGGGAGCAGAGACACGGAGAGGGGATTAGAGACGGGAAGAGGGAATCAGAGACGGGAAGAGGGGATCAGAGACGGGATCGGAGCCCACCCGAGTTCATGAGCTACAGCCAAAAAGAATCTGATAATCAGGCAGTTCTACCGCTTCAAATCACCCAGATCCTCAATCCGCTCCTCGTCAATAGCCGGCCACCGCTCCGGCAGCAGGTCGAACAGGTCGTCCCTGACGTCGCCCTGAATGACAATTTCGTCCCCGTTGCCCGTGACGCTGGCGCCCGTGGCGAATTTCTGGCCGAAAACGCGCGACGCCTCTTTCAAATCGATGCCAAACGAGGCCAGGCCGGTTACCACGGTGACAGACTTTCGCTTGCCCCGCTGCGCCCGGGACACGCAGATCCGGGCCTGATCCGCCGGGTCGGCGCCCTTCTTCTTCTTAGCCTCCTTGTTGCCGCCCTTGCCGCCCCGGGTCTGCCGCTTCTTTTTCTCCTCCTCGTCGCCTCCAGTCGGCGCCGCCTCGTCGCTAGCCGTCGTCGCCGTCGCCGCCGCCGCCGTCGAGGACTGCGCGGCGGTCAGCTTGGCGAACTCCTCGGGCAGGTGGCGCTCCAGCCAGGCCCGGCAGGCGGCCGGATCCGGGGAGAACTCGCACAGCTCCAGCGGCAGGGAGCAGGCGCCGCAGTAGCGCACCTGCAGGGGATAGCGGACGCCCGGGACCGGTTTCGGCTCGGCGAGGAATCCGCCGGCGGCTGGCGTCGCCGCTGCGATCGGCTGCTGCGCCTCTACTGTTGCCGCCGCGGCCGCCTCTTTGCCGCTGTCTTCGTCGTCTGACATTTAATGATTGATGGCCCCGCCGGTTTGGCTAGCTTGTGAGTTTCAGATTTGCAACTGCCTTGGTGAAGGCTGCAATTTTTTAACATGCGATGAGGGGGCGAGGTGAGCATTCATGGGAACGGCTGCGACTCAATCACAACTACCGAACCATCTTAGCATCTCCTAGGCAACTAGCATTCTGAGCTGTCCTAATTAAAACTCAGTTCTCGGAATTACGAGCTACAATCGTGTCTGTAAGCTCCTTAGATCCCATTCCTGATTTCAAGATCCCGGGATTTCAGTCCTGACTTTGACATCCCGGGATCCCAGTCCTGACTTTGACATGCCAAAATCTCACTCCTGACTTTGACATGCCGGGGCATTCCAGTCCTGACTTTGACATCCCGGGATCCCATTACAGACTTTGACATGCCAAAATCCCAGTCCTGACTTTGACATCCCGGGATCCCAGTCCTGACTTTGACATCCCAGGATCCCAGTCCTGACTTTGACATCCCGGGATCCCAGTCCTGACTTTGACATCCCAGGATCCCAGTCCTGACTTTGACATCCCGGGATCCCAGTCCTGACTTTGACATCCCGGGATCCCAGTCCTGACTTTGACATCCCGGGATCCCAGTCCTGACTTTGACATCCCGGGATCCCAGTCCTGACTTTGACATCCCAGGATCCCAGTCCTGACTTTGACATCCCGGGATCCCAGTCCTGACTTTGACATGCCAAAATCCCAGTCCTGACTTTGACATGCCAAAATCCCAGTCCTGACTTTGACATCCCGGGATCCCAGTCCTGAATCTACATTAAAGAGTAGTGTTTTACACGATATAATTAAAGAAACCAAGCCGAGAAGTCAATACTTGTGCGGGCAATATTTATTAGTTTTGCATTTTGATGCCAAATTTATCATCCAGTTGCCGCATGCAGATCGCTGATTAAGGTAGTAAAAATTACAAAATAAATCGCGCATAGAAAGATAGCGAAGATAGGAAATATCTCTCAATAAAGTTCACTCGCGTAACTATAATAAATGTACAGAACAGCAATTATTCTACAAATATAGGCATAGTTGAAGAGTCTAAGTAAGGCGAAAAGGCAAGATCAATTTTACTGCGCTACTGTCAATAGATGCTGCTTTTCCATCTATAAATCAGAGAGAAATTAGCTTAGTAACCACACAGAAACGCAACAGCAAACTAAATATTAGCAGAAATGGATCAATTAGCCAATTAGGAAAGCACTCGAAATAAAACAGATTTAGAATAGCAACAAATACAATCTAGAATGAATATTTATAGCACCATGCTAATTGCAAACATTCGATTCGGAAAAAAAGTTATTATACAGTTTCTAGGGAGGCGCTGCAACAGAAGAACAAGCGAGATAGACAAATTTGTCAATTCCAGACTGATGGACCGAGAGTGGAGAAACATTTGTTAAAAAGTGGCGCATAAGATTGTTTGTCTAGTAATTAGCAAGTCAAAATTGAAGATTCATTAAAGAACAGTAGGCACAAATTTGCGGTAATCGATTGGCTTCGCATACAATATTGAACGCGTTAAAAGAGCATGGCATGAATAGTGCTAAGAAGAGTTATTGTGCAAGGCGGGGAGAGAGAAATAGATGGGACACATTTTGACAAAAAATGAAAGGCAGATATTAGGGAAATTTAGGAGAGAGTCTGCGTAAAAAGAGGGAAGAAATAGCGAATAAAAAGGGGAAGAGAGGCTTCAGACACAGGGGAGACAGAAAAGAGACAGGGCAGAAAGAAGGGGCAGAATAGAGGGGAGAAGGGGGCAGAAGAGAGGGGAGAGAGAAGGGGGCAGAAGAGAGGCGAGAGAGAAGGGGCAGAAGAAATGGGAGAAAGAAGGGGACAGAAGAAATGGGAGAAAGAAGGGGGCAGAAGAGAGGGGAGAGAGAAGGGGCAGAAGATATAGGAGAGAGAGAAGGGGGCAGAAGAGAGGGGAGAGAAGGGGCAGAAGATATAGGAGAGAGAAGGGGCAGAAGAGATGGGAGAAAGAAGGGGGCAGAAGAGATGGGAGAGAGAAGGGGCAGAAAGGGGGAAAGAGAGGAGAGAGGATGTACGAAAGAGAGGTAGAAGATACCCACACAGAGTTCAGGCCTCCCTAGCCGCATAGGCGGCGGGAATGTAGCCGCTAAGTGCGGACGAGTCAGTCTTTGTTACCAGCCACCAATCGGCGTTACCCGACTGGTCGCAGAAGGCGCGCACCCGGACCAGCTCGTCTGTGGAGACGGTTAGCTCGTTCGGATTGCGGCCAGTGAATGCGTAAATGACGCGTGCAATCGGATCGGTGGCGGGTGGCTGCTGGTGCGCGGCCTGGAAACATAAAATTGCATTTTTTCCAGGCATCTCAAGGACTCTATTCAAGGAACTATTCGTAAGAACAAGTTTAGAGTGATATATAGTCATTAAATAAATCAAAAGTTGATTTAAAACTTAAATTTGTACTTTTCAATGCTTCATTTTTTCAAGTATTAGATAAAGTGAGCATTTAAATAAATATTTGCGCTAAAAACACATACAAGCTAGTAAACGTTAGGACTACGATTTCGCAACAAAGAATGGACTAAATGCCAAGATATTTTATATATTACTTTCTTTCGCTCTTGAATATTAATCCTTAACCATTTAAATTAAAAAATGAAGTCTCAGATAGTTTCCTTCTGTATGCTTAATTTTATTCAGAAAATTTGAAATATTTAGCAAATTTAAGACCAAAATTTTTCCTAGATATTTATTACCCTGTAAAACCGCAGTAGGTTTAGATACATTATACATACTCCGCACCTGTAATTTTATTTAGCTTTTTGCATGCCCCTGCAAATTTTATCTGATAGCTTACATACATGCAAAGACTTAAGAGACGGGGTTCTTGTGACATTATGCTGTGAAAATAATTTTAATCAATGCCTTTCAAGCCGAACCAGCAACAGAAGCACCGCAAAAAATGTCATATCGAGAAAATTCGGCTCTCTCATTAACTATTTTGAGCGTATGCGTCTGGAGGAGCAAAGGTATGAAGACAAAGTCAAAGAAAGAGACAATATCAAACGGCGAGTGGTACCCTGTCGGAGTAGTAGAAATCGTTTTCTCGGTCAGCAGCGGCTTTTAATTAAGCGGAAGAATGCTACGCTGAAGGCAAAGGTGCTTGAGCTGTGAAGCAGCACAGAACTAGGAGGGACCCGCATTAGAAAGAGACTTCATCGCGCAACTAAAGAATTGGCGGCTGCACGAACATGGCTTCTTGCTCACTGAAATATTGTAAACCCAGTGAAGAGAGCACTGCAGTCAGTCCGTGGCGCTTCAAAAACAACCGGCAGGTCATCATGACCGCCCACATCAACACTCATGAAACGTGGCGGAGGGCCGTCATAGTTGCCCTCGACGCTTCTCGAAAGATCCCAAAGTAGCCGAGGGGACCAAAATCAAACCTACTTGAGCAGCTCGTTCAGGATCACTTTTGTCTGGATAAAAACTCGCGGGCCATCTACTACCGGAAGGATTGCATATTGAAGAGATTTTTGGAAAGAGAGGGTGACTGCAAAAGCGTTACCTGCTAAGCTTAGTCACCAAACTCTATGTTCCTTTGGGTAAATCCTGGTATCAAGATCAGCCGGGCAATTTTCAACTGCTGGAAGCTTTAAGAGCTCGTATTTGCGACCGAGACACGTATATGTGCATGAAGTGTAATAAAATAGAGGCGTTATTAAGGGCGTGTATATTGCTGGACTGCTATAACAGCCATAACGTAAGTGAAGTGTTAAAGGATATCTTGTGACAAGGATTCCGCTGACTGCCTCTACAAGTGCGACCAGAAGCACCACTCACAGAAGCAGCTGAGGCTGAGCCACAGGTTGTGTTGTGTGCGTTTGGAAGCCTCGGACAGAGATGGTCGAAGTAGCGTGGACGTAGTCAAAGAGACGAAATCTTGTAAGATGGCTACAAGTATGCTGATTGTGCAGCTAGTCGACTTTGGGTCACTTCATCCAGACGAGGAACTAGTATCGTGCAGTCCGCCTTGTTAATGATACGCTGACACCAGGACAGCTCTTGCTAAATGTCGATTTCTCTGAAAACTACACCGCGAAGTACCACAAGGAGGTACAGGCGGCGCCTGTACAGGTAGTAATTCACTAAGACGTTGTCAACATGGCTGGATAACCCCCTTGCTCGTTCTCAAATATTTATAGGGAGAGAGGAGCAAGACTGCGGAAGCCATCGCTGCTTATCTGCTACAGGTCCTTCGCTACTTTAAAGAGAAGCATGAGGCCGAGGAGGACATATTTACTCCTTTAGCCAACTGGAACAAGAATAAAAATCGCAAAATTTTATTATTTTTTGATCGGCTTATGAAAAGTACAATAAGGTTGGACACAACAAAGCTGCTGCTGATAGAGTTGGAGCGGCAATCAAACATCGCTGAGACGAATTCGTTACTAGCCGGCAGGAGGTTGTAACGCCACAGAACGTTCTGGAGGCCGCCAGGCTGGGTAGACCTCTGCGTGTTCTCAATTGACTTGGCTTGTGCTTTCGGAGGACCTGAACGACTTTATTAGCACAATATCATTTGTTTCAAAAGACCTTTCGACACGCCACGCTCGAAGTCTATGCACGAAGTCGCAAGGACTGACGGCGGCCGATCATTGGTCGGCGACTTTCCTGCATGTACTTCGGTGCAGCATCAGGCTGTCCAAGACATGAAATTAAGATTTGAGCACCACTAAGTGCATTACATTGAGTCACTTCATCACGATTTTTAGCAGCTGTGGCAGCAAGCTTTAAGTGAGCACATTGTGGAATTGTACACCACTTTATTGGAGAATTTTGCAAATCACAAACGTCCGCAAGAGGTCCCAAAAAAAGTTTTTGGACCTTTGTAAAAAACGGTGGACCTTAGGCCTTGAAGGTCCAAAAGTTAGATCACAGTTGCCTAAGTGGGATATTAGCGCAACTGCATATAATTACTTTATTGAGTATTCCAGTTCTTATTTGTGGTTTCACATGCGCAAATGACAGTATAATAATTATTTTCACAAGGGGTCATATAAAAAACTTAAACGTATAGTTCAAGTATACTTTTGTGTAGACATGGCAATATTTTTTATATTTATAAAATATGTAAATATTTGCTTTTCTTCAGTGTTTTTTATTTGATTGGTAAACAAAGAATTGTGCTTTTAGCTTGTTTTAATTGTGTACTTGCATAATTAACAAATTTGCAGAGAGTCGCCATTTAAATGTCTGTATATTGAATATTTTTCCCAGCTATTGGTTATACATAACCGTTTTAAGTCAGTTTGAATCGTATTGAATAATTATAAGCTACCTAACAAATCATTGTATAACTATATTATTGCTTACAATAATACTACTGGTGCTATCATTAGCGCAGTTTGACAGCCTAGTAATAAAAATCGGCTCAATCAAGGTCAAGGTGAATTGTCTTGTCTTTTGATGTGGGCCTGGCTAGGCCAGGAGGAGATTTAGGCTCTAGAATTCAAAACAAAAGTGTTTTCCTAGTGGCTTTATATGTAGGTTTTGCCATGAAGAATTAAAATATTCAAGTCTTGTTGACTGTAATAGTATTAGTAGTTTATTACAATTTAATCATCGAAGTTATTCATCTTGTATTCTTGATTCTCAAGGTAAAACAATGTTCTTTAAGCTCTGACATATTTTTTACCTCCATACATTATGCATGACATACTTGAAGGGTTGTCACATTTTTATATGTTTACTGTTATTAGATTCCTAAAAAAATGAATGAATTTCACTTTAATTTATTAATGACAAGTTTAAGCTTATTCCTAATGTATGCTTTTGGCTTATTTTACAAAAGAATAATATTCAAAATGATCATTTACCATATACTGCAAGTCAAATGACATCAATTTTTCTTTCTTAGGCCTTTTTAGTCTTTAGTCCTGCAAAAAGTTTGTCCAGCAGACAAGTATACGAGACCGAGTATCTTCATATGATTTATTCATGCATGGCACCTTCTCCTAAATCTGCCGCAGACCAATCGGAGACAGTCGGGGAGTTCCAGCCCATTGTACCTTATCTGACCAATCACGGCAGTCAGCAGCCCTAAACACTCTCACACCCTGAACGTGCGATATATAAGCGAGGGATATAAGTGAGGGACCATTATTTCATTCGATAACCATATTCCATAATTTCCTCGCCAAAAAAAGCATTACGGCTCAGCCTGGGCCGCAGGGGCCTGCAATCGCAACATTTGTGAAGAGTGAGCGACGTGGCCAATTACTTGAATTACTTCTTTTTTACGAAGGTTACCCATTTCTTATAGACAAAAGGAAGTCGTATCATACTACAAATGCCGAGAGGCATTTGTAACTCACGCGTCAAGGTCGAAGATGGCTTGGTGACGCCAAAGTCTGGAGCGCATGACCACCCAGCGCCATCATCTGATTCACTCAAGTGCATGAAATTTCGTGAGGAGATAAAGCAGCAAGCGCAAGATGTCCAAGAATTTATCGAGACAACTTAGCTGCTGCTGTAGAAGCAAATCGTGCAATGATGCCTACTTTTTCTTGCGTCAAATCATCTGCCTACAGATCTCGAGTGGCGGTTCTCCCGCAACTGCCTGAGAGAGCTCATGACTACAACGTCAATCCCGAGGTGTTAAACAATGTGACAGTCATGGATACGCGCACAGCGCACTACACTCTCCTCATGCGACTTAACGAATACCAAAAGCTGCGCAGATTAATGGCACTTTTAGCAGCTGCCCTCAGATTTTCTACCAACTCTTCATCATACACGGGAAGGTTCTGAACGCATGGGAACCGCTTGTCGTCTTTTTTAGCTTCCAGCAAAGGATCAGAGGACCTATGAGGCATGCTGGGACCTGCTGCATGCAGAAGTTCAGCGAGTGGCCGGGATGGACTGCCAAGCTACCGAAATTCTGACAGACTTTAAAGTCGCGAGCATAAATGCTGTAATTCAAACCTACTTTTTTCACTGCTGCTTTTTCCACTTTTGCCAGTGCATTGTGCATCGCGTCGCTTCCGGTGGACTGAATGCAGCGCATGAAAACGATCCTGAAGTACGAGCGACAGTCAGACGTCTGACGGCTCAACCCCTAATGCCGCTGGCTCGTGTGCAGACATGCCTGGTCCTGCTCACCCTAACCTTGCTCAGGTCTTCGCCTTAATGGACTACTCGTACATGACCAACACTTGGGTGGATGGCGGCGCGCAGTTCCAAACCCATCTGTGAAACCACTGTGGTGACGATAAATATCTGACTACTAACACCGCGCGCGGAAGGGCGCCATCATGCCATCAACTAAGTTGCTGGCAATCACCGGCTGAACGTTCATTCGTTTGTACGCGAAGTTGTCAAGGATTTGCGGCATTCTACAGCGAGTCGCTGGCAAAGCGCACGTGCGAAGAGGCTGCTGGCGGAAACGATTGCAAGGCTTCGGATTTGAGTACGAACAAATCCGAAGGGGGTTGTAGCCTAGTGGTTAGAGCGTCGGACTCACGACTTGAAGGTCGGGGGTTCGATTCCCGACTCCACTGGTACAATTTGTGTCCTTTAGCAAGACACTTAACCCTGCATTGCTTCAGTTCACCAAGCTGTTAAATGGGTACCAGTATCAGCTGGGGTAATTGAAGGTGGGTGTGGCGTCCCCCCAGTCCATGGACTGAACAGCTGTACGCAGTCTTCAGAAGCGCCGCGCAATAGCTGCGGCTGTGCTGTTGGCTGCACATCTGGCCCGATTGGGACAGGTGTAATCAATCAATTATTACGAACAAGGAAATCGAATCTTTGAGCAGTTCCTGGACGCACGTGGCTATCAGATTTAGCTTTGAAGACCGTGTTGAGGCTTTCGTACGTTCTTAAATCATGCCTTTTGTGTCACGCTACGAAAGTCGTGACTAGATTTCCCTAACTAAAATTCCAGCCAGAAAAATTCATGATGGGACATATTTGCAAATTTCACTATCCAATCAAATTTATAGGGGGACAAATATAAAGACAGCTTTGGCCACAGACGCCGTTTTAGATAAGCAATCCTTTCTTTTCCTTCATCCATGGGCAAGACCTAGGAGATTCCACACAGGATCAACAAAAAAATCATTTTCAACCGTAGCAAGCGATCGGCCTCACTCACCCAGTCGTCAGTTCTGGCCGTGTTATTCTCAGCCGGCTCAATAAGCGTGTCCGACTTAGCCGATGCCGCCGCCTCGTCGGAGTTCAACAACGGGAACGGATCAACGTACCAGATGGTGGCCGATTGACCTGATCGATGAAATGCCAGCTGCTGCTGTTGTTGTTGCTGACTGTCGGACTCGGCGACAGCGGACTCGAATAGCGTCGATGCTCGACCGGCGCTGCCGCCGCCTCCGACACGCGGACTGAAGCCGTCCGGAGCGATGACTCTGAGCGCGGCCAGCCGGTCGGTGACGTCGGCCAATTCGGCGGCGCATTTGTCGGCAAACGTGGCCAACAGGCCGGGCATTGGCTCGCCAGTTAACAAGTCCAACGAGCGCCTGGTGAAGCCCTGATGAAGCCGGGCGAAACGGGCAAGCGAGTGTTGCAGAAATGTGACGGACAGGCGGCACAATTTCGGCAGCTCCTCTTTGAGCCGATCGCGCAGTGCGGCGTAGGTTCTCTCGGCCGTGTCCAGATCCTCCCGCTCTCTGGACGTCAGCTCCGTCTTCTTGGCCGCCTGGCCGCGCAGTTTGTCGTAGTCCAGCCGCTTGCTGTTGCACTTGTTAATGAGGGTAGCCGGGCCGCGGTAGCAGTTAAGCAGTTCGGTTAGCGGGCCGAGGACCTCGAAGTCCAGGTCGGCCAGGCACTGGCCAGTGTAGTCCTGCAGCAGGGCTCGTTGCACCGTCAGCAGCTGTCAAGTGGTTGAAGGCGGGGCGGGGCCTTGTGACTGGAAGGTCGCGGGTTCGAGCCCCATCTCCAGAAGCAAATTCGTATCCTTAATTAAGTCACTTAATCCCGCATTAAAAATCGGATTTTCAAAAATTATTATAGAATCTTGCTTTCTAAATAGGATTATCGACATTATAGATGGGATTCTCGTTTATTTTTACATAGGATTATGAACGTTTTTAATATTCCCGACTTTTCAGATGGGATTTTAATATATTCCTATTCGATGCCAAAATGACAGACCTGGCCAGCCTCCTCCAGGCCGGCGCAGTCGGAGCCGAACGCCCACAGACTCTGCGCCAATGCCAACAGGTCGGTCAGACTGTGCCGCATCACCGAGCCGAGAGTTTCGCATTTTTCTAATAGCACCCGAACGCATCGTTTGCACTGTTTAAAATTAGCTACAAAGCGTTCCAACTCCTCGTCCTGGGTGCTCTCGGCCAGGCCCAGGCCGGCGCTAATCATCTGAGACAGTCGGCCGCTTTTCTTAGTTAGCGCGTGCGACAGTCGCCAGCCAGTCTCGCCGCCGCCAGCGCCGTCTTCGCCGCCGTCGCCACGCCGAGCATTATTATACAGATAGCGATTGAGCAGCTCCCTAGTCCGCTGCGACTCGTTGATCCGATGCACCAGATTTTTTACTAGCTGCAGAGCCGACGATAAATTGTCGGCCTCAGCGCTGCCAGGCTCGGCCGATTGCAGCAGGTCGTTCAACAGCAGCGGGTACTTGGTGACCCGTTGCACCGGCTTGATGAGCAGGGCGCTCAGATCGAACCGACTATTCGGCATCAGGCGGGCCGACTTGGCCGCCAGGTAGGGTCCGAACTGCGGCTGGTTAGCCAGACGGGCGGCCAATTCCAGCGACTGGCGCTGCCGGCCGCAGTAGCCCGAATAGGCGGCCTCCAGCGCCGGCTGGTTGTTGACAAACCCGGCGCCGGGATCCGCCGGCCGCTGCTGCCAGTCGGCTAGGAGGCTGGCCGACACCGCCGCGACCTCTTCTAGGTGGGCGAACAGCGACTCGGCCGGGAAACCGGCGGGCTGGTCGGCCGCGCCCGGCTGGCGAAGAAAGGCCTCGGCTAGTGCGGTCATGTCAGCTAAGAAGGCCCGCTCAGTGGCCGTCAGCTCGTTGAACACGTGCGTCCAACGTCGGCGACGTTTGGCGGCCTCTTCGTTGACTACAGCGGCGTCGGCTTCGGGAGCGGCGGGAGCTTCCAATCCGGCCAGGATGTCGGTCAGATAGGCCCGCTCGCCGGTGCCGCCGCCGTTGGCGGAGTTGCTGGCAGCGGCAACTGCGGCAGAATCGTCAACTTCGCGCTTGTCCAGACTGTTGATCCTGCTGCGCAGGTCGCGGACAATTTGACTGTCCGCTGCTGCTGGTGTCGATGCCGCTTCGAAATTGCTGCCGAGGTGGTTGCGAACTAGAGAATCGGACGGCTTTGGAGGCACTGACGGCGCCATACGTGACGGACTGACCGCCGGCGGCTGCGGCAGCGGCGGCGGCTGCAGCAACGGCGGCAGCGGCGGCATCGGCGGCGGCTGACGAGCCAACGATAGAGGAGGAGGAGGAACGGGCGGTGGAGGCAGAGGAGGCGGCGGCGGCTTCGCGCCTCGAGCAGCGGCAGACTGCAGCAGCAGGTCCTCAGTCCGCGCCATCAGCCGCGTTGCCAAGGCGGCTTTGTCGCTGTCCGGCAGGCCGCGCAGACGCTCGGCGCCGGCCGCTTTGGCCAGCGACAGCTCGGCGCTGATGGCCTGGTCCAGGCTGAGCCCGCGGGCCTCGTTGGCATCCAGGCTGCTCAGATGGAAGGCCGGCTCGCGCCTTCCGCCAGACTCTTCTAATTCGACAACGTCGGGCAGTTCAGCAGCGACAGTGTCGGCTGCCGCTCCTCCCCTGTGTTCGCAATCAACAATGATGTCGATGTAGGCGGTTGGCACCAGGCCGCGCTGAGGCCCGTATTGACTGTCAACCATGCAGTAGGTCCACTCATGATCCTGGTGCTGCAGCAGGTACACTGTCGTGTTCGGCATCACCGTTAACTCGCCGGTCTCCTGGGCTACGAAAGGATATTTGACCAGGCCGTAGGATTGCAGCTCGTCGTCGTAGTAGAGGGGAGGCGGCAAGGCCTGTGGGATTTTTGATAAATCGTCAGACTAGTACAAAACTGACCCGACCTAGTACAAGACTGACCCGACCTAGTACAAAACTGACCCGACCTAGTACAAGACTGACCCGACCTAGTACAAGACTGACCCGACCTAGTACAAGACTGACCCGACCTAGTACAAGACTGACCCGACCTAGTACAAGACTGACCCGACCTAGTACAAGACTGACCCGACCTAGTACAAGACTGACCCGACCTAGTACAAGACTGACCCGACCTAGTACAAGACTGACCCGACCTAGTACAAAACTGACCCGACCTAGTACAAGACTGACCCGACCTAGTACAAGACTGACCCGACCTAGTACAAGACTAACCCGACCAAATACAAAAACACTCACTTCAGTCAATTGATTTTGGCCCAAATGTGGCACAGCCGCCTCCTCTAAAAGAGCGGCGACATGGCCTCTCGACTGGCCGTCAGCAACAGTTGGGTCGCCTCCGCCATCATCGTCCAGATCGTCAAGAAATCGAACATAATCGGCGGGAAACATGCCGAATCGATTGCCGCAATAGCCTTCGAGAAAGATTTCGTCAACCCGCCTGGTGACGGTCAGCCTATCGCCCTGGTTGAAGCTCAACTCGCCGCCTATGTGAGCGGCGGCCACCGATATTGTAGCGATGGCCTGGCGCGGCGGATTGAACAATTCCTCCTCCTGACTGCTGCCGCCAGCTGCTCCTTGATCGGCGTAGGATTTGTTGACCAGGTCGGTGACGTCCTTGACGTGGGTGAGAGGGAAAGCGCCTTTGTCGGCGTCGTTGCAGCAGCCGTTGAGCTGAGAAGTCGCCGGATTGAGCAGACGTTGGCCCAGCCACCAGTTCGGGTCGATCGACTCCAAGCCGAGTATCAGGTCGTCTGGGCGCATCGCTAAATCGCCCGCCGCCTCAGCCGGGAAGCCGTGCTGGCACAGGTAGAGCCGCTGGCCGGCGGCTGCCATAGCAACAGAAAGCATTGGGGGAATATGACCACTGCCATTTCACGGGATTTTATCTGCTCCTTAATACATTAAAGCCTCTGAAGCCTCAGTTACTTGATTCTTAAAACGCTTGACAACTCGGTCGCCTGATTCCTCATGCCCCTGACACCCCATTCCCCTGATTCCTCATGCCCCTGACACACCATTCCCCTGATTCCTCATGCCCCTGACACACCATTCCCCTGATTCCTCATGCCCCTGACACCCCATTCCACTGATTCCTCATGCCACTGACACCCCACTACCCTGATTCCTCATGCCCCTGACACCCCATTCCCCTGATTCCTCATGCCACTGACACCCCACTACCCTGATTCCTCATGCCCCTGACACCCCATTCCCCTGATTCCTCATACCCCTGACACCCCATTCCACTGATTCCTCATGCCACTGACACCCCACTACCCTGATTCCTCATGCCCCTGACACACCATTCCCCTGATTCCTCATACTCCTGACACCCCATTCCCCTGATTCCTCATGTCCCTGAAATCCCATTCGCCTGACCCCCTTAGCAAGCCTGTCTGACACAGACAACACCAAGCCACCAGCCTTACCAACGTCAATAGCGCAGTCGGGCAACTCGGCAACAAAATTCATAGGAAAGATGCCGACAGCCTCGTTAGAAATCGACACGCCGCGGCCCCAGTCGCAGCCGGGCAGCCGGTCGAGCAGGACAACCCAGTCGCCGGGCCGCAGCTCGAGATCTTCGTCTGGCCGGTCAGGGACGAAGGCGTGCGAGGCGGCGTACAGGCGGAGGCGAGGCATTCCGCGGCGGAGCAGGAGAAGAAGACAGTGGCCGAAAGCCCGCTCGGCAGGGACGCCTCAACAAGCTGGCGGAAATTGCGCTGCGGAACGGGGCATGTCTCGATATTGTGTAAAGATGCACATGGTCACATTAGCTTAAGGGGAACTTAGGTAAGGGGGGATAAAAACGCATATAGACAATTTCTTAATTAGTCGAAAGGTAATTACTTAAATTCATTGATAAAAATTATACCATTGGGCGATAGGAATTTTCCTGATTGATAGATGAGGAATTCCTCAATTGGGCATCTGACGATTTCCTGATTAATAGATGAGGAATTCCTCAATTGGGCTACGGGCGATTTCCTGATTGATAGATGAGGAATTCCTCAATTGGGCTACGACCGATTTCCTGATTGATAGATGAGGAATTCTCAATTGGGCATCTGGCGATTTCCTGATTGATAGATGAGGAATTCCTCAATTGGGCATCTGACGATTTCCTGATTGATAGATGAGGAATTCCTCAATTGGGCTACGGGCGATTTCCTGACTGATAGATGAGGAATTCCTCAATTGGGCTACGGGCGATTTCCTGACTGATAGATGAGGAATTCCTCAATTGGGCTACGGGCGATTTCCTGACTGATAGATGAGATATTCCTCAATTGGGCTACAACCGATTTCCTGATTGATAGATGAGGAATTCCTCAATTGGGCTACAACCGATTTCCTGATTGATAGATTGATAAAGAGGGCGATTTCCTGATTGATAGATGAGGGGATTTTCTAATTTTGAATTATTAATTTTTAAATAATTCCATGAGATATTGCTAAATGGATAAATCAATTATTTTAAAATACAAACTGAATAACATTGTGCTTTGGATGAAATGCGGGCAAGCATATGTATTGAATCAAATGAAATAATTGTTTTTTCACGTCACTGCACAAAACAACGTTCAGTTATAATCAAAGTAACTGAAACAACAGCGCTCAACAAGACGTATAAATATAAAAGCGAAAAGCGATTAAAAAATAAACCTGCTCCCTATTTGTTATGAAGCGCAAGAAAAACATTTTCAATGTACTACTAAGTAGTCGAGAAAAGCGCGACAGTGACATAGTTAAAAATAGTTGAATATGTACCGACCGCCTAACACCGGATATTCAGAAAATTAGTTAAATCCTTGTAGGTTCGTTTGTTTACAAATAAATAAAATAGATGAAAGCCCACGGGGCTGACTCTAAAGAGAATATTTCAGGGGGTAGAGGGGCACTGAAGGATCGGGTGTTAAGGGATTTCAGGCGGTAGAGGGGCACTAAAGGATCGGATGCTAAGGGGTGTCAGGGGTAGAGGGGCACTGCAGGATCGGATGCTGAGGGGTTACAGGGGGTAGAGAGGCACTGAAGGATCGGATGCTAAGGGGTGTCAGGGGTGGAGGGGCATCGAAGGATCGGATGCTAAGGGGTGTCAGGGGTTGGAGGGGCATCGAAGGATCGGATGCTAAGGGGTGTCAGGGGTTGGAGGGGCATCGAAGGATCGGTTGCTAAGGGGTGTCAGGGGCGGAGGGGCACTGAAGGATCGGATGCTAAGGGGTTTCAGGGGGTAGAGGGGCACTGAAGGATCGGATGTTAAGGGGTGTCAGGGGATAGAGGGGCACTGAAGGATCGGATGTTAAGGGGTTTCAGGGGGTAGAGGGGCACTGAAGGATCGGATGTTAAGGGGTGTCAGGGGGTAGAGGGGCACTGAAGGATCGGATGTTAAGGGGTTTCAGGGGGTAGAGGGGCACTGAAGGATCGGATGTTAAGGGGTTTCAGGGGATAGAGGGGCACTGAAGGATCGGATGTTAAGGGGTTTTAGGGGGTAGAGGGGCACTGAAGGATCAGATGTTAAGGGGTTTCAGGGGGTAGAGGGGCACTGAAGGATCGGATGTTAAGGGGTTTCAGGGGATAGAGGGGCACTGAAAGATCGGATGTTAAGGGGTGTCAGGGGTTGGAGGGGCATCGAAGGATCGGATGTTAAGGGGTTTCAGGGGGTAGAGGGGCACTGAAGGATCGGATGTTAAGGGGTTTCAGGGGATAGAGGGGCACTGAAGGATCGGATGTTAAGGGGTTTCAGGGGATAGAGGGGCACTGAAGGATCGGATGTTAAGGGGTTTCAGGGGGTAGAGGAGCACTAAAGGATCGGATGTTAAGGGGTTTCAGGGGGTAGAGGGGCACTGAAGGATCGGATGTTAAGGGGTTTCAGGGGAGGAGAGGCACTGAAGGATCGGATACTAAGGGGTGTCAGGGGGTAGAGAGGCACTGCAGGATCGGATGCTAAGGGGTGTCAGGGGTTGGAGGGGCACTGAAGGATCGGATGCTAAGGGGTGTCAGGGGGTAAAGGGGCACTGAAGGATCATATGCTAAGGGGTGTCAGGGGCGGAGGGGCACTGAAGGATCATATGCTAAGGGGTGTCAGGGGCGGAGGGGCACTGAAGGATCATATGCTAAGGGGTGTCAGGGGCGGAGGGGCACTGAAGGATCATATGCTAAGGGGTGTCAGGGGCGGAGGGGCACTGAAGGATCGGATTTTTTAGGGTCACTGCAAGCTTTCTTTCAACTCTACCCAAAGAACACTAAAGAAAAAGCTTAAGTTAAAAACACAAAAAATATTGCTTCAAAAATTCTTAAGAAAATCCAGTGTGCGCAAAAAATCGGTGGAGCAAAATAAGACAACAGAAATGGATAAGCAAAATTGGTTGGGGTCAGCGTAGGATGCAGTAAAGCAGATCGAAAAAATACACGAAACTGTAGGCAATGCATGCAAAAAGCGCACAATTATTGCTTGAAAGAAGCAGAAAAAAGCCAAATTTTTATTCTATAGAGATCTGAACTTTCAAAAAAAGACAAAATTATAATCCAATGGCGCGAAGTTTCTTTAAAAGAAACGACATCAAACGAAGAATAAAATACAAAAAACAGCATTTAGCCAAGACAATTCATCCTTGACGGAGACCGGGTGGTCAAACGGTGCGTGAGTAACTGTTTATAACGCACAAATACTATTGGATTTAAAACAAACTAGTTATAGCTACACAACAAATAAATACTCGGTTTTGAATGGCGCAGAAAAGTAAGTTAAACGGAGGCTGTTAATGTTTCTTAGAAGCGGAGCAGAATAAATATTCTGAAGCTGCTGAGTTACTCTAGTAAACCAACTGACTTAATAGCAGAAACCAGCAAACATGCTTAAATAAAGCGGAGTAGGCCTAGCACACAGAACAATAGAAAAATATTTGTTAAATTAAAAAAACCCGTTCAAAAGTTACATTAATCAAGTAGAGTTTAAAAAGAATTATCAAAAATTCAAAACACGAATTAAAAGAACCGAGAATGTAATTCAAGAACTAAAGAATGACAAACATATTTTACTTTATCGTTTTTTTGCTAATGGATTTCCCCCCTCTTATGTTAAAAAGCAAAAAACTTTGCTCCGAAAAGTCAATAAAGCTAAAAAAATTTAACGAGAAGAACTGCAGCTTTATAATTAAAAAAATTACCAAAATTCCGATTACTTTGCGTTGTACGAGAAAGAGGCCGACAGGCTGACAGACACACATAAAAGACAGACAGACACTTCAGGTACAGTCCGACAGACATGAACAATATAGACAGACAGAAAGACATGAAGAAGACAGACAGACAGACAAAGAGCCACGGAAAAGACAGACAGACAGACAGAGAGCCACGGAAAAGACAGACAGACAGACAGACATTAAAGTACAGTCAGACAGACATGTACAATATAGACAGACAGACAGACACGGAAAAGACAAACAGACAGACAGACACGGAAAAGACAAACAGACAGACAGACACTTACGGGACAGACAGTCAAACAGACAGACACTTACGGGACAGACAGACAGACACGGAAAAGACAGACATATAGACCGACAGGCAGACAGACACGGAAAAGACAGACAGACAGACACAAAAAGACAGACAGACAGACAGGCAGACAGACAGAAAGACAGGCAGACAGACAGACAGACAGGCAGACAGACAGACCCGAAAGAGACAGACAGACAGACCCGGAAAAGACAGACAGATAGACGGACAGACAGACAGACACGGAAAAGACAGACAGACAGAAAGGCAGACAGACAGACCCGGAAGAGACAGACAGACAGACCCGGAAAAGACAGACAGCCAGACAGGCAGACAGACAGACAGACAGACAGTCAGCCAGGCAGACAGACAGACAGACACGGAAAAGACAGACAGGCAGGCAGACAGACAGACAGACACGGAAAAGACAGTCAGCCAGTCAAGCAGCATCGCGCTGATCAGCTGATAGACGAGGGCCCATAGTTGGGGCTGCCCATAGCGGAGAGGACCTGGTCCAGCCAGCGCAGCGGGCCATTGAGATGCACTTCAATCCAGCAGGGCGTGGCCGTCACCAACTGTCGGCGATACTCGCTGCCCCAGCCTTTGACAAAGGCAATCCTAATAGTGCACATCTTGGTCAGGGCGTAGACTTCGTCGAAACTTTTAGCCGCACTCTCGCGCAATTGATTGCCAAAATCGCGTATAGAAAACACGCACAGATTGCAGCCGGGCGGAATTCGGCACACGGTGGCCGGATGCCAATTATGCCGGATGTTGCCGTTGGGCGATTGAATGAAAATCGGACTGTCGGACAGGCACTCGGCGTGCACCTCGCCGTTGACATAGTAGAGACCGACGCCGGACCCGATTGACCGTCTGGTCTGTTCAACAGCCAGGGTTCGATTCACGTTAGACAGCAGGCCGAGGCAGAAGCGGCCACGGCTGCTGGGATCTGTGCCGCCGTCAACGGTGACGAATGGCGACGTGGCGTAGTAGGCGTCGCCAACGCGGCTACTCAGCTCGTAATAGTGCACTGAGCACCAGTGCTCGGCGTCCTCGTAGGACACTTCCAGTAGGCCGAGCTGCCTCTGAAGCTGCTGTTGCTGCTGCTGCTGCTGCTGCATTGCTCGATGAGCCGCTTCAGCATTAAGCTAAATTAATAGAGATACCAGCATTATTATTAGAGCAATACAGGTAAGCCACTTTGAAAAATACCCGCTCTGAGATTCCCTTCAGCCTCATTTTTGTAAAGCCCATTAAATTTCCATGCGATACTTTAGCAGCGCCTGTCACTTTCCCCAGTGCTTCAGCAGCGCCTGTCACTCTTTCGCCAGTGCTTCAGCAGCGCCTGTCACTCTTTCGCCAGTGCTTCAGCAGCGCCTGTCACTCTTTCGCCAGTGCTTCAGCAGCGCCTGTCACTCTTTCCCCAGTGCTTCAGCAGCGCCTGTCACTCTTTCCTCAGTGCTTCAGCAGCGCCTGTCACTCTTTCCTCAGTGCTTCAGCAGCGCCTGTCACTCTTTCCCCAGTGCTTCAGCAGCGCCTGTCACTCTTTCCTCAGTGCTTCAGCAGCGCCTGTCACTCTTTCCCCAGTGCTTCAGCAGCGCCTGTCACTCTTTCCCCAGTGCTTCAGCAGCTCCTGTCACTCTTTCCCCAGTGCTTCAGCAGCGCCTGTCACTCTTTCCCCAGTGCTTCAGCAGCGCCTGTCACTCTTTTCTAGTGCTTCAGCAGCGCCTGTCACTTCTTCCCCAGTGCTTCAGCAGCGCCTGAGTAGTGCACTGAGTAGTGCACTTGCCTGTCCTGGAGCTAAAACTTCAGCAAGAAAAGCTCACATAATTTTACCTGGTAGTGCTGTTGCTGTTGCTGTTGCTGCTGGTGCTGCTGCTGCGGGCTTTCCGGATCCGCAGAGGAAAAGTTGTCCTCGCTCATGTAGGCAGCGGGCGATAGCTGCTGATTGTGATACAGCGACAGCGCCGAACTTTGCGAGTCGTTTGTCGGCGAATGAGCCGAATACGGCGACGGGGCAAGCCCGGTGGCTGCGGCAGCGGCGGTGGCTCCAGTGGAAGCTGCCACGGAGAAGGACGCCGCCGGGGCGGCATCGGCGGCGGCGGCGGCAGCTGCGATGGCTGCGGCGGCGGAATACACGATGACGGGCTCCTGGGAGGTTCCGGCGCCGGCAAGCAGGCGCTGGTAGTGCATTGGGTTCACGCACAGGTCGCCTGCGTGGCGGGATCTGCAGGCGGGATGGAGGGAGAGCCGATTCTTAAGCAGGATTAATGGCGTTTCTAAAGGAGGATTAATGGCGATTCTAAAGGAGGATTAATGGCGATTCTAAAGGAGGATTAATGGCGTTTCTAAAGGAGGATTAATGGCGATTCTAAAGGAGGATTAATGGCGATTCTAAAGGAGGATTAATGGCGTTTCTAAAGGAGGATTAATGGCGATTCTAAAGCAGGATTAATGGCAATTTTTAAGGAGGATTAATGGCGATTCTAAAGCAGGATTAAAGGCGATTCTAAAGCAGGATTAATGGCAATTTTTAAGGAGAATTAATGGCGATTCTAAAGCAGGATTAATGGCAATTTTTAAGGAGGATTAATGGCGATTCTAAAGCAGGATTAAAGGCGATTCTAGAGCAGGATTAAAGGCGATTCTAGAGCAGGATTAAAGGCGATTCTAAAGCAGGATTAATGGCAATTTTTAAGGAGGATTAAAGGCGATTCTAAAGTAGGATTAATGGCGATTTTTAAGGACGATTAATGGCGATTCTAAAGTAGGATTAATGGCGATTTTTAAGGAGGAGTAAAAGCAGTTCCAAAGAAGGATTAAATGAGACTCTAAATGAGGATCAAAGGCAATTCTAAAGGAGGATAAAAGTCCATCCTAAAAGAATTATTACTGTTAATCTAAATAATTAAAATGATAACTTGGGAAAAATGAAGAATAATCTGAGATTCAGAATTGAATTGAGTTATTAATCCCCAACAGACCTATACGGATGCTGGCAGTGCTCAAGCGGTCGAAGCTCTTGAGGAGTCTGCAAATCTGGCCAACGCCACAGCCGGCAGGCGACCACGTGGAGCGGCTCCGGGTCCGCCGGCTGGTCGCCGACTGAGACGATGGCGCAGGCGGTGGCCGGATTCTGCTCCGACAGGGCCCGCTCTAATAATTTAGCCTGCTCGAACTTTTTCAAGCGTTTAATTAACGATTTGACCGTCTTCTCTGGTCCAGCACCGTCAGCTGGCTGCTGCTGCTGCTGCAACTGCACAGCCAAGCTGACCAGCCTCTTCACTGAGGAAGAGTGCGCCACTCCGATTAGTCCGACGAATGACTGAAATTAATTTGCGATGCGACGCTATGACTGCGCTACTTTAAGTAATGAATAACGGATCCTAATTAAAGGATGATTAATAGACGAATCCCCGGCATAGTTTAGAGATGATTTCTTGAGGATAATTATGGACAATTCTGGGAAATTATAAAGGCGTAAATATGAGAAATCTCACGATAAGACGCGATTTAAAATGCCTAATAAAATAATTTACTGCCTATGTAAGTGGTAATGCAGAGAGAATACATTAAAAAAAACTATGTAAATAGCGATATTCAAGTATAAAAACTTGAGCCGTATTTAAAGACACGATTAATGGCAACAATACCGATATATTTCGCAATAATTTTCGATAATAAATTGTTGGCATCAAAATCTATTGGTCAATAAAAAGCAGCACATCGACAATGAAATTAAATATTTTAGTGACAGATAAAATAATGAATTGAACGAAATGTATTGTAACTAGCAAATATGATAATGGAAAGATTTGTTATATTGCAATTATTGCTCAAGCGGTTGTATAAAAAAATTAGAGTTGGGATTCTTTGATCAGAATCGCCATTCTTAGATTGCGAGTAGGATCTTAACTCCTCCAAGTAGCAGATTAGAATCCCAATTATTAGATTAGAATCCTAATAATTAAAATAGAATTCCAGTTTTAGATTAGACTCCCAATTATTAGATTAGAATCCCAATTCTTAGACAAGAATCCCAATTCTTAGATTAGAATTGCAATTCTTAGATTAGAATCGCAATTCTTAGATTAGAATCGCACTTCTTAGATTAGAATCGCAATTCTTAGATTAGAATCCCAATTCTTAGATAAGAATCCCAATTCTTAGATTAGAATCCCAATTCTTAGATTAGAATCCCAGTTTTTAGATTAGAATCCCAATTCTTATCTAAGAATTGATAAGAATTGGGATTCCAATTGGGAATTCCCATTCCCAATTGGAATTAGGAATAGAATCCCAATTCTATTCTACTACTACTAGAATATTTATATTAGAATCCCAATTTTTTTATTAGAATCCCATGATGATAAATTTAAATCCCAATTGTTTATCTTAATCTAATTTTTTCATTTAAATCCCACTTTCATTAAAATTCCAATTGTTCATTTGAATCCTAATTATAAATCTCGTGTTAGATTAGAATCCCAACTTTAAGAAATCCAATTATTTGTAATTATAATAACGAGGGGCTTGGTTTGGGCATCAAGCTGCAGACAGGCTGTCAATCTCCATCAGCATGCCGGCCCGATCCACCGGCAGGTTGATGCCGAGCTTCAGGCTGGCCAGCCAGGCGGCGCCGAGCGCGGCCCCGGCCTTGCCGCAATCGGAGTCGCCGAAGCGGACGAGACGCAGCGCTGCCGGGCAGGCGTCTCGCCGAAGGGCGGCAACAAAGCCAGGCCGGAGCAGCGGATAGCTGAGCCACACGGAGCCCGCGCAGACGACTGTCAGACGCCCGGACGAGTCCAGCAGGCGTTGTAGGCCGGCGCCGTTGTCGGCGGCCGCGGCGCGCTTCACTACTGCGGTCACGTGACCTGCCAGCTCGGCGCCCGCGTCGGCGAAAATGCGTCTGGCAACGAATTGGAGACAGTAGTAGTAGTAGTAGGAATAATGATAGTAGTAATAGTAGTTAGTAGTTAGTAGTAGTAGTAGTAGTAGTAGTAGTAGTAGTAGTAGTAGTAGTAGTAGTAGTAGTAGTAGTAGTAGTAGTAGTAGTAGTAGTAGTAGTAGTAGTAGTAGTAGTAGTAGTAGTAGTAGTAGTAGTAGTAGTAGTAGTAGTAATCAAATTACCATTAATAGCAATTATGATAGAACTATAAGTAGCGGTAAAAGTATTATAGCATTACATTAGTAAATAATAAGAGCGGCAATTGAACTGTCAGGGTCCTCTGATCCGCTACAAGCAAACCTGGCAAGCGCGTCGCCTCCAGATTCATCAGCACCCTCGCCGCAGCCGCCGCCAGCCAGACGGGCCAGCTTGACAGTTAGTGCGGCGACCCGGGACTTCTCAAAGTTCGTATACAAGTGCGGCAAGATGCCGTCGTAGTCGCTGATGCCGAAATGATCGAAAGCGACGTCGCGAACGGCGTCCACCGGCTCCGGACAGACGCGCAGGCCGTCCCGATGGTCCCAGACGGCCTTCAGAGCCCGGTGCGCGATCCAGTAAGCCGAGCCTTCGTCTCCCAGCATGTAGCTCCAACCGCCGCAGTGCAGAGTGACCGAGCCGTCTCGATTAGTCAGACAGCAGTTCGAGCCGGTGCCCGCGATGACGACAACTCCGCCAGAGTCGCTAGCGGCGGCCACCGAGCCGACACAATCGTTGACAACCACTAGGCGACAGTCGGCTGGCAGGTCTCGCTGGCGTTGACGAACGGCCCGTTCCATGTCGGCCGCGTTGTCCGCGTTGCTGATGCCGCTGAGCGACAGGCCGATTCCGGCCACGTCGGCAATGCTAACGGCGGCGTCGCTGAGCATTTGGTCGATGCCGGCCGAGATGCGGTCGGCGCAGAGCACGAAGCCGTCCAGCCAGTGGTTGGTGCCGCCGACCTGGGCCTGGCCGATCCGATGGCCGCCAGCCGATTCAACTAAGCAGAGCTTCGTGACGCTTGCGCCGCCTTCGACGCCGATTAGCAGACGAGGCCGATGGCTCCCTAGCGACGACTGCGGCTGATCCTTAAAAGCAGATATGATAATAAGGTGTCGGGTTACTGACTGGACTACTACAGCGTGCGCAGAATATTGCCAACTAACGATTGAGCATCAGAATTTACTACGCTATTAACAATAGTATCTAATGTTTTTCATAATCTTATTTTTCTATCTATTGTTCCATCCATTTATAAATCTATCCATCAATCTACCAAACTATTCAGGCATTATTATTCCAGCCGCCTATAGGTGGTTCTGTGTGCATAGCTATTAAATTTTTCTGCCATGATTATGATACTACAGTATATCTTATCCTTTACAAGCATCTTCTAGTTATAAATTTTTAGCAGCTTATTGCTATGTAATTCACAAAATCTACTACTTAAAGTTCATAACACTCTAATAGTGTGACATAATAGCCATGATTAGAATAACTTAACAATTTAAGTATTCATACATGCACAACAGTCAGCCAACTGAATTGGTGGCTGACCAAGGTAAGTCACAAAATTTTTTATGAAAGTTGCAAATTTGGTAAAAATTGAAGGGGTAAGTTGCTAAATGGAAGGGGGAAGTTGCAAAATTAAAGGCGTAAGTTATAAGATAGGCAGTGTAAGTGTAAAATTTTGAGGAGAATATAAGCAAAAGTGTAGGAAGTAGGAAGATATAGAGAAGAAGTGGTTTGTGGGACTTTCTTTGCTCACACTGGCCAACTGAATTTTCAAAGTTGCATACTTATGTAAGTATTGCATAGTACAAAAACGGAACACTAAAATCTTTATAAGATTGTTGTATGCACAAGATACCAACATCAACATCAGCAGATACAAATCTATCTAAAAATTCTTAAATCTGATTTTAGTAATTAATAAATTATAAAAAAGATAGGCGAATGCCAATTTGTCTAATTATTATTCTGCTTAAAAATATACCATGTTGAAATAAACAATTAAAATTGAATTTTTGTAAGATTAGGATTTCATGGAAGCTGAAATGATGTATTTTTGTTAGATTGCTCATAAAAATACTTGTTACTTCGCAAGGAAAAAGTAATGACTGATGGTCAAAGACGCAAATTCTACAAAAATATATAATTTGCCTAAAAGGTACACAGTTTCTAGACTGAAATTCAATAAGTTTTATGCTGCAGCTGCACTGACTCTGCTATATTATACAAATTGACAATGAGCTTGAAATTATTAAAAATAATTGTGGCAAGCAAATATAGTTCTAGTAAGCAATGAAAAACAAGGCTATAAAGCCAAGAAAACCATTCAAAATTAACTATCCTACTCAATGATGAAAATTGTCTTGAAATACCTAGTTGGTAATTCTTTGGTATATCATTGAAGCAGTTAAAATTTTTGTATTTATATAGAAGATATAATTACATAATTACATAATTACATAATATTCCAATAACAAAAGTATGCTCAATATTTTTGTTTAAAATTATGTTAGCTACAATAACAGGCTACCCTTAGCATAAAACTGTTCGATCAAATTTATATAGTTTGCTATCAATATTGTTTTGAAATTCTATTTTAATATCAAATGACATGATAAATTTCTTGCGTAATTGAATATAACAACTTTATTATTTTAAACTAGAGCCAAGCTATCGGTCGAAGCAAATTTGTAGTCATATACCAACATAGCATTGTTCATCTAGGAATCAAACTGTAATTGTGAATAAGTGTGATTGGTTAATTAGGTGTAATTTTCGACATTTCATTTTTAACCAAAAAGGGTAGCAAAATTTTTTAAACCGTCGAATTCGATTTGTTAATAAATCTGCGGGATTAAAGGAACCTTAAATTGCTAGGCCTATTCACGCCAAGATCAAAAAGACAGGTGACGCGACCACTGGCTTCTTTGTGTAATTGAAAAAATTGATGCGATTTGAAGGGTCGGGATGTAATATTTTATAAGTCCCAAAAAATTGAAAAATTAAAAAATCTGGATGCGAACTCGTATCTTACGTCAAATTTCCGAAAGCGATGCCAAAGGCTAAGGCCAAGCTACTAAACAACGCTTCGAATGGGGCGATATAGACTCAGCCGTCAGCACCTTTCTTAGAAATATTAGTGCAAGATTAATTACTAAATTTTGTAACTATTAGGCTATTTAAATAATAAATCTCAATTATTAGATGGTGAATTTCTTTAAATACTGATTTATTCGTGCGTCTTTTTCTTCTGTGTCAGCAGACTTTGTTTTAACGGTTGCTATGATAGACAAATTTCAATTTGGCCAGTATTGGTATGGTAAATTTCTTACATTAGCATTATTATCATAGTTATCATGATAATTGCTATATGACACTTAAGATGTCAGTGATTTGTGTCGACCTCTGATTTAAAATAAATAATAAAGCACTCCTTTTATAGGAAAGTCAAAGTCCCGTTGATCTATCCATGATCTGTTCATCAAAATAATTTTATAAACAACGACCAGACTTTCTCCTACAAATTTTAATGTATGGTCGAAATTTAACGGATCATCTACAGTGAAAGCCGCCCCAGAGTCGTAGTCGCTACAGTGTTTCAAATCTATCATTTCCCAGACTTTAGCCCGTTAAATAGCTCGTAGATTCGATTAACAAACTTTTAGAAAGGAAATTTATGCAATTATTTTCTTCAGCGTTAGGAAGTAAAAATTCACTGGAACCTAGGATATTTTGTTGGGGAAGTGGTGCCTATGGGCAACATGGACACATAATTGATGAAAATGTATGTGCCTTTGATGGCATTCTTAAAAACCCATCGGTTAATATATCAGCAGTGTATTGTGGAGCATTCTATACATTTACTTTAAAAGGTGATTCATTCTTGTTTACTTGCTTATAATTATGGTATTGCTAAAAAGTTGAATTTTATCATCCATTTCATGCGACGCACAATTTCATAAATTTTTTTCTTATCTAATGGTAATTCATACCATACTACCACTTTAAAACTTTGTTGTTTTAATTCAGCATTTTTCTTCATTCTATGTGTTTCAGAGCCATATTAGAAATTTCTAACTTCGGTGCAACTTATTCTTTTTTTAGAAGATCGCACCATTCTTGGCTGGGGAAGCAACCAAAATGGCCAGTAAGTATTTATTTATAATGCCTGTCTATTAATTAATGATGATATAGAAATCCTCCCAACATAAGAGGGTTACAAGCGTAAAAAACTGACCAGCAATAGGTTTTTTCTGTACTGTCAACATTAGTGTTGTGATTCTAGTTTGGCCATCTCGTATGGAAACTAGCTATTCTAAAAAATCTAGACTGTCCTAGTAGTTTTACGCGACGTATACTATTCCTACACTAACTAGTACCCAAGAACAGTATGAATAATGACTAATTACGACGGCCTATCGAAAACCTAATCAGGCTGGGCTGTTCCCATCAGCGCCACTGTCTGACCCCCACAAGAGCTTCAATTGACGCCGAGGTAGTCCAGGCGTCGGCGGGCGATCGGCACAGCCTGTTTCTGCTGCGCGATGGCACCGTTCGCGGCTGCGGCTGCAACTTTTACGCGCAGCTGTCTGTTGACGCCCTGGAAGAGATTCAGCGGCAGGACAGGGTAAAATCTATTGAGCTTAAAAAATTGATATTAAAAGTCAATCTGTAATAAAGCTTGTAATACAATTGTTAAAAAATATTATAGCTAGTCCCGGTAAGTCTGTCAATGCCGGACAAAGTGAAGCAAGTGGCCTGCGGTCAATATCATTCGTTGCTGCTATGCAGCTCTGGTGAGCTTGTCTCCGTTGGGTGAGTAAAAATTTTACGCGATTGACAGCTGAATGTTCTGACCGATGCTAATTTATTGAAGCTCAATTAAGCTATCCGGTGCAAAACCTACCACCCCGAGCAGGCGCAACATTTACGGGCAGCTGGGCGTGGACATGCCCGATAGCGTCAAGACCGACGTGCTGGAGACGCCGACAGTCATTGAGGGCGCGTTTCGCAGTTCGGTGGCCAGCATAGCGGCCGGGCAAAACCACAGCATTGCTATAGACAGTGAGTAGCGACGAATATCTTCCTGAACTACTTATAAGTAGCAAAAAAGAAATTTTAATGTCATTTTACAGAAAAAAACTCGAAAATACATTTTTCAGACGCAGGCCGTTGCTACGTGTGGGGCTACTGCAGAGCCTGTGGCAGCAGAAACGATCACGTGCTCAAACCAAAGTTGCTCACTTTTCCCATTGAGTCGACTGACGGACCTGAACAGCCATTAATAAGTAGTGCAAGGTGCGTGAAGCGCAAGACCCTATTAGATTAAATTAGCCTTAGAGCCCACCTTCCAATCAGCAGCCCAAAATTCGGAGACCCCAAATTAGCGGCCTATATAAATTAGCAGTCCTTGGCAAAATTCCAATCCATTGCCCATTTGTAGCGGCGGCTCCAGCCACTCGCTGTTTCTATCCACATGCGGCACCAAAATTTTCGCCCTCGGCTGCAACCTTGACGGTCAGTGCGGCCTCGGCGAACAGGTCAACTTCGCCGCCTCGCCAACGGCCATTGATCTCGCCTGGGCAACGTCAGGCGAGGCTGTTCAGAGCGTCATTAAAAGCGTTGACAGCGCGGAGAATTATTCCTGCGCTGTCACTGGCACTGGGGAACTATGGATGTGGGGCCGCAACTCCGGCGTGCTGCCCGCATTGCCAAGTTCAGCGACTGCGCCGGATGCAAACGACGCCGAGGCTGCTGCACCGCGCGTGTTCGCGCCGCGCCGGGTCCCGGTGCCGTTCGCCGTGCTGTCGGCCTCGTGCGGCAACTGGCACGCCGCCGCTATTGTTGATTGCAATAGTCCAAAGGGTGAGCCAGTCTGAAGGGTCAGACACTTAGAATTTACATTTTAAAAAACGTGTAAATTATACTATGAAAGTACCACTCATTAATAAACTGTATGCTGTTGCATTAAATTTACCTAACGGGTGGAAAATGGTGTCCCCAAAAAATTTGATACCTGGCCGCAGCTGCTGTGTACAGCTGCTCAGTCCCGACGGGCTGAAGGGTCCGCAGCACCAACCTAATATATTTGTAGCCAATTTCAGCTGGGTCAACTGAAGCTAAGCGAAAATTAAATGCCTCGATTATTATTGTGATATTATTTGCGATGCAATGCTTGTGCGCGCGAGTTGAATTTAGGCTTTGTTGAATTTTGTCTAAAGTCAGTACATTTGCACTGAGTTGTTTACGCGCTATGCTGTGTGCTTGTACGCACACTTTGGACTTTACGCGCCTAGGTGTTTGGGGGTTGGCCAGTCTAGCCCAACCCCGGCTTAAGCCCCCCAGTCAAAATAAACGCGCCATAATAAGAGCCAAATCACAGCTAGGCTCAGGCACCGATTTCATTTCTCAAATTCTAACTACAAGCCTCAACAGCCTTCAAGTTATCACAATGGCGACGAGCTCCACGCTGGGTGGAATTCCTGGAATTCCAATTCTTTCTGCAAATACAGACATTGAAGTCTATTTGGAGAGACTCGACCATTACTTTACCTGCAAAGAGGTAAAGGAAGAGGCTAAAGTGGCCACACTCGTCACAGCAATCGGCGAGGAAGCTTACTCGGTTCTGAGAAACCTGTGTCTACCTGCTAAGGTTTCCGAGAAGTCGCTGGCACAGCTCACGGAGATTCTGCTGCAGCACTATTCACCGAAGCCTTCTGAGCTGGCAGCAAGATTTCGCTTCCAGAGACGCCTGCAGCAGCCCGGCGAGACTCTCGCTGAGTTCGTAGCTGGCTTGAAGGCATTGTCAGCTCACTGCAACTTCGGCAAAGCCCTGGAGGAGCGGCTCCGGGACCAGCTCGTTTTCGGGCTGCATAGCGATGCCTACCGCGTGAAGCTGCTTGAAGAGAAGAATCCAACCTTCTGGTCGCTGCAGGAGAGAGTTCTCTCCCTCGAGTCTGCCGAGCGATCATCGCTGGAGATGGCGCAGAAGACAGCCGCGCCGGTGGCCCAATTACGTGCGTAAGGCAACCAGCAGAGCAAGCGCCGAGGCTCCAAGCCTGCATTTGAAGCTTCCCAGCAACGCAAGGGGGGCAGCAGCACGGGCAGAAACGGAGCCAGTAACAGCACTAACAATGGAGGCGGCACCCGTGGAGGCGCTGGCAACGGCAGTTGTGCGAGCTGCGGCGGCGCCCACAGCCGCCAGCAGTGCAGCTTGAGAGACGCGAAGTGTCACGCGTGCGGTAAGACGGGCCACATTCGTAAAGTCTGCCGCTCAGCCAAGCTGCACCTTCTGCAGGAAGCGCCACCCTCGCCACCTGAAGCGACTACCCAGCTGCCGATCTTCACTGTTCAGCCGTTCAGCGGCAGCGCGGGTCCGACAGTTCAGCTGCTAGTCAACGGCCGTCAATGCCAGTTCGTCATCGATACGGGCTCAGCTGTCACGCTGATGCCCGAGTTTCTGCAGCGCAAGCTCCTGCCGCAGCTTTCACTGTCGCCGTCCGCGGCTGTCCTGCGCACCTTTACGGACGAGCGGTTCCGCCCCCTTGGCCAGGCATCAGTCACCGTCCTACACGGCGGTCAGCAGCTGCGGTTGCCTCTGCTGGTCGTTCAGCGCGGCGACACAGCTCTGCTAGGACGAGACTGGTTGGCCAGGCTGAAGCTGGACTGGCCGAGCATCATGGCGCAGGTCCACGCCGTCTCCACCTCCGACGATATCGACAGCCTCATCAAAGAGTTTGCTTCAGTCTTCGAGGACGGTCTGGGCGAGTTTCAGCACGGCCAGGTTCGGCTCCAAGTATCCAATGACGCACAACCCAAGTTTTTCAAGGCGCGACCGGTTCCTTACGCGCTGCAGGAGCGCGTTGACGCCGAGCTGAAGCGCATGGAGGCCTGCGGGATCATCACAGCCGTGAAACACAGTGACTGGGCTGCGCCGATCGTGCCTGTCGTCAAGAAGGACGGCAGTGTTCGTATCTGCGGCGATTACAAGTTGACCTACAACGCGGCAAGCAAACCGGAGCACTACCCGCTGCCTCGAATTGAAGACATCTTCGCAAAGCTCGGCGGCGGCTGCAAATGGACCAAACTGGACCTCTCCAACGCCTTTCTGCAGCTTCCGCTGGCCGACGAATGCAAGACGTTCCTCACAATCAACACGCCCAGAGGCCTGTTCCAGTTTAATCGCCTGCCATTCGGCATCACGTGCGCCAGTGCAATTTTCCAGCGCACACTGGACACCCTCCTAGGGGATCTGGACGCCGTCCAAGTTTTTGTCGATGACATCCTCGTTACTGGCAGCACTTTGCAGCAGCACAAGAAGAACCTGTCGCTGGTTTTGCGATGGTTGCAAGACGCCGGCCTTCGTCTCAACAAGGATAAGTGCCACTTTTTCAAGGACTCGGTTGAGTACCTGGGCCATCGCATCGACGCCAACGGCCTCAGCCCGCTGCCGGACCGGGTCGCTGCGGTCCAGGACGCGCCGGCACCGAAGGATGTCAGCCAGCTGCGCTCATTCCTCGGAATGCTGGCGCAGTACTGCAAGTTCTTGCCGAACCTATCCACTGTGCTCGCGCCGCTTCACCAGCTCCTGGCCAAGAACACGCGTTGGTCATGGGAGTCAGCTCAGGAACAGGCATTCGCCGAGGCAAAGCGGCTGCTGCTCCAGTCCCCAGTCCTAGTGCATTACAATCCGGATCTGCCGCTACGCCTAGAGTGCGACGCCTCGCCCTACGGCTTAGGGGTCGTCTTGACGCACCGCATCGGCGACAAGGACTTCGCGGTTGCCTTTGCCAGCCGCAGCCTGACGGCCGCGCAGCGCGGCTACTCGCAGCTGGACAAAGAGGCGCTGGCCATCATGTTCGGGTTGCATCGCTTCCACCAGTTCCTCTACGGCCGGCAGTTCACTATCGTCACCGACCATCTGCCGCTGCTAGGATTGCTGGGCGAGCGCAAGGGCATCCCAGCACACGCGGCGGCCCGAATGCAGCGCTGGGCAATACGGCTGGCCAGCTACAACTACACGCTTGAGTTTCGGCCGACTGAGAAGCATGCCAACTGCGACTCGCTCTCACGGCTGCCGCTGCCGCACCTGTTCGAGGAGGAGGCGGCGGTCAACTCGCTGCTGCTTGACGAGGGCGCCGGATCGGTCATCACAGCACAGGCGGTGGCGCGGCACACGCGGACGGACGCCTCGCTGGGTCGCGTGCTTCGCTGTCTACAGACCGGCGCGCGCATTGGCGCTGACTTCGATGACTTCGCCCGTCGGCAATCAGAGTTGTCCATCGACCAAGGCTGCGTGCTGTGGGGCGCCAGGGTGGTCGTGCCGGCGGCACTGCGTCAACAGGTGATCAAGGAGCTGCACGAGGCGCATCCGGGCATCAGCAGGATGCGCGCCCTAGCTCGCAGCTACGTTTGGTGGCCCGGCATCGACAGCGATCTGGAAGCTGCTGTCAAGACCTGTCGCACCTGTCAGCTCAACCAGCCCGACCCGCCCAAGGCGCCCGTGCAACCTTGGCCATTCCCGTCCGAGCCTTGGGAGCGTCTGCATCTCGACTTCGCTGGCCCAGTCGACGGCCACACGTATCTGGTCGTCGTGGACGCCCACAGCAAGTGGCCGGAAGTTCAGCGGATGCGCAGCACAACGTCGGCGGCAACGATTACGACCCTGCGAGAGATCTTCGCGCGTCAAGGCATTCCACGCAACCTGGTGTCTGACAACGGGGCGCAGTTCGCCTCCGCCGAGTTCGCCGAATTTACTCGAGCCAACGGCATTCGCCACGTGTTCTCGGCGCCGTTCCATCCGGCAACTAACGGTCAGGCCGAACGTTTCGTGCAGATCCTGAAGCGACATCTCCTCAAGAGCGGCCACTCCGATGTCGAGCTGCAACGATTTCTGCTCGGCTACCGCAACACCCCGCACAGCATCAGCGGCGTCGCTCCCAGCCAGCTGCTCATCGGCCGGCGGCTCCGCTGCCGCCTGGATTTCCTGGCGCCGTCTTTGAGCGAGGACGTTCAAAAGCGACAAGAGCAGCTGCTGCCAGACCCCAAGCCTGTGCGTGAGTTTCGGCCCGGCGATCGCGTCCTCTTTCGCGACTTCAGCATCGACGCACGCAACGGCAACTCGCCGCGGTGGGCCGAGGGCGTCGTGACTGACGCCGGTAGCCGCAACTGCACCGTCGACTCGAAGCGCGGACAGCATTTCCGACATGCTGATCAGCTCGTGGCAGCCCACGCCGACCTTGACGAGGCCATCCAGCCGTCCGTTCCTGGCGAAGGCGTGACTCAAAGCGACGGCGGCGGCCGCGCCACCGATGCCGCTGCCGCCGGCACCTCTGCTGGCGCTGCACGGCCGGAGACGGACGTCGAATCTGCGAGCGGTGCTCAAGCCGAGTCAGCCACGCCTCGGCGGTACCCACTGAGGGTTCGGCGCCCGCCGGAGAGGATTCAGCTGTGATGGGGAAAACTGACTCAGGGGGGAAGTGTGATATTATTTGCGATGCAATGCTTGTGCGCGCGAGTTGAATTTAGGCTTTGTTGAATTTTGTCTAAAGTCAGTACATTTGCACTGAGTTGTTTACGCGCTATGCTGTGTGCTTGTACGCACACTTTGGACTTTACGCGCCTAGGTGTTTGGGGGTTGGCCAGTCTAGCCCAACCCCGGCTTAAGCCCCCCAGTCAAAATAAACGCGCCATAATAAGAGCCAAATCACAGCTAGGCTCAGGCACCGATTTCATTTCTCAAATTCTAACTACAAGCCTCAACAGCCTTCAAGTTATCACAATTATTATTATTATTGTTATTATTATTATTATTATTACTATTATGCGCACGCCATTAGGGTGCTGATTTTTATCGATGTTTTTTAAAGCTATAACATTTTTAAAATAATCGGGAATTATTCAAGTATAGAAAAGCGAATGGGCAATATAAAATGAATGGAAAAAAGGAATAAAAAATACAGGCAAGTAGAATATAACCGCAAATTATTTTGAAAGGATAAGATAATTGTGAGGGTGTTTTCACAACACCGAAATTTCACAACGCCAAAAGCACTTTTTTCTTAACAGAAACTTCATAACACCGAAACTAATTAATACCGAAACTTCACAACACCGAAACTTCACAACACCGAAACTTCACAACACCGAAACTTCACAACACCGAAACTTCACAACACCGAAACTTCACAACACCGAAACTTCATAACACCGAAACTTAATAATACCGAAACTTCCCAACACCGAAACTTCACAACACCGAAACTTCACAACACCGAAACTTCACAACAACGAAACTTCACAACACCGAAACTTCACAACACCGAAACTTAATAATACCGAAACTTCACAACACCGAAACTTCACAACACCGAAACTTCATAACACCGAAACTTAATAATACCGAAACTTCACAACACCGAAACTTCACAACACCGAAACTTCACAACACCGAAACTTCATAACACCGAAACTTCACAACACCGAAACTTCACAACACCGAAACTTCACAACACCGAAACTTAATAATACCGAAACTTCACAACACCGAAACTTCACAACACCGAAACTTCACAACACCGAAACTTCACAACACCGAAACTTCACAACACCGAAACTTCACAACACCGAAACTTCACAACACCGAAACTTCACAACACCGAAACTTCACAACACCGAAACTTCACAACACCGAAACTTCATAACACCGAAACTTCACAACACCGAAACTTCACAACACCGAAACTTCACAACACCGAAACTTCATAACACCGAAACTTCACAACACCGAAACTTCACAACACCGGAACTTCATAACACCGAAACTTCACAACACCGAAACTTCACAACACCGAAACGTCACAACACCGAAACTTCACAACACCGAAACTTCATAACACCGAAACTTCACAACACCGAAACTTCACAACACCGGAACTTCATAACACCGAAACTTCACAACACCGAAACTTCACAACACCGAAACGTCACAACACCGAAACTTCACAACACCGAAAAGCTATATAAAGCTAAGCTCTGGCTATACTTTTCGGTGTCATGAAGTTTCGGCATTGTGAAAGAAAGCGCTTTTCGGCGTTGTGAAATTTCGGTGATATAAAAGCGACCCAGATAATTTTTTCATAATTTATTAATTTTAATTCTTTTTTTTCAGCGCAGCTGTCAAGCTGTCAAGGGCCAAAATTGTCTTCTAGAGCTGGGGCTGGAACCAACGACCTTGCGGTCATGAGGCAACTTGGCTCATAAGGGTCTTATCCCCTAGGCTACAACTCCTCTCCATCCCATTTTCCCAGGAAGATGTTCTAAAAATAGCGCAGCCTCCGAACTACCATTACAAAAAAACAATCAAAATTTAATGCTTTGTTGGCATTCTTAAATCAGATTTTCTGATGCATCCTCCAGACGTGAGCCATCTGCCCGACGCTCGCTCGAATCGGCCAAGCCCCCCAATGCCAGCCACGGCCGAGGCGGTCAAAGCCGATACCAATGGCAACATCTGGGCCGACACGATGGTGTCGTCAGGCCAACCGGAGACTATAATACAGCCCATGACAACGCCAAGAACTGACGGCATTCAGGTTGTCCCCGATCCGCTCGCCTTGGAGGACGTCGGTGATACTGACGACAGCGTCGAAAGGGCGAGTCCTCCTTTGACTTTGCCGGAGCCGCATCAGAAGCCGCCGCAGCCGAGAGCCGAAGCAATGCACGGGACCAAGTCTCTCAATCGGTTTTTACCCTCAAGCTTCGCGGGCGACCTTCAGCGTCAGCGGCTGGCTTCCAGGCCTCGACGCGTTGCTCAACAATCGGAGAACAGCGAATTGGTTCGCGTGTACCTGCTGGCTTCTGGGAGCTCCAGGCGGCCCGGCACCGCCACCTATCAGACTCAGGTGCGGCTTTTTTCGTGCAAGAATCTAAAAAAACGAATTGCTAGATGTCAATTTTATACAGCCCTTTTCGCCAATTTTTTGCCCTTTGCTCAACAAATTGCAACATATGCTCACATTATCTAACCCATTACCCAGCTTATCTAACCCCATACCCAGCTTATCTAACCCCATAACCAGCTTATCTAACCCCATACCCAGCTTATCTTACCCCATACCCGGCTTATCTTACCCCATACCCAGCTTATCTAACCCCATACCCAGCTTATCTAACCCCATACCCAGCTTATCTAACCCCATACCCAGCTTATCTAACCCCATACCCAGCTTATCTAACCCCATACCCAGCTTATCTAACCCCATAACCAGCTTATCTAACCCCATACCCAGCTTATCTAACCCCATAACCAGCTTATCTAACCCCATAACCAGCTTATCTAACCCCATACCCAGCTTATCTAACCCCATAACCAGCTTATCTAACCCCATACCCAGCTTATCTAACCCCATACCCAGCTTATCTAACCCCATACCCAGCTTATCTAACCCCATAACCAGAATCTAAAAGCATCCCGTCTCAATAAAATCTTTCAGTCTCCCAGCAGCGGTCCGCCGCAGCTCCGGCCTGACCGCGTACGACCAGCACCGCTCGATAGTCGCTCCGACGCCGACGTCGACGCCGCCTTTCCATTGGCCAAGCCGCCGACCCAAGCCGGCGGCGGTGCCATGGGAGCGCGTCAGAAGCTGCAACCGGTTGGCGTCGCGCGGCCCGCATCGGCCAGCGGCGGGGCTTCGTCGGGCGACGCTGCTCGAGGCCTGGCGGCAAGGACGACCTCCGGCAGGCAGCCGGCGCTTCCGGTGCGCCAAAATCGCGCCTCTCTAAGGCGCATGAGCTCGTCGGGCCGGCTGCAACTGGGCGGCGGTGACTTTGTCTGAGCCGCAAGCAAAAAAATATTTAAGTTTCTCTGCGCTCAAAGCAATTAATTAAAAGCATTCGTTCGGCTTATTTTGCAATCTGTTTGCTCAAGTTGCAGGTTTAACTCCTATTCTGTACGACCTCTCTTGTAGTTGGGTAGCTTCCTCATTATCATGGGAAATTTCTAGCCTTACTGGTTGTTGCTAGTGTTTGCTTTTAACAAAAAAACATCAACATGCACTGTTATTATACCGGATCGACTTGTGGGATCTATATTATCTAACGATTTATATTCCATCTGGTGAAGTCCTAATGCCTCCAATGATTTAGTCGTGTAAATATCTGTTAACAGGTTTATTTTCCACACTTATATTCTCCCATGCATATAAAATTAGTCAAAGTAAAAGAGCTTGATAATGATTCGATAGCTACATTAATTATTTAATGTCTCCAAATGATAACTTGATTGATTCGAACACGATTACGCTAGTTGTAAACGAAAATGTCTAGCGCATGTTGACGTATGATTAAATTAAATCATTTGCTCATCACAAAAAACATGTACCAACCATTACAACACAACCAATTTTCGTTAAAATTATTGATTCTTCACTGATTATTTTACATGCAGCCCATTCGTGCCAATGATTCCAACTATTGTCTTTATTATACAGTAGTTTCTATGTCTGGCATTCGACTTCGAATTATTCGTAAATTTCTAATTAATTGTATTTAAATACATGCGAGCACTATCACTTTTGACGCTGACGTGCGATTATATCTATTAAATAGTGCAAAAAATGAAAGTCTCTTTCTGAACCCTAGCTCTTTCTTTATATTACTGCATTTTTATACTCCACATAGTTTAAAAATATCAATACAATACGATCATACAATACAATAATAGTAGTCAATACGATCATTACACATAAAGCTGAAAGCATTCAATGCTGTTTCGGTAGCCTAGACGGTATTCAGTACAATATTTAACGTTTTTACACATTTTTCAGCGCGAATTAATCATGTGAAACAAAACGGGATAATGGATTTCTTAAAAGTAAATATTTTCTTAAGTTATTATTTAAACTGCTTGTGAACGGGGAACAGAAACAGAAACTGAACGTCCAGAGTGGTTATCCAACCAAATTTATCAATAGACATGATCAAAAGCATTCGAATTAATGGAAAAAACTAAACGAATCATTAATTTGTATCTCAGAGATTTTACTCAGTGGTGATAATTCTAGCTTTATATTAATTTAGTGGCATTTTGAAGATGCTATACAAGAAAGAAAATTTACCCAGTAAAAAGTTGCTCTTTAAATATGTTTTATCAAGTATGATATTTTCGTAAATTCAATTGTTTACTTTTCCTAGAAGTTTCAAAAGGCGGTATTTTGTGGCGTAAAAACGCGAAGTTAAAAACCGGAACTGTGGAAATGTTGTGATGCATTAAAAAAGAATGGTTTATTAGTGAAAGTTTTTAAATCTATATTGTTCCTTCTATCTTTCTACTTTGAATATTGCTTGTCCAACTAGCCTGAAATAAATCTTAATGTTCTTAAATACTTAAATACTTAAAAGAAATACTTAAATGTTCTTTATTCATGCGATTTATAAAATTCATGCAAATTTATAAAATTCATGCAATTTATAACATCACTGTTGGCCTATTGGTTATTTTTAAGTTTAAAACAAATACTCATTGGCAGTGCAACTTTACAATAGTTTTTTCTATACTATTAAAATTTATTCAATTTTTATGCCAATGCCAATTGCAAAATTTTATTTCTACATGTTGGCATTGTCCTGTCAAAGTAACTTGAATAAAAATCTATCAATTTAATAAAAAAGACATTTTTAAAATATTGAATTGTAAGAGTAAACAAATTTCTTATAACCTATTTTTTATATAAAGTAATAAAGTATTTTAATAATATCTTGCTATATACTTATTCTATTTAAATGCTTAGTTATGCATCTAGTTACATATCATATGCATTTTGAGAAACAGTGTTTTAGATGCCTATTAAACCTTTAGATATATACTTATAGTTTTGCCATGAAATAATATTATTGCAAAAAAATTATAGATTCATTGTAATAAATTTACAAAGCAATATTTGCTAGTTATTTCAAATAATATATTTTTATAACTATTTTTTTGCATAATCATAAACTTATAATTAAAATTATTTCCTTTAAATTTTAAAAATATACAATAAAATGGAAGACAAATGTATGATTATTTATATTTCTTTTAATTATGTATAAAATTATTAATATTTGGATATAAAAAACTTTTGTAGCATTCTACCCAACAATCTTTTGTAAAAACCAAGTACATAGAGGTTTAATGATATTTAAAAAAACATTTTTGCTTAATACAGTTAGCTATATTTTAGATTTATATAAAATATTAAGTGTCTATCTGGCATTAAATTATTTAATTTTTTGTGGCATAATTGCTGCTCATATCTTGGTTTTTACTAAATATGCTAGCCTAACCACTATGATAGAAAGAAACTATTAGCTCAAACTCAAATAGCTCTACTATATTACATCTATTCATTTGAAGCCCAGATTTTTATTTTTGGCATCAATATAGCTGGTGTTAAAGATTTTACTTGGCTAATTAAAATCATGGCTAAGATTTCTTGTTTTAAAGGACTGCAGTCTTGGTGTCCCTATGATGTGTATCTGGTACCAAAACTGCTAATAAAGAGGGCCAGTTTTCTGGGTAAGGGATTTAACATCTGCTAACTTTAGGTTCTGGGCTATGGACTAGCAATGCTTTCAAGACAGTGCCAAAGATTCGAACAGTTTTTCATAAAAATATTGAATCTCACTTAAAAATTCTGTTTAAGTTTTTAAGTTTAACTTTTTATAATGTTCGTCGTTTCATTTAGATAGTCCTACTTGCAGTAGTATTTTAACGCCCAGTTCGATACAGATTTCGCCAACTGTGTACGAATAAACAAGATTTTTTGTAGGTTCGCGTGTCTGTCCTATTTTTTTGTCCCTAGCCAAGCCGAGCAGGTGGCTCTCAATTTTACCTTCGAGCTGTCAAAGCTTCGAGTTTGTTTGTTGGCTTTTTGCTCCTCCCCTGCTAGGCTAGATAGCCCAGCTAGATGAGATGTTTCGACTGGGTGGGACAGGACAGGGGCGAGGGAGGTATTTCGCTACACTGTACTTGATAAGCAGGCGTGTCGCCTGGTTGCTGTAGCGGCACTTTGAAGCTCCTCTTTGCCGACTGTGGGAGAGGTTACGGATAAGTCGGCTTCTCAAAACTAGTCTGTTTCTGACTTTGCACTTTTAGTTTTGTCTGATGAAGCCTGCACGCGGTGGTCTGAGTTAGTTGTATCGCAAACTATGTTAGTTCAGTCTCATTGCATCAAATTTTCTAACCAAAAAACTGCAGGGCAACTGAATGGGATTCAAACATTTAGGAATTAAACTGTTGCAAAACCGCTATTTGTCGCTGTCACCTCTCTCTCTATAGTGGGCCAAGTCAGTTGTTAAGCCAGGACCCCTTCCCCAAATTGAATGCCCGAGCTCTATTAAGGCCATTTACGAGCGTATGGTAAGATATGAGCGTGAAAGAAAGGAAAAGATGGAGTTAGAGGGGAATTAAAGTGGCACTCTTCCCCATCTATAGCGGCACTACTGCTCCGCTCCCCATGTAAAATCAGTATCCGAGCTCTCATTCTCGCGCCCCAACCTGTCTCCCATTACCCCGATTCTTCGTTGGCTCTTCTGTGAAACCGGCAGCCAGGTGGTGAATGCCTAGCGACTAATGTTTCACTACTAGCTGCTGATTAATTTGCCACCAGGAGCAGCAGCAGCAACAAAAGGCGACTGCAACGAAGAGTGAATGAAACTGTTAAACTGCATAACGGGAAAGAACGATAGGCAAAAGTATAATAGGAAAGCCACCAGTGGGATTATAATTAAAATCCCGAATAATCGGCAATATACTTATCCAAATGAGAGGAGAGGTTCAGGTTACTCTCTACTTCCCACGCTGGCGCTCGTGCCTTTTCCCGTGCAGCTGCTAGACTGACTCTAAGGCATCTTTCTTATCCACCCTAGGATTAGAAGACAGGCACTATAGCTAGATGTTCCACTGTCAGGTACAGGCTCAGCTGTTATTCGCAACTGAGCAGTTCATACTTTCCTCTCTAATTCACTTTGCCTCCCAATTATTATTCGCTTGTGTCACTGCGTCAGTGCCCATGTGTATGAAAATAACTAGAGATATAGGATTCCCTACTCCCTACCCTTTGTTCATCTCTACTTCTATTTAACCGGTTCTAGAATCGCTAGAATATCCGAATATCAGAATCAGAATATAATGCACAATTTTAGAAACGCTATGGAGTTAACAGATAGGCTCTACCTCGTATAATTCCTTCAGACTAGTTCACTAGTTCTAGAATCACCTGTAGACCGGTTCTATGATTCCTTTTGGACTGGTTCTAGAATCGCCTGTAGACCGGTTCTATGATTCCCTTTGGACTGGTTCTAGAATCGTCTGTAGACCGGTTCTATGATTCCCTTTGGACTGGTTCTAGAATCGCCTGTAGACCGGTTCTATCATTCCCTTTGGACTGGTTCTAGAATCGTCTGTAGACCGGTTCTATGATTCCCTTTGGACTGGTTCTAGAATCGCCTGTAGACCGGTTCTATGATTCCCTTTGGACTGGTTCTAGAATCGCCTGTAGACCGGTTCTATGATTCCCTTTGGACTGGTTCTAGAATCGCCTGTAGACCGGTTCTATCATTCAATTAAAATAGGATATTCTAGGATAACTTCTAGAATTGATAAAACAAACTTTTCCCGACCCGGATAGATAAAATTTCATTTGATTTGTTGCATTTGTAATGAAAGCTCTTATAATTGATAATCCTATTAAATGTAATTTTGCGTAGTTACACTCCAGTTAGAACGAAATCGGCTGTACATTTTTCATGTGTGATAATCTCTTGTCTTTTCATCTGAGTTTCGTTTCGTGTAAATTTTTTGCCTGCATAGTAGCTAACGGTCTGTTGACAATGTTCTACTCCATTCAGCTCCGGGATGTAGCGACTGTATCCGCAACCCACGCAACTCGCAGTCTCCCTCAGCCTCCCTTGAGAGAATTAGGCGCTGCATGGCAACTCAACCGTGAGCAAGCCATGCTAGCTCGTTATTCATTGCCTGGCTTTTTAAATTTTACAGGCAAAATGATCAATAAGAATTCTAATTTTCATAATTGTGATCGATGCTGTTATTTTGACTGATAATGTCGCGGCAGTGTACTTAGATGAAGTGTGTAGACCTGTGTACTTTTGACAAATTCATCCTTTTGTGTTCATGTGGCGGGCTTGACCACTCAGTATGGGAAGTCATGTTTGTAGCTAGTAGCTAGTGCTTCTTATAAAATCTTCCGGAAAAAATTATAGGCCACCAAGTCTGGGCACCGACAATCAAGGAAGAATGACATCTGGGGAACTAGTGGCAATTCTAGCCTCCCCAGTTAGTACTAGCGTCCATCCGCTTCCGTTGCTTTTGTACTTTCTGACGGCCAATTGTAGCCTTATTTAGCATCCCTTGGAGGCATGCCTGTCTTAAGTCCTGTCTGTCGTCGCTGTCTTAATGTGGCGCCGTCTTATAGCAATGTCTTCAGGTAGCGCTGTCTTCAGGTATCTCTGTCTTTAGGTATATCGCTGTCTTCAGGTATCGCTGTCTATAGGTATCGATGTCTTCAGGTATCGCTGTCTATAGGTATCGATGTCTTCAGGTATCGCTGTCTATAGGTATCGCTGTCTTCAGGTATCGCTGTCTATAGGTATCGATGTCTTAAGGTATCGCTGTCTATAGGTATCGATGTCTTCAGGTATCGCTGTCTATAGGTATCGATGTCTTCAGGTATCGCTGTCTATAGGTATCGCTGTCTTCAGGTATCGCTGTCTATAGGTATCGATGTCTTCAGGTATCGCTGTCTATAGGTATCGATGTCTTCAGGTATCGCTGTCTATAGGTATCGATGTCTTCAGGTATCGCTGTCTATAGGTATCGATGTCTTCAGGTATCGCTGTCTATAGGTATCGATGTCTTCAGGTATCGCTGTCTATAGGTATCGCTGTCTTCAGGTATCGCTGTCTATAGGTATCGATGTCTTCAGGTATCGCTGTCTATAGGTATCGATGTCTTAAGGTAGCGCCGTCATTAGGTGGCACCTTCTTTAGGTAGCGCTGTCTTTTGGTGGCGCCCTATTGCGCTGTCTTTTTGATACTATCTGACAGGGTCTACATTTAAGCAGCACCGGCCTTCGGCATGGTCGCTCTCATTTTTTACTGATACGTGCGTATTGACTGAAATAGAAATAGAAAAATCACATCACTTGCGTCCTATAAATGTGCTTAGTCGTGTATATTGTCGTGCATATTGGTTTGAAATTCTGTATTTTTTATTTCTCAATGCAATTAATTCGAAACGCTCTCAGCTGCCTACTTGACTTTATTATTCGCCGCAATTAACTATGTACCCATTCCGTCTATAGGCAGAATTGCATGCTTTTAATCTTGCTAATCCCGTTTTCTGTTTTCCCTTGCCAGTTATTGCTCCTTATATTTCCCTTTATCTTACTATTCTATCCTAGCTTCCTCTTCGTACTTAAGATGCAATAGCTAAAAGGCCAGTTTCCCCCAGTCTTGCTCTGCTAACAAGAGATTCTCGAGTGTATCTCTAGTAGTTGTTCGTCGCACATCCTTCTTCCTTCTAACAGCCGAACACAGCATGCGCGTTTTGCGCATTGGATCTGCACAAGCTCCCCATTCACTGGCGATTTCTTATTGGCTGGAATTGGCCCACTTCTTTCAACTGCTTGAAGAGGGGACAGGGCTGCGCTTACCGATTATCCTACCCCCAACCACCTCAGATTCTGGCCCATCCACCCCTCCCTACTGGACGGCTTCGGGCATAAATACCTCGCTTAGCAGCGCGCGATGCAGCTCTGGCTGCTCATCTTTCTGTTTCCAATTTTCTCATCCATTTTCCCTAGATAAAACGCTTTGCGTCTAGTAAACACATTTTTTACTGGAAGTTTTTTCGTCTATTTAGTTGTGTCGACCAAAGTTTTTGGTAGCTTAGGCTATTTCAGTGGTAAGTTTTCAGCTAGACAAGTGTACCCGCTATAGCTGCCGTCGAAATCAAACAATATGCCAGCAGGATGCCTGCTGACATCCCTGGTGGGGCCCCCTGACATCCTTAGTACGGCCCGCTGACATCACTGGTCCCTATGACATCCCTTGTTGAGCCCCTTGACATCCCTTGTAGGCCCCCCTGACATCCCTTGTAGGCCCCCCTGACATCCTTTGTAGGCCCCCTGTCATGGCTTGTAGGGCCCCCTGACATCCCTTGTAGGCCCCCTGACATCCCTTGTAGGGCCCCCTGACATCCTTTGTAGGCCCCCCTGACATCCCTTGTAGGGGCCCCCTGTCATGGCTTGTAGGGCCCCCTGACATCCCTTGTAGGCCCCCCTGACATCCCTTGTAGGCCCCCTGTCATAGCTTGTAGGCCCCCCTGACATCCCTTGTAGGCCCCCTGTCATAGCTTGTAGGCCCCCCTGACATCCCTTGTGTTGCCTGCTGACATCCCTAATAGCTAGCGTCTACTGACAAGCTCATCGACGTCTAATTCCTTACAATTCGTTTGCAAGTTTTTAGTTTGAAATATATCTAAAACTTTCTGTCAGTACTGATTATCGATAAAGATTATCAAACTGGCTGTGACCTGTGTCTATTTCAGCGCACCGTCACTTTAACGTCGGCCTTGTTGTCAGATTCATCTGTGGCGAAGCAGCAGCAAACTTGAGCTAGTCCGGCATCACGGAATTGAATTTCAATTGATTATCAGCTATGGGTAGAAAGAAGATAGCCATCTCTAGGATTGAGGACGAGAGAAATAGACAGGTAACTTTTTACGTATCGGTTTGTTGGAGAAAATACTAATGAGGAAGCATTTAGAAAGAACATATTTATACATTATCATTGAGTTATATTATTTGATTTTTTGGTTAAGATTAATATATATTTTTTAAACCTAAAAAATAATATTTTGTATTAATATTATATCAACTGCAAAACTTTTTATTCTGTAGTTGAAAAAACTGTAGAAAAAATAGCCATATATTTGATACTTTTTTTTCTTTGGAGTAAACTCACTAAAAAATTAATAATATTTAAGTGTACTACATTATCGCTTCGATTAGGAAGAAATTTTTTGCGTACGCATAAGTGGAGCTCAGGGTTTTTTATCAGGTGTATTTTTTATTAACATCTGATTCTTTGAATTTAATCTGGTTCTCCTTTCAATCTAAATATGATTTCCCTTGATCAATTCTGATTCCCCTTTCAATCCAATCTGATTCCCCTTTGAATCCAATCTGATTCCCCTTTCAATCCAATCTGATTCCCCATTGAATCCAATCTTATTCCCCTTAGAATCCAATCTAATTCTCCTTTGAATCCAATCTGACTTTCCTTTGAATCCAATCTGATTCCCCTTTGAATCCAATCTAATTCTCCTTTGAATCCAATCTGATTCCCCTTTGAATCCAATCTTATTCCCCATTTCAATCCAAACTTATTCCCCTTTGAATCCAATCTGATTCCCCTTTGAATCCAATCTGATTCCCCTTTGAATCCAATCTGATTCCCCTTTGAATCCAAACTGATTACCCTTTGATTCCAATCTGATTCCCCTTTGAATCCAATCTGATTCCCCTTTGAATCCAAACTGATTCCCCTTTGATTCCAATCTGATTCCCTATTGAATCCAATCTAATTCCCCTTTGAATCCAATCTGATTCCCTTTTGAATCCAATCTGATTCCCATTTCAATCCAATCTGATTCCCCTTTGAATCCAATCTGATTCCCCTTTGAATCCAATCTGATTCCCTTTTTAATTCAATCTGATTCCCCTTTTCAATCCAATCTGATTCCCATTTCAATCCAATCTGATTCCCATTTCAATCCATTCTGATTCCCATTTTAATCCAATCTGATTCCCCTTTTTAATCCAATCTGATTCCCCTTTGAATCCAATGTGATTCCCCTTTGAATCCAGTGTGATTGCCCTTTGAATCCAATCTGATTCCCCTTTAATCCAATCTGATTCCCCTTTCAATTCAATCTAATTCCCATGTTAATCCAATCTGATTCCCCTTTAATCCAATCTGATTCCCCTTTCAATTCAATCTAATTCCCATGTTAATCCAATCTGATTCCCATTTCAATCCATTCTGATTCCCATTTTAATCCAATGTGATTCCCATTTTAATCCAATCTGATTCCCCTTTCAATTCAATCTGATTCCCATTTTAATCCAATCTGATTCCCCTTTTCAATCCAATCTGATTCCCCTTGAATCCAATCTGATTCCCCTTTGAATCCAATCTGATTCCCCTTTGAATCCAATCTGATTCCCCTTTGAATCCAATCTGATTCCCCTTTGAATCCAATCTGATTCCCCTTTGAATCCAATCTGATTCCCCTTTGAATCCAATCTGATTCCCCTTTGAATCCAATCTGATTCCCCTTTGAATCCAATCTGATTCCCCTTTGAATCCATTTTGATTCCCCTTAGAATCCAATCTAATTCTCCTTTGAATCCAATCTGATTTTCCTTTGAATCCAATCTGATTCCCCTTTGAATCCAATCTAATTCTCCTTTGAATCCAATGTGATTCCCCTTTGAATCCAATCTGATTCCCCTTTTCAATCCAAACTGATTCCCCTTTAAATCAAATCTGATTCCCCTTTGAATCCAATGTGATTCCCCTTTGAATGCAATCTGATTCCCCTTTGAATCCAATCTGATTCCCATTTCAATCCAATCTGATTCCCCTTTGAATCCAATCTGATTCCCTTTTTAATTCAATCTGATTCCCCTTTTCAATCCAATCTGATTCCCATTTCAATCCAATCTGATTCCCATTTCAATCCATTCTGATTCCCATTTTAATCCAATCTGATTCCCCTTTTTAATCCAATCTGATTCCCCTTTGAATCCAATGTGATTCTCCTTTGAATCCAGTGTGATTGCCCTTTGAATCCAATCTGATTCCCCTTTAATCCAATCTGATTCCCCTTTCAATTCAATCTAATTCCCATGTTAATCCAATCTGATTCCCATTTCAATCCATTCTGATTCCCATTTTAATCCAATCTGATTCCCATTTTAATCCAATCTGATTCCCCTTTCAATTCAATCTGATTCCCATTTTAATCCAATCTGATTCCCCTTTTCAATCCAATCTGATTCCCCTTGAATCCAATCTGATTTCCCTTTGAACCCAATCTGATTCCCCTTTGAATCCAATGTGATTCCCCTTTGAATCCAATCTGATTTCCCTTTCAATCCAATCTGATTCCCCTTGAATCCAATCTGATTTCCCTTTGAACCCAATCTGATTCCCCTTTGAATCCAATCTGATTCCCCTTTCAATCCAATCTGATTCCCTTTTGAAACCCTTTGCAGAGGACCGTATATATTAATGCTAAAAAATCCCAATCCACTAGGTGACATTCACCAAGCGCAAATTCGGCCTGATGAAGAAGGCCTACGAGCTGTCCGTGCTGTGCGACTGCGAGATCGCCATCATCATATTTAATAACACCAACAGGCTGTTCCAATACGCCAGCAACGACATGGACAAGGTCCTGCTAAAGTACACAGAGTACAATGAGCCGCACGAGAGTCGCACTAACAAAGACATTATCGAGGTGCGCCTTTATTTTCGTTCGGCATTTCTTAATTTGAGAGTTTTATGGCTGTCGGTTTGGTCTTTGATTGATTCTGAGGGTCAGTTATTGCGCATGGGAAGTTTAGTTTAATTTTATAACTGTCTGAATTGACATTAATCAGATTGGATTGACAAGGGAATCAGATTGGATTGAAAAGGGAATCAGATAGGATTGAAAAAGGAATCAGATAGGATTGAAAAGGGAATCAGATTGGATTAACATGGGAATCAGATTGGATTAAAGGGGAATCAGATTGGATTCAAAGGGGAATCAGATTGGATTGAAAGGAGAATCAGATTAGATTCTAAGGGAATCAGATTGGATTCAAAGGGGAATCACATTGGATTCAAAGGGGAATCAGATTGGATTCAAAAGGAAACAGATTGGATTCAAAGGGGAATCACATTGGATTCAAAGGGGAATCAGATTGGATTCAAAGGGGAATCAGATTGGATTCAAAGGGGAATCAGATTGGATTCAAAGGGTAATCAGAATGGATTGAAAAGGGGAATCAGATTGGATTGAAAGGAGAATCAGATTAGATTCTAAGGGAATCAGATTGGATTCAAAGGGGAATCACATTGGATTCAAAGGGGAATCAGATTGGATTCAAAGGGAATCAGATTGGATTCAAAGGGGAATCAGATTGTATTCAAAGGGTAATCAGATTGGATTCAAAGGGGAATCAGATTGGATTCAAAGGGGAATCAGATTGTATTCAAAGGGTAATCAGATTGGATTCAAAGGGGAATCAGATTGGATTCAAAGGGGAATCAGATTGGATTCAAAGGGGAATCAGATTGGATTCAAAGGGGAATCAGATTTGATTTAAAGGGGAATCAGATTGGAATCAAAGGGGAATCATATTGGGTTCAATGGGGAATCAGATTGGATTCAAAGGGGAATCAGATTGGATTCAAAGGGGAATCAGATTGGAATCAAAGGGGAATCATATTGGGTTCAATGGGGAATCAGATTGGATTCAAAGGGGACTTATATTAGTTTCGTTCCACTGTAGACAACTTTTAATTAAAGTAGAATACGGGAAATTTGTGTTACCCTTAAAAACTAGCTCGCAGCTTTTAGAAAATTTATCTAGAGCCCTGTGCATGTCTGAGCGACTAATTTTAACCAACGATGAACTATTTTTAGGCCTGCATACAAGTGAACGTGTAGGGGGTGTTAATTGTTTGCAAACAGTTGGAGGACCAGTTTAAGAAGCTGAAGGGAGCGGCGCAAGAGAGGAACGGGAAGGAGCCGTGTGAAATTGTTTAGCTGAAGCTGCTGCTTCTTTCCTTGCTTTTGCTTGTTAGGGTTTGGTAGCTTATTGCTTGTTGCAGTTTGTTAACAATTAAACGGCTTGCCTCGGGGTCTTCCGTTCCTTTCCTGAATCCTGAGATTGGCAAATCTGAATAACAAGTTTTAGTTAAATTGTGTTGCATTTAACTGTCCGGGTATTTGTTTTATCTAGATTTGGTTAATCTTATTGACTAGGAATGTCACGAATCTGAATAATCAGAATAAGCATTCATCCGAATCCGAAAAAGGTGTGTTCCGAATCTGAATCAGGTGTGTTCCGAATCTGAATCAGGTGTGTTCCGAATCTGAATCAGGTGTGTTCCGAATCTGAATCAGGTGTGTTCCGAATCTGAATCAGGTGTGTTCTAAATCTGAATCAGGTGTGTTCCGAATCTGAATCAGGTGTGTTCCGAATCTGAATCAGGTGTGTTCCGAATCTGAATCAAATGTGTTCTAAATCTGAATCAGGTGTGTTCCGAATCTGAATCAGGTGTGTTCCGAATCTGAATCAGGTGTGTTCCGAATCTGAATCAGGTGTGTTCTGAATCTGAATCAAATGTGTTCTAAATCTGAATCAGGTGTGTTCCGAATCTGAATCAGGTGTGTTCCGAATCTGAATCAAATGTGTTCTAAATCTGAATCAGGTGTGTTCTGAATCTGAATCAAATGTGTTCTAAATCTGAATCAGGTGTGTTCCGAATCTGAATCAGGTGTGTTCCGAATCTGAATCAGGTGTGTTCTGAATCTGAATCAGGTGTATTCTGAATCTGAATCAGGTGTGTTCTGAATCTGAATCAGGTGTGTTCCGAATCTGAAACAGGTGTGTTCCGAATCTGAATCAGGTGTGTTCCGAATCGGAATCAGGTGTGTTCCGAATCTGAATCAGGTGTGTTCCGAATCGGAATCAGGTGTGTTCCGAATCTGAATCAGGTGTGTGCTGAATCTGAATCAGGTGGGTTCCGAATCTAAATTATGTTTGTTCCGAATATGAATCGGGTGCTTTTCGAATCTGAATACGCCAAGTTTCGAATCTGAATTATCTTTGCTTCGAATTACAATCTTGTGCTGCATGTTTCCCATCGAAGAAAGGCATGTTAAAAATTCGGAAGAAATGCATCAAGAAGTTGATGCTGATGGCATACGTAAGCAGCTATCAGTAATAAAAAATAATATCTTAGCTCTGTTCCCATTTATGATTTGATTTCTTATTCTCTTAAGCAACTGCTCCAACTTGCTCGAGCTACCTCTTTTCTTTGTCTAATTCTAATGGAGAAGCCCTCTTTATCTGAGCGCTGACTCTTTGTGCGTCCTTCGTGTGTTTGTGTGACGGCAGCGTTTTTTAGCTTCGAATGGTTAATAATACGGTAAATTGTGCGCAACCGGGAGTGAGCCATCGTCTCGCATCTTCTTTTTCTGAGTTTCTGTGCCTTCATTATGCTGGAAGGGCTATTATTCCTATATAATGAATGCTGCCCGACTCACTCGCTGTGTTTTTTTACTTTAGCCGCTGCGTGCCTCTCCAAAAAGTTCTTTTGCCCTTGTTTCTATCCCGCTCTCCGTTTCTCTCTCCGCGATCCTATTCCAGTCGCTATATTTAGACTCGCTAAGACCCGTTTTTAGCTCGGCTGTGCCTAAAAATTCTTCAGACCAGCCATTATTAGAAACTGGTCCCTCCCCCCAGTCTTTCTCCCCCCCCCCTGTAGCTTTCAGAATTTCCGAGGCCCGGGTAGGGCACGCAGCTAAGGCACACAGCGGGGCCTCTGTCCCCCCCCCCCAGAAAGATTTGTCCTTTTAACCAACGGCCCGAGGTCGATGGGTTCTCTCTCTCTCTATCTGTGTGTTTCTTCTCTTCCCAGTCATCCCTCTCCCCGCCTCACTGTCCGTGTAAAGTTCCGTCTATCCCCCCTACCTACCCCCCCCCCTACGCGATCAATAGAGACGGAGAGGGAGAGCGAGAGGGAGAGAGGGGTCTGGCCGCTCGCTCCCTCCGTTGTTTGGTCTATCCAGCTGGCTAAAACCTGGCCGCCTGCAGATTTTAGGCAGAGGAAGAGCGAGAACTAGAAGGCGAGATAGGGGTAGGGAGGCAGAGAGAGAGAGACAGAGAGAGAGCTCTCACCGCCCTAAGGATTCTGGGTGCAGGTCTTCTCTATGCCATTTTCTCCCATACCCAGTCCTGCTCATTCTTGCTGGCATGTCTGCCTCCCGGTTACACTGTATCATCCCCTTTCTATTTATCCCCTCCTCAATCAGTCCATCCCTTCACAGTTATACTCATTTTGATTCAGTTCGCCACCTCAGCTTCCTTCATCAAACCCATGCTATGCTGTATTTCTCTCTCTCTCTCTCTCTCCTATCGTGCCTCTCTGTCGCCTCGCATTTTCCCCTCATTATTTCCTTTTCGTCATCATTTATTTTCTCGCTAATCTGACTGTCGGTCTCACTCGGGGAATAGGCAAGGAGACTTGGGCGCTTGAGAATTTTGAGACGATTTTGGTGAGCGTGCGTGACGGCGCAGCTGGCTTTGCCTTGGTCTCTATTGCTCTCCGAGCTGGCAGGTGTGGATGGAGAAAACACATAAGCTAAGGTAGCTTTAAAGCTGCAGCGTGTGTGTGTGGGGGGGGGGCTTTGCACTTTAACTACATGAGGGATTGGGGAATAGCCTGGAGAGGGACAGAGTGGGGACCAGGAGGGGAGTCGGTTTGTGCACTGTAACTGGCTGGTTGTCAGAACTGCTTAACTAGCTCTCCTCTGCCTTGCTTAGTTGTGGTTAATATCTTGGAAAAAAATCGTGCGCTATTTTACAGATAATTAAGAGGTCCATTGACTCGCTAAGATGCCGATATTGATATAAAATACCGACTCTAATATATGATAGTTAAACAGCGGCTCATTGTGTACCAGCGTCATCGCTAAAATAATTTTATCTTGGCTGGATTTGACTAGAGAAATCAAACAAAAAGAATTTGGTTGGCTAAACTATTCTGCTAGGTGGTCTAGTTGGGCTGGCGTCTTCTTATCTATGCGGCTGTTTTGCTTTATTATCCAATCCTTGATTTCCTTATATTTTATATATAGCTGCCATGCGGATCTAACTTAAGCTGCGGTTTTATTGCTGACTTCGGTATGGGCTCAGCTCGTGATTACACTCACACTGTGCTGTACTTATTCAGGGATTCGAGAAACTTTCGTCTGCTGCAGTGACTTCATCTATCATTTATCTATCTTATCTATGCGAGTAACTCATTTGTATTTGTTCGTAAGCTTGCTGTGTCTGTCTGTCTGTCTCTGTCTGTTTGTTTGTCTGTCTGTCTGTCCGTCTGTCTGCATGTCTTTCTGTCTGTGTATCTGTCTGTCTGCCTTTGTGTCTGTGTGAGTGTATTTCCATCTATCTATTTATCTATCTATCTATGTATCCATCAATCAACCAACCAATCAATCAATTTATCTATCTATCTATCTATCTATCTGTCTATCTATCTATCTTTCTCTCCCTCTCTCTCTCTATCTCTCTCTCTCTCTCCCTCTATCCATCTATCTATCTATCTATCTATCTATCTATCTATCTATCTATCCATCTATCTATCTATCTATCTATCTATCTATCTATCTATCCATCTATCTATCTATCTATCTATCTATCCATCTATCTATCTATCTATCTATCTATCTATCTATCTATCTATCCATCTATCTATCTATCTATCTATCTATCTATCTATCTGTGGGTCTATCTTTTTCTTCTCTTTTTCTGTGTACTTTTGGTTTCCTCCTATTATCGTTGCCTCAAACAATGAAAGATCATTCCGCACTTTGAATAATAAAACAGGCAAATCTGGGCAGTTTCTGCTTGAGTGACAGTCATCTGTCATTATTTTCCATAAAATCGACTCGAATCGTTTGAGGACAAGGATTGCGTTATCTTTTTTTATTGTCAATCTCTTTTTTTCTCCGCCTAATCAATCCGTCTTAAATGACAAAAAAGCGGCGAACTATCGTCGGGCTCTTTTCTCCCGGCACGCCTCGCTGCTTCTAGCGGTTGCAGGATAATGCTGTCAGTGGTCTCATTGATTGATTCTCGCCGGCGCTTGCGCTTAACCGCCTCCTCATGGTTGAGTTGATTTTAAAATATTCAATCGGAAAAAAATACAGAAAGACTCTTCTGCCTGCTTTAGGGGCGTGACCTCCTCAAAACAAAAAGACAATGTGCATTATAGTGAGATGCGTTAGACCCCTGCAAGTATCAGCATATGGGATCTCTTCAATGGGATTAGCTCCCTCAATTCTTCAGTGGGATCTAAAAGCTAAATCTGCAGGAGGGCTGTAGGCACTTTGACGCTTAAAGCGACATCGTCCCACAACCAGCGACTGTCCATTGCACTGACTCCTGAAGCGCGTTCAGGAGGTATGCAGGTATGCAGGCATAGACACACACACAGGCCGGCACCCAGTCACGCACTCACATAGGTGGTTGCCCTCATGGGCGTAAATTGTACAACTGGCCCATAGCCCAACCAATTCGTGCACGAGGCCCGAATAACCCTAAAAATCTGGGAAAATAGGCAACCTACAACGCGGGGTCGAACCTGGACCAGTGGCACACAAGGCAGACGCGCTAGACCGCCGAGCCACCTTACTTCAATAGGATCAGCTCGTCGAGGGGTCTCTTAATCTCTCAAGCTTCCGTTATCCGTGATTTCGAACTAATGATACAGACAACTCGCTATAGTTCGTTAAATTTTTTTTAATCTACTCGTATTTAGACAGAAGCGCTATTCTAATCTGTTTCACTCAGTGATAGCGTCATTATGAAAATTAAAAATTTCTCCCGGCTTCGTTCGCCTCAATTTAAAAATACAGCATGAAAAGTGATTGAATTCAATTCAATTTAGTGTTGCCTGCGGCAGCCATCAAATTAGAAGTTCAGCTTTAATTCTTCTAAGCTTGCAAATGCCAGCAACCCCTGTCGCTGAGGAGAAGTCTTACGTTTGACACCACCTGAAATGCAGTTCACGCATTCATAGTCGTCTGAGAATTCTATGGCTTCTGTAAAGTAGCAGGCGGTTTTTACCAAAGCTTCCCTATTCCTCTGGCCCGCAGTTTCTGCAGAAGAAAGACTGCAAAGCGTCTTGTCACGAGGAGGAGGCCGAGGAAGAGGACACTAACGACGGTCCCGGAGGCGTCGGGGCGCCGTTTCTCAATTGCCAACAGCAGCAGCCGTCGCTGCCGCCGCCGCCGCTGCCACCGCCTCTACCGCCGCATCATTCCCAGCATCCGGCGGCACAATTGAACGCCGGCCTAGAGCTTCATCATCACCATCATCACAGTCAGCACCTGTTGAATCATCAGCAGCATCAGGCTGCCTACAGCGTCGGGCCGATGCGTCCGGCAAGCCTGGGCCCGCCGGCCATGTCGCCCTACCAGCAGGCCAGCCCCAACCGCCTGTCGCCGCACATCGGCTTCCCGATGCAGCAGCACTCACACAGCGGCGCTCCGAGCCCGGCCCGCAGCCCCGTCAATCGCTATAGCGGGCAGCACACTCTGGCGCCGCCTCAGCCGCATCTGCCGCTGCACCCGCCGCCGCCGCCGCCGCCGCCACCGCAGACGCCGCAGACGCCGCAGCAGTTGTCGCCTAATTCAACCGGCTCGAATTCAGCCATAACACCAGCAGCAGCAGCGGCGGCGGCGACGGCAGCAGCGTCAGGTTCAACGGCATCGTCGGCGGCGCCGTCAGGAGCAGCAGCAGCGAGCCTGTTCTGGCCAACGGCAGTCAAACCGGAGGTGGCCGCCGCAGCCGCCGCTCTCGCCCCGTATCATCGCCAGTTCGCGTCGGCTTCGCACTTTGCTGGCATCGGCGGCGGCGGAGGCGGCGGCAGCAGCAGCGGCGGCGGCAGCGGCGGCGGCGGGTTTTATCATCCGCACTTCAGCAGCACCAGCAATGGGATTAACGGCGGCAGCGACGAAGGTGTTGAGGGCGGCGGCGGCGGCGGCGGCGGCGGCCATCCAGTTGATTTCTACCGAGACGGCGGTGTGAAGCGCCAGCGCCTTGTCTGACGCACCGAAGCTCACGCGCTTCTGCCTGACAATGCAGCTGTCAATCTTAATGTTTTATTAGTGGATATTTTTGTTTTTAGTTTTCCGTCTATTTTGTATTTAGCTAAATGTTTGTTACCAGTTGTGCAAAAGCAAACTTTGTTTTTCTTTTTGTTATTGTTGTGCCGCAGCTCTGCATTCATAACAGACTCTGCGCATAGAAGTCACCTATTTGGAATCCCTTCCGCATTATGGCCCAGAGAAGAAATGGTTTTAGAAACATCCGATCGCGCCCTCTCTTTTGTGTTCTTTTTCTTTCAAGTTTAAGTCAACAATTTTTCTTATTTTAAGTCTAAATGGCAATCGTCTTAACTTTCTTTTTTTTGGCTAAACAAGCAATTCGGCTTTATTTTCGTCGCCTTTTGCGGGGTATTGCGCAATCTAACGTAACTACTTTTTAAAACGGATTGATTGGAATTATTTTGATATTTTTTTCCATAGTTATTGTTTATCCATGTATTTCAGCTTCTGTGGCAATGCAATATCGGTACTCAGCAGCTTACAGACCCCCCCCCCTCATTCGCATATCCCAACTCTTGTTTCTGTCTTTTTTCATGCTTTAACATTTCTTTATTTTAACCAGCAAGCAAAATTCTCTGTCGCCTTGCCGATGGCTCTTATGTTGTTGAAAACTAATGTTATTTTCCTATCGGACTGACCTTGCATTGTCTAACAGTTGTGTCTCATTCGTTTTTTTTCTTTTGGTTGAATTCAAAAGACTCCAGACCGCTAAGACTGTGTGCTATTGTTTTGCTTTCAGTGTTCCGCTGGCGTTTGCCGCTGTTGTCGCTTGGTTTTTTTGTAATTCTGAGATTTTTTTGTACCTTGATCGTTGATTCCTGTTCTGTGTATATATTTGCTGTATATTCTTGTGTATTGCCGAGCTACGCTTGTGTCTCTGTTAGCGGGTCACAGCCCAGCTCTTGTGGCAGGCTTTTGTACAGCTCTTCATGACGGATTTGGTACACCTGTCTCTCCCTCTGTCCTATCGCTCTTGTCTCTCCCTCTTTCCTGTCCTATCGCTCTTGTCTCCCTCTCTGTTCTATCGCTCTTGTCTCTCCCCCTGTCTTATCGCTCTTGTCTCTCCCTCTTTCCTGTCCTATCGCTCTTGTCTCTCCCCCTGTCTTATCGCTCTTGTCTCTCCCTCTTTCCTGTCCTATCGCTCTTGTCTCTCCCTCTGTCCTATCGCTCTTGTCTCTCCCTCTGTCCTATCGCTCTTGTCTCTCCCTCTTTCCTGTCCTATCGCTCTTGTCTCTCCCTCTTTCCTGTCCTATCGCTCTTGTCTCTCCCTCTTTCCTGTCCTATCGCTCTTGTCTCTCCCTCTTTCCTGTCCTATCGCTCTTGTCTCTCCCTCTTTCCTGTCCTATCGCTCTTGTCTCTCCCTCTTTCCTGTCCTATCGCTCTTGTCTCTCCCTCTTTCCTGTCCTATCGCTCTTGTCTCTCCCTCTTTCCTGTCCTATCGCTCTTGTCTCTCCCTCTTTCCTGTCCTATCGCTCTTGTCTCTCCGCCTGTCCTATCGCTCTTGTCTCTCCCCCTGTCCTATCGCTCTTGTCTCTCCCTCTGTCCTATTGCTCTTGTCTCTCTCTCTCTCTCTCTCTGTCCTATCGCTCTTGTCTCTCCCTCTGTCCTATTGCTCTTGTCTCTCTCTCTCTCTGTCCTATCGCTCTCGTCTCTCTGCTCTGTCATATAAATATTTTCTCTTATCTTTTTATTTTTATATTTCGAACTATCTCCCGGCTTCAAGGCTCTTGGCGCCATCAAAAAAATATTTAATAAAGTCTAGAACATCTAAGACATGAATTCAATTCTATATTTTCTTTGTCAAAAGAGACACTTAATTTTTTGCATCAGCCCAGGGTTAGCCTTCAGACACACACGGAAAGACACACAGACACATTTTACTGATGTGCATTGATTTATTCTTGAACATTCTTGAGCCTGAGCGCCTGTATACTTAAAAAATAAATAAATATTTGAATATAGATCAAGCGACTCCTAGAGCCCCTGGGTGTCAAAGCTGGATTTAGCGTTTGAAGCTCACGTTTGTTTCTCTTGTTATATTTTCTTGCTAAAAAGACGCGTAATTTTCATTAGGTCATGCGTTACATAGCTGCTACAAATTATGCAATTTTAATTGGTTATTCCTGTAATAATTTTTTTACAATAGAAAAGATAGATAGATAGTTAGTTAGACAGATAGATAGATAGATAGATAGATAGATAGATAGATAGTTTAGTTAGATAGTTCGATAGATAAAGATAGATATGGATAGATACTAACACCCTTAGACCCCCCATCCGGGTGGTTTTGAATGTAAACGGTGAAAACGTTTCCAAGGAAAATTTACCCACAAGATCCGGCCTATTTTGGCAATCTGTGATGTAGGTATTTGACCTGACAAAAGCATGATCAAATTTTGCACGAATATATACTTTGTGAAATTATTTCAGCCAGGGATTATTTCATTTGAAAATTGACATAAATTTGGCAAAAATAAATAAAACCCTCGACATCTGGATTTTCACTTTGCTGTCCTTCAGACGGGCATCGAGCAATTCGTAGATGACAGAGGTCAAACGATAGCTAGATGCCAGTAAAACTTGGCAAGACATCAGAAGAAGCTGCATAAGCATAGAAGCCATTGCTGAGCTTCGGGTAATGGAATAGCTGGCATCAAAAGAGAATTTGAATTTTTATCCCGACAGCGTCTCAATGGGTTGCTATGGTTATTATATGCTAGTCCTCCTTGCTAGACAGGCTATGGGAACGGTAAATGGACGGGTGCTTTTATTCAACATATGAGACAGATTTTAAGAATAGAAAGGCAACAAAGCACGTTGCGCTTTTTCTTCTAGGAGCGGGAAACAATAAAGAAAAATTTTCTGCTATAGCGATTGTTTTATCAGCATGGGTTGGCTTTTTTGTTCTACAGATATTTCTGATCTGTGTAGTTCAAAATCTATTTACATAATTCGCTTCAGTAAGAGTAAAAAAAAGCAGCAATGCTTGAGCAGTTGCGGTTTTTTTCACCGCCATTTCAAACACCGACAGACAAATGGGCAACATCACCGTGGGCGGAGCTCTGTTTGACGGTATAGCAGTTTGTTTTCTCTGTCTATTCTCATAATGCAATGCTCTCACTTTAACCTCTCCTGCAAGTTTTCAACATTTTCAGTGGACCGAAACCGATTTTCTCTATTGTGTGCGTCGGGCTAATAGAATACAAATCGCATCATAACGGCTGAATGTGAAAGCTTGAGTTTATCTGAGCCGTCTGCGCCAGCTTGTTTTTGCCGAGTGGGTGCTGTTTCATTTTAGTGTGCTGTGGAGTTTGGGGTTCGCGACAGAGGGTGCTGTTTCATTTTAGTGTGGTGTGGAGTTTGGGGTTCGTGACAGTGGGTGCTGTTTCATTTTAGTGTGCTGTGGAGTTTGGGGTTCGTGACAGTGGGTGCTGTTTCATTTTAGTGTGCTGTGGAGTTTCGAGTTTGGGACAGCGGGTGCTGTTTCATTTTAGTGTGCTGTAGAGTTTGGTGTTCGCGACAGAGGGTGCTGTTTCATTTTAGTGTGCTGTAGAGTTTGGTGTTCGCGACAGTGGGTGCTGTTTCATTTTAGTGTGCTGTAGAGTTTGGTGTTCGCGACAGAGGGTGCTGTTTCATTTTAGTGTGCTGTAGAGTTTGGTGTTCGCGACAGTGGGTACTGTTTCATTTTAGTGTGCTGTAGAGTTTGGTGTTCGCGACAGTGGGTGCTGTTTCATTTTAGTGTGCTGTAGAGTTTGGTGTTCGCGACAGTGGGTGCTGTTTCATTTTAGTGTGCTGTAGAGTTTGGTGTTCGCGACAGTGGGTGCTGTTTCATTTTAGTGTGCTGTAGAGTTTGGTGTTCGCGACAGTGGGTGCTGTTTCATTTTAGTGTGCTGTAGAGTTTGGTGTTCGCGACAGTGGGTGCTGTTTCATTTTAGTGTGCTGTAGAGTTTGGTGTTCGCGACAGTGGGTGCTGTTTCATTTTAGTGTGCTGTAGAGTTTGGTGTTCGCGACAGTGGGTGCTGTTTCATTTTAGTGTGCTGTAGAGTTTGGTGTTCGCGACAGTGGGTGCTGTTTCATTTTAGTGTGCTGTAGAGTTTGGTGTTCGCGACAGTGGGTGCTGTTTCATTTTAGTGTGCTGTAGAGTTTGGTGTTCGCGACAGTGGGTGCTGTTTCATTTTAGTGTGCTGTAGAGTTTGGTGTTCGCGACAGTGGGTGCTGTTTCATTTTAGTGTGCTGTAGAGTTTGGTGTTCGCGACAGTGGGTGCTGTTTCATTTTAGTGTGCTGTAGAGTTTGGTGTTCGCGACAGTGGGTGCTGTTTCATTTTAGTGTGCTGTAGAGTTTGGTGTTCGCGACAGTGGGTGCTGTTTCATTTTAGTGTGCTGTAGAGTTTGGTGTTCGCGACAGTGGGTGCTGTTTCATTTTAGTGTGCTGTAGAGTTTGGTGTTCGCGACAGTGGGTGCTGTTTCATTTTAGTGTGCTGTAGAGTTTGGTGTTCGCGACAGTGGGTGCTGTTTCATTTTAGTGTGCTGTGGAGTTTGGTGTTCGCGACAGTGGGTGCTGTTTCATTTTAGTGTGCTGTAGAGTTTGGTGTTCGCGACAGTGGGTGCTGTTTCATTTTAGTGTGCTGTGGAGTTTGGGGTTCGCGACAGTGGGTGCTGTTTCATTTTAGTGTGCTGTAGAGTTTGGTGTTCGCGACAGTGGGTGCTGTTTCATTTTAGTGTGCTGTAGAGTTTGGTGTTCGCGACAGAGGGTGCTGCTTCATTTTAATAGTTGTATTAGGGTGTTAGAAAGATTTTTCTAATCGTATTTGACTTTTGGGCATTTTGTAATTAAAAATATCAGATTATGTAATGATAACAGATGTTTCGGCGTCAGGAATTTTTTGAAATTGCGATTTTTTAGCGCGCTACCGCCTGCCAAAGCTGAGCCATTGTCAAAACATCTGCAACATGTTTATCAATGCCCTGAATAAGTTTGCAATCCGATAGGGTATTATAGGAAGGGGAGATTTTTCTCCCATAGCAACTTATTGCTAATCCCAGTCCATACGGCCGCGCATCGCAGGAAGCCATCAAGCCGGCGTCATGGAAAGTAGCAAGTTTGTGATGTGTGTCGTTTACGTCGGCTTAGACACAGTAGATTTGAGAGAGGCTGCTCATACGCGCACGGCTGAATGTGGAGTGGAGGAAGAAAGGGAGACAGGGGAGAGGCAGATTCGCCTTTGTGCGGCTCACGCGCTTCCTGCTGGCTCCGGGTCTGCTAATTAATTAAGGGCAGACGAGAGCAGAGTCTCGTTTTTTTCTACCCCATGAGGTCTTCTTTCACATTGGAGGGGGTAGCAGAGTTTTAAAGAATTCTCTGTAGTTTCTTTGATTCTTTATTGATGTCTCGTTTTGTGCCTGCCTGTCAAACAGGCTTCAGACTTCTCCGTTCACTAACAAATTTGACTTTCATTTCAGCGCCACAGTAAGTGCAAAGTCAATAGTGAAATCAGCATGGAGTCGGCCCTGGCGTCTGTTAAATCGGGCCTGAGACCAGTCACCACCCGGGTGACCTCCCAGACTGGTCGGGTCACCCTTGAACGACTTGACGGTCCAGTAATAGCGGCTGTGCCCGAGGCTCAGACGGAATCCGTATTCGCTCGGCACGGATTTATCCCATTGACGAAGCCGGATCTGCAGGTTCGGGAAATTGTTTTTTTTTCAATTGGTTTTGACGGCTGTATTATTCAATCTGATTGTATATTTCTAGACGATATGTATCGAGATTTATTTTAGGATAGATATATTTATAGCGATATGTTTCCAGCTCTATTTTCTGATGTAGATTTATGCCCGATGTGTATCGTGATATATTTTATAATGGATTTATAGCCGATATGTATCGATATTTATTTTATGATGTAGATTTATAGCCTATATGAATCGAGATCTATTTTATGGTGTAGATTTATAGCTTATATGTATCGAGATCTATTTTATGATGTAGATTTATAGCCTATATGTATCGAGATCTATTTTATGATGTAGATTTATAGCCTATATGTATCGAGATCTATTTTATGATATAGATTTATAGCCTATATGTATCGAGATCTATTTTATAATGTAGATTTATAGCCTATATGTATCGAGATCTATTTTATGATTTAAATGTATAGCCTATATGTATCGAGATCTATTTTATGATTTAAATGTATAAGTAGAAGGCAAGAGGGGGCTTCTGGGACAGTAAGAATCGCCCTTTTCTATATGCGCCTATAACTAAATTAAATATCCCCAGGCACTTCAGCAAAAATAGGGTACCTCCCCTTTTTGACCAAAAGTCACCAGATCCCATTCACTAGCCTAAATTTAATGTCCCTATAGATCCGTACCTTTTTCCCCAATGGGTCATCTGGGACAGGGAAAAAAACCTGGGACAGTCATAAAAACTCGTAACATGCTCAAACACCCTTCTCAAACACTAAATTAAATATCCCCAGGCACTTCAGCAAAAATAGGGTACCTCCCCTTTTTGACCAAAAGTCACCAGATCCCATTCACTAGCCTAAATTTAATATGTCCCCATAGATTCGTATCTTTTCCCCAATGGGTCCTCTGGGACAGAGGAAAAAACTGGGACAGCCACAAAAACCTCGTAACATGCAAAAAATCATAATCCATAATCCATTATTTTGTTTATCCTGGCGAGTTCAATGGACCTCACGCTATTATCTGGAGACATTAAACCTAAGCCTTATTGTAGCTTATAAAATATAATTTCACAATACATGATATCTAATTCTTGAATATAAATTCCTTATGAAATAACCCGTAGAAAAAAAATAAATAAAAAAATCCTGACAATTCAGGAAAATCCTGACAATTCAGGAAAATCCTGACAATTCAGGAAAATCCTGACAATTCAGGAAAATCCTGACAATTCAGGAAAATCCTGACAATTCAGGAAAATCCTGACAATTCAGGAATCCTGACAATATTTATTTAAATGATTTATTTTAATATATGTTATACATATGTTATACATGTTATACATGTTCTTAGTAAAACTTATTAAAGTTATTCTTAGTCAAACTTTTTGCGCTTATCATGCTCGTCATCATTATAATCCTCCAGTAGGTCGTCTTCCTCCATCGGATCTTCTCGTGGCGGGCAAGGCTGATAGGTTGCCTCCGGATCATGGGTGGCCTTTGTGTTTTTCACCAAACTTTCCGAAATTGGACAGCCGTTCCGTGAACTTCATGCCGATCCCCAGCATGTTGGCTACTTGAGCGAGAGTCTTGTCGCCCTTCAGGTAGTTGACCAGGCGGCCTTGGGCGAAGTTGGCGAGGCACTTGATGATGTCGATGTCTCCAACTAGCTTCACCAGCTTCTTAAATTTGGTCGCGCTTAGCGATTTTATCAATGTAATCGGCTATGTCAATTGAAATATCCATATTTGAGAGCGAGAGCGAGAGCGAGGCGGGCGAGCTTCCATATATATGCGCCCTGCTAGAAAATTCTAGAATTTTCTGAAGGGAATCCAATGGCTACAAGGAACTGCCTCCCTGCGCCTGCCCAATCCTGCCCAAAACTATACAGCTCATTTCCTGACTTGTGCAGGAGTGTACAAAAAAATATGCACGGGCTGTCTGTCTCTCTCGTGTACGCTGCTTCTACTGCTTAGAAAAAGAAGGATAGATTAAAAACGCTTTCTCTATCCCAATCTCTTTGAGCAGTCGTCCCAATTCCCTGTCCGGCGCGTGCAATACAAAACCCACCGATCTCTCTTTTCCCATGCACCCGCCAACCCCCAGCCCTAACTTAGTCTTTCCAGCTATAACTCCTTTAACTAATTTCCTCGCCATACTCTCTCTCCAACCACTCGATGCCCCCATACTGTCTAGACTTCTAAGCATTTCTTTATCCCATCGGTGTTTTTCATTTGGGAAGTCGCGATACTTAATATCATGTTCCATACATACCTCATCAAGCTCATCTACAGGCTCATGACCCGGATTAGGCACATTGTTAGAATCTAACTGAATTTCAAGAGGGTTCAAAGGTCCACAATACTTATATCCAGGGATTGTCCACCCTTTGCTTGGCTTCGGAAGCTTTTCAATTATTCCGTGAATGTCGGGCATTTTTTTATTTATTTTTTTATTTAAAATAAAATTAAAAAATAATGACTGAGAACAAATTACAAGCAATTTATTACCGGGACGGCGGTTATTTTATCGGAAATAATGCCGTCTCCAAATTAACAGAACTCAGTAAAGAACCAAAACAAATAGTAGAAAAATGGCTGTCTAAACAGGCTGTCTATCAAGTCTATTTCCCACCTGTTAAATTTACAAGACCCCACTTCAACATCTATAAGCCTAACGAGGCGCACCAAGCTGATCTTCTGTTTCTCCCAAACGATTCTGGGTATAAGTACGCTCTCACTGTCATTGATGTAGCTTCGCGTTATAAAGAAGCAAGGCCGCTTAAAACAAAACAGTCTCAAGCTGTAGCGGACGCTCTGCAAGACATATACGAAAATTCACCCTTAACCTTCCCACAAACATTGATGACAGACCCGGGTAAAGAATTCATGGGTCGAGTTAAAACTCTAATGCAAAAAAATAATACAAAAATTCGTTACGGTAGAACCGAGCTTCACAGAGATCAAGCCTTCGTAGAAAGATTTAATCTAACTTTAGCCAAGCGACTATTTACTAAGCAGACAGCAGAGGAGCTCAAACTGAAGAGCGGACAATACTACACCAAATGGAAAGACCAACTCCCAGTAGTAATCAGTCAGCTTAACAATGAAGTTTCTCGCATGACAGGCCTAAAACCTTCAATTGCAATTAAACAAGACAAAGTTCAGCTTAAATCTCCCAATCCACAACAAAAAAAATATCCAAAGCTCCCAGGAGTTTATTCTCCGGAAATTCTCACAAATTCTGAGTTTGTTCGATTCCTTTACCTGCCGGGAGAATTAGAAAAGGACACAAAGAGACGAGCAACTGACCCCTATTTCAGTTTAGATGTACATAAAATAGACAGGCGCTTTACAACAGCAACTGGTGACTACTATTTTCTGTCTCAAGCCTTTAATCCTAAATCCCCTACAAGATCATTTGCCAGAGCAGAACTTCTCGTCATTCCAAGTGACACAGAAATAAATTGAAAAATAAAAATGTACAAAAAATGATCGAAACCAGAACAGTTAATAAAATTAGCAAAATCATCGACTCTAAACAGCCAGGTTTTGTAACTATTAAGGGCATGAAAGTGAAAGTCGATCCGTTACAGCAGCAAATCCATTGTAAAGATTGCAATAACCACACCCACAACCCCCGCAGCATTACAGATGAAAAGACAGGTGGAATTCTGCCCCTCGCTGCACTGATTCCAATCATTGCGGGTGCAGTTGGTGCTGCCGGTGGCGTTGCCGGGGGGGTTGCGACGGCTGTGAAAGCGGGCAATGACAGAGCTCACCAGTTAGAGATGCAGAAAATTGCCCAAGAAAAGGGAGTCACAATTAAGGCGGGTGAAGGATGCCCTTTGGAACCTAATCCCTCGGTAACCGAAAGCATTTCAAAATCCGACATTATTAAAGCCATTATGACATTGCACAAAGCGGGATTTACAATACTCCGGATGTGAAAAGCCAACAATCAGGATCTGATTAATAATACTCAAATTAATCAAAATTTATTAATCCAGAGAAGTTCAAGCAACACGAAGGGTGATCACCCTAAAACATATTTTTTTATTTTTTTATAAAAAAACATGCCAAAAGCAAATTTTGCAAAAAATTCTGTGGACAAATATTTTTCCGAAAATTTTCCGCAGCTTCAAAATCTTTCATTTCAAGCTAAAAGCAAACGGCTTCAAGAACTCACTAGGGAAAAATTCGGTTTGGATCCTGGCTATCTTGGCAGCTATGAGAAACAATTGGAAGTAATAAAACAGCTGGAGTCATCAGATCAGTATATCCCAGTAAAAAACCCAGCAGCTGAGCACCAACAGAAAAGCCGCACCCTAGTTAAAAAGTACCAAACTCTCACAGGACTAAATGTGTCTAAATACCCACAGAATAAGCAGGAACAGGATGAACTTGAAAGAATTGTTAACCAAATTGAATCGGAGATGAACCAAGAAGATATTCCATTTGCAAAGAGAACTTTTACTGATCACTATATAGAATATGCTATTCCTGTAAAACCCAACACCAACAACATAAATGGCTTTAGAGATGACATTCAATCAGTTATCGATCACGTGCTTAAAACACGTAAAACATTCAAGCTTCAACTATCGTTTTTAATACAGTTTTATATGCCTACAAGGCCCACCGAATATCTTGATTATTACATGACAACTAAGGCTTCACCCTTTAGTCCAACCGATTCACCAGACCCTTTTCTACAAGAAATTACTAAAAAGATTGACGCCTTTACATCAAGAGGTTCTGGCTGGGTTGTTACTGGGATTCAAAAAGTCTCAGTCATGATTTATAAATTTGATCCTCTTAAAGCTTCCTCTTACCTGGAGTTACCAACAAAGCTCGCCAGTAAAAAGGCTTGTGTCAACGTAAAGAACTATGATAACTGCTGTGCTTTGTGGGCGGTTTTATCAGCATTATTTTACGATAAAGATCGGTCACATCCTGAAAGAACTTCACATTATAAAACATATTTTGACCGATATTTTATCAAGTGTCTCAGTAAAGGAATATTGTTTGAGAAAGGTGGTTTATCAGTCTCTCAAATCCCAAAACTAGAAGAAGTGTTTGATAACAAAATCAGAATCACCGTCTTCGAGTGGAATGAAAGCAAAGAGAAAGTTGAAATTGTTAGGAGTAGCAAGAAAAATCCAGCCGCCAGCACCAATATCGATCTTCTAATAATTGGGAACTTACAATTTTTAGCCCATTATGTTTGGATAAAAGATCTTTCCAGGCTACTCCACAAGCAAATGACAAGCCACAACGAAGCCGTTTCCATCTGCAGACTGTGTCTTAAGTATTATCGCGGGAATAAAGAAAATCGAGAAGCTAAGCTCGCCGAGCATGAGCTTACCTGTGAGGACCATCCAACTAACTGCTCTCTACCGATGGGCAACCAGAAGTATTTACGGTTTAAAAATTACCACAAGATGGAAAAACTTCCCTTTATTGTATTTGCCGACTTTGAATGCTCATTCATTAATAACAAACACATCCCAAATTCAGCAGCGTACGTTTGCATTGGAAATATTGATTATCTTGGAAATACCGGTATTATAGAGTATAACCATTTCTTCGGTGAAGACTGCATTAAAAAATTTATATTCAGAATGTTAGAGCTGCGTAAAACATTAAGCTCAGTCACTCCTGCGCCAATAAATATGTCAACTCAAGATGAACTCAATTACCAATCGGCAACCCGGTGTTACATATGCAAAAAGCCATTTGATGACAACCTAAAGAATCCAAAAGTTAGAGACCACTCGCACTTTGACGGCCATTTCCGCGGTGCCGCACACAACACCTGCAACCTAAAGTTAAAAAATAATGTCCACGACTTAAATGTTTTTATACATAATGCGCGCAATTACGACCTGCACCTAATTGTTGAAAGAATAGGTGAAATAGAGGGCATTAACCTTGACTGCATAGCAGAGAACAAGGAAAAGTTTAAATGCCTCAATATTAAAGAAAATGGAACGTCCACAAGTGGCGCTGTAAAAATCAAGGATACTTATCAATTTCTTCAATTATCCCTAGAAGATCTCGCAAAAAATTTAACAGATGACCAATGCGTCTATACAAAAAAACTGGCGAAAATCTTAGGTAAGGAAGATTCAGATCCCGAGTCTTTCAAACTACTCAGAAAGAAAGGTTACTACCCTTATGAATATGTGACGGGGTCGCCCACCGCTGAAAATCCTGTTTTTAAAGGCGAACTTCCACCAAAAGAGAAGTTCTACTCACATTTAAAAATGACTGAACTCACCGACGAAAAATATGAGCACGCGCAAGCAGTCTACAAACACTTTAACTGCAAAAACTTCTTTGATTACCACTTAATATATCTTTACACTGATGTTTTTCTTTTGGCTGATGTATTTCAAACCTTCAGAAACACCTGGTACACAGCATATGGTCTTGATCCTGCGCATTTTGTAAGTTTGCCCGCCACCAGCTGGGAATCGCTACTTAAAATGAAATGGGATGAAAACCCAGACTGGTATATCGAATTACTAACCGACATTGACATGTACAATTTTATAGACACAGCGAAAAGAGGCGGCATATCAATCTGCGTGAACAGACATGCAAAAGCCAACAATCCGTATCTAGAATCTTATGACAAAAATCAGCCGTCAAATTATATCGTTTATTTAGACGCCAACAATCTCTATGGATGGGCAATGAGTCAAGACTTACCCATAAGAGATTTCAAGTGGACTCAACAATTCGAACCCGACTTTTCTACTCCCGCCTTCTATGAAGTTGACGTTACAATTCCCGATGAACTCCATGATCATTTTTCTGACTTTGCGCCATTCCCTGAGAATATTAACTGTCCGAAAATTATCGAACACATGGATGGCACTTGGAGCCTGTCAACAGAAAACGAACACACCACTAAACTCACCCAAAACCTACACAACAAGACTCGCTACAAAATTCATTATAAGCTGCTACAATATTTCTTATCCTTAGGCTGTAAAGTCACACACATACATAGGGCACTCAAATTCACTGAAGAGGCCTGGATGAAATCCTACATAGAAAAGAACACCCAGTTCAGAGCCAAAGCAACCAACAACTTTGACAAGGATCTGTTCAAGCTGGCAAACAACTCTGTATATGGCAAGACTCTTGAAAATGAGCGCAACCGCACGAATCTAAAACTCGTCACCGTTCATGAGCGTGACATTATTCAGAGAAATATTTCTAAACCGACTTTAAGGAACTTCACATCTTTAACGATAACCTAGGGGCCATACTCTTTTATAAAACGAAAGCAACACTCTGCAAACCTATCTTTACAGGTGTCACTGTACTTGATGAATCGAAGCGTCTTATGTACAGTTTCTTCTATGACATGAAACGACAATATGGGGATCGGAGCTCAGGCGACACTCGCGTAAAACTTCTTTACACTGACACTGACTCCCTAATTCTAGACATTCAGACTGAGGACATCTATCAGGACATGCTTGAACAAAACCGGGGCCCCCAAAACCCTTATGATTTGTCAGAGTATCCAGAATCATTTAAAACTTTGAAAGGTGATCAAGTGATTGACCCATCCAATAAAAAAGTAATTGGTAAAATGAAAGATGTAGAGGCAGGTGATGTTATCTCCGAGTTCATTGGTTTGAGATCCAAATCCTATTTTGTAAAGTGTGGTGAAAGCGGTGTAATTAAGAAGTCCAAGGGAATTCCGAAACATGTAGTTAAGAACTCTCTACATGAAGAAGCCTACAGAGATGCCCTGTTACATAATAAGAAAACTACACATGAGTTTGTGAAGTTTCAGTCTAAGAACCATGATGTTTTTACAATAACCCAGAAAAAAAATAGGCCTGTCAGGCGCAGATAATAAGAGATTTTACCTCGACAATATTACGAGTCTTCCATTTGGGCACTGGAGGCTAAAAACGTAGGTTGAATTTAAAAAAAAATGACAAAAAATAATGACGACAAATATTTTTCTGGAACAGTTGGCCAAAGAACTAAAAATCCCAAACTTTAGAGGCGTCTTTATGAAGGATACATTACCTGAATCCCACACATTGAAAGAATGTGGCATCATGAACTTTGACACTGCCGAGAAACCAGGGTCTCACTGGGTTTGCTGGGTGATTGATCCAAACAGAAAGCATAAGTACTACTACTTTGATAGCTATGGGACAGCCGTTCCTGATGAGCTAAGGGAATATATGGAAGCTCCAAAAATCTACCGCTCAGACTTTATTCTGCAGGGGCTTAGCAGTGATATCTGCGGTGAGCTGTGTATGACAGTTTTATATGCAATGACTAAGACTCGAAAAAGCTATAGGGATATCATTTTAGGTTTAAATGTTTAGTTTTTGCATAGTTTTTGAAGACAGTTTCAATATCATTTCTTAATTGGCTCATGTCATCAATGCTATTCAAATTTTGTTGCTCACTAAGCTGCTCATAAAGTCTTTGAATGCTTTGAAACTCATCCTCTGAAATGAACTTGTCTTCTATTGCTTTTGAAATGTACCCGGTGACTGCCGACTGGATGCTTTTCTGTTTTGCTTGCATTTCCTGCAGATGCTTTAGCTTCTGGCGTCTGTTTCGAGTTAGAGCTCCTGTAACCGCTGAAATGAGACCACACGAGGCCCCAATAATTCCAAGTGGAACAGCGACTGGTGCGGTGATAATGGGAAGTGTAGAAACAGCAGCTGCAGATCCGCTTATAATTGACACTGACCCGAGAACCATATTAATATACTCGAAAGCTTGACACTGGCTGTTGAAGCGTTTCAGTTTTTTAGAGTTTTTCATAAGGGCGGTTTCAATGTCATTTCGCATTTTCTGAATCTCTACAAGTCGGAACTGTTGAGAGTTGCAGGTAAAAGTTTTGATTGTTGGATAGAGATTTGGCGCACTAGGTGCCATAGGTGGGTCATACAGAGAATCATTTTCGGCCATTTTTTATAGGTAAAAAATTTTTTTTTCTATTTTACGATCGGGCGTCTTCAATGTCAATGTCAGGGAGATTGTGCTGTCGTTCCAGGCGACTAATTCGTCTCAAAGTTTTCCCCCACTTGTTATAAATTCTATCCAGATAGAGCGTATGCGTGGCAACATCTCTCTCTATCTTTTTTATTTTTGCAACATTTTGATTAATGGTTGTTCTCCAAGCGGTAAATAAGGCATCAGTCTCTGCTTGTGAATAGGAATCAAGGATGTCTCGCTTTTTATTAATCGCTGTTCTTAAAGTAATGTCTTTTGCATTGATTTCCGATTTGAGAGTTTGAGCTAGAGTCTCAACGATGGCGGTCAGCTTTGCTATTTTTGCCCGCAAGTCTTCAATGTTTATTTGATGATGGTGTGCTGACCGTTCCAATGGTTTTAAGCGGCCTTTGATTGGTCCGATCTCCGGGATTTTTTCGTCAACGTTAATGTAGCGCCTGTCAAGGAAAGCAAGCGAGTGTGCAGTGGAGCCACTAGTAGATTCACCAGCAAAGTTTATGGACATTTTTGTTTGTTTTTTTTTAAATTACGCTACTGTTCTTTTCTCTTTGTTAATCATCACGAACTGATAAGGTTTATTCCACTTTTCAAAGCATAGGTTAACAAATTCTTCCTGCGATACCTTTCGACCATCGTCCTTTCGATCAAATGGAGGCTTAGTAAAATGGGCTGGAGCAATCACCTCGTTACTTAACCTCTTCAGTCGGTCTTGTGGTATGGTTGGAAACAAGAGGATCAGATTGCAGTTCCCACGAATAGTTTTGTTTGGCAACTCAAACCAGTTTTGGGTAATATAGATTACATTACAGTTGTTGTGTCGACCCCTGGTGAAATAGTTTTCAATTTGCTTCTGGGGCCCTGTCATGCAGTCATCAAAGACAATCAAGTGTTTCCTTCCCTTTTCCAGTTCATCAGGCTGAGGGAGAAGTTTAGTTTTAGGATCAATTTGCGGGTCCCCATAAGTGAACACTTTAATGTCGTGCCACTTTTCATTATCTGGGATATGGCTAGCATATTCTCTGGCGACAATTTCTGGATCACTTGGCAGCTTGGATTGGTTATTAAAACACTGAATGATATGCTCCTTTTTAAGTTTGTTCTGTAGACCTGCAATCAACATTTTATACTCATCTTGATACAGAGTGGGTGAGTAGATGTGCAGTGTGTCATAGTCAAGAAATCCTGGTCTGAGAAGCATGTTAAAGATTCTGAATGTCTTCCCTGAGCCTGATTCTCCAACAACAATACATCTGAAATGACCAGGAATTGCCTCGTTATGATTAAATTTGATTTGGTTCCGAGTCCAATGAGGGTTGAAATCATTTGAAAAATCCATTTTAAAAATAAAAATTAAAATAAAAAAAAAAAAACAACATGAATTTCGCTGGCGTCGTAAATCAACCTTCCAATACTTACAAGCTGTCGTTCCTAGATTCTAGGTACATCAACACAGACGAAATCACAAGACAAGACATTTCGCAAAACGCAAAACTCAGTGACCTATCAAAACGTATACAAGCCCTAGAATCGGAGAATTCTGCATTGAAATCAAGGGTCACTACGCTAGAATCGGAGGTAAATCTCCTGGAAATAAGGACAAATACCCTGGAACCGCAGACAAATGCCCTAGAATCAAAGGCGATTGCCTTGGAACGCCGAATGGCAAATCGCCTTGAGTTCACGGCCGCGGACCGTAAGGGCATCGCCGACGCGGCAGTAGAAAGCAACTGTGTAAAAATACATTCGGCCTTTATATTTTCTGCACTTATGGACGCAATATCGGCACTACAGATAAAGACATATGGTCATGAAAAACAATCCTGGACAACTTTGTTACACGAAATAAAAAATTTGAAACGAGGCAACCGTGGCAGACCGTCTTGCGATTCGAACACAAACCTTCCCAAATTTACTTTAACAACGTTAGTGTCTCTGGCACTGGGTCCATAACCGGTGCGTGTGTGTGTGTGTGTGGTTTTTTTACTTATATATGTCTTTTTTGCAAGACGTCGTGTACCCCCACATGTCTTGTACCCCAAGAAAGCACCCGTGAAACTCCTACCTTAGTCATATTTAAAACCGCTGCCCTTTTTAAGATCGGCTCTCATCTTAGCATAAACGGATGGATCAATGCTATCAGCGCTTGGTGCCAATGAATTTGGCGCCAATGAATTTGTTGCGAGTGGTTGACCGTCATTTATAGTGTCCTTGATCTTCTTCGCAGCTGTGACTACACTTCCCACCGCCTGGGCCCCGACCTCGGCAGCATTTTTAATATTTTCCTTGTTCTCACTGATGACTTTGAAAATCTTTGCCCCCTGGGCGATCAAATCAGCAATACCGTTACCCGATCGCTCTTTTCTTGGATAATGACCTGCTGGAAAAAGTCCAGATCCTCTTTTAATGAGCTTTAATTCATTCTCATCGTAGTATTTAGGGACGTCTTTTTCGAAGATTAGTGGCATTTTTTATGTGAAAAAAAATTATTTTTTATTGAACCTTGAAAGTAAAAGTTCTCTTGCTCTTTTATCGATGTACTTCTTTTCTAGCATTTTATCAAGAATATGAACAAACTCTTTTCTATTCTCATCCTTTAAACCTGTCTTTGCTGCTCCTAGGAGAACGACTAGTCGCTTGTAGACTTCAGGCATCCCTGTGCCGGTACTTGCAGCTGATGTATCTGGTGATGTCTCTGGTGATGTCTCTGGTGATGTTTCTGGTGATCTAATGTCTTGCCTTGGTGTGAAAACTCTGTTTGAAATTCGCTGCATTCTATCTGGCGAGAATTGTTCTAGATGCCTCCATACTTGTGGATTTCCCGTTTTGTAATTAGCTACTTGAGTTGGATCTGCTGTCTCAAGTTGAGAGAGTACATCTTCTTCTGTTATTTTTTTAGGGCTTTGTTGCTGTTGAGGGGTCTCTTGTTGCTGAGAGAGTTGTTTTTGCTGTTCGAGGTAATTTATGACTTCTAGCTGATCTGGCAGGTCGAACCATTGTTTAAAGTGCTTATACTTTCTAAAGCTGTTCAGGTCGACCCCATTGTCATGTAAAAATTTGAGTATGTCAGGGACTTTAAGGATGTCTATGTCTCTTTGTAAAGCAAAAGTCACCAGATCTTTATAATTTTGTAGCTGTTTCGCAGAAATAGTTTCTTGATTTTTAGTCATGAAGTTGAGCAATACTTGGGTGAAAGCAACTTTCTTTGAGGTGTTTTCTCCTTCCCCGGCCGCGCCTTCTTTGATGACTCCAATACTTTCTTTCGTTATCTCAAGATGATAATCCACAGGATCAGTAAAAATATTTTTACGCCAGACACTAACACCAAAGACGAGTTTGCCTTCATATTCTACTGGCCCAAAGAAGTTATCTGTTACTTTCAATTTTTGCTGAGATGCTTGAGGAGACGTTTCGCCAGGTGGAATTTTATTCAGCGTATTCTGAAACTGGCTCTCTTGAATCTCATCAACAGCTTCCTTAACTGTTTCAATGGATTTCTTTGCTTCGGTGTAACCTGGTTTGTGAAACTCAGTGGCGGCTTGGATAAACTCATTGTAGGACTGCTGCTCTTTGTTAATTAACCCAGTGACTCGTTTTTCAGCTTCTGCGAGCTTCTCTAAGTCAGAGATGTAATGAGAATTTTTTCGTTTCATTTTTTAATTTTAATTTTTAAACTAAAAAAATGAACGATCCTCTGACGCCAGTTTTCTATAAAATCAACAAGCCTATCTTGAGTGATGACAGCACAATCAAAGCGACTCAAGTAAGAGTCCCCAGTCATGAAAATCAGAATGAAACTAATTTGGGCCCCGGTCAAACGCTAACATTTACTTACACTGGGTGTTCATCTCTGGTCAGCGTTCACAGTCTAAGGAGCGGGTTTTACATGACATTCCAATACAAGACTAAAGGTGGTACAAATGATGCTGGTGCTAATACTGACAAGCATGACGCTGATGTCACGCTAATCAGCAACTTCTGGGCCTACATGTTTAAGGAGTTTAGCGTGTCGAACGGGAGTACAGAGCTGGAGAGAATTGCCAACTTTGGTGTAGTGTATGACACTCATTGCCTCATTGAAAACCCAGATTTTATTCAACTTGGTAGCGGCGCTGGCTTCATCCCTAATGAGGAGAAAGGAGACGTAAATGATTCAGGTTATACAAAGAGAAAAGGGAGATATAACTATGCATTGACGGGTGCTGATAATGGCGCAAAGAATCCTAAGTATAGAAATGTAGATATATTTGTACCTTTGAGATTCATGAGCGGGTTCTGCAATACTTTTAATCGCCTGACCAGCAACTTTAGCTACACATTTAGGCTTACCAGGGACGATCGCAACAGGAGTGTTTGGACAGGAGCTGAGCATACTAGTATGGAAGTTAAGCTAGCGGGAGTTGAGCTGTACTTGGAAATCATTGAACCAAAGACAGCACTGAAAGCTGAATATTTGAAGGCTATTGAAAAAGACATTGATGTTGCTTACACAGCTTACATGTGCAGGGATGAACGCAATGAAAGAAGGCAACAGATTTGTATTAAGGAGGGTTCTTGCAGCAACCCAAGGTACATTATTGTCAGTTTGAGAGATCCATTAACTATAAGTCGTTATGAACATGGAAATGTGCGAACAATTCAGCATGAAATCAGTGATAATCTTTACCCGCCAATGCCACAGAATGGAGATTTTGCAACAAACAAAATTAGTAAATTTTACTGCGAGCTGGTTGACTTAGCCGTTAAGGAGAACAACGGAATCGCTATTACGGCATGGCAGTTCAAGACTCTTTTCCCCATTTTCGGTGCAGACGTGTCGGCCAGGCAAATGCCTACTGACAACAGTCCGGTGAATATTGTGACCACTATCGACAGAAGTGAGGCAACACCCGTTGACCTTTTTATCATCTATGCATTTGAGAGGAAAATTAAGCTGAACATGATTAATAATTCTTCGAGTAAGGTTTAAAATATTTTTTTTCGAAAAAAAATGGAAGCGATTGCTGAAAAACTAAACAATATCGTGTCGCATTCGAAGGAAAGTATCCCAATTACAATAACTGGTCGACTTACAGATTCAAGTGGAACTTTTATTGAAAAACTTGAGCAACCCATTCGTCTGGACCCAGAGGCAAATTACCATGTTTATCTTAATGACTTTACTGGCTGGTCAAATGTCCCCAACGTGACAGAAAAGAATAACATGTTTTATTACAAATGGAAACAAATTGGAGGCGAAGTGAAAGAATTTCCAGTTAAATTCCCTGTGAGCACACAGAGCGTGGACACTTATAACTACTTTCTGGAGAACGTTTTTACCAAAAGGGGGCATTTTGAAACTCCTGATGCTAGCAAACCCGAGAATAAACTATTTCCTGTTAAATTGTCCTATGATCTCACTGTAATGAGAGTGGTCATGCAAGTTCATAAAGACGCAGAGGTAGAGTTTAAAGATGGCACTTGGTATCGGGAGTTGGGATTTGAAAAGAAAGTTTACAAGGCGGAAACTGCAGCTCCACCCACAGCTCCTTCGCCGGGGGCGGTTATGTTGAGCCGCCAGCCAGCACGCGGTTTATTTATGGCAGAAAATATCGCAGACATTGTTAAAAGTTTGAACATTTTGATCCGAAGCAATCTCAGTCTGGACTGGGTCTTCAAGGGAAAGCGAACAAATATTTTGTACAATATTTCTAACTCTGTTGCTGGTGGACAGATGATTGTTGAGAAGCCCAATCCAGTAAAAAGAGTTGTGCTCTGTAACAAAGAAATTAATGAAATATTGCTACAGTTTGAGACCGAGGATGGAGAAGCTGTTGATTTTAACGGCGAAGAGTTCGCAATGACAATTATCATTGAAAGAATGTGAGAAAAAAATAAAAAAAACAAATTACAACTGATTAATAATTTCTGCAAAGTTATAGTAGCTGTCGTAATCACCAATAATCACCCCGTGCAAACGGTACCAGTGAGTCTTAACTGCTTGATTAAGAGTCGGGATAGTTAGTGGGACATTAGGCCAATATTTTTTCATATAAAATTCACATTCCCATTTGCAACGATACCGAGACTTGAACTGAGGGTGAGATTTTTCGTAGTAAGATCCTGGAGAAACGGTCGGAAACATTTTTTTATTGAAAATTAAAAAAAAAAAATTTTTGGGTGAGTACCCCGATCAGCGCATAACTAGGGTGGATAACCAGGGTTTTAATCCCAGTGTCCTAGAAGCCCCATTAATAAAAATGTCAAAAACATCTCGAGGATATGAAAAATAGCAATTTTTTTTCTGTCCCAGAAACCCCATTTGCTAATTGCCTGGAATAATAAATTTAGGCTAAATTTTATGTCCTGGGGGGAAAAGCATTTTAAGAGGAGGCCCCCCTCTTTTTTCAAGTAGTCGAGGATATGTTAGTTATTGGTAGGCATATATGTAAAATGTCGAATTTTTTGTCCCAGAAGCCCCCTCTTGCCTTCTACTTGTATAGCCTATATGTATCGACATCTATTTTATGATTTAAATGTATAGCCTATATGTATCGACATCTATTTTATGATTTAAATGTTTAGCCTATATGTATCGACATCTATTTTATGATTTAAATGTATAGCCTATATGTATCGACATCTATTTTATGATTTAAATGTATAGCCTATATGTATCGACATCTATTTTATGATTTAAATGTATAGCCTATATGTATCGATGTCTCTTTTACTATGGATGTTTATAGCTAATTTTTATCGAGATGTGGTTCATACTGCATACTTATAGCCGAAGTATGTGGAAAGTTGAGTCATACCAAATTGGATTCAGTAAGAGGTTCTTCCTTATTGGTACTACACGAATTGGACTTTGGACACGAATTGGACACGTCTTTGGAAAATCTTTCCGATATTTATTGACACGCCTTTTTTTCAAAGTACTTCTTTTGTGTCTAGCCAGCTTTATTTATTTGATTCGACGGAGGAGCAAGAAGCAAGTGCTCTTAAATCCGGGGGGTGAAAAAAAAGAGAAATTGTCGCCATCTGCTCATTAATTCTGCAGCATCTTTGCTTCAAAACTCTTTCTCGCGCTCTGCCGCAGCTGAGTCCGATCAGGAGAAGTGATTTTCTTCGCTCAGAATTTCTGTTAACACCCACACAATTATCCCCCTAGTCCTTTGTTGCGCATTTTAATTGCAGCGATTTCTGCTGATTTTCCCGCTTTGTAAGTTTCGCGCAAGCAATACTTTAATGCTTTTGCTGCGCAGGTTCCCCTCTGTCTGAAGGTTAGCTGCTTAGTGCGTATAGCGCTTTTGCTAGTCCAAATTTTACAGCGTCGAAAAAAATAAGAAGCTAGATTTTTTATCGTATCCTAAAAAACGAGCTAAAAAATTTTATTTGGAGGGAAATCTTTTGGGTTGCAGAGTTTTCATATATTCTTTTCCATCTGAGGATCGTCAGTTTCTGGAGGTGGCGGTCCATCCAGGTTTTGTGGGTTTGTGAAGGTGGCGGTCCATCCAGGTTTTGTGGGTTTCTGAAGGTGGCGGTCCATCCAGGTTTTGTGGGTTTCTGAAGGTGGCGGTCCATCCAGGTTTTGTGGGTTTCTGAAGGTGGCGGTCCATCCAGGGCTTGTGAGTTTGTGTAGGGGGCGGTCCATCCAGGGCTTGTAAGTTTGTGGAGGTTGCGGTCCATCCAGGGCTTGTGAGTTTGTGGAGGTGGCGGTCCATCCAGTGCTTGTGAGTTTGTGGAGGTGGCGTTCCATCCAGGGCTTGTGAGTTTGTGGAGGTGGCGGTCCATCCAAGGCCTGAGTTTGTGGAGGTGGCGTTCCATCCAGGGCTTGTGAGTTTGTGGAGGTGGCGGTCCATCCAGTGCTTGTGAGTTTGTGGAGGTGGCGGTCCATCCAGGGCTTGTGAGTTTGTGGAGGTGGCGGTCCATCCAAGGCCTGAGTTTGTGGAGGTGGCGTTCCATCCAGGGCTTGTGAGTTTGTGGAGGTGGCGGTCCATCCAGGGCTTGTGAGTTTGTGGAGGTGGCGGTCCATCCAAGGCCTGAGTTTGTGGAGGTGGCGTTCCATCCAGGGCTTGTGAGTTTGTGGAGGTGGCGGTCCATCCAGTGCTTGTGAGTTTGTGGAGGTGGCGGTCCATCCAGTGCTTGTGAGTTTGTGGAGGTGGCGGTCCATCCAGGGCTTGTGAGTTTGTGGAGGTGGCGGTCCATCCAGTGCTTGTGAGTTTGTGGAGGTGGCGGTCCATCCAGGGCTTGTGGGTTTGTGGAGGTGGCAGTCCATCCAGGGCTTGTGAGTTTGTGGAGGTGGCGGTCCATCCAGGGCTTGTGAGTTTGTGGAGGTGGCGGTCTATCCTGAGTTTTTGGCAATTCATCTGATGGTTTGTCGCTAATCGTTCCTGCCCGCCTCCCCAACCGCCGCCGCAGGTTGGCTGCGTGCTGCCGCACTTGCTGATCGGCTCGCAGGACGCCGCCGCCGACGGTCCAACGCTTCGCCGCTACCGCATCAGCCACGTGGTCAACCTGGCGCATCCGGCTGTCCAGCCGACCCCGCCGCCGGACATCCGCTTGGCGGCCAGCCTTCAGCTCGCAATCCTCGACACCGACAGGCAGGACCTGCGGCCACATCTGGCCAGCGTAGCCGACTTTGTCGACGCCTGCCGCGACGCCGGCGGAGTCTGCCTGCTGCACTGCAACGCCGGGGTGTCGCGGGCGCCGGCCTTTGCGGCGGCCTATTTGATCCTCCGTCGGGGCCTGTCGTTCGAGGCCGCCCTGGGCCAGGTGATGGCAGCCAGGCCAGCCGCTCGGCCTAACGCCAACTTTCTCAGTCAGCTGAAGCGGCTGGCTGATGAGGTGGCCGGTGAGGCTGCGCTGCCTGCAGATGGTGCGGCCTAGATGATGTCATCCGGTGCTTGCCTGATTCTCCCTTTATCCTGTTCTTAATCAGAGTCTAACTTCAATCTAATCAAAAATTATTCAATTTACCTCCATAATAATTGTCCTTTTATCTCCCCAAAAATTTTTCAAATAATTTCATAGAGAATCGCCTCTAAACCTTCCTAAAGAGTCGGACCTTAACTTCTTGAGAGTGAGCCTTCAGTCTTTCTGTGAATTTCTCCATTAATCTCATAGGGAATCGCCCCCTAAACCTACCTGAAGAGTCGGACCTTAACTTCTTGAGAGTGAGCCTTCAGTATTTCTGTGAATTTCTCCATTAATCTCATAGGGAATCGCCCCCTAAACCTACCTGAAGAGTCGGACCTTAACTTCTTGAGAGTGAGCCTTCAGTATTTCTGTGAATTTCTCCATTAATCTCATAGGGAATCGCCCCTAAACCTACCTGAAGAGTCGGACCTTAACTTCTTGAGAGTGAGCCTTCAGTATTTCTGTGAATTTCTCCATTAATCTCATAGGGAATCGCCCCCTAAACCTACCTGAAGAGTCGGACCTTAACTTCTTGAGAGTGAGCCTTCAGTATTTCTGTGAATTTCTCCATTAATCTCATAGGGAATCGCCCCCTAAACCTACCTGAAGAGTCGGACCTTAACTTCTTGAGAGTGAGCCTTCAGTATTTCTGTGAATTTCTCCATTAATCTCATAGGGAATCGCCCCCTAAACCTACCTGAAGAGTCGGACCTTAACTTCTTGAGAGTGAGCCTTCAGTATTTCTGTGAATTTCTCCATTAATCTCATAGGGAATCGCCCCCTAAACCTACCTGAAGAGTCGGACCTTAACTTCTTGAGAGTGAGCCTTCAGTATTTCTGTGAATTTCTCCATTAATCTCATAGGGAATCGCCCCCTAAACCTACCTGAAGAGTCGGACCTTAACTTCTTGAGAGTGAGCCTTCAGTATTTCTGTGAATTTCTCCATTAATCTCATAGGGAATCGCCCCCTAAACCTACCTGAAGAGTCGGACCTTAACTTCTTGAGAGTGAGCCTTCAGTATTTCTGTGAATTTCTCCATTAATCTCATAGGGAATCGCCCCCTAAACCTACCTGAAGAGTCGGACCTTAACTTCTTGAGAGTGAGCCTTCAGTATTTCTGTGAATTTCTCCATTAATCTCATAGGGAATCGCCCCCTAAACCTACCTGAAGAGTCGGACCTTAACTTCTTGAGAGTGAGCCTTCAGTCTCTCTGCGAATTTCTCCAATTAATCTCATAGAGAATCGCCCCCTAAACCTTCCTAAAGAATCGAACCTTACTTCTTGAGAGTGAGCCTTCAGTCTCTCTGCGAATTTCTCAATTAATCTCATAGAGAATCGCCCCTGAACCTTCCTAAAGAGTCGGACCTTAACTTCTTGAGAGTGAGCCTTCAGTCTCTCTGCGAATTTCTCAATTAATCTCATAGAGAATCGCCCCCTAAACCTTCCTAAAGAGTCGGACCTTACTTCGCGAGAGTGAGCCTTCAGTCTCTCTGTCAATTTCTCAATTAATCTCATAGAGAATCGCCCCTGAACCTTCCTAAAGAGTCGGACCTTAACTTCTTGAGAGTGAGCCTTCAGTCTCTCTGCGAATTTCTCAATTAATCTCATAGAGAATCGCCCCCTAAACCTACCTGAAGAGTCGGACCTTACTTCGCGAGAGTAAGCCTTCAGTCTCTCTGCGAATTTCTCAATTAATCTCATAGAGAATCGCCCCTAAACCTTCCTAAAGAAAAACTGTATCGATGTATTTTATTTAAAAAAAATTCTATCAAAGCTCCTGATTTTGGCTTTTTACCAGCATCAACCACACTTTCAATTCGACTGCCCCTGGGTTAATGCTTTTTTTTATTCAATAATTCAAATTTATTTATTCTCCTAAATCAGCTGTGGCTTTTTGTGATTCTAGCGTGGGCTAAGCCACATGCAGCTTCATTCGGGTTTGAGCTTATCGGAGGCACGCCTTGCTACCCCTTTGGTTTCAATTGTGCGCTGGGAAAAAAATACAGCTATTTAATTTTTTTGCTATGTTCGTTAGTCTGCGCTGTATTGAGTTGTATTAAAATTTTAATTAATATTTCATTTTTTTATTAAACACAATCCATTTGGTGCAAAATGGCTATTTCTTGTTGTCTTCCTTTGCCTTCTAAATAATACCCGTGCTAACCGTTTATTGCTACTAATTTTAGTAGTAGTTTATCAGATTTTACTTGCCGCCTGATCATTAGCGGTTTCTCATTTTCTAGGCTCAATATTGTGTGCGATATTTGGGAACGTATTTAGCTACAGGTGTTCGCAGTTTCTTTATAATTATTATCAATTTGTACATCTTCTCCTTTGGTGCAATTCGGTATAAATATATCTGAAAGCAGCTTTACCAAAAACAAAAAATGAATTTTAAAAACTGTAAGAATTTTTTATTTTAATTTCGATAAAATTAAGTTCTTACCTATGTTTACCATGACTTCTATCAGGCATGGATCTGAAGGGAATTAGCTCCAAATGAAGGCTGTTTCTGAGGGGAATCAGCTCCAAATGAAGGCATGTTTCTGAGGGGAATCAGCTCCAAATGAAGGCATGTTTCAGAGGGGAATCAGCTCCAAATGAAGGCATGTTTCTGAGGGGAATCAGCTCCAAATGAAGGCATGTTTCTGAGGGGAATCAGCTCCAAATGAAGGCATGTTTCTGAGGGGAATCAGCTCCAAATGAAGGCATGTTTCTGAGGGGAATCAGCTCCAAATGAAGGCATGTTTCTGAGGGGAATCAGCTCCAAATGAAGGCATGTTTCTGAGGGGAATCAGCTCCAAATGAAGGCATGTTTCTGAGGGGAATCAGCTCCAAATGAAGGCATGTTTCTGAGGGGAATCAGCTCCAAATGAAGGCATGTTTCTGAGGGGAATCAGCTCCAAATGAAGGCATGTTTCTGAGGGGAATCAGCTCCAAATGAAGGCTGTTTCTGAGGGAATCAGCTCCAAATGAAGGCATGTTTCTGAGGGGAATCAGCTCCAAATGAAGGCATGTTTCTGAGGGGAATCAGCTCCAAATGAAGGCATGTTTCTGAGGGGAATCAGCTCCAAATGAAGGCATGTTTCTGAGGGGAATCAGCTCCAAATGAAGGCATGTTTCTGAGGGGAATCAGCTCCAAATGAAGGCATGTTTCAGAGGGGAATCAGCTCCAAATGAAGGCATGTTTCTGAGGGGAATCAGCTCCAAATGAAGGCATGTTTCTGAGGGGAATCAGCTCCAAATGAAGGCATGTTTCTGAGGGGAATCAGCTCCAAATGAAGGCATGTTTCTGAGGGGAATCAGCTCCAAATGAAGGCATGTTTCTGAGGGGAATCAGCTCCAAATGAAGGCATGTTTCTGAGGGGAATCAGCTCCAAATGAAGGCATGTTTCTGAGGGGAATCAGCTCCAAATGAAGGCATGTTTCTGAGGGGAATCAGCTCCAAATGAAGGCATGTTTCTGAGGGGAATCAGCTCCAAATGAAGGCATGTTTCTGAGGGGAATCAGCTCCAAATGAAGGCTGTTTCTGAGGGGAATCAGCTCCAAATGAAGGCATGTTTCTGAGGGGAATCAGCTCCAAATGAAGGCATGTTTCAGAGGGGAATCAGCTCCAAATGAAGGCATGTTTCTGAGGGGAATCAGCTCCAAATGAAGGCATGTTTCTGAGGGGAATCAGCTCCAAATGAAGGCATGTTTCTGAGGGGAATCAGCTCCAAATGAAGGCATGTTTCAGAGGGGAATCAGCTCCAAATGAAGGCATGTTTCTGAGGGGAATCAGCTCCAAATGAAGGCATGTTTCAGAGGGGAATCAGCTCCAAATGAAGGCATGTTTCTGAGGGGAATCAGCTCCAAATGAAGGCATGTTTCTGAGGGGAATCAGCTCCAAATGAAGGCATGTTTCTGAGGGAATCAGCTCCAAATGAAGGCATGTTTCTGAGGGGAATCAGCTCCAAATGAAGGCATGTTTCTGAGGGGAATCAGCTCCAAATGAAGGCATGTTTCTGAGGGGAATCAGCTCCAAATGAAGGCATGTTTCTGAGGGGAATCAGCTCCAAATGAAGGCATGTTTCTGAGGGGAATCAGCTCCAAATGAAGGCATGTTTCTGAGGGGAATCAGCTCCAAATGAAGGCATGTTTCTGAGGGGAATCAGCTCCAAATGAAGGCATGTTTCTGAGGGGAATCAGCTCCAAATGAAGGCATGTTTCTGAGGGGAATCAGCTCCAAATGAAGGCATGTTTCATGAGGGGAATCAGCTCCAAATGAAGGCATGTTTCTGAGGGGAATCAGCTCCAAATGAAGGCATGTTTCTGAGGGGAATCAGCTCCAAATGAAGGCATGTTTCTGAGGGGAATCAGCTCCAAATGAAGGCATGTTTCAGAGGGGAATCAGCTCCAAATGAAGGCATGTTTCTGAGGGGAATCAGCTCCAAATGAAGGCATGTTTCTGAGGGGAATCAGCTCCAAATGAAGGCATGTTTCTGAGGGGAATCAGCTCCAAATGAAGGCATGTTTCTGAGGGGAATCAGCTCCAAATGAAGGCATGTTTCTGAGGGGAATCAGCTCCAAATGAAGGCATGTTTCTGAGGGGAATCAGCTCCAAATGAAGGCATGTTTCTGAGGGGAATCAGCTCCAAATGAAGGCATGTTTCTGAGGGGAATCAGCTCCAAATGAAGGCATGTTTCTGAGGGGAATCAGCTCCAAATGAAGGCATGTTTCTGAGGGGAATCAGCTCCAAATGAAGGCATGTTTCTGAGGGGAATCAGCTCCAAATGAAGGCATGTTTCTGAGGGGAATCAGCTCCAAATGAAGGCATGTTTCTGAGGGGAATCAGCTCCAAATGAAGGCATGTTTCTGAGGGGAATCAGCTCCAAATGAAGGCATGTTTCTGAGGGGAATCAGCTCCAAATGAAGGCATGTTTCTGAGGGGAATCAGCTCCAAATGAAGGCATGTTTCTGAGGGGAATCAGCTCCAAATGAAGGCATGTTTCTGAGGGGAATCAGCTCCAAATGAAGGCATGTTTCATGAGGGGAATCAGCTCCAAATGAAGGCATGTTTCTGAGGGGAATCAGCTCCAAATGAAGGCATGTTTCTGAGGGGAATCAGCTCCAAATGAAGGCATGTTTCTGAGGGGAATCAGCTCCAAATGAAGGCATGTTTCTGAGGGGAATCAGCTCCAAATGAAGGCATGTTTCTGAGGGGAATCAGCTCCAAATGAAGGCATGTTTCTGAGGGGAATCAGCTCCAAATGAAGGCATGTTTCTGAGGGGAATCAGCTCCAAATGAAGGCATGTTTCTGAGGGGAATCAGCTCCAAATGAAGGCATGTTTCTGAGGGGAATCAGCTCCAAATGAAGGCATGTTTCTGAGGGGAATCAGCTCCAAATGAAGGCATGTTTCTGAGGGGAATCAGCTCCAAATGAAGGCATGTTTCTGAGGGGAATCAGCTCCAAATGAAGGCATGTTTCATGAGGGGAATCAGCTCCAAATGAAGGCATGTTTCTGAGGGGAATCAGCTCCAAATGAAGGCATGTTTCTGAGGGGAATCAGCTCCAAATGAAGGCATGTTTCTGAGGGGAATCAGCTCCAAATGAAGGCATGTTTCTGAGGGGAATCAGCTCCAAATGAAGGCATGTTTCTGAGGGGAATCAGCTCCAAATGAAGGCATGTTTCTGAGGGGAATCAGCTCCAAATGAAGGCATGTTTCTGAGGGGAATCAGCTCCAAATGAAGGCATGTTTCTGAGGGGAATCAGCTCCAAATGAAGGCATGTTTCTGAGGGGAATCAGCTCCAAATGAAGGCATGTTTCTGAGGGGAATCAGCTCCAAATGAAGGCATGTTTCTGAGGGGAATCAGCTCCAAATGAAGGCATGTTTCTGAGGGGAATCAGCTCCAAATGAAGGCATGTTTCTGAGGGGAATCAGCTCCAAATGAAGGCATGTTTCTGAGGGGAATCAGCTCCAAATGAAGGCATGTTTCTGAGGGGAATCAGCTCCAAATGAAGGCATGTTTCTGAGGGGAATCAGCTCCAAATGAAGGCATGTTTCTGAGGGGAATCAGCTCCAAATGAAGGCATGTTTCTGAGGGGAATCAGCTCCAAATGAAGGCATGTTTCTGAGGGGAATCAGCTCCAAATGAAGGCATGTTTCTGAGGGGAATCAGCTCCAAATGAAGGCATGTTTCTGAGGGGAATCAGCTCCAAATGAAGGCATGTTTCTGAGGGGAATCAGCTCCAAATGAAGGCATGTTTCTAGAGGGGAATCAGCTCCAAATGAAGGCATGTTTCTGAGGGGAATCAGCTCCAAATGAAGGCATGTTTCTGAGGGGAATCAGCTCCAAATGAAGGCATGTTTCTGAGGGGAATCAGCTCCAAATGAAGGCATGTTTCTGAGGGGAATCAGCTCCAAATGAAGGCATGTTTCTGAGGGGAATCAGCTCCAAATGAAGGCATGTTTCTGAGGGGAATCAGCTCCAAATGAAGGCATGTTTCTGAGGGGAATCAGCTCCAAATGAAGGCATGTTTCTGAGGGGAATCAGCTCCAAATGAAGGCATGTTTCTGAGGGGAATCAGCTCCAAATGAAGGCATGTTTCTGAGGGGAATCAGCTCCAAATGAAGGCATGTTTCTGAGGGGAATCAGCTCCAAATGAAGGCATGTTTCTGAGGGGAATCAGCTCCAAATGAAGGCATGTTTCTGAGGGGAATCAGCTCCAAATGAAGGCATGTTTCTGAGGGGAATCAGCTCCAAATGAAGGCATGTTTCTGAGGGGAATCAGCTCCAAATGAAGGCATGTTTCTGAGGGGAATCAGCTCCAAATGAAGGCATGTTTCTGAGGGGAATCAGCTCCAAATGAAGGCATGTTTCTGAGGGGAATCAGCTCCAAATGAAGGCATGTTTCTGAGGGGAATCAGCTCCAAATGAAGGCATGTTTCTGAGGGGAATCAGCTCCAAATGAAGGCATGTTTCTGAGGGGAATCAGCTCCAAATGAAGGCATGTTTCTGAGGGGAATCAGCTCCAAATGAAGGCATGTTTCTGAGGGGAATCAGCTCCAAATGAAGGCATGTTTCTGAGGGGAATCAGCTCCAAATGAAGGCATGTTTCTGAGGGGAATCAGCTCCAAATGAAGGGCTGTTTCTGAGGGGAATCAGCTCCAATGAAGGCATGTTTCTGAGGGGAATCAGCATCCAAATGAAGGCATGTTTCTGAGGGGAATCAGCTCCAAATGAAGGCATGTTTCTGAGGGGAAATCCGCTCCAAATGAAGGGCATGTTTCTGAGGGGAATCAGCTCCAAATGAAGGCATGTTTCTGAGCGGGAAATCAGCTCCAAATGAAGGCATGTTTCAGAGGGGAATCAGCTCCAAATGAAGGCATGTTTCTGAGGGGAATCAGCTCCAAATGAAGGACATGTTTCTGAGGGGAATCAGCTCCAAATGAAGGCATGTTTCTGAGGGAATCAGCTCCAAATGAAGGCATGTTTCTGAGGGGAATCAGCTCCAAATGAAGGCATGTTTCTGAGGGGAATCAGCTCCAAATGAAGGCATGTTTCTGAGGGGAATCAGCTCCAAATGAAGGCATGTTTTCTGAGGGGAATCAGCTCCAAATGAAGGCATGTTTCAGAGGGAATCAGCTCCAAATGGAAGGCATGTTCTGAGGGGAATCAGCTCCAAATGAAGGCATGTTTCTGAGGGGAATCAGCTCCAAATTGAAGGCATGTTTCTGAGGGGAATCAGCTCCAAATGAAGGCATGTTTCTGAGGGGAAATCAGCTCCAAATGAAGGCATGTTTCTAGGGGAATCAGCTCCAAATGAAGGCATGTTTCTGAGGGGAATCAGCTCCAAATGAAGGCATGTTTCTGAGGGGAATTAGCTATAAACGAAGACTCGATTTCTTGAAAGCTCGCTACGGGGTTGAGCTTAAGCATTCATTTATGTAAAGATTTTGCATCTTGATCATGCATGCTGTTTCTTTTCATTTGCATAAAAACAGAAAATAAAGAAGATAAAATGCAAGACCGAGTCTAAAGTAGAATAGGAAAGTTGGAAAGAATAGGATAAGTTACAAAAAATTGTCCGTACTTTTTCTTTCTCTCTGTACTGTGTACGGCCATTGTGTTTTTTCACAAAAGCAAAATGAATAAGGCAGTTCGCGTAGCTTTTATCAGCAGCCAGCACGGGAGAAACAGCTAGATTCCAATTCCAACCCAGCTAGCTCTCCTAGGTCTTGTTTCTTTTCTGTCTACTCTACCCTGGTTGTGTTTCACTTTTGATACTTAATTTGATATATAAATTTGATACATGACCCACCACTTATCCTACCCCCACTCCGCTTATTTATTTCTCTTTTTTCTACACCGCTAGGAGAGGGTGTAATGGGACGGAGAGAGAGAGAGGGAGAGAAAAACAAGTCACATGACTCGGCTGCACAACCCTACGCTCTAAACAAGAGGCATGAGTGTACAGTTAATTCTATTTTGAACCCTCACTCCCTCTACCGTTCTAACTTCATCCCCCTATATAAACTGGTCGCTCTTGTGTTCAAACTAGATAGAGAAGTTAGCTAAATATAATAGGAAATAACAAACAAACATATTTACACACGAGGCCAGCCATCATGCTATCCGCCAAGCTAATAAGCCAGTCCGCGCGCCTCCTTCTGCCCAGGGCTGCCAATGCCGCCGCCGCCGCTGTCGGCGCGCCCCGTCCGCTGTCAAGCGGTCCGGCCATCCCGGAGCCAATCCGTCAGCCGGACGTTAAATTCAACAAACTATTCATTAACAATGAATGGGTTGACTCAGTGTCTGGCAAAACTTTTCCAACGGTGAATCCGGCAACTGGCGAGGTGATTACTGAAGTGGCCGAGGGCGACAAGGCCGACATTGACAAGGCTGTTGACGCGGCTAATCAGGCGTTTCGCTACGGCTCCGAATGGCGTAGGATGGACGCGTCTCAACGCGGCAACCTGTTGAATAAGCTGGCCGATTTGATGGAGCGGGACAAAGTCTATTTGGCGGTTAGTTTTTTTCAACGTAGCCGATATGTAGCGTAAATAGCTATTTTCTGCCGCATTTGCAATACCGGCATAATGGACCACTCATTATTATCAGTTTTTCTCATCTAATTGAATACCAGAAAGAAAAGAAAGAGTTAAATGCAGTGATGGCACCGTGTCAATGTATGAGTTGTTTATTTTTGCTTTCCTAATGGCATTCTCGATCCTCGTAACAAACATTTGAAGAAAGATGGTTTGTTTTGGCTAAATAGCTCAACCAGGCGGTTTTCTATTCTTATTAAGAAAGTGACCGCCACTTGCCTACTCACCCGTCTGCGTTAATTTTCTATTGTTGCAGTCCCTGGAATCCTTGGACAATGGCAAGCCCTATCTGTTCTCTTACCTGGCCGATGTTGAACTCAGCATTCGCTGCTATCGGTGAGTGAGTCTGTTTTTGTTTCGATAGACACAATAGCGTTTGCTTGTCTTGCCTAGTGCTGTGAGTTTGAGCTGCTATAGTGGGTCAGTTGCAGCATTTATTTTCAGCTTGAAAATTAGGCATTCCGCTATGCCGCGAGATTGTTGCGAATTGCTATTTGTTGTTAGATTTTACTGTGCTGTGTCTGTCTGTCTCTTTTTGTTAGTAAGTTTGTTTGTTTGTCTCTGTCTGTCAGTTGACTGTCTCTATGTTTGTCTGTCTCTCTACTTGTTAATCTGTCTGTCTGTCTGTCTGTCTGTCTGTCTGTCTGTCTGTCTGTCTGTCTGTCTGTCTGTCTGTCTGTCTGCCTTTCGGTCTTTCTGTATGTTTGTCCGTCTGTCTGCTTAAATATTTATATCTTTGTCGATTTAAAACTTTTTGATTCTCTAGAATGCATGTGGCTGACAGCCAGTGAAGACCCGCCGTTTCCCTAACTTCCCATTGTTACCCATCCATCGCGCAATTTCAAGCTACTACGCCGGCTGGGCTAACAAGAACCACGGCAAGACCATCCCGGTTGACGGCAACGTCTTCTGCTTCACCCGACACGAACCCGTTGGCGTCTGCGGTCAAATTATCCCATGGAATTTTCCCCTACTGATGCAGGCCTGGAAGCTGGGCCCGGCGCTCAGCATGGGCAACACAGTGGTGATGAAGACTGCCGAGCAGACTCCCCTGACTGGCAACTATGTTGCCCAGCTGGCCAAGGAGGCCGGCTTTCCGCCCGGGGTGCTGAACATCGTGCCCGGCTACGGGCCCACTGCCGGCGCTGCCCTGGCTCTGCACAACAAGGTTGACAAGGTGCGGTCCAACCCCCTGTGCTCTATTGCAGCTTGCCATCCCATCCAATCTGTGACATCGACATGTGAACAATATTTCAACTATAGAGGGCTCTCGTCCCAGAGTCGTCAGCTATAGAGGCCTGTCATCCCACAGAAAGTCGTCAGCTTTAGAAGGCTGTCGTCCCACAGAAAGTCGTCAGCTTTAGAAGGCTGTCGTCCCACAGAAAGTCGTCAGCTTTAGAAGGCTGTCGTCCCACAGAAAGTCGTCAGCTATAGAGGCCTGTCATCCCACAGAAAGTCGTCAGCTTTAGAAGGCTGTCGTCCCACAGAAAGTCGTCAGCTTTAGAAGGCTGTCGTCCCACAGAAAGTCGTCAGCTATAGAGGCCTGTCATCCCACAGAAAGTCGTCAGCTATAGAGGGCTGTCGTCCCACAGAGTCGTCAGCTATAGAGGCCTGTCATCCCACAGAAAGTCGTCAGCTATAGAGGGCTGTCGTCCCACAGAGTCGTCAGCTATAGAGGGCTGTCGTCCCACAGAGTCGTCAGCTTTAGAAGGCTGTCGTCCCACAGAAACTCGTCAGCTATAGAGGCCTGTCATCCCACAGAGTCGTCAGCTATAGAGGCCTGTCATCCCACAGAAAGTCGTCAGCTATAGAGGGCTGTCGTCCCACAGAAATTCTTCAGCTATAAACAAAAGTAGCAAATATGAATCCTTAGATTTTATTATCATTTGCCTTATGGCATAGAATATACGCGAGAAAATCGCCATATCACCTCCATACAGCTGGCGTTCACCGGCAGCACCGAGGTCGGCCGCCTAATCCCCCAGTACGCCGGGCAGAGCAATCTGAAGCGCGTCAGCCTGGAACTGGGCGGCAAGAGTCCCAACGTGATCTTTGCCGACGCCGATCTCGAACACGCCGTTGAGAAGTCGCACTTCGCCCTGTTCTTCAATCAAGGCCAGTGCTGCTGCGCCGGCAGTCGCACCTTTGTCGAGGAGTCAATCTACGACAAATTTGTCGAGATGAGCGTCGAACGGGCCAAGAAGCGCCTAGTTGGCGATCCGTTCAACCTGAAAACGGAGCAGGGGCCGCAGATTGATCAGGAGCAGATGGGAAAGATTCTCGATTTGATTAAGAGCGGCAAGAGCCAGGGCGCCAAACTGCTCACTGGCGGAGCTCGTGTTGGTGACAAGGGCTACTACGTGGAGCCGACCATCTTCTCCGATGTTCAGGTGGGTCACCTGATGCATCGTATTGAACAGTTTTAAGCGTAACTTTAGGAATTACAAGCTAGTAAATCTACAGTCTTTGTGGGCTGTCATCCCACAGAAAGTCGTCAGCTATAGAGGGCTGTCGTCCCACTATCGTTTCGTGGCAGTCTTTATTCGAAAAGTTGTTTCTCAAAGGCTAATGCCCCTCTTCATTTGCTGCGTAACTTTGTGCAAGTCTTTACTTGACACTAACCCACAGTCTTTGTATGACAGTAACCTACAGTCCTTGTAGGACAATAACCTACAGTCTTTGTAGGACAATAACCCACAGTCTTTGTAGGACAGTAGCCGACAGTCTTTGTATGACAATAACCCACAGTCTTTGTAGGAAAGTAACCCACAGTCCTTGTAGGACAATAACCTACAGTATTTGTAGCACAGTAACCCAGTCTTTGTAGGACAGTAACCCACAGTCTTTGTAGGACAGTAAACTACAGTCTTTGTAGGACAGTAACCCAGTCTTTGTAGGACAGTAACCCACAGTCTTTATCGGACAATAACCCACAGTCTTTGTAGGACAATAACCTATAGTCTTTGTAGGAAAATAACCCATAATCTTTGTGGGACAATAACCTACAGTAGTTGTAGCACAGTAACCCAGTCTTTGTAGGACAGTAACCCACAGTCTTTGTAGGACAGTAAACTACAGTCTTTGTAACACAGTAACCTAAAGTCTTTGTAGGACAGTAACCTACAGTCTCTGTAGGACAGTAACCTACAGTCCTTGTACGACAATAACCTACAGTATTTGTAGCAACAGTAAATCTTTGTAGGACAGTAACCTACAGTCTCTGTAGGACAGTAACCTACAGTCCTTGTACGACAATAACCTACAGTATTTGTAGCACAGTAACCCAGTCTTTGTAGGACAGTAGCCGACAGTCTTTGTAGGACAATAACCCACAGTCTTTGTAGGACAGTAACCCACAGTCTTTATCGGACAATAACCCACAGTCTTTGTAGGACAATAACCTATAGTCTTTGTAGGAAAATAACCCATAATCTTTGTGGGACAGTAACCTACAGTCTTTGTAGTCTTTGTTAGTTGTTAGGAAGTTAATAACCGTCTCAAAAGTGCCGCACTATTATTTTTAACACTGCCCGCCCGCTCGCTCAGGACGAGATGCGCATCGCCCAGGAGGAGATCTTCGGCCCGGTGATGCAAATAATGAAATTTAAATCCGTCGACGAACTAATCGAACGCGGCAACAAAACCATCTACGGCCTGGCGGCCGGCATCTTCACCAAGGATCTGGACAAGGCCATGCACGTCAGCCAGGGCCTGCGCGCTGGCACCATCTGGATCAACGAGTACGATCATTTCGACGCGGCCGCTCCGTTTGGCGGCTTCAAAATGTCCGGCAACGGGCGCGAGCTGGGCGAGTACGGCCTGGAGGCCTACACTGAGGTCAAGTGCGTCATGGTGCGGCTGAACGAGAAGAATAGCTAGATGATGAAAGTTGTTTCATGAAATATACTCAGCTTCTTGCATCGCGTAACCTCTTCATCAGTAAACTAAAGTTTACTGCTCATTTTTTTTTCAATTTTTTGCAGCCACAAGGAAGTGCCATTTTTTTAAAACTCAAGTTAATGGGGGTATCGTAGTCATTTTATTTCGTCGGCAAAAATTTATTATAGTATTACCTACGTTGAAATAATAATAAATCTAGGCACCTACTGTATTAATGATACTGCTTTTTGTCATCCGCCTTTCTTTAATTATTGTTTATTATTTGCAGGGATCTATACGAAGTATCATACACGCCTGATTGAATAATTCTTTATATACCCTTGAATTTTATGGGATTATTTTTTCGTGGTTATTTATTTAAAAAATAATATATCGTTAAAATTTATTCGTCCTATAACTAATAAGTATTTTTTAACGCCTTGCCTTCAATGATCTTATACCTTTGTACATTTACGTGTACATACGGTGACACTATCTGTAGGTAGTCACGCCTGCAAGTATCCTAGAGGCAGATCGCCGACCTCCCATACTCTTAAGACTATACAGCCAGCCTCCCAGATCCCCTCAGGCTGAGCTGCCAGCCTCTCAGATCCTCACGCTGAGACGCCACCCTTCCAGATCCCCTCAGGCTGAGCCGCCCGCCTCCCAGATCCCCTCAGGCTGAGCCGCCACCCTTCCAGATCCCCTCAGGCTGAGCCGCCCGCCTCCCAGATCCCCTCAGGCTGAGCCGCCCGCCTCCCAGATCCCCTCAGGCTGAGCCACCACCCTCCCAGATCCCCTCAGGCTGAGCTGCCACCCTCTCAGATCCTCAGGCTGAGCCGCTGCCCTTCCAGATCCCCTCAGGCTGAGCCACCACTCTCCCAGATCCTCAGGCTGAGCCGCCACCCTCTCAGATCCTCAGGCTGAGCCGCCAGCCTCCCAGGTCTTCACGCTGAGCCACCACCCTAGCCTGTCACTAAAATCGCAAAATCCTTATTTTGCACGAATTTAAACCATGAAATCGGACTGTCAAACCGATCTGTATTCTCCTTCAGTCGCATCACCCGCTGACCGCACCAGTCTCGGCGGCCTTATCGGCCGAGCTGGTCAAACAACTGAACGAGCGCCTGCCTACCGTGGAGGCGGTGCGCGACCTGGCGCCGGGCCTGCTGCGCGAGTCGGCCGACCGTCTGGACCTGCTGCGCAAACAGGCCGGCCTGCGGGAGAGCACGCGCTACGGACAGGCCCGCCTGGCCTGCCAGCAGATGCTGGCCGAGATTGCCGAGCTGCTGGAGTTGCACGCCGAGCTGGCTGACCGCTGCAAGCGCCATCTGGTCGATTGTCGGCCTCTGCTGGTCGACGGCGGCTTGGCCGATCGGGCGGCCAAATTGGACGCCGCCAAGGCCCAGCGGGAGGCGATGCGGCTGCGCGAGCAGCTGGAGTGCCAGGTTTGTGGAATGCTTCTATTCGCGGTTATGATGTGCCTGTCGGTGTTTGGAATTGTGCCTGTCGGTGTTTAGAATTGTGTCTGTCGGTGTTTGGAATTGTGCCTGTCGGTGTTTGGAATTGTGTCTGTCGGTGTTTGAAATTGTGCCTGTCGGTGTTTGGAATTGTGCCTGTCGGTGTTTGGAATTGTGCCTGTCGGTGTTTGGAATTGTGTCTGTCGGTGTTTGGAATTGTGTCTGTCGGTGTTTGGAATTGTGTCTGTCGGTGTTTGGAATTGTGTCTGTCGGTGTTTGGAATTGTGTCTGTCGGTGTTTGGAATTGTGCCTGTCGGTGTTTGGAATTGTGTCTGTCGGTGTTTGGAATTGTGTCTGTCGGTGTTTGGAATTGTGCCTGTCGGTGTTTGGAATTGTGTCTGTCGGTGTTTGGAATTGTGTCTGTCGGTGTTTGGAATTGTGCCTGTCGGTGTTTAGAATTGTGCCTGTCGGTGTTTAGAATTGTGTCTGTCGGTGTTTGGAATTGTGTCTGTCGGTGTTTGGAATTGTGTCTGTCGGTGTTTGGAATTGTGTCTGTCGGTGTTTGGAATTGTGTCTGTCGGTGTTTGGAATTGTGCCTGTCGGTGTTTGGAATTGTGTCTGTCGGTGTTTAGAATTGTGTCTGTCGGTGTTTGGAATTGTGTCTGTCGGTGTTTGGAATTGTGTCTGTCGGTGTTTGGAATTGTGTCTGTCGGTGTTTGGAATTGTGCCTGTCGGTGTTTGGAATTGTGCCTGTCGGTGTTTGGAATTGTGTCTGTCGGTGTTTGGAATTGTGCCTGTCGGTGTTTGGAATTGTGTCTGTCGGTGTTTGGAATTGTGCCTGTCGGTGTTTAGAATTGTGCCTGTCGGTGTTTAGAATTGTGTCTGTCGGTGTTTGGAATTGTGTCTGTCAGTGTTTGGAATTGTGTCTGTCGGTGTTTGGAATTGTGTCTGTCGGTGTTTGGAATTGTGCCTGTCGGTGTTTGGAATTGTGTCTGTCGGTGTTTGGAATTGTGTCTGTCGGTGTTTGGAATTGTGTCTGTCGGTGTTTGGAATTGTGTCTGTCGGTGTTTGGAATTGTGTCTGTCGGTGTTTGGAATTGTGTCTGTCGGTGTTTGGAATTGTGCCTGTCGGTGTTTGGAATTGTGTCTGTCGGTGTTTGGAATTGTGCCTGTCGGTGTTTGGAATTGTGCCTGTCGGTGTTTGGAATTGTGTCTGTCGGTGTTTGGAATTGTGTCTGTCGGTGTTTGGAATTGTGCCTGTCGGTGTTTGGAATTGTGTCTGTCGGTGTTTAGTTTAACAAGTTTATGCACTAACTTGTGTGTTTGAATCTGACATTCGTGATGTATGCCCCATGGATGTCCTGAGACCCCGAGGAACTCGCACAACTTCCACTTCAAGCCGGCCGGCTCCTCGCCCCCTCCACCGCAGGCCAGCGCAGTGCAGGCCGCCTTGGTCACCGGCAGCTTCGACCGCGCCGCCGAACAATTCCGTCGTCTGGCCCTGATGCGCCGCGACCTCCGTCCGCCCGACGGCCTCGCCGAGGCCGAAGCCGCCCAGCTGCGCGCCGACGCCGAGGCCAGCCTGGAGCACTGGGCCGGCCTGCTGCATCGCAAATTCAGCGCCGAGTTTGCCGCCGCGCTGCGCGCCATCGGCTGGCCCTTCAGCAGCGCCGGAGCGTCATCATCATCCGACGCCTCGACGTCGGCGTCTGCATCCGGCTCGGCCGTCGGCGGCGGCAAAGAGAAAGACTTTGTTGTCAGCTTTCGCCGATTCGCCCAGCTGCAAGTGCCAGCCGAGGCTAGCGGCCGACGCTCGCTGCCGCCCGTGGAGGTCATGCTGGAGCCGTTCCGGAAGCGATTCGCCTTCCACTTCTCGGGCGACCGGCCGACGAATGACCCGGCTAGGCCGGAGATCTTTCTCACTCAGGTAGGCGACTTGTTCTCGGCTTTTTAGGGTGCTTCATTGTTACCTGTTTCTTGTTTACGACTCCACTAGGTGTGTCAGTGGGTTGGCTTGGGTGTCAGTAGGTCAGCATGGGTGTCAGTAGGTCAGCATGGGTGTCAGTAGGTCAGCAGGAGTGTCAGAGGGTCAGCATGGGTGTCAGTAGGTCAGCAGGAGTGTCAGAGGATCAGCATGGGTGTCAGTAAGTCAGTAGGAGTGTCATATGGTCATCATGGGTGTCAGCAGGTCAGTTGAATTGTCAGTGGGTCAGCAGGCGTGTCAGAGGGTCAGCATGGGTGTCAGTAGGTCAGCAGGAGTGTCAGAGGATCAGCATGGGTGTCAGTAAGTCAGTAGGAGTGTCATATGGTCATCATGGGTGTCAGCAGGTCAGCAGGAGTGTCAGAGGATCAGCATGGGTGTCAGTAAGTCAGTAGGAGTGTCATATGGTCATCATGGGTGTCAGCAGGTCAGTTGAATTGTCAGTGGGTCAGCAGGCGTGTCAGAGGGTCAGCATGGGTGTCAGTGGGTCAGCAGGAGTGTCAGAGGGTCAGCAGGAGTGTCAGTGGGAGTGTCAGATGTCAGCTTGTCAAGTTTCTCAGATCAAATCGGATTGCGGATGTCACTTTATACGTTAAATTTTGTATTTCAAACCGGCGCCAACGTCAACCGCAGGTGCTGAAGTGGATCAAGGAGCACGACGCCTTCCTAGGCCAGGTGGTGCAGCCGTGCCTGGACCAGGTTGGCATGTCCGCATGGGACGTGCGCGAAGAATTCGCCTCGGGCCTGATGGAGCTTGTCAAGCGGAAGCTGCGCCAGCTGCTGGAACAGTACAGGTGAGGTTTGGTCAGATTTTCCTGTCCTTTGTGCTCGCTCCCCTTGTATTTCCATCGTTTTTTTCAATAGTCACCTTGAGTGTTTGCTGCGCTCAAGTCTTTGTTTTCCTTTAGTCCTTGTTGCTTTTTCCTAGTAAATATGTCTTTGTCATCTTGGTGTCATGATCCTCGTGACGCTATCAGAATTGACACAGAATTCTCCCCAAAAATTCGCAGGCAGCTTCCCGACAAAGAGGAGGCGGAGCTCCGCCTGGCGCACCTCATCAACGAGCTGCTAGCGTTGGATCGCGAGCTGGCCGCCGTCGGCCTGACCTCCGTCGCCGCCGCCGTGGCCAGCGTGCTTGGCGAGCCGCTCTGGCTGGCCTGGTGGGAGGGCCTGGAGGCCAAGTTTGCCCAGGCCCGTCTAGACGAGATCCTGCTAGCCGACAACGCCTGGAGTCCCGCCGATGTCGGCCAGTCATCGGCGGTGCCGCAGTGCGCGGAGGCGGTGCTCGCTCTTGTGCAGGCGCTTGGCGGCCGGGCGAACCTCTTGCGCGCCGATCTGCACAAGCGCGGCAGGCTGTTCCGCGTTCAGCTGGACGTGCTGGAGGACTTCCGGGTGCGCCTGCGCCAGGTGAGGTTCTTGCAGTCTTTGTTATCTGTACATTTATCACCTTGCTCTGTCTGTAATGCTCTTCTGTTATCGGGGCGACGTCTCTTGACTTTGGCTGCTCTTTGTGTTGCGTCGTTTTGATAGATGTCTTTAGTCTTTGTTGTGCACTATTTTGCGCATTTCTCCTTAATCTGCTGCCTCTCCCTGCGTCCGCAGGTGACCCGTCGCTACCCCACCTCCGACCCACGCTGGTTCGGCGCCCTGAACAGCCTGCAATACGCTAGGGACTGCCTGACTGACTGGGCGGACCAGCTCGACTATGCGGAGCTGGCTCAGCTGCCCGAGGCTGAACGCAGCGTACACGGAGCTTCTGCTGCTGCTGCCGCCACAGCCGCTGCCGCATCCTCTGCAGCTGACGACGAAGCTGCTAGGTGGGCTGGGCTTTTGTCGATTTTCAGTTTTTTCTCCAAGCTGCATGCCTACTGACAAGCCTACTTACAGTAACAATTAGCGACTTTATATTATTAGAATTGTAAATTAAAAAATTGTTCTAACATTGCGCAGACAACCCGCGGCGCTGCTGGCGGATCTCTCCGGCTCCGGTCTATCCAGCATCGGCGGGTCAGTCGTTGATTACGACGCCTCCTCGGATGCCGGCGTGTTTGCCCCCGTTGCCAGGCGCCTAGCAACCACCCAGTCCGAGCTGCTGGAAGCCATGATTCGCGGAATCCTAGACCAGCTGGCCGCCTTGTTGGAGAGCCTCAGCCCCGACTCGTTCCTTTCCGGCCGGCCTAGCGAGTCGCCGGCCCTGGCCGCGCTGTTCCTCGCTGTCCGCGACTCCCTGCAGGCCTGTCGGGACCGTCTGCAGCCGGCCGTGTTCCGGCCAGCCTGGCGTCGCTTGGCCGCCGGCCTCAATCGGCTGCTGATGCGCCAGCTGCTCGGCATGCGGTTCAGCCACGCCGGCGGCCTGCACTTCGCTCACACCGTTACCAAGGTGACGCGGCTTTGCATTCTCATGCCTATATAACTCTGTTGGTTATAGGACACTTGATTCAAGACTGCAAGGTCCCGGGTTTGAATTCTTAGCCTCGCAATTAGCGGCAAGGTCGAGAGGTTGGGCGTGTTACATCAGAATAAAACTATGAGTTGTAAATTGATTTTAATGGATGCAGCTCAGGGCTGTGTACAGCTGCTCAGTCCTGACGGGCTGTAGGGGCCGTAACGCCCACTCTAAATTTTCCCAGCTTCAAACTGGTACCCGATCTCAGCTGGGTGGGCTGAAGCAATGCGGTCTCCTAAATCTGGGGCTCGAACCCATGACCTTCCGGTCATAAGGCGGATGCCCTAATAACGATTTTCAAGCAATTATCTCTCGGCATTGCCCAGGTGTTCATGCCGGTGTTCGCCCAGTACTGCGGCCGGCCCGACCGTCTGCTAGCCGAGAGCGCCCAGGCCTGCTGCCTGCTAGGCTTAGCTCGGGGCACCGCGGCGCTGTTGCGCCAGACTCTGGCCGGACCGCCGCGCGACGGCGAAGATCCGCTCCGGATGCTGCAAGATTTGGGCGTGTCGTCGCTGACGCCAGAGGAGGCGTTAGCGGTGTTGAAACGTCGGATTGACCTGGACCAGGCTTGATTGCTTCATTTAAATAAATTCTGGTACTTGGATGGAACAGTTATAACTTTAATAAACTATTGTGTTTTATTCTTGCGTTTGTTATTTGATTGATACTTTCTTATTATCGCCCACGAATCTTTGGGTACGAGTAATAGGCTACATGTATGTAGCTGAACTGTATTGGAAGAGCAATGCAAAAAAAGAGGGAGAAAAGAGTGGCAGGAAGAGAGGGAAGAAAAAGAAATGCCATATTCCGTTTCCAACGATGTTAAACTGTTGAGGTACACTTAAGAATAACATTTCTGTCTCAAGACCAGAGAGTTCCGTGAATACTGTGTCACTCGCTTAGCGTTGGCCGGCGTGAGTAACAAGCCATTTCGCTATACCAAGAACTGCCTCTACGGTACGCAAGTATGATTGATTGACTGGCCCATATGACCTTTCTGGCTGTGTCTACGCTCGTATACAACACTGACGAACCATGCACCTAATAGAAATCGCCGAGATTGAGATCCAATGCAAGCAATCTAACTGAATCTTTTAAAGCTTCAATCCGAGAATGACTGTCTGTTTTAAGGCATGCAACTGGCAAAGCAAGAAAGCATTGTTTTCCAAAATTAAAGATTTATTGGGCAAAAATACACTAGCCAGCATGATGGAGAGCATCTGGCTGGCCGCCTGACTCTCTCGTGACTACACTAACTATTGAACCTGCGTAAAAACCAAAGCGAGCCTGTCCATGTCCATTTAACTTCACCGAAATGGACCGACCCGTGCCGATCCTGGTTTTTCAGTCTATTTCGTTAAAACACTGTTTTTTAACGGAATATATCGGAATATATTAGCTTTTTGTTATAACAAATATATGCGTTTTCTGCCACTAGGAAAGTTACTAAGTTTATATTTAAAATATTCTACTCATAATTATGCAGGATTTATTACAAAGTCATGTCATAACAAAGCGAAAAATATCTTTAAAATTTGAGTAAAATTATTTTTTTTTCGTTTTCGTTTTCGGGCATGGCTTAGTGCGTGCGTGTGCAAGTTGAAAAATAAAGTTTACTTATTTGTTATGTCTCGCGCGCTACAATCTTTATCGCAAACTCGATTGATATTAAAATTAAGAACTTGATTTCTTGATTTTATTAAGTAATAAATAATTCTAGCATGTGTCATGTGTGTTGTACCGCTTGTACGCCCTATGTGAGTGCGTGCCGGCTTGTGTTTGTGTCTATGCCTGTATACCGTATTTTAGTGTGACTGAACGCGCGTCAGGAGTCAGCGCAATGGACACTCATGCCCAGTCGCTGGTTGTGGGACGATGTCGCTTTAAGCGTCAAAGTACCGGCAGCCCTCCTGCAGATTTAGGTTTTTAGCTTTTAGTCATGTGTGTTTCTCTAAATTTTCTACATTTTTTAAACCTAGGCCTATCTACTTTTGAACAGTCTATAGTAGGAAAATACCACATAACTTAGGCCTATACCAGAATACTAAATCAGTCACTTTTGCAACAGTTTTATTTCAGGTCAAAATTAGTTTGATTAACCTAATTTTATTTTAAAAAATAAATAATTATCTAATCTAGTACATGAGAAGCAGGGGAGTAAAAAAGTGAAGTATATATCAATATTAATTAACTGGGTTTATTTTTTGTGTGATAGGGATGCTATAGCATCTTGACTTTGAGAATTGCATCCTGAAATTCAATATAAGATGTGATTTGCATCCAGATTTTTTTAATTCTTCACAATATCAGACCTCTTTAAAAGGGACTTTTAAAAAATTGCATCCCAAAAGCTGAAATCGCATCCAAAAATTAAGAACATAATGCAATTTTGCATCCTGTGCCCATTCAAAAAATAAACCCAGTTAATTAATCTATGGTCTTAACTCTTATAAAAACTTGTAGGCAAATCCCTAAGAAATTTAAAGATTGGTCCCATGCCCTACCCGGGAAAATGGTAGATTCCCCAGAATTTTCTGGCACAAATCAGCAATGTACCAGCGCATGGCACATACTTCACTGTGCTATACGCATGGCTTAGTGCATATTAGTGCACAACCTTGTGCAAAATTGCCAATGTAAGTTACAAATGTGGTAAAAAATTGAAAGGATAAGTTATAAGAAAGGCAGTGTAAGTGTAAAATTTAGAAGAGATTACAAACAAAAGCCTAGGAAAATATAGAAAAGAAATGGTTTGTGGGACCTTTTTTGTTTTCATACATGCACAACCTCCTAAATCTTACCCGGCTAGTGCAACATTGTTTAGTCTAAGTGCGATATTGTTTCTAACAAAAAGTGCAACATTGTTCAGTGTAAGTGTGACATAGCTTGTCAGTGGAAAAATTTGTGTCAGTGGAAAAAAATTTCCAAAAATCCCTTTTGGAAAGTATCAGTGCTTTCCTAATAGACAGTATTGTGATCATGTTTCTATTACTGCCAATGTTCAAGATAGCCTTGTTTGTTAGTACTATATATCCAATGGTTTGCTTAATTATTAGATATACTTTTCAAATTGAATTGCAAATATAATTGCATGGCTATAAGATCAACATATAATAAGAAAAGCTATTTTAAAAACTTTTTTGCTTAATACTTAAGTCTTACTTTAAAAAATTTTTTGGTTACCCTTAGAAATGTTTGGCAAAAATTATTTTAGCTTGCTTCAGCAAAAGCAAAAATATTACCAAAATTTAGCAACAAATGCAAATGCTTATAAAATGCAAATATTTAAAACTTAAGCTAAATTTTGACTATGCAAATATATGTATATTTAACTTAAATATGTATTACTTAACTAATAAACTATTATGATCTTATAAACTATTTCAAAAAGATTGCTATTTCAAAAACAGCAATCTTAGCTCAATTAAAATAAATTAAAAATTCATGTTTTTTGCAAGTTGCATATGATATATACATGGTCAGGTGAGTTGCAAATTATCATACCCTTGAGTCTCCAAATAGTCCTACTGAAAGCAAAAGTTAGGGATGAATCATGTGACTGGGACATCCATGTTTACATTGATTTTAGTTGGGAAAGATAGCTGTCCCATTTTTTGCAACATAGTGTATATAACATTTTAAAAGGCCAAAAAGGTAACTAACAATTCAATAATTTAATGTTACTCCCTCTTTGCCCATTTTTATCATGTCCATTTAGAAAATGTCTAAAAATATGCATCTAGCCTAAATATTTAAATTCCAGAGTAAAAAAATTGTAAATTATAAAAAATTTGCAGTTAGGTTCCAAGCTACCTAAAGATTTCTTAATTATTAGGATTAAAATAGTTCTAATTTATAATAAAATTTACTAAATATTATTAGTAAATATTATTTGAATTTCATTATCATCAAAGTTGACCACTAAAGGCACTGCAAAAATATGTCCTAATGAACTATAATTTGACATTTCTAATAGTTCTGAAATTTCCTTTACTTGATGTTATGCTTCAGCAAGACAGCCATGGCCTCTGCATTTGTAGACGCCAAGACTGACAGAGGAATCCCAGCTTTTGAGAAGCTACTTGCTTGCTCTGTCTGTGACAGCATGGTCTCAGACCCTAGACTTCTGCCCTGCTCTCATTCGGTTTGTCTTGGCTGTGTGGACTGCCTTAAGGATGCAACGGACAGATGCAGTGGAATCTGTAGTGTCTGTAAGCAGCAGTTCCAATTACCATCGGATTCGTCTGAACTAAAGCCTGATCTAACAAAGTGCCAACTGGCCGATGCAGTAAAACTTGCAGGTAGTTTTCACAAATTCTTTTCACCTGGCTGCCAAGCTGCATGCAAAGTCAAGTCGGTAAAGTCAAATCAGGCCATGTGTGAGCAGCATCTGCGGGCGGAGCTAGACCAGCTGGCTGCAGAGATCGCATCACTGAGAGAGCCAGTTGCTGCTGCACTGGAGCCTAGGAGCCGTCTTTCAGATGTTTTTTCTCGAGCGGTAGATAAAAAGAAAAGTCTGGAGGCCACGCTTCAAGAGGTGGAGTCGAAATTCCAGAGTCTAAAAGACCTGCTTGATGACGCAGAGACGCTGGCCACAAAGGCTGTTCGAATCGACATTGAGAGATGCTCGAGCTGCATTGAGAGCGCAAACTCGATTCAATCTCAGCTGGAGCAGTTCCGTTCTCGCTGTGCCATCTGGACTGATTCGCAGTCTTCGAGTCAGATTGCTGCGCAGGTTATTGATGAGACAAAGACAGCGCTATGTCAGCTGGAGTACATGGATAATTCGTTCGGAACTGTGTCTGATGTGGTGAAATCAACTGTTGAGTCAAGAGTCCAACATCTTAGGATTATTTATGATCAACTATGCAGCGACTTGGAGTTTCTCCTCGATCGACAAGTGTCTTGTCATTCTGTGTTGTCGCTTAAATCGTCAAAGCCTATTGCGTTTTCATCTGAGCCTTTGCATTTTGTTTGCTTGTTTGACACCAAGCTAATGTTGGATTCAAATTTAAAGGTCGTCCCTTTGTCTTTCCATCTGCCAGTCGGTGCTACTAAGCTTCCAAGTTCGCTTATGTTTGTGCTTTTCAAACTGCCTCGTTCCGAGGAAGAATTTCAAGTGTATTCCTTTCCTGACTGCAAGCAAATTTTCGGTGCAACTTTTTCTATAAAATTTCCGCAGTATTCTTACTCCTATTACTCTACTCAAATTCAAGCTATTTTTGGAAGTTCCCGTTGCAAGTTTATTGTTGGCATTAGTAGTAAGGTGCTCATTGCGGATGCCAGCGGTTAAGTGGAGGAGAATGTCAAAGTTGAAAATCCCTCGCTGTGGCACTTTTCTCACGATTCAGAGCAGTTGACCGTGTACCATCGCGACTCCCATCGAACAATGCAGTATGTTTCTGTGTTTAACATTGGTCTAGAGAAGATTCGTACCAGCTCAGATCCGTCTGCCGCTGCGTTTTTCTTTGGCGATGGCGACGCAGTATTTGTTGAAGGCCAGCATGTTGTGGCCGTGAGCAAATGCGGACAAGTTGTGCAAGCCCTGCAGCTTAAGGAAAAGCTGTTGAGAAAATCCACTATAGTGCGAATGGCTGATCAGTACTATTTAGTTGGGCTCAGTGCGTCATGCAAATCCATTCAGTTCGTTGCCATCGACCCGTCTGTTTTTAACGAAAAGACTTGAGAGACAGTTGCAGAGTATCTTAGTTATGGGATCTTTTCAGTGACACAATCTGTGCGATTTTCGCAGCTTTTCTTTATAATTTTAAGCAATTAAGATTTAGCTGATTGTCATTTAGCTGCCACAGTTAATTTTCTTTTGAGTGGCTGCGTTACAATAGGGAAAATATTTAGCATGTTTGTTTTTGCGTTAATAGTTGTTTTGATAAGGGCGTTAATTTCTTTCCTTATTCCTTACAGGAAGAAGCGTCTAAAAATTATTTTGTTTGCGCATTTGTTGCATAATTTGGATGTGTTAGCTGCATCTATCTATATTACCGAAAAGCTTATTTTAAAAGTTGCTTGCTTTAAACTTACGCGATTTGTTTTTAATTCCAGTGTTGCATTAACATTTTTGTGAAAAAATTGCCACTTTACTCCCATGCCTTTACTGACTATTTACAGATAGTAGTATATTTTCGCTATTTATTAAGTTGTTGTCCTTTCTACCTGGTTAATAGCCATAATTATTATTTAATTGTCTGAAAAACGGCATTTTTGTTCATTCTAAAATCAATTATTGTACACAATGATCACTTCAGGGTCAGATTTCTAAATTTAGGGGTAAACTGTAATTGTGCAGAGGAACAGAAATATTATTTGATTGCTTAATTTAACTGTGTAAAAAGAAAGAAATTGTGGTTAAAGTACGAAACTGGTAAAAGTGAGTGAATCTTTTGCTATCTCAGGAAATAAAAAAAGTCAGACTATCTGAAATTTATTAGGACTGTGTAACATGATCGAAGTTGCAAAAGTCAAAGTAAGTTTTTTTCAAATAAAGCTGTATGAATCTTCTACTAACTTGATAAACTCGGACTGGTTTGAAATTTTTTTGTTTTTGTTAAGTAAGTTCAAACTGGTAAAAGTTTTATATTCACTGTTGTTAGATTTGAGCTACGCTCTTATAAAAATTGTTTGATAATAATGATTTGTGCTTTATATGTTACTTTAGTTTTGTCAAATACTTTTGCTGTACCTGACTGATTCCACCAGAAATCTAAATTGCCACGTCAAGTCCGTTTTTTTTACGAATTTGTTATTACAAAAAATCTGATTTTGTTTATAAAACTAAACTTAAAACAAATTATAGCTATTTGTGTGATTTAGCTTGCATTGTAATTTATTTAAATTTAATTTAGTCTTACAAATCATCTGTGTTGCATCTCAGTGAAATAAAATTTTTGAATGCCAATTCCAGCCTTGCCTATGGCAGCTTCCAATCAAGAAGACGCTGAACACGCAGTACCATCTGTCGAAGAGCTGCTCACCTGCTCCGTGTGCCAGCTCATGGTGTCGGATCCCAGACTACTCAAATGCTCGCACTCGGTGTGTCTGAATTGTGTCGATTCTCTCAGAGATGCCACCGATCGATGCAACGGGCGCTGTCCAGTCTGCTAGCTAGAACTTCAACTGCCATCTGACTCCCGAATGCTGCAGCGGGACGCTATGAAATATCAGTTGGCTAACACTGTGCATGTTGCATCCAAGTTTTTTGATGTGACCCGTCTTTGGCGCTAATTGGAGCTGCAAGCTGCTTTCCACATGTACTGAAAAAGGTACAATTTCACCTCCTGTAACAGAATTCATTGGAGATCCGCTACACAACCGTTTCATAGTGACTCAGGCAAATACACTCAGCCTAGTGTCTGATACCGGCGCAGTTCTGAAGTCTGTTAATGCTAGCCTCACTTCCTTGCAAGTATCAGCTGATTATGAAATTGTCTCGGGTTTAATTAGACAATGGAGACCGTCACAAAATACTATGCGCACGTTGATTGAGTCTTACAAGTTAGAGGACATGTCCCTGCTGCATAGAATTCTTGTTGACAGCTCTTACTCGACTTTTATATTGTCGGTATTGCCACATTTTTTCCTCATTGAATTGGGTGACGGCATGGTTTTGCAAGTGCTCATAGAGACTGGTCTTGTCAACAAGAAGTTTCCAAACGCTGAAACTGTGCGGTTGTATTTTTCTGACGCCCACGTAATTTTGGATAGTAAAGGCAATTTCTTGCTGACTAAGTCCAAGGAATCGTCCATTGTCGTGTTGGACGCCGATTTTAATCTATCGGGAAAATTCTCTGTTTTACCAAAAACTATTTCCAATCGGTATAAAATTAAAGTTGACTTCAATGGCGAAAGCTTTCTACTGTTTTTTAACGAAGAGAAGTACCTCAGCTTTGTCCGATGCTGATCGGATCCAGTTGATCGGCAAAATGATATGGCTGCATTCATATTTCATTACTAACTGACAATGGAATTCTTTTACTTTCTTTCTATATATTTTAAGCTTTCTTTACTATGCAAATGCAGTGATTGGCATATTTTCTGTATAAGGATTGCTCAAATAATGCAACAAAAAATTTTCAGTCACTATTGACAATTTTCGTATTGATGCATAATTTTTTCTAAATAATTCTTGCAATAATTTCTGCTTTAGTGTCTATTTAGAGACGATTAGCTTACGTAGTGATTTCTATTTTCATTTTGCTTTAGTAAAAAAACTATTTTTTATTTCACATCAAATAGCTAAATTTGACTAACGACGTTCGCTTACTTTTATTAATCTGCTTCTCTATTTTTGTGTCGCTATAGATTTTTTGCCTTCAAATTTCGAGGACTTTCAAATTATGTAATTTTTTAAATTTTGGCACATTGCATATCTTAAATAAATAATGAGGTTGTCACCACCTACCAGCTACTGCTTCTTAAGACTTTTACTTAGTTTTTTGCTTATAAATTAAATTTCACAATTATTTTCGCTCCAATGATAGTTTTTTTATTTCAAACAAAACTATTACAGCATCAGCAACAGCCAGCCGTACATGTCGCTAGTACCCTGGCGTTTCGACTGTCCCTACGCTGACGAGCGCGACAGTCCTCTGCGCAGCTTCTGTCTGGCCGGCCGACGGCTAGCCGTTCTGCAGGATTTTGCCAGCGGGCCAATCGGACCGGCTGAGGGCACCACTGGCAGGCGGCTGTGGAGTGCCAGTTTTCTACTGGTAATTAGGGGGCCGCTGGAGCAATTGTTTGTCAGCAGTTAGAGTTTGATTTGCAGAGCTTTTCTCTTTTGAGGTGAATGTACATTGACGCAAGCAGTATCAGGGCGCATGTACATTGACCTATGTAGTGTGAGAAAGAATGTACATTGACCTATGTAGTGTGAGTAAGAATGTACATTGACCTATGTAGTGTGAGAAAGAATGTACATTGACCTATGTAGTGTGAGTAAGAATGTACATTGACCTATGTAGTGTGAGAAAGAATGTACATTGACCTGATGTAGTGTGAGAAAGAATGTACATTGACCTATGTAGTGTGAGAAAGAATGTACATTGACCTATGTAGTGTGAGAAAGAATGTACATTGACCTATGTAGTGTGAGAAAGAATGTACATTGACCTATGTAGTGTGAGAAAGAATGTACATTGACCTATGTAGTGTGAGTAAGAATGTACATTGACCTATGTAGTGTAAGAATGTACATTGACCTATGTAGTGTGAGAAAGAATGTACATTGACCTATGTAGTGTGAGTAAGAATGTACATTGACCTATGTAGTTTGAGAAAGAATTTACATTGACCTATGTAGTGTGAGTAAGAATGTACATTGACCTATGTAGTGTGAGAAAGAATGTACATTGACCTATGTAGTGTGAGGAAGAATGTACATTGATCTATGTAGTTTGAGAAAGAATGTACATGGATCTATGTAGTTTGAGAAAGAATGTACATTGACATATGTAGTGTGAGGAAGAATGTACATTGACCTATGTAGTGTGAGAAAGAATGTACATTGACGCAAGTGGTGTGAGAAAGAATGTACATTGACGCAAGTGGTGTGAGAAAGAATGTACATTCATGCAAGTAGTGTGCTTAATAATGTACATTAACTCAAGTAGTATGAGGGCCAATGTAAAGAGACACAAGTAATCTGATAAAGAATGCACAGTGACACAGTTAGTGTTGTGAAAGCTGTGAGCAGTCAAGAGATACTAGCGAACTTAGCAAAAATTTTCTTATCATTAACCGCTTTAATTTTTCATCCGTTTTAACCCAACAAACTTTCCCAGTCCAGCCTGATCTCCCAGTCGGCCGATTGCCTGCCGCCAGAGTTCCACGCTTTGTCAAAAAGCCACCGTCACCAGCAGCAACGCCGGCCGGCAGTGCTGGAACTGGGCGCCGGCTGCGGCCTGCCCTCTCTTGTGTGCGCCTGCCTCGGCGCTCAGGTTGTTGCCACCGACGCCGCTCACGCTTTGCCGCATCTTCGCCAATCGCTTGACGCAAACACCGATTTAGATGACGCCACGCGTGATTCTATTGAAGTGGTCGTTCTAGACTGGGCCCAGCCAGATAAAGAGCTGCTGCTCGGTCGCGATTGGCTCGCTTTGATGGGCGCCGATCTGTTCTTTGATCCTGCCGCCTCGGCGGCTCTGTTTGACGTCACGCTGAGCCCGCTGTTGCAATCTCGGCCGGGACTGGCTTGCGCATTTGTGTACAAGCGGCGCGGCCTGGCGGGGGAGGCGGAGTTCTTGGACAGGGTGGAGGCGGCCGCCGCTAGCGGCTGGCTGGATTGGAGCTGCGAGCCGGTTCAACCGCTGCCAGAGTTTGCCGACCCCGGACAGCACAGTCTGCTGCTTTTGCGGTCTCGGCTTGCTGGTTGAATCTTCCTGGGGGGGGGGGGTTGGCATCGCGTTCTACTCTCGTGTCTTTCTGTTTTTTTTAATTTGTTATAGTGGATAATAAAAATGTAAGAAATTAAAAATTGTTTTTTGCTCATTGATTTTCCGTTGTTTCTTCTTTCCTGAATACGTGTAGCAGCAGTCAACGCAGCTGAAATTTTAGCTTGTAGCCTAGTGGCTAGGGCATCTGGCTTATAACCGGAAGGTCGTGAGTTCGAGCCCCAGCTCTAGGAGACAGTTTGTGACATTGAGCAAGTCTTTTAAGCTCACAGTGGGAAAAACTAAAGTGAGTGTTGGGGTTTGTTCAGCCTGTCAGGATTGGACAGCTCTACACAGCCCTCGGATGTCGCCACGCCTGTTTATCATTATCTTTGTTTAAATTGCAGCCAGCTCTCGAAAATCTGATGAAGCCGCAGCCTGTCAAGCCCGCCAGGCTTCCAGCCTCCTCCTCCAACTCCAATGCTGGCCGAGCATCCAGCGAGTCGGCAAAAGTCAAGCGACCGGCCGAACTACGCCGCGAAGCCAAATTAAAGAAAAAGCAGCAGAAGGCTCAAGCAAAAAAGAAAGCGAAAGAACAGGGACGCAAGTCCGTAGACGTTGTTATGCGAGACGAAAGCAACAAAAATGGTCGCCAGGGACACCACGTAGGTGCCGACGAGAACGAAGAGGACGATGACGATGACGAGGTGTCACTCAATCCGGACTTCAAATTCGACCTGCCAGTCACTCCGGCGGCCAAGCCTCATCAGCAGTACGTTCAGCCTCCTGTGGAGCCGAAGCTGCGCGCCCACGGCGAGAAAACCAGCGTAGACGCGCTCATCCAGCGGCGTCTCCAACGTCAGCAGCCCGCCGACGCTGCCGAGGAACCAGACGAAGAAATGGCGGAACCTTCCTCCACCACCGCCACCGACGCAGCAGCCGACCCGGACCTGCTGGATGCCGACGAAGTGAAGTTGAAGGCTAAGAAAGGCCGCAAGCGAGGGAAAGCTTCGACAACTCCGGGCTTCGCCGACGAGATCGATCGGCCGGACCTGCCAGCCGGTTCCAGCTTCCTGGCGCTGAACCTGTCCCGGCCGCTGCTCCGCGCCCTGTCCGACCTGGCCTGGTCCAAGCCGACCCCCATCCAGGCCGCCTGCGTCCCTGTCGCTCTGGCCGGCCGCGACATCTGCGCCTGCGCCCGCACCGGCAGCGGCAAGACGGCCGCCTTCCTTCTGCCAGTGATTGAACGGCTGCTGTACAAGCCGGCTGGCCCGCCAGTCACCCGGGTGCTGGTGCTCAGCCCCACCAGGGAGCTGGCCGTGCAGATTCACAGCGTTGCCGAACAGCTGCTGCGCCATTGCGGCAGGCGAGTGTCGTTGAGCCTGTCTGCCGGCGGCTTGGATCTGCGGGGTCAGGAGGCGGCGCTCAGACAGGTTCTTTGAAAATGTTGTATGCGATTCTTATAAGAAGATCATAGAGGTGGAATATATATATATATAATTTTGAAAGGTTTCAAAATGCTACTAATAGTAGAGGTGGTCTGGTTAACTTATTCAAACGCTGTCTGCAACCTCCAAATACGCCCGCAGGGCCCGGACATTGTTGTCGCTACGCCTGGCCGTCTGATCGATCATGCCCACAACGCGCCCAGCTTTCACTTGCGCAATATTGAAATACTGGTGCTTGACGAGGCTGACAAGCTTATTGACGAGTTCTTTATTGAGCAGATCAAAGAGATTGTGCGATTGTGCTCGCCTACCAGACAGGTGCGTTTCATCTGATTTTGTCAGCTGGTGTCTCGCACGTCTAGTCTCACCTGCTGTCTCGCACATCCAGTCTCACCCGCTGTCTCGCACATCCAGTCTCACCCGCTGTCTCGCACATCCAGTCTCATCCGCTGTCTCGCACATCCAGTCTCACCCGCTGTCTCGCACATCCAGTCTCACCTGCGGTCTCACACATCCAGTCTCATCCGCTGTCTCGCACATCCAGTCTCACCCGCTGTCTCACACATCCAGTCTCATCCGCTGTCTCGCACATCCAGTCTCATCCGCTGTCTCGCACATCCAGTCTCACCCGCTGTCTCGCACATCCAGTCTCACCTGCGGTCTCACACATCCAGTCTCATCCGCTGTCTCGCACATCCAGTCTCACCCGCTGTCTCGCACATCCAGTCTCACCCGCTGTCTCACACATCCAGTCTCATCCGCTGTCTCGCACATCCAGTCTCATCCGCTGTCTCGCACATCCAGTCTCACCCGCTGTCTCGCACATCCAGTCTCACCTGCGGTCTCACACATCGAGTCTCATCCGCTGTCTCGCACATCCAGTCTCACCCGCTGTCTCGCACATCCAGTCTCATCCGCTGTCTCGCACATCCAGTCTCACCCGCTGTCTCGCACATCCAGTCTCACCCGCTGTCTCGCACATCCAGTCTCATCCGCTGTCTCGCACATCCAGTCTCACACGCTGTCTCGCACATCCAGTCTCACCCGCTGTCTCGCACATCCAGTCTCACCCGCTGCCTCACCCACCTCAGCTAATCCTCAGCTAATCTTTCCCAGCCCGCTTCCGCCCGCAGGTCCTGCTGTTCAGCGCCACAATGACAGACGATGTCCGCGAGCTGTCCGCCATGGCGTTGCGCAATCCGGTGAAGCTGTTCCTCAGCGACCGAGCCGACGTCACCCTCCGCCTTCAGCAGGAGTTCGTGCGCATCCGGCAACAGCGCGAATCGGACCGGGAAGCCGTGGTTGCCGCTCTAGTTCAGCGCAGCTTCCACGAGCGCTGTATCGTGTTCTGTCCGACTCGCCGACTGTGCCACCGGATGCACGTGTTGCTGGGCCTACTCGGCGTGTCCTGCGCCGAGCTGCATAGCTCGCTTAGCCAGGCCCAACGATTGGAAGCGTTGGAACGATTTCACAAGTCCGAGGTCGGCGTGCTGTTAGCTACGGACCTGGTGTCGCGCGGCCTGGACATCGAGGGAGTGCGGACTGTTATCAACTACAGCTTGCCTGATACGCTCAAGGTATGCTTGAACAAATCGCCCGATACAGCCCCTAAAAATCGCCTCAAGCATTCCTTAAGAATCGCCCCCTACAGCCCCTAAGAATCGCCCAAACCGCCCTTTAGAATCGCTCCCTACAGTCCCTAAGAATCGCCCGACAACCCCTGAGAATTGCCCCGAAAAGTGCCCAAGCCTCAGACCGCGCCGAAGAATCAAGCCATAAACCAATGTATAACCATAGAGAATGGCAAACAACCAGCAGCTGCTCGCATCTAACGCCCCGCCCCTAAGGTGTACACTCACCGCGTCGGACGAACCGCCCGCGCCGGCAAGCAGGGCCTGGCCATCAGCCTAGCCGGCGAGGCGGAGCGGCCCCTGCTAAAGCAGATTGTCCGCAAAGCGCCCATCCCAGTGAAGCTGCGCACCGTGCCCAAATCAATTGTGGCCGCCTATCGCGAAAAAATCGCCGCCTTAGAGCCGGACGTGTCCGCCGTGCTGCAGGAGGAGCGCCTGGAGGCCGCTCAGCGCGCCGCCGAGCAGTCGCTCAATCGCGTTCAGAAGCGTCTAGAAGAGGCTGGCAGCAGCGGCGGCCGGCTGCCGCCTAGTCAGATGCAGCGCAATTGGTTCCGGGCCAGAGGCGGCTGCAACGCACCGATTAGCGATGCCGATGGTTCCAAAGGCAATAAACCGGCGTCGGGGAAAAAGAAAGCCAAGAAATCTGTTTGAGAATTGACAGTTGCAGGTTGACTGCGTCGATTTGTTATAATATTATATTGCGGCATTTAGGCTCGGCCGTTCTGGGCAACTAAATAAAGGCTTGATTTAGTGCCGGTTTAACTGTGACTAATCTTTTTGCCATCGGAAAATTTCGCTGACTGGTATTGTTCCTTTAGTTTAATTTCATTTTTTCTAGAGAATTTTGTATTTTCTGCAGGTCTGTCTGTCTGCCTGTCTGTCTGTCTGTCTGCCTGTCTGCCTGTCTGTCTGTCTGCCTGTCTGTCTGTCTGTCTGTCTGTCTGCCTGTCTGCCTGTCTGTCTGTCTGCCTGTCTGTCTGCCTGTCTGTCTGTCTGTCTGTCTGTCTGTCTGTCGGTCTGTCTGTCTGTCTGTGTTTCTGTCTGTCTGTCTATTTGTCTGTCTGTCTGCCTGTCTGTCTGTCTGTCTGTTTGTCTGTTTAATTTGTTATATATATTGTTTTATAGTAGAAGCCCCGCTGTTTTGTACAATAAACGGACTACAATTATTTAGCTAATAGCTAATAAAATCGCGCCCGGATTTGAATTGACAAATTCCAGGCCGCCATTAACTGTCCGATCTGCAGAGAGCAGCTCGACGGCGAGAGCAACTGTTGCGCTCTGACCAGCTGCGGCCACGTGTTCCATTCCAACTGCGTGACTGACTGGCTGGCCACCAGTGGCCAGCAGATTTGTCCGTCATGCAGGGCCCATTCCCAGGGCCGCCCCCTGCGCGTGTACTTTTCCGCCGAGGAGGGCGCACCTTCGCTGTCTGTTCAGCAACAGCAGCAGGAGCAGGAGTTGCTGCAGCAACAACAACAATCGATGATGGAGCAGCAGGAACTGTTGCTGGTTCAGGAGGCGGAACGAGAATCCGAGTTGCAACAAGTTATGCAGCTGCTTCATCTGGAGCAGGTAAAAGACTGGCCTACTAGTGCAAGATATGAAGCGAAATTAGCGCAAGTGCCATGAAGCTTTAGCAAAATTAGCGCAACTGCCATGAAGCTTTAGCGAAATTAGCGCAACTGCCATGAAGCTTTAGCGAAATTAGCGCAAGTGCCATGAAGCTTTAACGAAATTAGCACAACTGCCATGAAGCTTTAGCGAAATTAGCGCAAGTATTATGAAGCTTTATTGAAATTAGCGCATGTGCCATGAAGCGTTAACGAAATTAGCGCAAGTGCCATGAAGCTTTAGCAAAATTAGCGCAACTGCCATGAAGCTTTAGCGAAATTAGCGCAACTGCCATGAAGCTTTAGCGAAATTAGCGCAACTGCCATGAAGCTTTAGCAAAATTAGCGCAAGTGCCATGAAGCTTTAGCGAAATTAGCGCAAGTGCCATGAAGCTTTAGCGAAATTAGCGCAACTGCTATACAGCGCTAAGAACAGTTCTGCGTTTAGCCTAGAACCTAAAAGCCGAGTTACGTTTTTACTAAGCGTAAAAACTTGTTCCAATCTAAGGAGCAGCGCCGTTCAGCCGATCGCCGGGCGCGCGACGCAGAATGGCGCGCAGCGGAGGCCGATCGCCAACTTGAACAGTCGCAGCGCCAACTAAACGAAGCCAAGCGCCGTTTCGCCGACTCCGAGAAGCGGCTAGATGCGGCCGAGAGAGAGTTGGCCGTTGCTTGGCAACGGGTAGCCGAGCTGGAGGCCGCCGCAAGAGCGTCGGTTGCTGCGTTGCCATCGCGTGACCAGGAGGAGGCTGCTGCAGTCGACGGAGCGAGGCTGCTCAGTGACTTGGAGAATCAGCGGGAGCAGAACCGGCTGCTGGCCATGGAGCTGGACCTGGTGTCGCGCACCCTTTCGCTTTCGTCTGGCTAGATTCGGTGATCCTGCTGATTATTAGAATCATTGCGTAAAAATTGTAAGAGTCACACTGATTTTCTTGACTTTCTTTCTAATTTCAACAGTTTAAATCAACTCTGAAACTTTCACAACAGAATTTCCATTGAGGCTTTCACGATTGTAACTACTAAAAATTACGAAAGTTGCCCTTAAACTTTTTTAATCTTCCATGAGAATAAGCGCTGAACCCTACATGAGAATCAACCCTGAATCCTCAAGGAGAATCAGCTCTGAACCCTCCATGAGAATCAGCCCTGAACCTGCCATGAGAATCAGCCCTGAACCCTCCATGAGAATAAACCCTGAACCTGCCATGAGAATCAGCCCTGAACCTTCCATGAGAATCAACCCTGAGCCTTCCATGAGAATCAGCTCTGAACCTTCCATGAGAATCAACCCTGAGCCTTCCATGAGAATCAGCTCTGAACCTTCCATGAGAATCAACCCTGAACCTGCCATGAGAATCAGCCCTGAACCTTCCATGAGAATCAACCCTGAACCTGCCATGAGAATCAGCCCTGAACCTTCCGTAAGAATCACCTTTAAACCTCCCATGAGAATCAGCCCTGAACCTTCCATGAGAATCAACCCTGAACCTGTCATGAGAATCAGCCATGAACCTTCCGTAAGAATCACCTTTAAACCTCCCATGAGAATCATCCCCAAACCTTCCATTAGAATCATCCCCAAACCTTCCATGAGAATCATCCCCAAACCTTCCATTAGAATCATCCCCAAACCTTCCATTAGAATCATCCCCAAACCTTCCATTAGAATCATCCCCAAACCTTCCATGAGAATCATCCCCAAACCTTCCATTAGAATCATCCCCAAACCTTCCATTAGAATCATCCCCAAACCTTCCATGAGAATCATCCCCAAACCTTCCATGAGAATCATCCCCAAACCTTCCATTAGAATCATCCCCAAACCTTCCATTAGATCACACATAAGCGCCTTATGAGAATTACCTCCGATTTTGTCTAATAAGCAAAATTAAACTTAAAGAAATTAATTGAAAAGCTAACGAGAGTCACATCCTTATCTCTCTATTGGGACTATCTTTAAGCTTTATCTCCTATAGTGTCTTGTTTGGTAAAAAAAACAATTTTTGTTAAAAATTGTATTCACAGATTTTTAATGAGCTACTGATAATAGTATAGTTTGCGCTTACTCCAGAACTCCAGTGCATATTTCTATAATCGTCAGCTATTCTTCTTTCAAAAAAAACGGAGCCAAAATTATATATTCGCATTGGGAAATGGTTTGCTGATCCTATTTCTAGTATATTTTTACGATTGCGTTGTATTTTATATCCCTCGATCAATAATAACTTACTATTCTTGCGATTATGTTTGCTATGAAAGCGATCTAGATTATCTGCGCGTATCCCAGTGTCAATTATTAAAGCGATTTTTTATACGCGTTGCATACTACTGGTTCAGCTGGTCTCAATTTTCGTGTAAAAGGAAGAATATTTGTTTTATTTTTTTATCCAAATCTGTTTGCTTTTCAAAGGAATGAAATTCGTTATTCTGTATATCTTAACTGCTTACACTTTTTCGCCAACGTATGCAAGCTTAGTGGATCGCGATAAAGAGTTATTTTTGTCTTTTAGATTTTTTTAGATTTTTGATCAACTCCTTCTTAGGTAGAACTCCATCGTTTAAACTTTCTAGCCTCCCAGATCCCCTCAGGCTGAGCTGCCAGCCGTCCCAGATCCCCTCAGGCTGAGCCGCCACACGTCCCAGATCCCCTCAGGCTGAGCCGCCACCCGTCCCAGATCCCCTCAGGCTTAGGGGATACATATTCTCCCACCACCCAGTTTGACCAGTTATTGTTTGCTTTAAAGGTTCAACGGGCCAACTAGTGGGATTTTTCCCGAAATCTTCCAGGCGGCCATCGCCTGCCTGATCTGTCGGGACGGCCTGCGCGGCGACAGCACCTGCTCCGCCTTGCCCGCCTGCGGCCACGTGTTTCACCGGGCCTGCCTGACCGACTGGCTGCGGTCTGCCGCCGGCCGGCCACAGATGTGCCCCGTCTGCAGGACGCCCGCTTCGGCGCCTCCGATACGCTTGTACTTTTCAGCCGGCGATGATGATGAGGAGGAGGCTGGACGCGGTGTTGCGATGGGCAGAGCGTCGAGCAGAGATCGAATGGAAAGACAGGCGGCTGAACAGCAGCTGCTGCAGGTTTGACTTTTTCTGTTTAATTTTCTGTTCAAAGTAAAACATTTTCTTCATAAAATTTCGAACTTAAAATTTGTATTAAGGTGATCAAGTCAACGAATTATCTTATAAATCGCTAGTTTAGCGGCTAAATTAACGAATTATCTTATAAATCGGCCAAAGCAACAAATTATCAGATTAATCGCTAGTTTTGCGGCCAAAGTAACGAATTATCTTATAAATCGCTAATTTAGCTACCAAAGTAACGAATTAGCTGATAAATCGCTAGTTTAGCTACCAAAGTAACGAATTAGCTGATAAATCGCTAGTTTAGCTACCAAAGTAACGAATTATCTGATAAATCGCTAGTTTAGCTACCAAAGTAACGAATTATCTGATAAATCGCTAGTTTAGCTACCAAAGTAATGAATTATCTGATAAATCGCTTGTTTAGCTACCAAAGTAACGAATTAGCTGATAAATCGCTAGTTTAGCTACCAAAGTAACGAATTATCAGATAAATCGCTTGTTTAGCTACCAAAGTAACGAATTAGCTGATAAATCGCTAGTTTAGCTACCAAAGTAACGAATTATCAGATAAATCGCTTGTTTAGCTACCAAAGTAACGAATTAGCTGATAAATCGCTTGTTTAGCTACCAAAGTAACGAATTATCAGATAAATCGCTGTTTTTGCTACCAAAGTAACGAATTATCAGATAAATCGCTATTTTAGGTACCAAAGTAACGAATTATCAGATAAATCGCTAGTTTAGCAAACAAAGTAACGAACTATTGGATTAAGCCCCTTATATCATATTAACGATTCGTCTATCTAATTAACCTTTATCTTCAGAAAAGAAGTTAACGATATGTTTAAAATTAGCGATTCTCAAAATCTGCCATTAAACTCAGGATTTGCGAACGGTAAAGTCCCCGCCTCCCCCGCCCTTTCCCCCGCAGGCGCTGCGCTCGCTCCACACCGAGGAGACCGGCCGGCGCTCCTTGGAACGCCAGCTGGCTGCCGCGCGGCGCCGCCTGGCCCGGGCCGAGGCCGATCTTGCCCTGGCTGATCAGCGCGCCGAGGCGCGGGTTGCTAGCCGGGCTCGCGAGCTCGAATCCCTGCTGGAGCTGCTCAGGCCGGCGGCTGTAACTGCCAGATCAGCCGCCGATGCCGCTGACACCGGCAACGAGACTGCGGCGACGCCGCTGCAACAGGCCCAGCAGGAGCAGCTGAGCCGCCTGGCCAAGGAGCTGGTGGTTCGAACCCTGTCCTACACGTCGGCGCCGCAGCATCGACGTCAGACGTCTCGGCATAGTCGATCGTTTCGGCCAGATCCTTGGGAGCGCCAGTTGGGCAGCCGCCACAACCAGCAAGATGACAATGAGTAGGCGAGACTCGAGGAAGATAAATTTTGATTATCGCTTACTTGTAAATTTACTATTTCATCGATGTCGCTGAATTCTTGTTACAATAATTTTTTTCGTCCAAATTCGATTTGGGTTTTCTTATCATCCTATTAGACTATTATTGATTTTTTTATGGGTTAGATGTGAGAGAGTAGACCCGAACAGAAGAATTAAAGAGGCGACAGTAAGTCGCTTAAAACCTAAAAAACGAGATGAATGGAAATAAAGAGAATTTTTGGTTTTGAAAAATTGTATAATTCTTATAATCTTTCATGTAATTATTATGCTTTACTCTAGAAGTTTTATTTAAGCAAATTATTTTTTTAAAATAAACAGTTAAATAAAAGATACTATATTTCGCTTTCAAAGGTCCACAAGTATTTGCAACTTTGTACAACAGTTATGTTTTCAAGAATTTATTAAATTTAGGTATTTAAATCTTAGGTATTTTTTCATTTAAATTGCATAAATTTTACTGCGGCCTACTTGCAATAGACTGTTTCGAATTTTGCACTGAAATTTTTGTTTTCCAGGCAGGCGGCGCTAGCCAAACAATTCGCACTCCGCTGCAGCTGTACAGGCACTTGCTCAGATTGGTTCGCACCCTGCCTGTCGGGGTTCGACCCTATTATTCTAATTTTATTCGTCAGTCTTACAATAGCCACTCGGACGAGACTGATCCGGATAGGGTCCAGCAGATTATCGATCGGGCTCTGCTCGATGCCGACTGGGTGGTGAAAAAGGTGCGGCACTGACCTTTAGCATTCTGCTTTGGGAGATTGATGCGGTAGGAAGGTGAGATTGATGCGGTAGGGAGGTGAGAGAGAGATGTGGTAGAAAGGTGAGATTGATGCGGTAGGGAGGTGAGAGAGAGATGTGGTAGAACGGTGAGATTGATGCGGTAGGGAGGTGAGATTGATGCGGTAGGGAGGTGAGAGAGAGATGTGGTAGAAAGGTGAGATTGATGCGGTAGGGAGGTGAGAGAGAGATGTGGTAGAAAGGTGAGATTGATGCGGTAGGGAGGTGATATTGATGCGGTAGGGAGGTGAGATTGATGCGGTAGGGAGGTGAGAGAGAGATGTGGTAGAAAGGTGAGATTGATGCCGTAGGGATGCGGTAGGGAGGTGAGATTGGTGCGGTAGGAAGGTGAGATTGATGCGGTAGGGAGCTGAGATTGATGCGGTAGGGAGCTGAGATTGGTGCGGTAGATTTGGTTGAAAAGTAAGATAGATTTAGTAGAAATTTACATGTGGTAGGGAGGTGAGGTGAGATAGATGCACCAGAGTTGACATGTCGCAGTGGAGTTCAGAAGTAACCAGAAGTGATTTATTCTGCTCAGCTGCAGCTGCCGTTGTCATTTATTTATTTATTTAAATTCGTCGCACCTGCAACTTCCGCTCGCTAATGAATTTGCAGTACACCCAGAAGCCAGACGGGCAGTGATGTCCGATGGGATTGGCTGCGAGTCGCCAGTAGCTGCGGGTAAGTTGGCCCCGAGTTATCGAGCTTGAACTTTGCTTTAATAATTCAGCACGTGATTTGTTTCTCCCGACAAAAATCACGCCGCAGGCCCGCCCGCCAGCTGCGCCTGCAAGGGCATCCGCGCCTGCAGGATCTGCTGCTCTGTCAAGCAGCTTCCGCTAGTAGCTCTGCCTTCGTCACTCACTGCTGCCCCGTCAGTCAGTTCCCAGCCGCCGACTCTGCACTTTTGTCTCGACTGTCAGGCGGTCAGGGCCACGCCGCAGCACGGCGAGCCTGGACACGCCGACGTGTCCGCTTCGACCGGGCTGGCTGACGGCCTGGCCGGCATTCGAGTTTTCAGCGATTTCATCAGCGTTGAAGAGGAGACCCGGCTGGCTGGCGAGATTGACAGCCGGCCCTGGGCGCCGTCTCAGTCCGGTCGGAGGAAACAGGTCTGTGCTGCACGTTCTTCTTGTGTCATACCTGATCACCCTCCCCCCCCCCGATGCTTCAGCTGGACGCCGGCCCCTTGCCCCCGATCCTTCAGCTGGCCGCCGGCCCCTTGCCCCCGATGCTTCAGCTGGCCGACGGCCCCTTGCCCCTGATGCTTCAGCTGGCCGCCGGCCCCTTGCCCCCGATGCTTCAGCTGGCCGCCAGCCCCTTGCCCCTGATGCTTCAGCTGGCCGCCGGCCCCTTGCCCCCGATGCTTCAGCTGGCCGCCAGCCCCTTGCCCCCGATGCTTCAGCTGGCCGACGGCCCCTTGCCCCCGATGCTTCAGCTGGCCGCCAGCCCCTTGCCCCCGATGCTTCAGCTGGCCGACGGCCCCTTGCCCCCGATGCTTCAGCTGGTTGCATAGAAAGACAAACAGCCACTAACACTGCAACTACTAGATAATTTTTCCTATTAAAATGAACACCGAACTGCAGGACTACGGCCCCAAAGTGAACTTCAAACGACGCCGCCTAAACACCGGCAGCTTCAAAGGCCTGCCGCCATACTGGTCGGACCTGCTGCCCCGCCTCCTCGCCCTGCCAGGCCTGCGGGACTTCCAGCCAGTTGAGCTCTGCAACCTGGACTACCAGCCGCAGCTGGGCGCCCATATTGATCCGCACATCGATGACACCTGGCTGTGGGGCGACCGGCTGGTCACCCTGAACCTGTGCAGTCCGACCTGCCTGACCCTCACGCCGGCCAGTCGGTCCGCCGCCGCCCCCGCCGTCCAGATCCGCATTCCCATGCCTAGACGCAGCGTTCTGGTTCTGTCCGGTCCGGCCCGCTACGATTGGCTGCACGCTGTACTGCCCGATGACGTCACTGGGCGACGATTGGCCGTGACGTTGAGAGAGCTGGCGCCCGATTGGCTGGATACGGCGGACGGCCGGACGCTTATCGAGGCCGGAGCCACTTTCCATGGCGTCAGCGTTGCGGAGCTGAAGCCCCCGGCCACGTAGGCTTCCCAGTGCAGCTGCACTCCCGTGCTTGTTTGCTTATTTTCTCTGTTTCCTCATCTATGCAACGCATCGGCTCCTCATCGACTGTATTTCCTGCCGGTCCTGTAGTTACATCGGTTTCATTGCTAATTACATAATGTGCATTGGATAACTAATCTATAGCCCACAGAATGAAGGAACAGAATGGATTGCTAATCTATAGTCCTTGGGTGAAGGAGCAGAATGGATTGCTAATCTATAGCCCGTGGGTGAAGGAGCAGAATGAATTGCTAATCTATAGCCCATGGGTGAAGGAACAGAATGGATTGCTAATCTATAGCCCATGGGTGAAGGAACAGAATGGATTGCTAATCTATAGCCCTTGGGTGAAGGAACAGAATGGATTGCTAATCTATAGCCCACGGGTGAAGGAACAGGTTGGATTGCTAATCTATAACCTACAGAATGAAGGAACAGAATGGATTGCTAATCTATAGCCTACAGAACGATGGAACAGAATGGATTGCTAATCTATAACCTACAGAACGATGGAACAGAATGGATTGCTAATCTATAGCCTACAGAACGATGGAACAGAATGGATTGCTAATCTATAGCCTACAGAACGATGGAACAGAATGGATTGCTAATCTATAACCTACAGAACGATGGAACAGAATGGATTGCTAATCTATAGCCCACGGGTGAAGGAACAGAATGGATTGCTAATCTATAGCCCACGGTTAAAAGAATCTAGGAGAGCGCTTATCCACGACGAATAACTAGCAATGGAATCAGAGTTTTGAATTATCATTATTTTTATCATCCAAGACCCATTTGTTTGGCTCATGCAACCCCAGTTCTCTGTGTGTTATGCTCTATTATCCATCATTTCATGTTAGTTTTCAGACTATATGATAAAAATAAAATATAAAAAATTCAATTCTTATTTGAATTGTCCATCGAAATTCGTTGGAACTATTTGAACCAAATACAAAATGATGCTCTTTCGATTTTAAGATCATTTTTTAACTGCAGACTGACAATAAAAACTGGAGCCACGGCTGGACTCGTTGGGTAGTCCGTAGTACACATGTACTTTTAGCCTGTAAAACAGGGAAGGAAAGAATTGAGGTGGCGGTACAGTACTGTAGTAATTAGACAATATATGAAAACTTGGGCATAATTATATGATAATAATAATAATAGCTCGTAAATTTAGACATCCGAGCTTATGAACAGATCACGGATGTACGAGGGGTGCTGCAAAAGTTTCCGGACTAATACTCGTAGTGGGAATAATTCGAGCTCAATTTAGCTGAAAATTTGGGTATACGTATACGATTTGGACATAGACAAAACTTGTCCTAACTTTTTTCGCTGCGCGGTTAAAAGCTGTCTACGTGAGGGACAAAAGAAGTTTCCGCCTTTTGAAGCTCTATATACGATTTTGCGTTCACCAAAAAGACCGAAAATGAGTCGACCGAAAAATCCCTCTGATTTCGGGTCGAAAGAGAGCCAGCGAAATTTGATTATGACATGTCAAAGACAGGGCAAAACAGCGCCGCAGACTTTTGATGAGGTGCGTCTTGCGTTTGGTGCCCACTCCTTGGGTCGCACACAAGTTTTTGAGCATCACCGACTCGCTGCTGATGGTGTCACCCACGTCGCTGATGCCCCAAGATCTGGGCGTCCTCGCACGAGTTCCGGTGAGGACAAAGCGACTGTTGTGATTGCCTACTTAAAGGAAAATCCGTCGGCAATGGTGCGGGAAATGGAGAGCGTCTTTGGCATCCACAACTCCATGTGACAGCGATTGGTAGCTGCAACCCAAAAATCGTATTAATCGACTTTGATTACTGAGTTTCTTTTGACACATAACTTTGTACTGCGTTGTCCAGTTTCTTCGAAATTTTAGAAAATCAAAAAATACAGTTAAAATTTTGCCAGTTTTAAATTTTGACTTAATCCGACATAAATTATAGTCATGGCGAGCATTAGTCCGGAAACTTTTGCAGCACCCCTCGTACATCCAACGGCACAGCCGCAGCCAGCTGCGCGGCGCATCCGAGAACTGTGTACAGCTGCTCAGTCTTGACGAGCTGGAGTGGCCGCAAATTCACGGGCACGAATCGTGTTCTGCAGCTGGGTTTCGAACTCACGACCTTCCGGTCAAAAGGTCAACTGCAGGAGCCTATGACATCCGATGACGATCTAATAGTTTTTGCATTAGCGACACAATGTTACCATGAAGTATAGTAGTATTTTAGACCCTTTAATGACTGCTTGCAAACTGAGAAATTACCGCGCGCATGATTTAGTCCAATTTTCCAGGAACTGTTCGCCCTAGAGTTTGGCTACTGCGGCTACTTGTCAACGGTGTCCCACTATTATTAGCTGCCCAGGTTGGAAAATCCTGCCACTGAGCTTTAACGATATGATAGACACGGCACCGAAGTGCGCGGAGGCGCCCGCCCCAAACCCTCTCTGTCCGCAGCCCTCGCCCAGCCACTTAAATTTAAAAAAAATTGGTCATTCTGATATAGCGGCACCTGATAAGCGCAATGAGTCCAAGTGCTCAACTCGTGAAATAGACCAACTTCCCCGTGCATTGCGTCTGTAAATAGTGTCAGGCGAGTGGGTAACTCAACCTTGGGAATTCCTAGCGACTATTCAAATGCCTCGAATGGATCTTCCGACTTAAAAGCAAACGGATCCATATAAATAGTACCCTTTGCTTCTAATGTTTAAGCAACTTTCAACTTCTGAATCTAATAAGCTTCTATTTTTATTGTTCATTGGACAATGCTTCGCAACAATAAACAGTTCAAAACTTCAGTGGCGGCAACCTTCGCTCTGCTTTGCCTCCTTGTTCCGTTGACTTCTGCGCGTCCAGTGAACCGATGGAACGCGGCAAGAGCTGTTGAACTGACCAAGAAGAGTCTGACTCACGTCGTGGAAGCCATGGACCGCTATGCGCACTGCATCTGGACTCGCCACCTGCGTGACCAGCCAACTCCGGCGCCACCGGCAGGTCTGGCTCAACTGCTCAGCCCTTCTGACAGCAGCGCGGCAAGCCATCTGCACCAGCACCTCATCATTGTGCGCCGACTGGCGAGACAGGAGTCCAGGTGAGGCTGCTTTGAATGCTCTGTTTTTCAGGGAGGCTCTCCAGTATCCTTCAGGGAGGCTCTCCAGTATCCTTCAGGGAGGCTCTCCAGTATCCTTCAGGGAGGCTCTCCAGTATCCTTCAGGGAGGCTCTCCAGTATCCTTCAGGGAGGCTCTCCAGTATCCTTCAGGGAGGCTCTCCAGTATCCTTCAGGGAGGCTCTGCAGTATCCTTCAGGGAGGCTCTCCAGTATCCTTCAGGGAGGCTCTCCAGTATCCTTCAGTGAGGCTCTGCAGTATCCTTCAGGGAGGCTCTCCAGTATCCTTCAGGGAGGCTCTCCAGTATCCTTCAGGGAGGCTCTGCAGTATCCTTCAGGGAGGCTCTCCAGTATCCTTCAGGGAGGCTCTCCAGTATCCTTCAGTGAGGCTCTGCAGTATCCTTCAGTGAGGCTCTCCAGTATCCTTCAGGGAGGCTCTCCAGTATCCTTCAGGGAGGCTCTGCAGTATCCTTCATGGAGGCTCTCCAGTATCCTTCAGGGAGGCTCTCCAGTATCCTTCAGGGAGGCTCTCCAGTATCCTTCAGGGAGGCTCTGCAGTATCCTTCAGGGAGGCTCTCCAGTATCCTTCAGGGAGGCTCTCCAGTATCCTTCAGGAAGGCTCTAAGTATCCTTCAGGAAGGCTCTCTAGTATCCTTCAGGGAGGCTCTCCAGTATCCTTCAGGGAGGCTCTCCAGTATCCTTCAGGGAGGCTCTGCAGTATCCTTCAGGGAGGCTCTCCAGTATCCTTCAGGGAGGCTCTCCAGTATCCTTCAGGGAGGCTCTCCAGTATCCTTCAGGGAGGCTCTCCAGTATCCTTCAGGGAGGCTCTCCAGTATCCTTCAGGGAGGCTCTGCAGTATCCTTCAGGAAGGCTCTAAGTATCCTTCAGGGAGGCTCCCTAGTATATTAAAAAAGGCTGGATAGTATCAACAGACAAACTGTCGAGTATGCTTTTAAAGCAAAACTCGCTATGCAGCCAGGCCACATTCTTACCACACTCGCACATTTCAACTTGCCATCCAGCTGTCAAGACCAGGTAGCCCATATCAAACAGCAGCTAGCACTAGCGTTCGACTACGCAGGCCATCTTGTCGTTCCGGACCAAGATCAGCCGCCGAGGCCATCAGAGAGACTTCTGGACTACATTCTGCCAATTTTGCCGCGCAGCCGACGAGAGGAGCGATATGTTCGCCTCTATCTCGTGATTAACGACTTGCGCAGAGCCGCTCAGCGATTGGCTTCTAGCCTGACAGCCAATTAGAAACTACCTAAGCGTCATCACCCGCTTGTTCATCAGTATTCATTAGCATTTTTTCTGCTCTATTTGCGCTCAATCGCCAATCAAAAAATGGCTATTTAATCTTACTTATTGTAATTGCAATGTGAATAACTTGTGAACGTCGGCACGCATTCCATGCAGATTTTGCTTCCTTTTTTATTCTGTTGGTGTAATATACGCTGATTGTAAGCATTGTGCAGCATTATTTGGTTCAACATAAATTTGTTGGCTATTTCATTTGCTGTTTAATTTGCTGTTTATTTCCTATTGCAGCTTGCTAGTCCATTTTCAAAACAGGATTATTTATGACTCGAATATTTTAAAATCGAATCTACATTGAATTAAACTTCTCGAAACTTAAATCTTTGTGTTATTAAATATTAGGGGACTAGAAATAACGTATTTCAATAGCCGACTGCAAAAGTGCTCGAAAATCCTGACGGGCTTTCCCTTGGGTAGCATAGCGGTCTATTTTTAGCTACAGCTACGATAACTCGCACAAAATTCTATCCCCGCCAAAAAAGTCGACCGTTTCTTGGAAATGGCGAAATTCCTCGTCCTCGTGCACTAAAAGCAAATGCATGCTCGGCGCATGTGCTTGGGGGAGAGATTTTTTTGGAGGGGGGGTTGCGGTCTGCGGCCCACTTCGTAGCGATTTAACTCTCGAAGCCAAACTGTGACGTCTCTTGTTTGCACTTTCTAAGTATCGTATATATAAACAAGAAACTAAAAAGGCCTCCTTGGGATTTCCAACGAACTTAGGGCCTCAAATAGTTTCTCTTTTTTGAAGCAATAAGTTTATTTATAGCTGGCAACCGATCCCATGCACAATTCCTCATTGAAATTCCGCCTGGAAATTCCAAACAGCTCGAGGTTCTTGCATTGCTTCCGTGAATGCATATAAGCGGCGCATATTATGGATATGCTCCAAAAAATTGCACTCCGCTGGTCTATTTATTATCCTTGTTGCCATGGCAACTCTGGCAGCCATTTTGACGCCGATTCTAGCTTCACTCTGCGCTGCGGTCTGCTTTGCAGCACCAGAGAGTCGATTGGTGAAAGAATCCTGCATCACCTTGCACCTGACCCCAGACAGTTTGCAGCGATCAACAGGTGAGTGCGTAACTTACTAATGCGTTTTAGTTGCTTAGAGTCCCAAATTCATTCAGATAATTTATTTATCTTTCTTTCAAAGAAAAGACAGCAGATTAGCTACCTAGTGTGTATTATTTGTAGTCCCTGGTTCAGCCTTGACTGTCCATTTTCACACGCTTTCAGGCCTTATGGTCAGGAGCAGGAGCCTGTTGCGCAAGTACCTGGTCCAATCAGAGCGCCGCATGGCAAGCCACCAGGCCAGGCTATTCGCCGTCCGGCTTGGCAACAAGACGCTGCCTGAGGCGGTTGACTCGTTCGAGCTTGTAGAAATCGGCAAACGAATTAATTCTAGACGAAGCGGCTCGTTTCTCGAGCTATTCGACAGTCTGGCGGTTGCTTGCCTCATCGTGGAGAGGCTGGAGGCCCAGCAGAAGTCGCAGATTTTTGACGCGTCCAGGTTAGATTCGATCCTTAAATTTCAACAACAGTATGAATTTAAATCTTGAATTATGAATATCCCGAGGTCGCATATCCCTTAGTGCCATAATCCTCAGTTTATGGCATCCAAAGCATTTATTCCCCCTAAATCCCATGTTCAAAATCCAGTTATCCCCCTGATGTTCTGAGCACTATATTTCTGTTTCCAAGTTCTTTTTCTTTCGATTTATTAGCGATTCCAAAGGCATGGGATAATTACTCGTAGTATTGTAATTCTGAAATATTTGTCCTTTACTAGTCAGACTCAATTGCTGTCTAATTCAATCTCACATTTCAGATGGAGCCACCAGCTGCACGCTATCAAACGGGAGCTGCTGATCTCACTCTGCTACACTCACCTGCTGCTTCGCCTGTCAAGAACCTATTTGAATCCTGACACCCTGGAGCACATCCGGTTGCTGTACTCCCGTTCTGTGCCCCCAATTGACCATCCGTCTCGAGTGAACCGGGAGTGGCGCCACCTCAGGGACTACGCGGTGACTGGAGCGCTGCGCCGCCTTGTTCAACGGGCCATCGACCAGCTGAAGCTGATGACAGCCAGATAGCCTGCTTAGCCGACTGGACAGAGACTGGATAGAGACCGGATAGAAACTGGATAGAGACTGGATAGAGACCGGATAGAAACTGGATAGAGACTGGATAGAGGCTGGATATGGACTGAATAGAGACTGGATATGGACTGGATAGAGACTGGATATGGACTGGATAGAGACTGGATATGGACTGAATAGAGACTGGATAGAGACCGGATATGGACTGAATAGAGACCAGATAGAAACTGGATAGAGACTGGATAGAGACTGAATATGGAGCGGATAGAGAATAGATATGGACTGGATATGGACTGGATAGAGACTGGATAGAGACTGGATAGAGACTGGATGTGGACTGGATAGAGACTTTATAGAGACCTGATAGCTGATAGCTAATGGATGGAGACTGGATTATGGAACCTTAGGGGCACTCAGAAAAAGTGCTTTCGCATATTATTGATTTTTATATTCAGAGAGCATGATTGTCTCTTAAAAACGTAGGTGAAGCACGGGGCAGCTTTCTAAGGCATGCTAACTTGCTTGATCAAACATTCTCATCGCATTCTCTACATATATTATTTTAGCGCTTCGAAAAAAGTATAGATTCCTCGCTTATACAATAGGTCCGTTTTGCAAATTCATGTGTTTTTCACAATCACAAGGTACCAATAGGCTTTTTTTCTATGCAGATTTAGATACTGTAGAGTACATCTTTTGTTTGTGTTTTCTTTTAAAGCTACACTCGATCTGGTGAATTCCGTTTTAGATTTGGCATCTTCTCAATTTTTGCAGCGTATTATCAAAATTATTGTGCAATATGTTTTTTATAATTCTGGTCGATGGTTTTTCCTCTCTCCGTTTAATGCATTTTCTCGCGCTCGTTCTTTACCGTTGTTTATAAATATGCACAGAGTTGAGAATTTCTACTATAAGTAGGAGGCTAGGAGCATGGAAATCTACTTCAGAGCTGTAAATTTTATTTTGAAACATTAAATTGCTTTCAAATATTTAATAGAATTTTTTACTTGGATCATGTTTGTCGCTATTCATGGCTTCAAAACGAATTTTGCCCAAGTGTTAACACTTATGGTAGCGTCACAGCGTGGAATTACAAAGATTAGTTACAAAGGGATTCTGTGAGAGTATCTCTCTTAGAGTAGCCACAAAGGAATATCTCTGCAAAGTTGTCTGAGTAAAGCCTCAGTTACGACTTGTACGTTTTACAGTATGCATGTCTTTTCTATGCTCTGAAAGCAAAGAAAAAAGAGGTCTCCAGCAAACCGATTGTCTGCGGATTCCAACACTATATGCGTGTATTTATACTTCGTAAAAAATAATTATTGTAAACAAAAGTGCTGCTGAGTTTTATCTATTTATTTATTTATTATACCTTACCGCTTAAGTCAGTACAATAAAAAAGCATAATTTTTGCGAACGTACATTAATTCGACAAATTGACTTGGAACTTTAAGATTGACTGGCAAAATCTGTGACATGCTTGCAAGTCCAGTAGCTTATGAAGCTGTGGATTTTAATACGAGTATATAAATATTTACTTACATGTAGCACCATGAGAAAAAAATTCACGCAAGCCGGAAGGTAGTTTTGTCTCGAAATTAAACTAATTTATTTTGTGGAACAATTATCAGTCTTGTTTGTTTGATTTTGTACACTTAACGTCATGCGACCTACCACTAGGATGTACATTGGACCACCACCCCATTTCTTTCCTTTCCTGTGTTTTATAGACATTTGTACATACGCTGATGGGTGGTGGGTGGCTGCGTGGGTTAGCTTTAAGTTCGTTCAGTAGGGACACCCCCTAACTTTCTGCGCTATATTAGGCTTGATTTAGATAAACCCATACATACGAGCTAGCAAGGCTTGGCTGTCTAGACCTCAAAACGGCCCTCAGCCATGCTGCGCGGTGGTCACCACACGGGTCTGTCGTCTGCGACCCCGGTCAGTTTAAAATATTTTGCCGGCGACGGGCCCTGCATATTGCAGAGCGAACTACTACTTCTCCAGCCTGTAAGTGTGAAGACACTGGCCCAACTGCGCAATGCTCTATTGGCCAAAGCAAAGTACTTTCGTCCGGAGCACCGATTTCGTTCCCTATCAGGAGAATTGGTCCCAATCGAATTGGAGCCATGTCTGGCCTTTAACTGCGTGCTGCGCAGTACTAATAGCGTGTTTGTGATTGGAGATGGCGATAATATTGGTAAGGTTGCCGATTTTCGAAGTAGTAAATTGATTTGGTATTTAGATATTCGGCAGACGATTTGAATTTGCTATAATCGTCAGACTGCGACAGTCTGGAGGTCGGCCTGGTGCTGACTTCGCCAATTGATGGCAATGAGCTGCCAGTCGGTTTTGTCGACGCCTCGCCCCGAGACAGTCTGGAACAACTGCGCAAGCGGGCGGCCGTCTTCCTGCCGCTGCTTGCTGGCTGCGAGTTCCTTTTTCTGAATAGGCGCGGCTGGCCAGTCAGCGAGCTGTACGAGGCGCGGCTTCGCGTTCACGATGTCGTCGATCATCGGAGAAGCGTGGCCGTCACGCCGTTGAGCCGAATGCAGGTAGGAATAGGGATTTAGAAGGCTGTATTAGCTGGGATTAGCGATTGGGATTATCTATAGTTAGGGATCAGTATCAGCTGGGATTAGTGATTGGGATTATCTATAGTTAGGGATCAGTATCAGCTGGGATTAGTGATTGGGATTATCTATAGTTAGGGATCAGTATCAGCTGGGATTAGTGATTGGGATTATCTCTAGTTAGTATCAGCTGGGATTAGTGATTGGGATTATCTGTAGTTAGTATCAGCTGGGATTAGTGATTGGGATTATCTATAGTTAGGGACCAGAATTAGCTGGGATTAGTGATTGGGATTATCTATACTTAGGGACCAGAATTAGCTGGGATTAGTGATTGGGATTATCTATAGTTAGGGATCAGCATCGGCTAGGATTAGTGATAGGGATTAGCGATTGGTATTATCAATGGTTATGGATTATGGATCGGGATTATTTGTGATTTGGTATGGTGCCTAACTAGGATTAGGTGTGGATATTAAACAGTTGTTTCTAAAGTATAATTCTGTTATAGGCGGATGTCCGCCTCCTTGCCGGTGCCACCTCCGTCACCGTAGCTGGTGCTAGCGCCGCGGCAGCAGCGGCAGCCTCTTCCTCGCTAGCATCCGCCCTGATCCCGTCAACGCGTACGCCAGCCCAGCAGCCCGTTGCCCAGACTCCGATGCAGCCCACCCAGCCAGTGCCGGTGCCAAACCGGCCGCACAGCTCTGCCGCGGCAGCCGCTGCAACGAACGGCGACTTGCCGTCAACCGTCTCTGGCGGCAAGCGCCACCTGGACCAGCTGCTTGGCGACGCCGACCTGCTGCAGGGCCGCCACCCGGGCCGCTCGGCAGCCAAGGATATGCTAATTAGCTACGTCAGGGCGGAGGCCGCTCACGTGGCCGTGGTGCTCAAGGAGAAGCTTACAGCTCTCGGCTGCTCTGTGTTTCTGGTGGGTGATACAGTGCTATTGGAATGGAGATTCTGGATTTTTATTTGGTTAGCTAATTAGCTAAATCCGAAAAATGGCGAAAATAATAGACTTTGAATTGGCGCTTCTCAGGACGTTGACGAGATCGCCCTGGGCTCAGACTGGCAGGACGCCTTAAACGACGCCGTCGCTGCCACAGAGATCTTTATTCCCCTGGTGACGCCGCGTTACGGTGCCACTCAGTGGACTAATCGGGAGGTGAAGCTGGCGGACGTGCTGGGGAAAGAGATTCTGCCAATCAGTTTCATTGCCGACTGGCCGCCAAGGTGTTTGGCTATTCAGTTTGCTACCACACAGTTTGTGCCATGGACTGGCGCCTGTGAGTATTGCCGCGACTGATTCTGACTGCGTTTCGGGATACTCTAGGTCGGTCTGCTCAGGGACTCTGTGTCAGGCTACTCAGGGACTGTGTCAGGCTACTCAGGGACTCTGTGTCAGGCTGCTCAGGGACTCTGTGTCAGGCTGCTCAGGGACTCTGTGTCAGGCTGCTCAGGGACTCTGTGTCAGGCTGCTCAGGGACTCTGTGTCAGGCTGCTCAGGGACTGTGTCAGGCTACTCAGGGACTCTGTGTCAGGCTGCTCAGGGACTCTGTGTCAGGCTGCTCAGGGACTCTGTGTCAGGCTGCTCAGGGACTCTGTGTCAGGCTGCTCAGGGACTCTGTGTCAGGCTGCTCAGGGACTCTGTGTAAGGCTACTCAGGGACTCTGTCAGGGTACTCAGGGACTCTGTGTCAGGCTACTCAGGGACTCTGTGTAAGGCTACTCAGGGACTCTGTCAGGGTACTCAGGGACTGTGTCAGGCTACTCAGGGACTCTGTGTAAGGCTACTCAGGGACTCTGTCAGGGTACTCAGGGACTGTGTCAGGCTACTCAGGGACTCTGTGTAAGGCTACTCAGGGACTCTGTGTAAGGCTACTCAGGGACTCTGTGTAAGGCTACTCAGGGACTCTGTGTAAGGCTACTCAGGGACTCTGTCAGGGTACTCAGGGACTCTGTGTAAGGATGCTCAGGGACTGTCAGGCTACTCAGGTATTCTGTGTTTTGATACATTGACTTAATATCATGCTTGGCTATCTGAAATGCACAATGCTGCTGGTATTATTGAAAGTAATTTAATAATTTAACATTAAAAGTAAAATTCAAATTGGCAAGCAACATTGCCAGTTGCTGAAATTAAACACATATTTGGTTCAACAAGCCCAGTAATTGGGGGTCGATCAGGTGTGCCTGCTGGCCAAATTATTGAATATAATTAGTATTTTTGACTAGCAGGGTGCCGCTTATCAGGTGCTCCAGCGGCGCCAGGTGCCTGCAACTGTGGGCATGCACGGTGCTAATGCACAAGTTGGCGTTTGTTTGTGCACTAGGTATTCGGTTGTCATGTGAACGCGTGCTGCGAAAGCTAAATACACGTAACTTAATGTAGCTTTTTGTGCTTCGAATTTTTTTTCAACTTCAGTTTGCAAGTTTGCACTGTCTTGTCGCGTTTCACTTCGGTTTCACTTCGCTATATACGCTGGCTTATTTTCTATATATGAAAAACTTTGATCAAACTCCCCTGCCTGTGTAGGTCCTCTGCCGTACACCATTTGTGTCTGCCCTAGCGTACACTCTTTGTGACTGTGGTTCCTTTCCTCTGCCGTACACCATTTGTGTCTGCCCTAGCGTACACTCTTTGTGACTTTGTGGTTCCTTTCCTCTGCCGTACACCATTTGTGTCTGCCCTAGCGTACACTCTTTGTGACTTTGTGGTTCCTTTCCTCTGCCGTACACCATTTGTGTCTGCCCTAACGTACACCCTTTGTGGCTGCTCAAACGTACACCTTTTGTGGCTGCCCTAACGTACACCCTTTGCGACTGCCCTAACGTACATCCTTTGTGGCTGCTCAAACGTACACCCTTTGTGGCTGCTCAAACGTACACCCTTTGTGGCTGCCCTAACGTACATCCTTTGTGGCTGCTCAAACGTACACCCTTTGTGGCTGCCCTAACGTACACCCTTTGCGGCTTCCCTAACGTACACACTTTGTGGTTCCTCTGCCGTACACCTTTTGTGGGTCCCTGGCCTGTGCAGCTCCTCTGCTATACACCCTTGGTGGATTCTCTGCCGTAAATTTTTTGTGGGTCCCCTGCTGTACAGCCTGGATGGGTTCTCTTGCCTTGCAAGCTCTGGTTGTGTTCTATTCCAACTTTTACCCTTCCGTCCCGCAGACGACATCGAGTCCAGCAACATCAACGAAGAGGCCGGCCGCGTGGCCGAAGAGATTCGGCGTCAATTTGACGCCAGCAAGCGCCGGCCGCCGGCCTCCCAAGCGGACGAAATTGGACAGATGCGACCTCCTGTGAGTTTGGCTTGTGGGGTCTAGGCCTGGCGTCATGGCAACTTGTAACACATTTTGCTAGCTAGAAAATGTTCTATTCGATTTCAGAGCTTTAAACGAAAGCCGACATTCCTGTCAATCATGTCGCGCAAGTCAATCAAGTTCCGTCAGTCCAGAGAGCTGGAGCTATTCAACGGCGATCAGCGCCAGCAGCTGCTGCCGCACGAGCAGCACGAGCAGGAGCAGCAGCAGCAGCAGCAGCAACAACAAAGGAAGCAATCGCTACAGCAGCTGCACAAACAGCAGACTTTGCAGACTGTGCAGTCCAGCCTCGACGAGGACGAGGCCGTGTACAGGGCGTTGATGAGTCATCGCCGGGTGGTTGTGAGCCACCACGCCGACGACTCGGCCAAGGCTGACCAACTGCGCTCAGCTCTGCTAATCCAGTGGCTTCAAAGTCTCTGTGTTTGTCATCAGCCAATCAAGTTTTCGCTTCTCCGCTGAAGCCGGCTCTGGAGGCGGCGGCTCCCAGGAGGACCGTTAAAACTCCCGAAGCTGCTGCGGCTGCTGCGGCTGCTGCGGCAGCCGGGGAACCAGCCGGTAGCAGTCAGGGCAGTGCGATTGGACTGAGGCGTGAGTTGTGCAGTTTGAGCTGATTTATTCACTGGTGGGTAGGGGAAGAAGAGTGAAGGAAGGTAGGAGGTAGTAAGTAGGTGAGTAAGTAAGGGGTTAGGGGAGTAAGGAGGCTAAAAGAGTATCTGAGTAAGGAGGGTAGCGGAGCTCGTGAGTACGGTAGGAGGGTAGGGGAGCTCGTGAGTAAGGTAGGAGGGTAGGGGAGCTCGTGAGTAAGGTAGGAGGGTAGGGGAGCTCGTGAGTAAGGTAGGAGGGTAGGGGAGCTCGTGAGTAAGGTAGGAGGGTAGGGGAGCTCGTGAGTAAGGTAGGAGGGTAGGGGAGCTCGTGAGTAAGGTAGGAGGGTAGGGGAGCTCGTGAGTAAGGTAGGAGGGTAGGGGAGCTCGTGAGTAAGGTAGGAGGGTAGGGGAGCTCGTGAGTAAGGTAGGAGGGTAGGGGAGCTCGTGAGTACGGTAGGAGGGTAGGGGAGCTCGTGAGTAAGGTAGGAGGGTAGGGGAGCTCGTGAGTAAGGTAGGAGGGTAGGGGAGCTCGTGAGTAAGGTAGGAGGGTAGGGGAGCTCGTGAGTAAGGTAGGAGGGTAGGGGAGCTCGTGAGTAAGGTAGGAGGGTAGGGGAGCTCGTGAGTAAGGTAGGAGGGTAGGGGAGCTCGTGAGTAAGGTAGGAGGGTAGGGGAGCTCGTGAGTACGGTAGGAGGGTAGGGGAGCTCGTGAGTAAGGTAGGAGGGTAGGGGAGCTCGTGAGTAAGGTAGGAGGGTAGGGGAGCTCGTGAGTAAGGTAGGAGGGTAGGGGAGCTCGTGAGTAAGGTAGGAGGGTAGGGGAGCTCGTGAGTAAGGTAGGAGGGTAGGGGAGCTCGTGAGTAAGGTAGGAGGGTAGGGGAGCTCGTGAGTAAGGTAGGAGGGTAGGGGAGCTCGTGGGTAAGGTAGGAGGGTAGGGGAGCTCGTGAGTAAGGTAGGAGGGTAGGGGAGCTCGTGGGTAAGGTAGGAGGGTAGGGGAGCTCGTGAGTAAGGTAGGAGGGTAGGGGAGCTCGTGGGTAAGGTAGGAGAGTTGTTAGTGCACGAGCAGATCTATGAATATTTGCGTCTTCAAATGCCAACCAACTGTTTCACGGGGTGCCCAGGCTTCGGCTCCCGCGAGACTCTGATCCTGGGCGACGAGCTGGACACCTGCTCCTATTCTTCAACTGAACAGACGCCCGACGAGTCTCGCGAAGGCCTGCTGGACTTTCAGGCCAAGGCTGACTCAGCCGGTGCCGCCGTCTTCATCGTGTCGGACAGTTTCTTGACTTCTCGCTGCTCTAGAAATCATGTGAGTTCTCTTGCTTTGCTACTCATTTTTGGAGCTAACAGTAGTATGATGTGCGCATTTTGTTACTTTAAAATAAATCGCTACAAATTCTGTTGCCAGATATTCTACTGCGAACAGCGGAAGCACATTGTGCCGGTGCTGTGCGGCAATGTGCAGCTGCCCATGTGGCTCAGGATGCTGCTGGAGGGCAACAGCACTGTTGTGAGTTGTTTGATGGCGCGGGCCTTATTGGTGTTCGCAAATCTTCTGGTGCAGCGAGTCTTGATTCTTAATTTCCCTGGCTTCCCATTGTGGGATTCTTGATTCTGAACTCTCCGAGCTTCCCATTGTGGGATTCTTGATTCTGAACTCCCCAAGCTTCCCATTGTGGGATTCTTGATTCTGAACTCCCCAAGCTTCCCATTGTGGGATTCTTGATTCTGAACTCCCCAAGCTTCCCATTGTGGGATTCTTGATTCTGAACTCCCCAAGCTTCCCATTGTGGGATTCTTGATTCTGAACTCCCCAAGCTTCCCATTGTGGGATTCTTGATTCTGAACTCCCCAAGCTTCCCATTGTGGGATTCTTGATTCTGAACTCCCCAAGCTTCCCATTGTGGGATTCTTGATTCTGAACTCCCCAAGCTTCCCATTGTGGGATTCTTGATTCTGAACTCCCCAAGCTTCCCATTGTGGGATCCTTGATTCTGAACTCCCCAAGCTTCCCATTGTGGGATTCTTGATTCTGAACTCTCCAAGCTTCCCATTGTGGGATCCTTGATTTTGAACTCTCCGAGCTTCCCATTGTGAGATTCTTGATTCTGAACTCCCCAAGCTTCCCATTGTGGGATTCTTGATTCTGAACTCCCCAAGCTTCCCATTGTGGGATCCTTGATTTTGAACTCTCTGAGCTTCCCATTCTAGTATCTTTACATAGAAAATCCTCATCCCTCCATATCGGGATTGCGGATTTAAAAAATCCCAAATCCTCGTACCCCCTTCCGCCGCAGAGCTCGGACCAGCCCAGCTGGCCGGAAGAGGTGGCGGGCCACCTGGAGACCATATTCGATCCGAACACGATGGCCTACATGCACAAGGCCAAAGCGCTTAACTTTCGCATTGACAAGCTGGCCCAGATGGTGAAATCGCATCTGCCAACCAACAAGCTGCTAGTGTACGTGTGCCGCAGCAAGCGCCTGTCAAACAGGTGCACCGAGTCGGTCTGCCGAACCCTAGGCGAAGCACTGGCCCAGCTGGACTGGATCGGCCTGGTGACCGGCGGCGGCCCCGGCGCCGACCAGCTCGTGTCGCGCCAGTTCAGCGAGAGCCGGCGCCGTCTGGGCCAATCGGAGGACACGTGGCACCTTCTCCACGACAGCTCCAAATTGGTTGTCGCAACCGACGTCGTCAAGGAACTGGCCGCGACCGCGCCAAAGTCGCCAAACAGTCCGCCAGCGTTTGGCAAAAGTTTAGTGTGCGGCGATTCGGCCACAGAGCGATTGCAGATCGCCGCCAACGTGTGCAGCCTCTGTTTGCTAATTGAGGGCGGCGTTAAATCGGCCGAAGAGGCCGACCAGTTCATGTGGCAAGACAAAGTTGTGCTGCCATTGAAATGCCTAGGCGGCGTTGCGGCCAGCTATTATGAGGAGGGCGAGCGCCGGTTTGAGGTGATTATTTTGAATTTCTAATAATTTTAATTCTAATAATTTTTGAATTTTTTGCTTAAAATGCCGTTTTGTCTACTGTCGTACTTTATCAGTAGTCTGTTTGGAGTTTTTCGTAACTTAAAAATCATGTTAATAGCTACTCAACGCGTCCAAAATTCAGTAGTCTAATAGGGATATTAATTTCTCGCATCGCGCAGGTTCCGCCCGGCGTCAGTCAGCGTCTATGGGCCAAATTGGCCGTCCCGCTGGACTGCACCAACTACACGGCCAAGAATTTGGTGGACAATGTCATCCGCATCATACAGAGCCTTCGCGGCTACGAGAAACGAGCGGCGGCTCAACAGCGTCCGGGAGGATATCTCTGCCGGCTTAGAGGGCCCACGTGACCTGTTGTGATTGGACGGGGGGTTGGCTAACATTGTTTCCGGATTTTGTTTCTTTAGGTTCGATTAAAAAAACTGCTTGTAAATTTAATAATTTTGTTTCGCCTATTCCGGTATTCAACTGATCAAAGGCCTCTTGTGTGCACTATTGTGTACGTCTGATACACATTGATGCATTTTGGGTGCTAAACTATCTCTTACGGAATCTAAATTAACAGGTTCCATATATATGCAAGTTGCTGATCCATTAATACTGCTGGTGACGACAATCACCTATGTACAGTGTGTTCTTCCGTGCCTGCTAAATCACCTTTTTTGTTATTGTTTGTTTGATTTTTTGTGGTTAGAGAATTTTTTCTGCCTTTTAATTTCTTCATTTGGAGCTCAATAAACTGTTGGTACCTGCTTCACCTGGCGTCGTTTTCAACATTTTTGATTGAGCAATTCCATACATCTTTTTAGCCATTATAGTGTATTTATCTATTCTTTCGCCTCAATGTCTTCTAGTCTGTGTGTGTGCATCGAAATCTTATCTATCTATCTATCTGTCTATCTATCTATCTATCTATCTATCTGTCTATCTATCTATCTATCTATCTATCTATCTATCTATCTATCTATCTATCTATCTATCTATCTATCTATCTATCTATCTATCTATCTATCTATCTATCTACCTGTCTATCTATCTATCTATCTATCTAGCTATCTATCTATCTATCTATCTATCTATCTATCTATCTACCTGTCTATCTATCTATCTATCTATCTATCTATCTATCTATCTATCTATCTATCTATCTACCTGTCTATCTATCTATCTATCTATCTATCTATCTACGAGTATCTATCTATCTATCTATCTATCTATCTATCTATCTATCTATCTATCTATCTATCTATCTACCTGTCTATCTATCTATCTATCTAGCTATCTATCTATCTATCTATCTATCTATCTATCTATCTACCTGTCTATCTATCTATCTATCTATCTATCTATCTATCTATCTATCTATCTATCTATCTATCTATCTATCTATCTATCTATCTATCTATCTATCTATCTATCTATCTATCTATCCAATCTCTGTACATGCCAGTTGTAGATCAGCAGCTGCAGCAAGCCAGCTCTCACGCAAGCTGCCCGTTGATTAGCTTCCCAATTGCGGCCAGCTCACTCAGTCTATTGAAAGTTGAAAGCGGGACAGAGCGCATAGAGCTGCAGCTGGTGATTCGCGTGCGGAACGCTTGGCTCCGCACTGTGCCCTCAACGCTTCCAACGTCCCCTTTGATCTGATAAATTGGCCTCGCAGCGGCCTATGCGAGCTTCATCTTAATTACTCGCTGAGTTGCTTTGCCGGCAGATGTCAATTTTCTTAATAGCTATGTACTTTAATTTCGAAATCTGCTTTGATTTCTCTTCTCCATTTTATATGCTGCTAGTTTTTTATGTTCTACTGGTTAAAGCTCAGATGTTGGGATCTTGCTTGCGAAATAGAATAAGCTAAGAATATTCTGCATTCTTCAAGACTGAGGAGCTAGGATTTCGATCTGGGATCATCATGCAATGCCGGAGAACAGCGATTTGGGATCAGTATTCAAGGCTTGAGAATCTGGGATCAACAGGCAATGCTGGAGAACCGGGGATGGGATCTGGGATCATTATGCAAGGTTGGGGAACCGGGTAGGGGATCTGGGATCATTATGCAAGGCTGGAGAACTGGGTTTGGGATCTGGAATCGTAAAAAAATTTGGGTAATGGATAATGGGAGCTGATCAAAAGTCGAAAAATTTGATGGAATCGGACTGTAGGATTTTACAAGCATCCTTTTTTGGACCAGTCCTAGCGCATAAATCTTGGGGGAAAAAATTTGCTCGCCCAGCTTATCGTGAATGGGGGAGGTTGGGGATATTTTCCCCCGCGTCACGCGGACGCATTGGCATGCCCCAGTTTTATATATTATTATGATCTCCGGGAGATACTTGAGAGCCCGACTATGAGCTGCTTGGGGATTGCCCGTGGGACTGGGCCGCTTCATCTTGCCCAGTTTGAGAAGGGACTGGGGGGAGAGTTAGGAGTTATTTGGGATGGGGGCGGAAGATTTCTGATCCCATCGTTTCTTCTATCCTCCCATCTGCCCAGCCCATTCTCTCCCTGCTGCTTTTTTATCCTCATTCTCTGCGGCTGGCACACTCTCCCAAACAGACCCGCCCTCATCCCGCAAATCCCCGGCTCTGGCCCAGCCTCTCGCGGCCCAACATCAGGACTCAGTTTGGCTATTTCCCACCGCCTTGTTTGCCTCGTTTCGCCAACAACTATCGAAAGCAGATGGCGTACTGGGGGGGGGGGATTTGGCATGCGAGCTCTCTCTTTAGGGAGTTGAAATTTTGTTGTTTAAATCCATCGATATTGACGCAGTGGAGTCGGATTACTGAGCCAGTTTCTGCTTTCTCTGCCTTTTTAAAAGCAAGAGTTTCCCGAGCTCTTTCTGCTCGCATTCTGGCTTGCCAATTCTGATGGAACAGGGCTTGAGATTTAAAAAAAAGTGGGATGAAAAAAACTACGAGCGTAAATAGGAGGAGTTGAGGGAGTGAAGAAAATAGGCACGAAAAGGGAAGGTAAGAGGAGAGGAGACAAAAGCAGAAGGACAAGGAGAGATAAAGAAATGGAAGGGAGAAGGAGATGAGGAAGAGGGAGATTGGGAAAAGAGAGTAAGAGAGAGAAGGAGAGGGAGAGAGGGGAGATAAGGGTAGAGAGAGATAGACAGACGTGAGGAAAGGTAGAGATGAGAAGAAAAGGAGAAATGGGATGAGAGGGAGAGATGGGAGGAGAGGGAGAGATGGGAGGAGAGGGAGAGATGGGATGAGAGGGAGAGATGGGAGGAGAGGGAGAGATGGGAGGAGAGGGAGAGATGGGAGGAGAGGGAGAGATGGGAGGAGAGGGAGAGATGGGAGGAGAGGGAGAGATGGGAGGAGAGGGAGAGATGGGAGGAGAGGGAGAGATGGGAGGAGAGGGTGACGTGGAAGGAGAGGGAGAGATGGGAGGAGAGGGAGAGATGGGAGGAGAGGGAGAGATGGGAGGAGAGGGAGAGATGGGAGGAGAGGGAGAGATGGGAGGAGAGGGAGAGATGGGAGGAGAGGGTGACGTGGAAGGAGAGGGAGAGATGGGAGGAGAGGGAGAGATGGGAGGAGAGGGAGAGATGGGATGAGAGGGAGAGATGGGATGAGAGGGAGAGATGGGAGGAGAGGGAGAGATGGGAGGAGAGGGAGAGATGGGATGAGAGGGAGAGATGGGAGGAGAGGGAGAGATGGGAGGAGAGGGAGAGATGGGAGGAGAGGGAGAGATGGGATGAGAGGGAGAGATGGGATGAGAGGGAGAGATGGGAGGAGAGGGAGAGATGGGAGGAGAGGGAGAGATGGGAGGAGAGGGAGAGATGGGAGGAGAGGGAGAGATGGGAGGAGAGGGAGAGATGGGAGGAGAGGGAGAGATGGGAGGAGAGGGTGACGTGGAAGGAGAGGGAGAGATGGGAGGAGAGGGAGAGATGGGAGGAGAGGGAGAGATGGGATGAGAGGGAGAGATGGGATGAGAGGGAGAGATGGGAGGAGAGGGAGAGATGGGAGGAGAGGGAGAGATGGGAGGAGAGGGAGAGATGGGATGAGAGGGAGAGATGGGAGGAGAGGGAGAGATGGGAGGAGAGGGAGAGATGGGAGGAGAGGGAGAGATGGGAGGAGAGGGTGACGTGGAAGGAGAGGGAGAGATGGGAGGAGAGGGAGAGATGGGAGGAGAGGGAGAGATGGGAGGAGAGGGAGAGATGGGAGGAAGAGGGTGACATGGGAGAGTTAGAATTAGGAGATTTAACGAAAAAAGGAAAGAATGGATAGAGAAGACTCAGAAAAACAGGAGAGAGGCGGAGTTGAAATGAGAAGAGACAAGGCGGGAAAGAGAGGCTTAAGTAGGAAATGCACCTGCGAAGAAAATAGGGGAAGAGTGACTCTGAAAAAGCGGAGCTCTATTAGAAGCAGCAGACAAGTGCGCAAATAGCAAGACAGGAAAGCAGAAACTAAAAACATTCGCCGGAAATGAAATGTTAAACAAAAAATTGCAACAATTGAAAAGCGCGCCGCCCTGGACGACAAACAAATTCGTCAAGATTTGGGTGCACCAACCCAGGCGGCCGCCCTAGCACCCACCCTGACAGCCAGTTGTTGTTGTTTTGCGAACCAGCGGGGTGACGGAGTCACTCGGAAAAAAGGCAAAGAAAAGGAATTAATTCGCCGCCAGAAGCAGACAGGTTCTGCCGAAGCAGAGCAAAGCCAGTGCAGTCCAGGTGCCGCCAGTCAGCAAACTGCGCCCCGTGGCATTTTCGTCCAAGCAAGCTAAATTTTTCCACCGGACTTGATCACCTTTGCCAGCCCCCATGCCATGCCCCCAAGGTGGCGGCCTGTGCCAGACGCGCAGGGCTGTGTGATTAATTTCGCTCCTGCTATGTGCCGAAAGAGCAAAATTAGCTTCGTTGTCGATATTGAAACACACCGGCGCCTTGTTCCTGCGCTGCACCTTGAGGGCACTGCCAAGCCAGCTGAGCCATCGCAACCTGCACCTCCTCCTGTATCAATCTCTCTCTTCCTTCTCTCTTCCCTCTCTACTCTCTGTATCTACCTTCCTCCCGTCATTACCTCGTGTCCACGTCCCTCTCCATCCCTTCATTCGCACAATATCCTCCCTATTTCTCTCCTCTTATCTCACTCTCCCCCTTCATTATCACTGTCTCTCCCCCGTTTCCCTTCATTCTCGCTCTCACCCTTCATTATCATTGTCTCTCCCCCGTTTCCCTTCATTCTCGCTCTCACCCTTCATTATCATTGTCTCTCCCTTGTTTCCCTTCATTCTCGCTCTCACCCTTCATTATCATTGTCTCTCCCCCGTTTCCCTTCATTCTCGCTCTCACCCTTCATTATCATTGTCTCTCCCTTGTTTCCCTTCATTCTCGCTCTCACCCTTCATTATCATTGTCTCTCCCCCGTTTCCCTTCATTCTCGCTCTCACCCTTCATTATCATTGTCTCTCCCTTGTTTCCCTTCATTCTCGCTCTCACCCTTCATTATCATTGTCTCTCCCCGTTTCCCTTCATTCTCGCTCTCACCCTTCATTATCATTGTCTCTCCCCGTTTCCCTTCATTCTCGCTCTCACCCTTCATTATCATTGTCTCTCCCCTGTTTCCCTTCATTCTCGCTCTCACCCTTCATTATCATTGTCTCTCCCCCGTTTCCCTTCATTCTCGCTCTCAACCTTCATTATCATTGTCTCTCCCCCGTTTCCCTTCATTCTCGCTCTCACCCTTCATTATCATTGTCTCTCCCCCGTTTCCCTTCATTCTCGCTCTCACCCTTCATTATCATTGTCTCTCCCCGTTTCCCTTCATTCTCGCTCTCACCCTTCATTATCATTGTCTCTCCCCGTTTCCCTTCATTCTCGCTCTCACCCTTCATTATCATTGTCTCTCCCCCGTTTCCCTTCATTCTCGCTCTCACCCTTCATTATCACTGTCTCTCCCCCGTTTCCCTTCATTCTCGCTCTCACCCTTCATTATCATTGTCTCTCCCCGTTTCCCTTCATTCTCGCTCTCACCCTTCATTATCATTGTCTCTCCCCGTTTCCCTTCATTCTCGCTCTCACCCTTCATTATCATTGTCTCTCCCCCGTTTCCCTTCATTCTCGCTCTCACCCTTCATTATCATTGTCTCTCCCCCGTTTCCCTTCATTCTCGCTCTCACCCTTCATTATCACTGTCTCTCCCCCGTTTCCCTTCATTCTCGCTCTCACCCTTCATTATCATTGTCTCTCCCCCGTTTCCCTTCATTCTCGCTCTCACCCTTCATTATCACTGTCTCTCCCCCGTTTCCCTTCATTCTCGCTCTCACCCTTCATTATCATTGTCTCTCCCCCGTTTCCCTTCATTCTTCGCTCTCACCCTTCATTATCATTGTCTCTCCCCCGTTTCCCTTCATTCTCGCTCTCACCCTTCATTATCACTGTCTCTCCCCCGTTTCCCTTCATTCTCGCTCTCACCCTTCATTATCACTGTCTCTCCCCCGTTTCCCTTCATTCTCGCTCTCACCCTTCATTATCATTGTCTCTCCCCCGTTTCCCTTCATTCTCGCTCTCACCCTTCATTATCATTGTCTCTCCCCCGTTTCCCTTCATTCTCGCTCTCACCCTTCATTATCATTGTCTCTCCCCCGTTTCCCTTCATTCTCGCTCTCACCCTTCATTATCACTGTCTCTCCCCCGTTTTCCTTCATTCTCGCTCTCACCCTTCATTATCATTGTCTCTCCCCCGTTTCCCTTCATTCTCGCTCTCACCCTTCATTATCATTGTCTCTCCCCCGTTTCCCTTCATTCTCGCTCTCACCCTTCATTATCACTGTCTCTCCCCCGTTTCCCTTCATTCTCGCTCTCACCCTTCATTATCATTGTCTCTCCCCGTTTCCCTTCATTCTCGCTCTCACCCTTCATTATCATTGTCTCTCCCCGTTTCCCTTCATTCTCGCTCTCACCCTTCATTATCATTGTCTCTCCCCCGTTTCCCTTCATTCTCGCTCTCACCCTTCATTATCATTGTCTCTCCCTTGTTTCCCTTCATTCTCGCTCTCACCCTTCATTATCACTGTCTCTCCCCCGTTTCCCTTCATTCTCGCTCTCACCCTTCATTATCATTGTCTCTCCCCGTTTCCCTTCATTCTCGCTCTCACCCTTCATTATCACTGTCTCTCCCCCGTTTCCCTTCATTCTCGCTCTTTCACTTCATGCTCGGCGGCTCTCCCAATTCCCCATTTATTATTGTATCTCCTGTCCCCTACCAGCGCATCCCTGCTCGAAACCTCATCAGTCCGATTGGCCAGACAGTCTGTCTTTGTCTATCTTTGGATTGCTTTGAACTTTCTCAGTTTTTTAGACCGCCCAATCAATCACCCCAGAGGGTCAGATTTCAAAGCGATCCTCACCTAATCTCAGAATGTTGTGCGTGAGTTGTTTTTCTTCTTTTTTCAAACAGCTCTTTTCCTAGTTGAGCATCGCTGGTTCTCAAATTTCTTAATTTCACGAGTGCCCGCCTGTGCCGGCGTCTCGAACTCGGAGGGAAAATGAACTCGCCCCGTTTTTGGAGAGCCGCCTCTCTGTCTCCCTCCCGAGCCCCCCCTTCCCCCCCCCCTTAGTCTCATCTTCGCCAGCAAGCTGCGGCTGTCCGTCTGTGACACTGGGAAATTATATTTCGGCCGTACAGTCGGTTAGCAGCGCTGCGGGACTGTCGCATAATTTACCAGCCGTCGCAGCTTTGCGAGTCCCTCCTGCCTGCCCCGCGGTCACCAAGAAGCCAATCGACTTTTCCTTATCTGGGCCTTGCAAGACGGCCGCTTCTGCCGGCGGAATTTTACCGAGCCTTTCAAGCGGAAAGCTAACTTCCCCTTAACGTTTCTTTAGGGCAGGTTACTCTGGGGAGGCTGTCGCGTCAATGAGACTTGGGAGGCTGAGATCAATGGCGGGGCTGGGCGGCGTCGGCCAGCACTTGCACCTCATGCTTCATCTGCGCTCTATGATATCCCAGCCTGTTTTGTCTGTCTTCTAGTTAATGCTCTTCTTTTAGTAGCGGCTACTTTTGCTGCTATGATCTGCCCTGCTGATCTCTCTCCCATTCTTCGTGTCTCCCACAATGTAACTCTGCCCGACTAAGACCCTCACCAACTCATCCTCTCCCAAGTCATCGTAGCCCTTTTCTCCTCATTTCACACCACTCAGCTCCATCCATTCTCACCCTTCATTCCCATCTCATAGAATCTCTTTCCCCATCTCACAGAATCACGGGGTGCTTTCACAAGGTCGAAATTTCATAACGTCGAAAGCACCTTTATTCACAAGGTCGAAATTTCACAAGATCGAAATTTCACAACATCGAAAACTCAACTAGCAACTACTTTCACAAGGTCGAAACTTCACAAGGTCGAAATTTCACAACATCGAAAACTTTAGCAAGAGACTTCACAAGGTCGAAATTTCACAAGGTCGAAATTTCACAGCATCGAAAACTCAAATAGCACCTACTTTCATAAGGTCGAAACTTCACAACACCGAAAACTTTAGCAAGAGACTTCATAAGGTCGAAACTTCACAAGGTCGAAATTTCACAACATCGAAAATTTTAGCAAGTAGTTGCTGTTTGAGTTTTCGATTTTGTGAAATTTCGACCTTATGAAGTTTCGACCTTGTGAAAGTAGTTGCTAATTGAGTTTTCGATGTTGTGAAATTTCGACCTTGTGAAGTTTCGACCTTGTGAAGTCTCTTGCTAAAGTTTTCGATGTTGTGAAATTTCGACCTTGTGAAGTTTCGACCTTGTGAAAGTAGTTGCTAGTTGAGTTTTCGATGTTGTGAAATTTCGACCTTGTGAAGTTTCGACCTTGTGAAGTCTTTTGCTAAAGTTTTCGATGTTGTGAAATTTCGACCTTATGAAGTTTCGACCTTATGAAATAATTAGCTTTTCGACGTTGCGAAATTTCGACCTTGTGAAACCCCCCCAGAATCACTCCCCCTGCATCTGACACCTCTCTCTCCATCCTCACCCGTCTCTTTCCATCTCACCTCCCTCCATCTCACTCTGTCTATGCCCATCTCATAGACTCGCTCTCTCCATCTCGTCCATCTGCATCTCCATCTCTCTCCACCAGAAGGGAGGGAGCGAGAAAGAAGAGAAAGGGGGGAGAGACAATGATAATGAAGGGGGAGACAATGATAATAAAGGGAAAGAGCGATAATGAAGGGAAACGGCGAAAGACGATTTCTTATCCCTTATTTCACTCCACTTAACACAACACTTTCCCTTCCTATCTCCCGTCTCTCACTTCATCTCACGCTCTCAGTCTTTATCTTATCCACTCTCTTCAATCTTCATCTCAATTTCTCTCTCTTTATCTCACCAACTCCTTCTCTTCAGTTCACCCACTCTCTCTCTATCTCACCCTCACCTTATCCACTATATGCAAGGCGTGTCTGAGATAACAGATGCATGCAGAGCAACACCCGAATGTCAAATAAATGGAGAAAAAGAAGAAATTAGGGAAGGCCACGAAATGCACTAGTTGAATCGCCCCTAATCACCGAGTAAGACTGACAGCATGATGCCCGATGAAGGACAGAGCCAGGGGCCGGCCTGTCGATCTCTGATTGGTTGGGACTGGAGAGGCGATGCGGGGAAGGCAGGATCTCATGGGATAAAGAAGCTGTCTCTAAAGCGTGTTCGATACCACTGCGAGCATCATTAAGCTAAGATCCGCCAGCTGCCTCAGCAGTTTCCAGCTTTCACATGGCACCCATTGGCACCAATTTCACTGCCCCGTGGAGCAGCGGAAACTCAACTTGGGTGAGTGAACTGACACACTTTTGCCCGGGTTGGCAGCCAAATAGAATTTAATAAAATAAGCTGCTGAAATAGGCTGGAAATTCCTTCATTGGTGAAGGATCGGAATGGACTGCTAATCTACAGCGTGCAGAATGAAGTAAAAGAATGGATTGCTAATCTATAGCCCGCAGATGAAGGAACAGGATGGATTGCTAATCTATAGCCCACGGGTGAAGGAACACAATGGATTGCTAATCTATAGCCTACGGATAAAGGAAAAGAATGGATTGCTAATCTATAGCCTACAGAATGAAGGAACAGAATGGATTGCTAATCTATAGCCTACAGAATGAAGGAACAGAATGGATTGCTAATCTATAGCCTACGGATAAAGGAAAAGAATGGATTGCTAATCTATAGCCTACAGAATGAAGGAACAGAATGGATTGCTAATCTATAGCCTACAGAATGAAGGAACAGAATGGATTGCTAATCTATAGCCTACGGATAAAGGAAAAGAATGGATTGCTAATCTATAGCCTACAGAATGAAGGAACAGAATGGATTGCTAATCTATAGCCTACGGATAAAGGAACAGAATGGATTGCTAATCTATAGCCCACGGGTGAAGGAACAGAATGTATTGCTAATCTATAGAATATTGCCGAAGGATTGCTAATCTACAGCCAATAAAAGAATCCCATAGGAACCCCGGAGAAATCGGGGACACCAATAAACGCAGGCATTTTCAAGCTGAATGATCATGACATTGTATCATTCAGCTTGCCACACTAGTGCAAGTCCAATTTTGAATATTACCGTGGCAAAAGTACACCCACCTGTCTTAAGGAATTCGCACTGTTTTGAAACCGAGAGAGGGATCAGGGACTTTTTTTCCAAACAAAACTTTTTGCGGTACTTTTCCATCTCGCGGTTGGCAGGTGCGGGCGGCTTGATGAGGCGATGAAGAGAGCCCGGGTTGGGCGGGAAGAAAATTTTGGGAGTCTGAGGTGCGTCATCGACATAATCGATCACCGCCCTCGGCACTCGAGCCACTGCCCGCTGCTTTCTGCTTCTGCCGCCCACTGCTGCTCTCTGAATCCCAGCGGTTCACGGATCGATAGCTGCAGAAATTGAAGTGGGATTGAGGAACTCCGCCCTCTCGCCCCTAGAAAATTTCCCAGCATGCAGAGTAGCGGCTACATTCACCCCGCTCCCCATCCCGGATAGTGCGGGTTCCGTGGGACACAGGCTGGCTTGGCTTTCAGCTGCCGGTGCTTGAGACCTCCTCAGCTGGCCACTGACTGTTGTGTGCTCTGTCTGCTGGCTGTGTCTGCTTCTGTCTACTGTGTCTCTTCTGTGTCTGCTGTGTTTCTTCTGTGTCTGCTGTGTTTCTTCTGTGTCTGCTTTGTTTCTTCTGTGTCTGCTTTGTTTCTTCTGTGTCTGCTGTGTTTCTTCTGTGTCTGCTGTGTTTCTTCTGTGTCTGCTGTGTTTCTTCTGTGTCTGCTGTGTTTCTTCTGTGTCTGCTGTATCTGCTGTGTTTCTTCTGTGTCTGTTGGGTTTCTTCTGTGTCCACTCTGTTTCTCCTGTATCTGTTGCTGCGTCTTTCTTGTGTCTGCTCAGTAAACTCTTTCAATCCAGTCGTTTTCTGAAAGTAGTGCTGATAAGATTTTTCGAAAAAAAGTCAGCAAAATTGGGGAACACATCGGCGCTTTGGGTTTGATATGGTGTGGCCATCTGTCGCAGCTCCCTATCCTTGAGAATCCTATATTTTGGCTACAGCAGGAGTCCCTGCAGCTGGAATTTGATGAAGTTTGCCCCCACCCCACGTCCAGCTCCACTGTCCGTCGATCTCGCCTTGACCATGGCAACCAATTCCTCCATCTTGAATTCAATAGCCATCCCAATATGCTAATGAAGCTGCGTCCCGACTAATTCACCGATCCCAATGGTGCAGCGGTCCAGCTGTCTTTCCCAGTGCAAAAAAATGCTGTCCCCTTCTGTGACTTAAATAAGCAAGCCTAATGCTTATAAGAAAGGCGCCCCAACTCCAATTGAAAATATACACAACGCCATGCAAGAGATGGTGACGCTGAGGGGCGAAGCAACAACTGGGGATTGCAAATCGATGCCTGATTATACAGTAGGGGAGAAAACTGATGTTGCTTTCAGCTTCCAAACCGACAAATTGTGAGTAGGATTGACGGTCTTCCTCAATTCAAATTCATTTCGTTTGTGTCTATCATTTTTTTCACCGGGTTTGTTAGCAAGCAATGCAACGAGAGCAGCTGGCTTCATCGTTATCACCAGCAATCATCCTCCATAGCTGGGTGACTTTCTCCAACTTGTATTGGTACGAGCACATCAATCAGTTATTGAGAGAGAGCGACAGGACTGGATGGACGCAGTATAATAGGAAGACTGGCAGAATAGATTGGACAGTTTTCGATCCATTTCCAGGAACTCAAGCTGGACGTCCCAGCGATATTTTTTCTTAATAAATTGAATTCCTGTCCGGAAAAGTGTCTCCCAGATTCGATTTGAATCTAACTGGCCAACTTTGGCTGGAGAGGGAGCTTAAGAGACAGGGCTGAAAACTAATGGCATAGGGGATGTGCTTTTAGTAACCTAGGGTAAGCCAAACTGAAACAAGCAATTTCACTGGCAAAACAAACATTCCGTTAAATAAATAAATAAACACTTCCTGGCGCTCGCTTGCGCACTCACACAACACAGCACAGGAAGCTAAGCCTGTTGTATCTTTATCTCAACGGATATTGCGAGTACATTAGTGTAACTATACTAAATTCGCTGATTCTGCATTAGTTGCTGCTTGTGTTAGATTGAATGCGGCTGCCCCCCTCTCTCTCTCTCTCTCTCTCCATGGGAGTCACAGAGGCGAGTGGGATAGATATGGAAAGATTTGTTTAAAACTGCTCCCTAAAGCTACCATTGGACTGGCCAAATTTTTTTTATTCTGGCGCGCTAATGGAGGTTCTTGGCTGGCCCCGGCCGCCATCCCAGCTTCTGTGTTGACAGCATCCTCTCCATCACTCGCTTCTCGGACGACGGAGGTAAATCCAGGTATGCAGCTGGTCTGTTTTGTTGTTGCATCATTTCAAACAGCTCCCGAACAACTAAACGGCAATGCAACGCAAAGACTGGCCTTCCTAGGATATATGGTGACGGGAAAGGGAAGCGTCCCGATATTTCTCCCCTGTCCTTCCTCTCTGACCACGCTTGTCCAGATTTTTATCCCAAAACTACAGGCGAAAGGTTTTAGCAGGCTTATAATTGGCGGCGACAGGCGGTTCAGGCTGTTAAACCCAAGAAAAAATGTACTTTAACGAGTTTTTCTTAGCAACAGGCGGCTCTTTTCTGTGATTCCCAGTTTCGCGCCAGTCTTTTTTGAATGGCATTTTGAAAGACATTTTTGCATTATTTTTTTAGCCAAGGTTTTCTGCGGATGTATTTTATTCAAAGGGTGGTCTTGCTGGATTTATCGCCCCCCGGAGATTGAGGGAAAACAGCAACATCAGGGGCAGACAGAACACAGCAGACGCCAGGGGGGCAGACAGAACACAGCAGACACAAGGGGGCAGACAGAACACAACAGACACAAGGGGGCAGACAGAACACAGCAGACACAAGGGGGCAGACAGAACACAGCAGACACAAGGGGGCAGACAGAACACAGCAGACACAAGGGGGCAGACAGAACACAGCAGACACAAGGGGGCAGACAGAACACAGCAGACACCAGGGGGGCAGACAGAACACAGCAGACACCAAGGAGGCAGACAGAACACAGCAGACACCAGGGGGGTGGCAGACAGAACACAGCAGACACCAGGGGGCAGACAGAACACAGCAGACACAAGGGGGCAGACAGAACACAGCAGACACCAGGGGGGGAGGCAGACAGAACACAGCAGACACCAGGGGGGTGGCAGACAGAACACAGCAGACACCAGGGGGCAGACAGAACACAGCAGACGCCAGGGGGGCAGACAGAACACAGCAGACACCAGGGGGGGGGTGGCAGACAGAACACAGCAGACACCAGGGGGCAGACAGAACACAGCAGACACAAGGGGGCAGACAGAACACAGCAGACACCAAGGGGGCAGACAGAACACAGCAGACACCAGGGGGGAGGCAGACAGAACACAGCAGACACCAGGGGGGCAGACAGAACACAGCAGACACCAGGGGGCAGACAGAACACAGCAGACACCAGGGGGCAGACAGAACACAGCAGACACCAAGGGGGCAGACAGAACACAGCAGACACCAAGGGGGCAGACAGAACACAGCAGACACCAGGGGGGTGGCAGACAGAACACAGCAGACACCAGGGGGGCAGACAGAACACAGCAGACACCAGGGGGGGTGGCAGACAGAACACAGCAGACACAAGGGGGGCAGACAGAACACAGCAGACACCAGGGGGGCAGACAGGAGACTTCTGTTATACCGGGGCTTATCTCATAATGACGGATGTAACAGCCCAAATTAGCAATAATTTTCTCCCCTATTGCTCCACCCAATTTAGTGGAGTCCAGCTGCATCCTCAACGCCAAAGACAGCAGCGCCGACCTCGTCAACTTGGCGGCACGCAAAGAGTACAAATCAAGCGTCAGCCCATCCGGCCACCCGGCCCCCGCCACCGCCGCCTCCGCAGCCGCCGCCGCCGCCCCAGTACCCGCGACACCCAACTTTCTCATCCAATCGTCTCGGCGGCATTGGCGGCGACAGCGGCGGCGGCGGCGGCTCAGGCGGCGGCTTCAAAGTGGACCGGCCGCTAGCCGGCGTGCTAGTCATCGGCGGCATCCTTCTGTTCGTGAGCATGAGCCTCACGGCGGCCGTCATTGTCTTCTGCAAGAAGAAGAACACGGTGTTCGTCATGCAGAAATGCGAGCAGGACCAGGAGGGTGACGACTCCGATTTGGAATTGGACGACGTGCTGACGGACGCGGATTCCTCGGCGGATTGGCGCGCCGGCGGCGCCGACCCGGCCGGCGGTCGGTACACCCCGCTGGCTCTGAACAGCCTCCCCAAGCTGCTCATCAGCTTTGACAGAGCCAGCGGCCGGCGACTCGTCAGCATGGCGGCCGAGACGTCAGTAGCAGCGGACATCGAAGCTGCGGATGCTTCGACAGGCGGCGGCGTATTCGGGAATCGGTTCGCTGTTGAATGCGGCGACAACAATCAGAAGGAAGAGGAAGACGACAGTGATGAAGAATTCCGCGAGACTGTGGACTGCGGCGGCGGCGGCGGCGGCGGCGGCGGCGGCGGCGGTCCGACAAGGCACTCGCGCCGAACTCGACGCTTCGGCGACGGCATCGGCAGCGATCTGTGCTTGGAGCTGCGTCGGTCAGTCACCGCTGTCGCCGCATCATCCTCGGCGGCAAGCGACGACGAGACGGGGCAGCTGATGGGCAGCGGAAACCTCCCGGAGCCCGCGCAGATTGTGAAAAATTCCCACGCAGAATCCTCGGCATCGGCGGAACCGACTGCACAGCTGGAGGGGGAGGTCAGAGATGCGACAGAAGACGCAGACGGAACTGATGACGAGGATGAAGCTGGCGGCGAGGCTGATGACGAGGCCAAGCCGCTGCGTCAGTTGGTAACTCAGGTGTGACTACCGATATGTTGCGCGAATTACATTTACAGCCGAACGAGGCATTTACCCTTGATGATTAATGCTAATCGAGTAGAGTTGCTACGTGTACATTAACCAGAGCTTCATCCCAGATTGACACTGAAGCCTTAATTGATTTATTGCCGTAAACAGGTTGTCAATTAATTGTCAATAACTTTTATAAGACCGAATGCCGCAATAGTTTTTAACTTTTGACTAAAATTCGGAACGTACTATAGACGCATGCTATATATTTTTACTGTACAAGGCAATAGTCTCTCTCTCTTCTTGTTTCAATTTTTAAACAATATTTTACGAGCTAACTGGGCAATTTGCATGTAAAACATAAGTGATAGAATAGAGTAAAAGTTAAAAATGATCAATATAAAATAGACTACATCACGCAGTTGCAAATAAAATATTAATTTCAGTTAACTACTTGCAAATGGCACCGCATCAAACTTTACACTAGCAACATCAATTCTTAAATTTCTACAGATTACAACGACAAAATTCAAATAAAACGAGTTTTAAGACAAATCAATTAAAAATGCATTCAAAAAGCGCCTTACACTACTTAGGAGCGCTAAAATCAGTTGGGCAGTAGCACAATTGGCGCATTATTGTCTAAAAGATAATATTAAAAATAACAAGGGGACAAAATCAGCGCCTGGCCGGGTCCGGCGACAAGCAGCGCATCGGATAGTCGAACAGGCGGCCAAACACTGGCGAGGAGATCAACGGCGAGGACGCCTGGGTCGCCGGCGGCTGGGCCGTTGGCAGGCCGCCGTTGGTCCGATTAAATCGGCGAATCAGCCGGCGCCGTTTAGCCGAGTCCGGCATCGCCTGGACGGTGGCGTACAGGGCGGCCACCTGCGACCGGGTGAAAGCTTCGGTGGTTGCGGCCGCTGCCGCGTCGCCGGATAAGTTTCTGACGACAGCGGGCGAGGACTCGGCGAAGCGAACCGACAAGCTGGGCATCGGCATTGCCGCTTCGTCGGGCGCATCGACGGCGCCCCGTCGGAGTAGCCGGATGATGCCGTTAGCGTCCTGGGCAACGCTCTCGGGCACCTGCAGTAAAGGTGGGATTGGGATGTTTCTCATAAATGTTTTTTAACTAAGCGACAGCCACATGAAAAATCCAGAAACCAGAAGCACCATAATCAAGCGGGCCTACTAACAGTAGTGCAATAAGAAAAACACTTGCCTCCATGACTTCCTCGGCGTGTCGGATCACGAAGGCGAGGAGGGAGTTGAACTTGGCGGCCAGGTTGCGGGTCCCCGCCTCTGGCGACGGGTAGAACAGCGCCGGGCCGAACACGGTGCCCAGACTCTCCGGCGTCATTCGGGACGCCGCGTCGGTGGCATCAGCGACGCGGGCTAGCAGAGCCAAGAGGCGACCGAGCAGGGTGCGCCTGTCCTCAGGCAGCAGCTGCACCAGCAGGCGCAGAGCTTTCAACCGGCGGGCGGTCAGGACTGCCGACAGGGCGTCGTCGCTGTCAAGCAGATCGACGCTTGAGTTGTTGTCGACGCCGGCAGAGTGAGGTGCGCTGAGGTGGGCCACCTGTTTTTGGTGCATCATTAACGCAGGGAAAACCGATTTAGAAATTGAATTCGATTATTAGCATGGGAAAACTGGGATTTAGGGAATCGATCTCAATTATTTGTGTTGAGGAAAACTGGAATTTGAGGATTCGAGAGCCATAAGGAGACTCTAAGGCCTTTCAAAATCGGGGATTCGATGACTGTAATCTAGACACAGTGCATCTAGACACAGCAACTGCATAGCAACTGGGAAGTGAGATTGGTCTGGGAAACCAGCGGATAATCACCAGAAATTCACCTGCTGGAAGTAGTGGAGCAGTCGGTGAGTGAGCAGCGGCTCGGACAATCTGGCCAAGCTGGCCTTCAATGCTCCAGCCAAATCGTGCGCCGACCAGCCGCAGACATCGCCGTCATCTGTGTCCGCCTTGTCCTGGACAGCGAGCAGTTGAATGCCGTCTAGAAGACGGCGCTGACGCGAGGCGGAGCCGCACTTGCGAAACAGGCCTTCAACTTGTTCAATGTCGGGCCAGCTGGCTAGGTAAGTCAGTAGGCGGTCCACCACAGCCAGATCGCCGATGCTGGAGGCTGGGGAGGCTGCAGAACAGCGGGGGGCAGTTAAGTAGCGCTATAGATTGCATTGAATGCGATGGTTGGTTGGGACTGGCATCTAATGGGAGAGGATCTGGATGTAATGGGAGACAATCGGGATCTAATGGAAGAGGATCGGGATGCAATGGGAGAGGATCGGGATCTAATGGAAGAGAATCGGGATCTAATGGGAGAGGATCGGGATCTAATGGGAGAGGATCGGGATCTAATGGGAGAGGATCGGGATCTAATGGGACAGGATCGGGATGCAATGGGAGAGGATCGGGATGCAATGGGAGAGGATCAGGATCTAATGGAAGCGAAGTGGGGATTTACTAGGAAGGGGCCACTATTCGAATTCCCATGTAGAGGTCTAATTGCAGAGGTCGCATAGTTACTCACCAACTGCAGCTTCAGGCCTTCCACCCTGCATCCGCTTCAGCTTCATGCTATCTCTGGCCCGCTGCCAAAGCCACTGGCTCGATGGTCTGTCCATAGACTCGTCATCCTCGCCGTCATCAAGAAAGTCGGTGGGCACGTCGATGACAAACGACAGGTGAACTTTGCACAGTTCAACGAATCGTCTCGGCAGAAGGCTTCGCAACAGATTGAAGCTTCGCAGCGAAGACGGCGACGCGGCTGGACGAGCCATGGCCGCTGCTAGCTGCTTCAGTCGGCGGGCTTGCTGCGGTGGCGGAGCCTGGCTTCCTGGTTCTGCCCGACCCTGAGCATCGTTGGTGGACGCGGCGATGTCAGTTCTGTCGCAGAAGCTTTTGGCTACTGAACCGCCGCTGCTTCGACTCCTACGGCGTCGGGCTGACGACGAGCAGGACGCTAGTGCTGTCGGCCGAAGCGGAGGCGCAGGAGTGGCCAGTCTGTTGTTCACTAGTGGCATTTCTGGCTACTTGGCTCTCTGTGATTTTCTAAACAATTTAGATATAGTCAGTTCTACTGATATTCAGAGTACAGTCGAAATTCAGGGTTTAATATAGTCCGGCGCAACAATCGCAAGTGTGAAACTCAAATTGGTTGGCCCACTGAATGAACATCAACCCCGCCACCCCACGGTTCAGTTTCAGCCAATAGGAACGCGCTCTAAGCCCACGCCCTCTGGATGGTTAGGTGAGCGAGGGTGGAAGAGTTGAAAAGTCTTTATCACCTCGTTTTACTTCTACATTATTTTTGTTTATCTTTGAGCGCCAGTAATGAACTGACATTGACAACCCCTCAGGCGATCAATCAGGAGGCAAGGCTGGGAGGGAAAAGGGGTATTATCTCTAGCGCCAGGAAAACGATGGACTAAGATAGCACCTATTTTGCGATGTCTCGAGGGGAATACGCTAAAAACTCGTTGCTAGGGTATACAGTGTTTATGTTGCTTGAATTCGTATTCTAAGCTATTTGAAAGATAATAGACTACCGCATTGGACTTGTTAGAGGCAATTTTCGACCACTTATTTGAGTATTTTGCCTTTCAGTTGGATACTAAATTGCCGACGGCACTTATGTAGTGTCTGATGCTTATGCTCGCATGGGATTGTGAAGCCAAACAAATTTTCACCTGAAAGGAACATTCGCTTTTAGCTCGTATACAACTTTATCATTCCTCATAATTGTAACTTTAACTAACTTTAACTTTAACGAGCCATGCAGGATGTTGTTGCAGGGTAGGGAGTGTCAAGAGCTCTCGTGAAGCCAGAGCCAAAGCTTCAATTTTGCAATTGTCTCCATTATTTAATAAAACATGAAAACAACCGTATAAGGAAGTTTTTTGTCGGCCGTCTAGGGGTGATGATGATCCCAATCCATTCTACACATCTCATTGCGATTCTGATTAATGCAATCATTCACTTCCCTTTTAATCCCACTAATTTAATCGCAGGCCTTTTTAAAATAAATTATAAAGTTGCATAAAATACGCAGCATAATGTATTAAGCTGCTATAAAATTAACATGTTTAAAGATGTCAGAAAGCATATATTATACGCTCATATCCAGCAAGCCTCAAACAATACAGCCTCCCTAGCTCATTTCAACTAGGCTAGAAAGCAAAATTTGCGTTCCCAAATTGGCACTTAGGACCCGTGGCAAATCACAATATTTATTGTTTATTGTTCCATGTTGATGTTTTACTCAATTCTCAGTGAGCACAGCGGGCAGCCAACACAAATGAGCATTGTGAGAAGGTGAAAACTCGTTATCAATAAAATTGTAATCCACGTCTACTGCATACAAGGCAATTTATTCGGAAGTCGTTTCAATTTTGTTGAATAACAATATTTTTCTCACCTATCGGGAGCCCAGTACGAGTATAGATGTGAAAAATGATGCTGTGTTGTGAAACCCTATGACATACCAGAAAGGCGCGATGGCCTTTTCCCGCTGCGATGTGTTTCAATCAACTTTAAGTTTTCAATGTATTAAGCGTTCCCAAATTTAACGAGACCACCGCTGATCATCGGATTGTCAAAAGTCTAGTCAAAAAAGTGTCATTTTAACACCTTTGCTTCAAAGCTGGTATGGGATTGGGGTCGCATCTGGGCGTGAAAAGAAGACAGTAAAAAAACAGAAAAAACTTGCGTCACTGATTAAAGCCAAGTCAACTAAGCCTAGGAAAAACAACAAGCCTGCGGACACCTTGTCATTCTGTAGGATAGGATTGGGACAAAATGGCAGGCTAAGACGATTTGCAAGCAACGAACACCTTGCATGTTTTGAATTGCATAAGATTCGTTAGTTCAATTCTTTACAGCTAATGTTAACAGACTGACCCAACATGGCCCACATGGGGCTTGGTCTAGCAGTTACTTCTCCATGCATGTTAAACACGTAGTAGTAGTTTGGGGCTTTTCACACAGCTGTTTGTTGCATTGCATAAACTTAACGGCTTAAATGCCAACTGTTTAGAGACACTGGCTGACCACAATGCTATAATTTCTGGCTGATTGCAATTCATAACAAGGCGAATAGCGACACTTTATTCATTGCTCAGATTTACAATAAAAATATTTCATTAATTTTCCTTATTACTTTAAAGTATATAGTATACGCTTTACTATGCAATAAAATATGAAGTGCAGAATTTGGCAGACCCCAGTATAGTCTGTCTACGGCCCAGGACTTCATTTAAATGTAATATACATAATATCATGCTGTAATGGAAATTTTCTGGAAAGATTCTGTCGTCAATAATCGTTTAATTATGTTAAATTAAGGAGAGCATCTAAATAACATAAGCATTATTTACTTTACTCGGATTGAACCAAAAGGCTCGATAAAGAAAGAATGCCGACCTAAGGGAAATTCCAGTGACGATAGATGACCTTGAGGCCCAGCCTCCATTAAAAATGTACATCCAAGTAATTGCAATTCTGCATTGTAGAGAATGAGATTCTGTGTGCAGCCAAGACAAACCCATGCGGGGTGCTGCAAACGCATCGTTCCTGCTTATTGTACATTTTTGTGTACTCGATTCTCCTTCCTTACCAAACCATAAAGTTGTACACTTGGATAGAGAGACTGCGCCGGGCAGCTGGAGAATGTACATCCAATTTTAGGCATTCAGCTCTCTCCATGCCCTCGTTCCGCCCTCAGCAAGTTTGCCCCTGGAAGGGAGGGTAGGAAAAAGGCAAGAGGTTGGGGCATCGACTGTGTGGGGCAGCGCTGGTGATTTTCCACTGCAAGGCCAAACCGGAAGACATAGAGGCACAGCTACAGCTATACAGACACCGAATATACAAAGGAAACAGCCCAACCCCCTTTACGAGCTGCCTCCTGACGCGTTCACACAGACACAGTAATACCAGCCTCGCTTAGCTTTGCTCCCCTATTCGAAAACAAGGGCGCAAATAAGCTACATTATAAAGCCCGAACTTGTGACTAAAGCATTTATTCTAATCTTACTGGCAGCAAACAAGGCCGAGGAAGCTACTACGGGAAGGAGCTTCGAGACTACAACAACGACTCAACAAAACAATTCATCTGTGACTCAGTACTAAAAAGTACATAATAACCCAGCAGACATCATGCAAACTGCTAAACAGTTGATGGGCGTACGACAGAGACTTCTGTCTGGCCGACTGTGGATCATGCCTAGTAGCAGCAATGTTGGCAGCCGGGCCTACGATGTCAAACAGTACGAAGCTAAGAATGAACCGCCGCTTGACTACACCGCGGGCAGCAAAGAGCGCAAAGAGGTCGAAGCCGCGCTAGATAAGTTTGCATCCGACGGCCCAATGAAGATACCAATTTGTATTGGCGATCGAGAGATCTACCTAGACGGTGCAAAGCGACAGGTTGGGATTTATGAAGTGGTGTTAGATTTCAGTTCCCAATTTAGTTTATATCCCAGCTTGCGTCTTCCCTCTCAATCCTCAATCCCAGAAGTCCCATTAATTAATGCCTGCAATTTCAGCCGGCACCATTCGATCACAAGCGCACGCTGGCCACATTTGACTATGCTCCGCCGGCGCTAATCCAGGAGGCCATTGACAACTGCCTGGCGGCCAGGGAGCGCTGGGAGGCCACGCCATGGGAGGAGCGGGCCAAGGTGATGCTCCGGGCGGCCGATATGGTTGCTGGGCCGTTGCGTTCAACCATAGTGGCGGCCACTATGCTTGGCCAAGCGAAAACAGTCTATCAGGCTGAGATTGACGCGGCAGCTGAATTAGTTGATTTCCTGCGATTCAATGTTGGCAACATGGCACAGTTGGCCAGATATAAGCCAATTAGTACGCAGACTGCCGAGAATACCATGGTGTACAGGTGGGTCAACACTCAAGATCAATTTCAACATTGACTTAGGGAGGGTTTAGGAAACCATGTTTAAACCCTGCTTAATATTAATCCCTGCTAATTCTACATCTTAAGGCTGACCTACCAACCTACCAGACTCACAGGTTAAGCTACCAACCCTACCAGACTCCAACATTAAGCTACCAAACCTACCAGACTCACAGGTTAAGCTACCAACCATACCAGACTCCCAGGTTAAGCTACCAAACCTACCAGACTCCCAGGTTAAGCTACCAAACCTACCAGACTCCCAGGTTAAGCTACCAAACCTACCAGACTCCCAGGTTAAGCTACCAAACCTACCAGACTCCCAGGTTAAGCTACCAAACCTACCAGACTCCCAGGTTAAGCTACCAAACCTACCAGACTCACAGGTTAAGCTACCAAACCTACCAGACTCACAGGTTAAGCTACCAAACCTACCAGACTCACAGGTTAAGCTACCAAACCTACCAGACTCACAGGTTAAGCTACCAACCCTACCAGACTCCAACATTAAGCTACCAAACCTACCAGACTCACAGGTTAAGCTACCAAACCTACCAGACTCACAGGTTAAGCTACCAAACCTACCAGACTCCCAGGTTAAGCTACCAAACCTACCAGACTCCCAGGTTAAGCTACCAAACCTACCAGACTCCCAGGTTAAGCTACCAAACCTACCAGACTCACAGGTTAAGCTACCAAACCTACCAGACTCACAGGTTAAGCTACCAAACCTACCAGACTCACAGGTTAAGCTACCAAACCTACCAGACTCACAGGTTAAACTTCCCAGACTCCTGGGAAGTCCTAATTTCCCAGACTCCAGCCTGAATCCTAAAGCAATCCCCAACACAACCCATTTATTTATACGTCTCCGCTGGCAATCTATTCCAGAGGCACCGAGGGCTTTTGGGCGGCCGTGTCGCCGTTCAACTTCACCGCCATCGGCGGCAATCTGGCGGCTACGCCGGCATTCGCAGGCAATTCGACAGTGTGGAAGCCGACAGACTCGGCGCTGCTATCGAACTATCTGGTCTACAAGGTGTTGCGCGAGGCCGGCCTGCCTCCGGGCGTGATCAATTTTGTGCCAGCCGACGGGCCGCAGTTCGGCGCCGAGATCACCCGGCGGCCGGAGCTGGCCGGCGTGAATTTCACCGGCAGCGTGCCAACATTCCGCAGCATTTGGTCGGGCGTGGCCAACAATTTGTCCAATTATCGCACCTTTCCCCGATTAATTGGCGAGTGCGGCGGCAAAAATTTTCATTTCGTACATCCGAGCGCCGATGTGGAACAGGTGGCCAATTGTACTATTAGATCCGCCTACGAATACTCCGGCCAGAAGTGCTCCGCCTGTTCCCGGATGTACGTGCCGGCCTCAATGTGGCCGAAACTGCGCGACCGTCTATTGAGCATCCGGGATAGCCTGAAATTCGGCTCGCCGTTGGACATCGGATCGACATTCTCCTCGGCGGTCATCGACGAGAAGGCCTTCCGCAGGGTGCGCGGCTACGCCTCGGAGCTGCCCAAATCGGACTCGGCCAACCTGCAGCTGCTTGGCGGCGGCAAATGCGACGATTCAGTTGGCTACTTCGTGGAGCCGACCGTGATTGAAACTCGCGACCCTCGCCACCGCATCATGCAGGAGGAGATCTTCGGCCCCGTGCTAGCCGTCTACGCCTATCCGGACGGCGAGGTCGACGCCGCCCTTGACCTGGTCGACAGCACCAGCCCGTACGGCCTGACTGGCGCCGTGTTCGCCAACGACGCCGAGTTCATCAAGCTGGCTAGCAGGAAGCTGCGCCAGGCTACTGGCAATTTCTACATCAACGCCCAGTCAACCGGTTCAGTGGTCGGCCAGCAGCCATTCGGCGGCGCCAGACAGTCCGGCACCAACGACAAGGCCGGCGGGCCGCACTACCTGTTGAAGTTCCTGTCGCCCATGGCTATTAAGCGCCAGATTAAGCCGGTTGTTGGACACCTGCCGGCTCATTTGGTCCACTGACAGCTCGGCGGATTCCCCCCCTCATCAGTAGCCTGTGGAATTGCTTGCTTTTTTACCGAAAGAGTTTAGAGACACCCGTCGATCTTTGCTGCTCCTCGCGATTTATATTGGGCTTTGCACTAAGTGTTTTTTTCTCTTCGATTTCGCTTTCTAATTTGATTGAATGATTGAAACTTTGTTCAAATCATACAAGTTTGTTTTGCTTTGTTTTAACCGTGCTCTCTTATTTTTGTCGCTCTGGTTTACATGCACTATTCGATTTTTTGTGTGTCAGTTGGATCGAGCTGCATTATTGGCTGTACTTACCAGTTTTTTTCCTATCACAGTTTTGTTGAAATTGATTGATTGATGTTTCAGAGAAACCCCGTTCTCCCCACTCAAACAAAAGATTGCTTGTTCAGTAGTCCTTCACTACATGTAACATAAAAATGTTCCCCTTCTTCTGATTCTATATCAATCGTTCAGTCAATTTCAATTGAAACCCAAACCTTCCCAACCATCGAATAAAATCTATTTACCCAATTTCATCAGTTTTATTCTAAATATGGCATTCGCAATACATACACGTGTATGTTCGATCAGTTGATTCTCATATTGAGTTGGCCTTTGTTATTTATATTTTAATAATAACACTAACGGTAGTAGTATGATAGTAAAAATCATTGAAAAACTTAGAGAATTTCACCAAAGATCCCTTCTTTCCGACTGAGAAAATATAGTCATTGGGAAGTTTCGACAATGGCTGATGAGGAATTAATCTGGACGGGATGAAAAATCCCTATAAAATATTGCATCGCACATCTAATTGAGATTAACTTCTTCATTTCGACACATGCATAAGTGTATAAAATTGTACTTACTACTTAAGCCAGCTTGGCGTAAGTAGTGCGCTTAAAATATTGCTAATAACAAGTGAGGTAAGGCATGAAAAATACTTCAAGTAAATCAGGTGTTTTAATTTTGTTCCCATTAGCAAAGTTGATTTTTTTTGTAAAAAACGCTAGTTTGTTTGTATTTATCTACAAAAAATGTGAAAAAAATTTATCAAAGCACCCTTAATTGCAATTGCATGCTAGCATTAAATTTAGTTTGCAAAATGCTGCTACAGTTAAAATTGCTATAATAGTAGTAATAGCTAATAATTACAAGTGAAGTGAATAAAAATGAGAAAAAATCAAAGTAAGAATATAATTGCAACGCTACAGTCACATTGACACAAAATTGCCAAAAAACTGAGCAAAAATGCCATTAGAAATAAGAATTGAGCCATCATTTTATGGAAAATTTGCTTAGCAATAAGCATAATTATAATGCAAAAAGTGTAATTAGAATCATTTAAAACAGTTTAAAAGTGCATTGCAAATGCACTCAGCACGAATTAGTTTAGTTGACTAAGCAGTGAAACTATATAATATGGCGAATAAATATTGTGTTAGAATGCGCATAAAAAATAAATAGTGACTTTCAACGACACCGACTACTACGAGTAATAAACACAGAAGTAGCGCGAGAGGGATTTTTCGCTGCAATTTTTTGCAGCAAAGCGGTTGAATTTTATCAAAACGATTATGGGATTACTGATAAGACGATACTGCTCCTAAAGGGGACTAACTTGCTACTGTCAGGTTGGGACTATCATAGATAACATAGATAAATAGACAATACCGTTGCAGACTTTTGGGTAGGATAATCGGACGATTATAGTTGCTATGCGGACTTTTGGGTTGGATAATCGGCCGATTATAGTTGCTTTGCTGATTTCTGGGTAGGATAATCGGCCGATTATAGTTGCTTTGCTGATTTCTGGGTAGGATAATCGGCCGATTATAGTTGCTATGCGGATTTTTGGGTAGGATAATCGGCCGATTATAGTTGCTATGCGGATTTCTGGGTAGGATAATCGGCCGATTATAGTTGCTATGCGGATTTCTGGGTAGGATAATCGGCCGATTATAGTTGCTATGCGGATTGCGGATTGTACAATAGATAATTGGACGATACCGTTGCTATATCAATGGGATAATACAGAAAAACGGACAAAGCTGTTGCCATGCAGATAAAAAATAAGCAGAAAAGCGAGTTAAGCAAGCATAGCTAAGCAAAGCAGCTAAGAAGCCTCCAGTTGAGCCCGACGCGATTCAATAGCGGCCAGCACGGCGCCAAAGTCGCCACCAACGGCTTGAACCCGAAGGAACTGGCCGGGCCGGCTGGGCAGGTCAATCAGGCTGGCCCAGGCCGGGCAGAGGCGGCACAGGAGGCGCAGCAGGGCGTCGGCCTCGGATTCGGCCAGCCGGCCTGGCTGCGATCTGGCCAGACGTTCGGCCGCCTCGGCAATGGGCACGGCGCGACGCTTGTCTGCCTGGCATTGGATCTTCAAAGCCCTGGCCACCGTTGGCGCCTTCTCCAGCAGCCGCAGTTCGGCTTCTATCGCCGGCTCGCGTCGGGTTAGAAGCCGCCTAGCCGCCGCCTCGGCGTCGCGCCGACGAATCCTAGCTAGCAGATCGGTGTCAATGCCTGACGGCGGCTTCGGCTTCGTCTGAGCCTGCGGTCCGACGGCGGCGGTGGCCTCGGGCGAAGCAGCGGCGGCGGACGTGACGGCTGTAGCGACGGCCACCTCGAGGGCTCGTTGGAGCCGCTCGGGCAGAGTCGGGCGCAGCTGTTCGAGCGCCTGCCGCGCCGTGGTCACCCGGGCTGCGTCGGCGGCCGCCTCCGGAGCCGGCGGTGTCGGCGCCGCCGCCGGGGCCGGCACTCGGTGCAGAGGAAATTCCGGATGCCAACGGCTCAGCGACATCAGGCCTGGAAGTTTGGCCTCGGCGAAGCCGCGCTCGTCGACAAGGAATCGTCGGTGACGCTCGGCCACGTAGCGATAGAGCCGGACTGTAAACTCCGAGCGCCGCTCCAGCTGCTGCTGAGGGCTCATCTTGGGCGCCGAGGCGGCCCCGCCGGCCTGCAGCAGCCGCGGCTCAACCAGCAGCAGGTGGCCGGAGCTGCTGCCGCCGCCTGTGGCCGCATGTCGGCTGGCCGGGGCCGCTGGCACGCTGGACTTGGGCACCCAGCGCAGCGCGTAGCAGCCGGGGTACAGGGTCCGAATCTGGCCCAGACGGATTACGTCGAACGATCGGCGGGTCATCCGTTCGACGCTTTCCTTGAGCCTGTCGAATGTTGGCAGCTGTTTGCCAAGGATGAGGACGAGCATCTGTTCTAGGGCGTCAAATTGGACGCGGAGCGTGTCAAGGTCGGGCGGCAGCGGCAACTCTTTGGCTCGGCTGGACAGCAGGCTGGCCGCTGTTTTCGTTTCAATTGGCACTTCCGGCCCGACGATGGCAACTTCCGGCTGGGCGGTGATTACCGGCTTGTCAGTAATTTCCGGTTTGGTATTAGTAACCACTGTCTGCTTTTTCAGCTTTTTTACGGATCGGTTAGTTGTTGGACAAGCCTTGGCAGCTACCTCGGGTTCCGGTTCGTTGACATCAGGCTTACTGGCAATTACTTCCAGTTGAGCTTCAACTTGAGTGGCAGCTTCCGGTTGGGAATCAACTTCCGGTTGAGTGGCAGCTTCCGGTTGGGAATCAACTTCCGGTTCAGCGTCAATTTTTTGTTGGGAGACAGCTACCGGTTGAGCTTCAACTTCCGGTTGAGCTTCAACTTCCGGCTTAGCAACTTTTCCTCCATCGATGAGCACATCATCCGACTGCTTAATAGCCGAGTCGGCAGCTTCTATTTCTGCAGTTGCGTCGTCAAAGTTTGGCTGAGCAATTGTTTGAGGTTGCACAATCACCAGGGGCTTCTTCGGCGTCCTAGCGGCCACCGATGTCTTGGAGGACTTTTTCGAGGCTGAAGCCACCCGCGACGGAGATGCCCTGGTCCGACTGACCGCAGCCGGACTGGCACCCACTTTGCGACCGCTGCGCAGTAGCCGCTTAGGCGGCGACAGAGACACCTGCGGCTCAGCCTGATCCTGTTCAACAGTTGCTGAAACCGCCGTCGCTTTCTTGCCCGGCCGACCGGCGCGAGATTTCTTCTGGGTGGCGAAGTAGTCTGTGATCTTTGAGGACGACATGGCGCCGGCAGCTTGGCTGGAATGCGTATGAGATGCGTCAAATAGGCTTACTTTCGCTGCTGCCGACCAGCCTTGCTCCCCTTTTCTTTCTCTCTCTCATTCGTCTTCCCTAGAAACAATCCGCTCTCTCCTACTCCCTGTCAGTCGAATTTCCTAGAAACAATCCGCTATCTTCTCCTACTCCCTGTCAGTCAATTTTCCTAGAAACAATCCGCTCTCTTCTCCTACTCCCTGTCAGTCATTTTTCCTAGAAACACTTCGCTCTCGCCTACTTCCTGCCAGTCAATTTTCCTAGAAACACTTCGCTCTCGCCACGTAGCGATGGTATCTGATACTACTAGAATCCGCTCTCTTCTCCTGCTACGCTCGTGCTACCTACTTCTACCCTTGTTTTAAAAACAAAATCGAAATAAATCAAGAAAGACGTCGCACGGAGTTGCACAAAATAAGCTGGGCTGTCTAACAAGCTTTCTCAGAAATTTCATAGTCTGCGGGCGCGGCTCTTTTCTGAGCTGTCGGACTGCAGTTTGATTTAGTCAACTGAAGAGCATTAGTAAATTATAGAGAAATTATTTATTTATTATTTTTCATTACTGAATTACTGGACTACCGAAACGACGGGGCCACGTAGCGGTAGACAGTTAATGAATGACAAAAATAATAGTTAAAAGATCAAATGGCCAAATTAAGTAAGATAGGACAATAGTAGCCGACTATTAGTTTGGAGATGAGCAAAGTTAAAAATCAAGACTGGGACTGCCTGTGCATCATAGGGTCATGTAGTTGTAGGTCGTTAATTGCAGTTAGACTGGCCGACAGGCGGAAATAACAGCCGATATCAGGGGGATAACAGCGAATGAGGGTGGCGGTTATTACAACGGATTTAACTCGGGGGCGGATAAGCTTACATATTTGATGATGGGGCGGATACAGGGGCGGATAAGCTTACAGATTTGATGATGGGGCGGGTACAGGGGCGGATAAGCTTACAGATTTGATGATGGGGCGGATAAGCTTACAGATTTAATGATGGGGCGAATACAGGGGCGGATAAGCTTACAGATTTGATGATGGGGCGGATAAGCTTACAGATTTGATGATGGGGCGGATAAGCTTACAGATTTGATGATGGGGCGGATAAGCTTACAGATTTGATGATGGGGCGGATAAGCTTACAGATTTGATGATGGGGCGGATATAGGGGCGGATAAGCTTACAGATTTGATGATGGGGCGGATTCAGGGGCGGATAAGCTTACAGATTTGATGATGGGGCGGATAAGCTTACAGATTTAATGATGGGGCGGATACAGGGGCGGATAAGCTTACAGATTTGATGATGGGGCGGATACAGGGGCGGATAGGGGAGGGGCGGATGAGCTGGCAAAAGAATAAAAACAAGCCACAAAAAACATTCACTATATATGGTCACTCAAACGGAACAAAAAGCACAACAGAATTAAAACACACAGTTCACCCCACACGCAGATGGGTCACTACGACGAGACGACGATAAGTCGAAGGCAGGTCAGTCAAATCCGGGACAGTCGGCCCGCCTGTACATCAACAGGTAGGGATGCAACCGACGCGTCTGCTCGGGATTATTATTAGATAATAATTCTGGCGCGGACAAATCAGTTTTATCAATAGGAAACAAACTGACAGTGGCGTCGTTAAGCATTAGCCAACGATCGAGGCCGGGCTGGAGCACGGCGGTGATGTAGTGCCCGCTAGTGGCGTGGCCAACGTGATAAACAATGGCGAATAGGCGATAGTCCAGGCACTGCTGCGGCCTGGCCCGGGCCTGCTGCGACAGCCAGGCTTTGCGCAGCTTCAAGACCGACGCCAATTCTAAACGGCGATCAATTTTCACAACGCTGCCGCTAGCGTCGGCGTAATGAAATCGTTTCAATTGAAGCAGCAGCAGGCGCGGCAGGCGTTCCAACAGTTGCGTCTTGCTGGCCCGGCCGTGGCTGGTCTCGACCAGTTCCGATCTGGTCACGGCCTCGAGAGCTTCGTCAAGGTTGGCGGCCGACTCCGGCAGGTTAATAATGTCCAGAGGCAACACGAAGAACGGCTGCAGATTGGCTGTTAGCGGCCGGTTCGATCTGGCCAGCTGGTGACGCAACTGGCCGCCGAATAGGTCGGAGATCACCGTGCCGCCGCTGACGTCGTCGTCGAAGGCTCGCGTCACGGCGGAGCGATTCTTCGGCCCGACGCATTGCCATTCGTCGGCGTCGGTTTCTTCAGCCTCTGTGGCCGATGGTTCGGCGGCGTCGCTTTGTGATTTTTCCTTGCCGTTGGCAGCAGCCTGACCGTTGCTGCCGCCGCCGCCGCCGGATGCGGCTCTGGCCAGCTCGTCGTGCAGGCTGTTCAACAGGTGGCTGAGGAACTCTTCAGCGTCCTCCTCGCGACCGGCGCGAAGCTCCGTGCCGCGGCTGGCACCGGCCGACGCCGCCGACACCAAATGGTAGGCCTGGTGCGGAGTGTACGGCTGACCGTAAGTCAGCTTGCGCGGATTCGCTGACGGAGTATAGTAGGATAGCAGCTCAACTATGCAGTCCAGGGCTGGCGTTGAGCTGGGGCCGCGGTTTCTGAGAATTGGTGGGCGCGCGATCAACAGGTCTGATGTCTGTAATGTATGCTTACCTGTCTGTCTTGTGCCTGTAATGTGTGCTTATCTGTTTGTTTTGTGTCTGTAATGTGTGCTTACCTGTCTGTTTTGTGTCTGTAATGTGTGCTTATGTCTGTTTTGTGTCTGTAATGTGTGTTGATTTGTCTGTTTCGTGTCTGTAATGTGTGCTTACCTGTCTTTTTTGTGTCTGTAATGTGTGCTTACCTGTATGCTTGTGCCTGTAATGTGTGCTTATGTGTCTGTTTTGTGTCTGTAATGTGCTTACCTGTCTGTTTTGTGCCTGTAATGTGTGCTTATCTGTTTGTTTTGTGTCTGTAATGTGTGCTTACCTGTCTTTTTTGTGTCTGTAATGTGTGCTTACCTGTATGCTTGTGCCTGTAATGTGTGCTTATGTGTCTGTTTTGTGTCTGTAATGTGCTTACCTGTCTGTTTTGTGCCTGTAATGTGTGCTTATCTGTTTGTTTTGTGTCTGTAATGTGTGCTTACCTGTCTGTTTTGTGTCTGTAATGTGTGCTTATGTCTGTTTTGTGTCTCTAATGTGTGCTTATCTGTCTGTTTTGTGCCTGTAATGTGTGCTTATCTGTCTGTTTTGTGCCTGTAATGTGTGCTTATCTGTCTGTTTTGTGCCTGTAATGTGTGCTTATCTGTCTGTTTTGTACCTGTAATGTGTGCTTATCTGTCTGTTTTGTACCTGTAATGTGTGCTTGTCTGTCTGTTTTGTGCCTGTATTGTGTGCTCATCTGTCTGTTTTGTGCCTGTAATGTCAAATCAAGGATTAGTTAACGAACCTGAAGCTATAGCACTGCTGGCCAAGAGTTCTGAAGAAGGCGTGAAACGGCGGACAAAGGAACAGCATCTGCAGTATGGCATTGATGTAACAATAGTTGCCCGGATTATTCAGTCCGCGCGGCTGCAGCGGAGGCGGCGGCGCCAATCCAGCCTGCTGCCGCTGAGCGCCAATCCGGCGTAAATAAGCGCCGATCGACGCCAGTTCGCGGTCCTGCTCAGGCGGCACGCACTGTTGCAACTTCCAGGCTGGCGCTGGAGCTGCTGCCGAGGCTGAGGGCGGCGAGGCGGACGATGCGGCGGGTAGAGATACGACTACGGCGCGCTGGGCGGTGGCCGTGTCGCGGAACAGGTTGGCCCAGCCGCCGCCTGCCGATGGTTTCGAAGGAGCAGGGGCAACGTCTGGAGCTGCGGCGGCTGGGACAGCGGCGGGGGCAGCGGCTGCGACGTCATTGACAACGTCTGAGTTGTCATCAACAGTGGCAACGACTGCTGCTGCTGTAGCCGAGGAAGCTTCAACAGCTGGCGGCGCGGGGTTGAAAGCTGCGAAGCACCTGCATTGACGGTGAGAGGAGGACGCCCGTTTTTTCTCAAGCTTGCATACCAAAAATGGCACAGTGGGGAGGTACCGATTCGCACTTTGGGGGGGTTTAGGGAAGGGGTAGCGGAGCTAACTGAAAGATGGAGGGTGGATATGGAGGATACATCCGGTAGACATGGAGGGGGCGAGTGGCTCGGCGGTCTAGCACGTCTGCCTTGTGTGTCACTGGTCCCAGGTTCGACCCCGCGTTGTAGGTTGGCTATTTTCCCCAGCGCGGTTTCGTGTGCAGGGTCACATTAATTTGGGGCCTTGTGCACGAATTGGTTGGGCTATGGGCCAGTCGTGAAGTTTAAGGCCATGAGGGCAACCCCTCAAGGCAAAGAGAGTGTACATTCCTGGAACTACCGCTTGTACACTCTGTGTGTGATTGACTGGGTGCCGGCCTGTGTGTGTGTCTATGCCTGCATACCGTATTTAGTGTGACAAAACGCGCTTCAGGAGTCAGCGCAATGGACAGTCATGCCCCGTCGCTGGTTGTGGGACGATGTCGCTTTAAGCGTCAAAGTGCCTACTGAGTGGAAATTATAAGGATAAGAGCGGGTAGACACGCCCTCTGAAGGATCAGAGCGGGTAGACACGCCCTCTGAAGGATCAGAGCGGGTAGACACGCCCTCTGAAGGATCAGAGCGGGTAGAGACGCCCTCTGAAGGATCAAAGCGGGTAGAGACGCCCTCTGAAGGATCAGAGCGGGTAGACACGCCCTCTGAAGGATCAGAGCGGGTAGAGACGCCCTCTGAAGGATCAGAGCGGGTAGAGACGCCCTCTGAAGGATCAAAGCGGGTAGAGACGCCCTCTGAAGGATCAGAGCGGGTAGAGACGCCCTCTGAAGGATCAGAGCGGGTAGAGACGCCCTCTGAAGGATCAGAGCGGGGGTAGAGACGCCCTCTGAAGGATCAGAGCGGGTAGAGACGCCCTCTGAAGGATCAGAGCGGGTAGAGACGCCCTCTGAAGGATCAAAGCGGGTAGAGACGCCCTCTGAAGGATCAGAGCGGGTAGAGACGCCCTCTGAAGGATCAGAGCGGGTAGAGACGCCCTCTGAAGGATCAGAGCGGGGGTAGAGACGCCCTCTGAAGGATCAGAGCGGGGGTAGAGACACCCTCTGAAGGATCAGAGCGGGTAGAGACGCCCTCTGAAGGATCAGAGCGGGGGTAGAGACGCCCTCTGAAGGATCAGAGCGGGGGTAGAGACACCCTCTGAAGGATCAGAGCGGGTAGAGACGCCCTCTGAACGATCAGAGCGGGTAGGTCTCCTCTGAAGGATCATGGAAGGATCCTGAAAAATCAGGACGCGGCATACAGCCCATGGAGGATCAGTTGTGCAACCACTGACCTGCAGTCGGCCTGGCGACACTTAAAACAGCAATCGTCAAAACCGACAACAGGCAAAGCGCCTTGCAAAATGCCGCTAAACAATTCGATTCGCTTTTTATTATAGTCGTCAAAGTAGCCGAACTCCAGCTGGTGCCGCTCCCGCTCCATAGTATCCAATGGTTTGTGTTGTACTATTAGCAGTTTCCGGGTTGGTTTTCACACCTCTGCTGCTGCTAAACACAACGGTTTAGTGGCAGGCAGCGTTGACAAGTTTGACAGCTTTGCTGAAAAGTATAATTTAATTCAACTATAATCAATGAGTTTTGAGGATCTGAAAAAAACAATGGTAAACTAGAAGGATACTACTTAGCAGACAGTCTAATATTCTATATTTTGTATTAAAAAAAAGCAAAAGATCGACTAGCAATGAAATTGTTTGGCTCAGCCACTAAAAGACCGCAGCAGTGTTTATATTATTATACGGAGTGCGTCTCAGAATTTAGCATTAATTATAAGATTAATTTTATGCCTGCTTGTTGCTGTTTCTGTCAATCAAATTAATAATAGTTTCATGAAATAATCTATTGATAAGCAGTAAATACTACTAGTAAGTAATATAAAAACAGTAGTATAATTTACTGGCTTCCGGGGAGAGAAAAATTAATACACAAACACAATATAGGCTTCCTGGAATACTTGTCTACATATTTATGACGCAAGAACGTGCGCTACTGAATAAGCGTAACACATGTTTAGTGGGGCAATATAAAGTTGTATAATTAATGTGCATACTGACGGCTAGACAGATTGGCATTTTGTTTAGAAACAATCATAAAGGAAATGATGAACTTAATCAGTAGGCAATTATGAGGCTACAAGTATTGCTCCTGCTCGCATCTATGACAGAATATTCCTGGATTCTATATAGACAAGTAAAGTGGCGAAAAAAATCCGCTAGCAAAGCAGAGGAATAAAGCCAACAGAAAGATTGAGTAAAATTATTTTTTTTAAACAAAGAAACTATTAGTTCTAACGAGCAGGCAGGCAAACCACAGCCGAATTTAAAAAAATGAAAAATATCCTATTGAGTAGGCTAAAAAAATCAAAGTGCCGCTTGGTTAAAGTACTAGATAATTAGTAGGCATGGGCCACAATAATCAAATAAGCTAGTGAAGTTATCATTGAGTTGCGTGCCAATATAGACTGGGCTGCGGGCGATAAACTTAAAATTCTCTTCTGGCAAAACGGAGCAATGGGTACACAGCAAGCACGCGGGTTAGCTCCAATTAACAGCGGATAGATAGTTTTTTTGTAGGTTAAATGACCGTGTGGGAAGGGTCAATGACCGCTTGGGTAGGGTCAATGACCGCTTGGGTAGGGTCAATGACCGCTTGGGTAGGGTCAATGACCGCTTGGGTAGGGTCAATGACCGCTTGGGTAGGGTCAATGACCGCTTGGGTAGGGTCAATGACCGTGTGGGAAGGGTCAATGACCGCTTGGGTAGGGTCAATGACCAGTGAATAAGAGTCCATCCGCACTACTTATGGCTCCTTAATCCGCGCAGTGGGGAGTTAAAATCTAAGCAAGCAAGGCGGTAAGTACTGTTTCGTTCTGCTTATCAATCAATATCTAGTTAACATCTTAGAGCCATCGAACGGGCTTCACAGCAGCTCTTCGACGTAGTTCGACGGCAGCATGCCGTACTGCCCGGAGCGTTCAACTATGCCGTACATCCAGCCGTCGTCGATTGGATCTCCATTGGTGATGATGTCGCCTTCGCTGAACGTCACTTCATCGTCGTCCTGGGCTGCGTAGTCGTACAGGGCTCGGTAGCAGCGCTGGTTGCAGGAAATAAGTGAAAGGGAAAACATGTACATTCGCATATATAACTGCATCTTGTTTTACACCTGCCTGTGCGCAGATTGTTTCACACCTGCCTGTGTGCAGATTGTTTCACACCTGCCTATCCGCAGATTGTTTTACACCTGCCTGTGTGCAGATTGTTTCACACCTGCCTGTGTGCAGATTGTTTCACACCTGCCTGTGTGCAGATTGTTTCACACCTGCCTGTGAGCAGATTGTTTCACACCTGCCTGTGAGCAGATTGTTTCACACCTGCCTGTGTGCAGATTGTTTCACACCTGCCTGTGTGCAGATTGTTTCACACCTGCCTATCCGCAGATTGTTTTACACCTGCCTGTGTGCAGATTGTTTCACACCTGCCTGTGTGCAGATTGTTTCACACCTGCCTGTGTGCAGATTGTTTCACACCTGCCTGTGTGCAGATTGTTTCACACCCGCCTGTGTGCAGATTGTTTCACACCTGCCTATCCGCAGATTGTTTTACACCTGCCTGTGTGCAGATTGTTTCACACCTGCCTGTGTGCAGATTGTTTCACACCTGCCTGTGCGCAGATTGTTTCACACCTGCCTGTGTGCAGATTGTTTCACACCTGCCTGTGTGCAGATTGTTTCACACCTGCCTATCCGCAGATTGTTTTACACCTGCCTGTGTGCAGATTGTTTCACACCTGCCTGTGTGCAGATTGTTTCACACCTGCCTGTGCGCAGATTGTTTCACACCTGCCTGTGTGCAGATTGTTTCACACCTGCCTGTGTGCAGATTGTTTCACACCTGCCTATCCGCAGATTGTTTTACACCTGCCTGTGTGCAGATTGTTTCACACCTGCCTGTGTGCAGATTGTTTCACACCTGTGTGCAGATTGTTTCACACCTGCCTGTGTGCAGATTGTTTCACACCTGCCTGTGTGCAGATTGTTTCACACCTGCCTGTGTGCAGATTGTTTCACACCTGCCTGTGCGCAGATTGTTTCACACCTGCCTGTGTGCAGATTGTTTCACACCTGCCTGTGTGCAGATTGTTTCACACCTGCCTGTGTGCAGATTGTTTCACACCTGCCTGTGTGCAGATTGTTTCACACCTGCCTGTGTGCAGATTGTTTCACACCTGCCTGTGTGCAGATTGTTTCACACCTGCCTGTGCGCAGATTGTTTCACACCTGCCTGTGTGCAGATTGTTTCACACCTGCCTGTGTGCAGATTGTTTCACACCTGCCTGTGTGCAGATTGTTTCACACCTGCCTGTGTGCAGATTGTTTCACACCTGCCTGTGTGCAGATTGTTTCACACGTGCCTGTGTGCAGATTGTTTCACACCCGCCTGTGTGCAGATTGTTTCACACCTGCCTGTGTGCAGATTGTTTCACACCTGCCTGTGTGCAGATTGTTTCACACCTGCCTGTGTGCAGATTGTTTCACACCTGCCTGTGCGCAGATTGTTTCACACCTGCCTGTGTGCAGATTGTTTCACACCTGCCTGTGTGCAGATTGTTTCACACCTGCCTGTGTGCAGATTGTTTCACACCCGCCTGTGTGCAGATTGTTTCACACCTGCTTGTCCGCAGATTGGCTGATGTTGATTTAAATATTCCTTTACGTCGATTAGCAGTTTACTTAACATAAATAAAAGTATATCTGCAGTTTTATGCCTTCTTTTATAAGACTATACTGCATACGAGCGTATTTTCCAGTGCAATAAAAATCATTAATAAATTACAGAGGATTGATAAGTAGTTAGTTTTAGCTGCTCTTTTTTAGTTCTGCCGTATAAAATAACAAGTAAGAAATATAAGGGAAATTTAGATGGGGTTAGCCTACGCAAATAGCCATTGCCGTAGTTGGTTTAAGAATTATATCTTTAAATAGAATAATCCCTGCTAAAGAATACACAATCTTTGACAAGTGCATATAAACTTAAAGATTCAAACACAGCCAGCAGATCCGCCGACAACAAAAAAGTTGATGGTCCCTAGAGTTAAAAAATTTTTTTCAAGTTTGATAACTCGCCAATGACACTACCAAAGAACGTAAGTAGCAACAAAATTATTTTCTATGGAAAAACTATTCGTGAAATAACTTACCCCGCGATCGACACCAGCAGCTGCTGGAGCTTGGGCCACCTCCGGTTGCAGCTGCTGCTCCTGCGGTTGAGTTGGCGGCGGCGGCGAAGGCTCTCGAGGAGGTGGCTGGTACTGCTGAGGCGGCGGCTGGTACTGCTGAGGCGGCGGCTGGTACTGCTGAGGCGGCGGCTGGTACTGCTGAGGCGGCGGCTGGTACTGCTGAGGCGGCGGCTGGTACTGCTGAGGCGGCGGCTGGTACTGCTGAGGCGGCGGCTGGTACTGCTGAGGCGGCGGCTGGTACTGCTGAGGCGGCGGCTGGTACTGCTGAGGCGGCGGCTGGTACTGCTGAGGCGGCGGCTGGTACTGTGACTGAGCTGGCGGAGCGGCTATCAAATGAAAAAAAAAATTTTCGTCTCACTTGTAAGATATTTAGAAAAGGCACTTAGCAGACTACTCAACAAGTAGCTTATTTTCATATGAAAATTTAAATTGAAAAAAAACCAGCACCAACCCGGCTCAGCAGCGCCGTATCCGCTATTCCTAGGCGAGCTGTAATCCGACGCGTGGCTATAACGAGACGATGCTGCGGCAGCCGCAGTTGCGTGATTATTATCGGCGGGTTCTTGCGGCTCAGCCGGCTGCTGCTGATGGCGCCTACCAATGGCCGACGATGTGTACACAGTCGACTGGCCAGTGTAAGACGAGCTGACGGGGGCTGCAATTATTATTTACAAACAGTGAATTGATTCGCTTCTGTTTTAATTAGTTACATTACAAGCTTTTTAATGAAGTGGCGAAAAGTTTGTTAGTTAGCATTACAAAGTTGTTCTTTCGAAGCCTTGGTAGACGAAGTTCACGCTATCGTAAATAGTATAGACAAGACGAAGTAAAGTTGCGCTGTGTAAATTTGCTCAAAATCTTTGTCGATGAGAGATTAATTTTGTTTATTTTAGAGGTTTTTCCTAACCCTTAATTGTCGCTGATTGGATCTCTTTTCTTACTCTTTCTTTATTACTGATTGGATCTCTTTCCTAACCCTTCCTTACCGCTGATTGGATCTCTTTCCTAACCCTTCCTTACCGCTGATTGGATCTCTTTCCTAACCCTTCCTTACCGCTGATTGGATCTCTTTCCTAACCCTTCCTTACCGCTGATTGGATCTCTTTCCTAACCCTTCCTTATCGCTGACTGCATCTCTTTCCTAACCTTTCCTTATCGCTGATTGGATCTCTTTCCTAACCCTTCCTTACCGCTGATTGGATCTCTTTCCTAACCCTTCCTTACCGCTGATTGGATCTCTTTCCTAACCCTTCCTTACTGCTGGTTGGATCTCTTTCCTAACCTTTTCATTGTCGCTGATTGGATCTCTTTCCTAACCTTTTCATTGTCGCTGATTGGATCTCTTTCCTAACCTTTTCATTGTCGCTGATTGGATCTCTTTCCTAACCTTTTCATTGTCGCTGATTGGATCCTTTTAAAAACACAATTGTCGGTCATTTAATCTTTTCTCAACACACTTGGCCATATTTGATTGGCTTACGAAACGCGCTTCTCCACAAGGCCCAAGCATGCGCGATGCATGAAAAACTCAGTTGGGAAATTCAAATGTCGCAACAATACAGCAAATACTTGAGCAGATCACGGAAAGGAAAAATTGGAAACTAATTTCAATTTGGTGATAAAAATTATTAGTAAAGGGATTTTTCATTTCACTAAAAAAACTGTTGTGCAGAGATGATAAATGAAGGATCTATTAAAAACGGCTATTCTGCACTTGCGCATGCTGCAAAACGTACAATTTAGTAATTGGATCACCCTCAGAGTGCCTTAATCTAATGGGTTTATGATCTCTAAGCGGCAAACATGACGCCCATGCAAGACGAGCTCGTACTATTATAGCTATAAAAACCTATTTAGCATGCGGTGAACATTGTTGTTCAGTATAGCAAGAAATTTTCAATTTAATTTGTCAACTCACAACGACAGTGACCAGAAGCCTGAAGATTAATTCACATATTTATATAGCGCTTTGAACTACAATAGCATTTTGTAGTTTATTAAAATCTATTTTAGCTAAATAATCACATGCGCTGGCATCTTAATGTGGTGTGGCGTTATTAGAAATTATTAGATTATCGAATTCTAGTCATAGCTGTAGCATAAGATAAATCCCAGCTGATAGCAGTCGGTCATTAGGACAAGACTGTCACGCAAGACCAAGCATTTAAGTTGACACGAGCATTGAATTGAATTAGCTTTCAACTAACAAGTGCTCAGCGATTTGAAAAAAAATAATGCTTAAAACTAATTAGACAGACTAACTCTAAAATTGCGTACTATTACTATGCTGAGAATCCTCGCTAGAATAAATGGTAGAGCCTCGCCTAGCGGCATTAGGATCGTACACCCTGGCAGTGCCGGAGCTTTCAGCCGACGCCGCCCTGCTCGAAGCAGCTGCGGCAGCGGCGGCGGCAACGGCAGCCGCCGCCTCCTCCTCCCGTTTAACTGGATCGTAAGCAAATATAGAGCCGGAAGCGGCGGCGGCTTGGGTTGGATACGATGACAGAGACAAGTTAGTGAAAGCAAGTTTACAATTACAAAATGAATACTTTATTATTCATAGCTGAAACTTCGGACAATGTGTAGCACTGGTAAAAAATTAATAAGCAGGAGTAAAACAAAACACTATTTTTTATGACATGGCGACCGCAGCACGTGGTCAAGCTTTACAGCCAGTTAAAGCAAAAGAAAAATTATTTAATACTGTTTTCTTTAATAAATCGATTGTCTAATAAATTGTAAGCGCGGTGCAGGATAGTAGCCCTCCCTGAAGCTAAACGAAGTTTAGACTCCTTCCCTGAAGAAGCTAAATGGTCTTACAGGTCTCTAAAACCCTACCTGTAGAAGCTAAATGGTCTTACAGGTCTATAAAACCCTACCTGAAGAAGCTAAATGGTCTTACAGGTCTCTAAAACCCTACCTGTAGAAGCTAAATGGTCTTACAGGTCTATAAAACCCTACCTGTAGAAGCTAAATGGCCTTACAGGTCTATAAAACCCTACCTGTAGAAGCTAAATGGGCTTACAGGTCTATAAAACCCTTCCTGTAGAAGCTAAATGGCCTTACAGGTCTATAAAACCCTCCCTGAAGAAGCTAAATGAGCTTACAGGTCTTTAAAACCCTTCCTGTAGAAGCTAAATGGTCTTACAGGTCTATAAAACCCTATCTGTAGAAGCTAAATGGGCTTACAGGTCTATAAAACCCTTCCTGTAGAAGCTAAATGGCCTTACAGGTCTATAAAACCCTCCCTGAAGAAGCTAAATGGGCTTACAGGTCTTTAAAACCCTACCTGAAGAAGCTAAATGGTCTTACAGGTCTATAAAACCCTTCCTGTAGAAGCTAAATGGGCTTACAGGTCTCTAAAACCCTACCTGAAGAAGCTAATTGGGCTTACAGGTCTATAAAACCCTCCCTGAAGAAGCTAATTGGGCTTACATGTCTAAAACTTTACCTGAAGAAGCTAAATGGTCTTAAGGGCCTCTAAAACCCTACCTGAAGAAGCTAAATGGTCTTACAGGTCTATAAAACCCTACCTGAAGAAGCTAAATGGCCTTACAGGTCTATAAAACCCTCCCTGTAGAAGCTAAATGGTCTTACAGGTCTATAAAACCCTACCTGAAGAAGCTAAATGGCCTTACAGGTCTATAAAACCCTCCCTGTAGAAGCTAAATGGTCTTACAGGTCTATAAAACCCTACCTGTAGAAGCTAAATGGTCTTACAGGTCTATAAAACCCTACCTGAAGAAGCTAATTGGGCTTACAGGTCTATAAAACCCTACCTGAAGAAGCTAATTGGGCTTACAGGTCTCTAAAACCCTACCTGAAGAAGCTAATTGGGCTTACAGGTCTCTAAAACCCTACCTGAAGAAGCTAAATGGTCTTACATGTCTATAAAACCCTACCTGAAGAAGCTAATTGGGCTTACAGGTCTATAAAACCCTCCCTGAAGAAGCTAATTGGGCTTACATGTCTAAAAGTTTACCTGAAGAAGCTAAATGAGTTTGGAGTGGCAAAAACTTTTCCCTGAAGAAGCAAAGTTCTTCGGCAGAAAAAAACATAATAACTATAGCTTACCAACAGCGGCATTCGAAGACTGGTGATGAGCAGTAGCGGCTGCAGGCGGCGGAGCGGGCTTCCTAGACTGAATATTGAATTAAAAAATCGGCAAGAAAATGAATGGATGAGCGAGTTCAGTTTTTAACAATAAACTGGGAAATAGTAATAATAATAAGCAAACTCACGGAGGGCGCTAGCATGTCCTCGGTAACAGCCATTTTTGGCGCCCTTGGACTTCTCGAACTCTTCGTGATATTTCACCTATTCGTGTTTTAACGAAATTACGCGAATTCATTTATACACTAAATAGCACCAAAATTCAAACTTTGCAAGAATAAATTAATCGCAAAACAAAGAGTTCATGTGATGCAGAAAGTGAATAGAAGGTACGTTAGTAACCCGAATTTGACCGCAAGTGACCTAACAGAAAGTGTGGCTAAAATGAGTAGTGATGAATATAATGTCTTGATTAAGAAAATGGACTCAACCTGAAAAGTTAAATGGGACCTGTGGGAGTTTTAAACACACATTGATCTGTTGAGAACTGACTAAAATACTAAAAATTCAAGCTGGAAGACGGAATTTTAAATGAATATTAAGCAGTGGAATTAAGAAAGATTGGAATGGGGATTAAGCACAAGAAGCGGGATTTAAATAGGGATCAAGCATCAGAAAAGGGATAAAAGGGGGGATTAAGCATCAGAAAAGAGATTGAAATGGGGCTCAAGCATCAGAAAAGGGATAAAAAAGGGGATTAAGCATCAGAAAAGAGATTGAAAGGGGGATTAAGCATCAGAAAAGGGATAAAAAAGGGGATTAAGCATCAGAAAAGAAATTGAAAGGGGGCTCAAGCATCAGAAAAGAAATAAAAAAGGGGATTAAGCATCAGAAAAGAGATTTAAAGGGGGATTAAGCATCAGAAAAGGGATAAAAAGGGGGATTAAGCATCAGAAAAGGGATAAAAAGGGGATTAAGCATCAGAAAAGAGATAAAATGGGGATTAAGCATCAGAAAAGAGATTTAAATGGGGCTCAAGCATCAGAAAAGGGATAAAAAAGGGGATTAAGCATCAGAAAAGAGATTGAAAGGGGGATTAAGCATCAGAAAAGGGATAAAAAAGGGGATTAAGCATCAGAAAAGAGATTTAAAGGGGGATTAAGCATCAGAAAAGGGATAAAAAAGGGGATTAAGCATCAGAAAAGAGATTGAAAGGGGGATTAAGCATCAGAAAAGGGATAAAAAGGGGATTAAGCATCAGAAAAGAGATTTAAAAGGGGGATTAAGCATCAGAAAAGGGATAAAAAGGGGGATTAAGCATCAGAAAAGAGATTGAAAGGGGGATTAAGCATCAGAAAAGAGATTGAAAGGGGGCTCAAGCATCAGAAAAGAAATAAAAAGGGGGATTAAACATCAGAAAAGAGATTTAAATGGGGCTCAAGCATCAGAAAAGAAATAAAAAAGGGGATTAAGCATCAGAAAAGAAATAAAAAAGGGGATTAAGCATCAGAAAAGAGATTGAAATGGGGCTCAAGCATCAGAAAAGGGATAAAATGGGGGATTAAGCATCAGAAAAGGGATAAAAGGGGGGATTAAGCATCAGAATAGGGATAAAAAGGGGGATTAAGCATCAGAAAAGAGATTGAAAGGGGGATTAAGCATCAGAAAAGGGATTGGAACCCAGATTTTGGCTAGTGAATAAAAAATTCTGGATCATTAAAATTCTACTACAACAACAAACTTGTCCCCCAGTAGACTCACATTGCTAATGACCGCAGTGTTCTGTTTGACACGCTGCATCTCCGGATTGTCGCTCACAAAGGTGTAAGCCTTTGGCTGTGGATAGTGACTGAATAGTGCGCGCGCAGGTGGGAAGATTAAAAAAATAAATCTATGATATATAACTACCGTTAAAAAGATAATGTCAATGCTAAAACTCACGCGCAGCAATAGGGCTTCTTCTCTAGGCCCTTGTAGTTCTTCATATTAAGAGTCATGCCACACACCTCGCATTTGAAGCATTGTTTATGCCAGATCTAGGGGGGGGGGGCAAAATTTATAAATTAAAGGGTCTGTTAAATATAATTAGAAAAAATAATATATATATTATTATTTATTTTATCTATTGCAAATGGCATGTAATAAAGCCTAGATTTACATAATTAATTTTTATTACTTGCAAGAGTAGAATCTAAGGTAGATGCAATCCAACTTATACATATTTTTTTATCCTGGCAATAGATTGCTTAAGGAAGGCTTATTCTTTATTAAAATATTACAATATATGATAATTTTCATTAAATTTATAACTATTGAATCGAAAATTTTGATAATACTGTCTCTTGAAAACCATACAATTTTTTCTGTCCATTTCAACATAGGTCTATTAATTACCTTCTACTGGTATCTAGGAAATATATCCTAAAAATACATTAGAGACCTATATTGACTTTTTTATTTTGTGAAGGTGATAGAGGATATTAGCCAAGGATATAGATAAAAAGTGAATATTTAACTTCCTATAAAAAATTTAACATATTAGTTTTTAAAAATCTATGGCAGTTTTGGCAAATGGAATTTCTTTAACTTTCTTTGACTCTTACAACAAATTAATGCTACAAATAATTTTTTAATTAAGCAAACTTTTCTTTCTAAAAAATTTGAAATTTGAAACTATTAAATATGAAATCCATAACCCATTTTTATTAAAATATCTAACTACTAAAATTTTGTCTTACTAGGTGCTGATTAGCTTCCTAACTAATAGTTAGAGAAATGTCTTTTTATATGGACAATTTTGGCATGTGCAAATAAAATTGGCACTGTTTATTGGCATGGACCTATGCAAATAATATCACCCTTATTGACACAAATCTATGCAAATTATACCTTTGTTCCATAGATGGAACAGCTAATATATTAGTAGAATATATTATGTAATACTTTGTTAATGTAACTGCATTGCTTAATTTATTGGTTTCACTAAATTTTCAAATGGATTCAAATTCATTTGGAATAAAACATAAAAATAGAAAGAAATGTAGACTTTTCAACACAGTAGCAAAAATAGAATATTTCAATTTCAAAGACTTACAGGCCTAATGATTTTAAAAGCTAGAGAAATAGGTTTAGCTAAGAAAACTTACTTTAGCTTTTAACAATATTGATGCTAAATATAATTTATTATTTATTGCATTGAAATATTATCAACATATACTTTATATATCATAAGTTTTAAATTTAAATAATGGCTTAGAGACATGGACATATACATATAAACTTATTCTCTAAAAGAATTGAAATAACTTATTGGAATTAATGTAAAAACACAGGATCTGTCAATTTTATTTCTTTAGCTAGATTTTATTTTATGGCACAGTATTTTTTAATGTATATTAGTGTTCTGCCGCCGTCAATTTCTGGGACTGTAACCGTAACCATAACCATAATCCATGGGTAATCACCATAACCATCATGACCCATAATTATGGCCAAAAAATAACCGTAATTTGCCGTAACCGTAACCTTAATCGTAATCTAAAAAATTTTCTTGTTTGCACAAAATCGGTTTTAAATGCTTTAGCACTGTCTTTTATATTGCATAATTATACTAGTGACATTGCTCTCTACCCATAGTCAGGAAGGTGGCCTTTTTGGCGGAAAATTCCCGCTGCACATGAAGGGTCTTGGCACACATTCGGCGCACACAAAGGATCTTGGTGCACATAGGTGCACAAGCGCGGCGTACACGAAGGGTTTTGGTACATTTAGGTGCACAACTGGTGCAAAATTCGGTAATGTAATAGGCAAAATGGGCAAAAATGTGACTACTTTGCGAAGATTTAGATGCGATTACAAGCAAAAATGTAGCAAATTGGAAGGAAGTAGAGAAGAAATTGTCCACGGGACCTTTTTTTGGTCCTTCAAACTTTTGGCGCACAAATGGCGCTTTGACGGCACATAAATTGTGCCCCCAAAATTTATTCCGGCACACACTGTGCCACCTTCCTGACTATGGCTGTCTACCACATTTTATGCATATAAATAAGTTTATAACTTGTATAAAGCCATCAATGGTATTTATAAATACAAATACAATCCACCACAATTGTCCACCTAAGGTTTAAAATTATTACAATTATAATAAATGAATCAATGAATCAGTACAATTTTCTTTGAAATAATGACGGTTGTACTTATGTCTTATTATCTTATGTACTTGTAGTTGTAAGTTGTTTTCATGTTTTACTGCAAGGTTAGGGATGATTATCAAAGAAATTAAAATTTTAGTTTTGAAAGTTTGTGAAGACTTTGGATTTAAACAAAGCTCTCTTAAATTAAAAGCATTTGAAAATATATTGTTGGGAATTTTATTAGGCACAGAAATATTTTTTCCATGATGGTAAATGATTACGGCTTATCCTTAAAAAATCCCGTAATCCGTAACCATAACCAGTAAGCACAAAATTTCTCTGTAACTGTAACTATAATGAAAAAATATGGCTACAAAAGTGCCGCTCCCGTCATATGCTGTAACTGTAACCGTCATGATGGCGGAACACTAATTTATATAAGTTATATCAATTTATTTATTTTTTGCAAATGTTTTCATAAAAAAAGTTAGTATAAAATCTGGTATACTATGCAAAATTATCAATACCAAAGTTTTTAGTCTTATATGCATATTAGGAATTGTGACAGTATTATCAATAGTATTAATTGTTACTCGCAACTTTTCTCAAATTAAAAATTAACTTTATGTCTTAAAAACCTAAGACTAAGTCTATATATTTGTGATATATGGCCAATTGTATTACAATCTATAAGTCTTTTTTGCTGTGCCCCTAAGTGACAAAGTACATATATAGCCACTGTGCCCCTAGGTGATGAATTGTGTATATTACCTACCATGCCCCTAAGTATTGTATAATAAAATTATACTGCTATACCATATTCAGTACAATAAACTGCACTCTAGTAGTTATATTTCTATATAAACTACTAATTTGCATCTTCATAATTAGTCCTACAGTGGAGATCAACACTACTCAGCACTATAATATTGTATGCGCCAGCAACCAGTCTGTACTTGAACTCAAAGCCACTATGTCACAGAATCTTCTAGACAATCAATTTTAACAAAGTATTATACTCATAGATAAAAATGTAAGTAGTAAAGGCCTATTATTAAAATTGTCCCTGATCAATTTTGTGACAGATTTTGGTAACAGTCACTTTGGTTACATTTAAAGACTGGTAGGCCTAATAAACATGGCCAATACTTTATATATTTACTATTCAAGTAAAAACTATAAAAATCTAATAAAAATTATACTTATAAAATGATAAATTCCATAGGAAAATAGTAGCATTAAATTATAATTAAAATATTTCTATTTCAGCATTAAGGCAAAATACAATTAATGAATTATAACTGAGATGAAGTGTCTTACTTGATCAAGACATTTTAATTGCTCAAGAGGATACACCGTCTTTCCACAAGATGTGCACTTCTTGTCCATTATTATTTTGACTAAAGTATATCCAATTTTTTTATCAGGATTGAGCTTCTATTTTTGACTTGACCTTGGGCAAGTCAATTTTCAGTAAAACTTTAGTTTTGAAGATAAATAGCCACTGATTGATTGAATACTATCAACTTAAGGCCGGGTCAAGAGCCAGAACAAAGACTAAAAAAATATAAAATATATTGATTATTGACTTGTGGTATACAAACTTTTTAAGAGAACTCAGCCTAATGATTAATTATTAAGTCGGGGGGGGCAATTAAAGGCCATGGACAAGTGCAAGGCGTGAAGACAAATACGGCTAAATTTCCGTGAAAATATAAAAATTAAACGTTAAAAAAAGTAATACTTTAAAGTGCCCATAATCTAAAAAAATTAATTTCAAGTCTAATAAATGCGGCTGGCCTGATTTATATTTTTAGACAGTATAATTATAATAGGACAAACTTTTGTTTTGTTTCTTAGTTTTCGAAATTCAAAATCTACAAATCCCGTTGCATTTATTGCGACATTTAATCTGTTCATGAACTTCAGGGAGCGCTACACTCGGACCCGGTTGCTTTTTTAATATGCCTTTAAAGTATGCCTTGCTTATGTATGCCCCGATGTCTAATTACACTTGAAAATCTGCGGCTGATATTGGACTTTACAAAGATTCCCCATAGATCAAGCTCTCTCATTGCCTACAATTCTACATGTACATGAACGTTGAATGGCCCAAAACATTTGCAGCCCGGATTAATTTTTTTCAAGTGTGCCTGTTAATTTTTTTATTTAGAGTACGTTTACACGTACGTAGTTGATCATTTCTGTAGTTGAAACGAATAAAGATCGTGTCAAACCAATCTGCTTATTAGACCAAGAATTGGTTCCGAGTAAAATTGCAGGCTGTCACTCTTTCGCTCTATATGCTAAGCAATGCGTTGCTGGCTTCAATCTTTGGTGCGCCGCCGCTGATAAATCGGAGCTGCCGAGTTTAAAAGCCATCAAATTTACTTTTTAATGCAAAGCTGGTGTCGATTTAGGCATTTTAGGCATAGAGATATCGATCCGTGGGCTGTTAGTGCATCATGGAAAATCATAACAGCCAGTAAGCTGTTGAAAGATCGAAAAGAAATTGCCGGATAAAGCTCATATTATCGAACCGCTTTTTAGTTTGGTCTACGCTCCTTCAAGATCCTTAAAAGTCCTTGTTAGAGCTCGGCAGTCCATCCAGAACAGAACGTTATTCTAATCGGCAACTTTAAAAGTACAGTTTGAAGGAGTCCGTTTCGAAAAGTGTCTTGCGGCAGCTACATGTAAATGTAAGGCCCCAGGTTCACAACCTGTACGCTCGTATTGCCGATTGTAAAACTGAAAAGGCGCGCCCGTCTAAGAAATTTCGATCAGCACCTAGCTGGGTGGCTTTAAAAAAATCAGATTGTCACGCGCATTCCTTGTAAATGGGTTCGTTTCTCATGATTGCATTGATCATCACTACTATCATTATCATTTTTATCATCATCATCAACAAATTATGATATTAATAATAATAATAGCGGTAACAGTAAGAATAATGTATGTAATAATGATGATCTTTGTCAGCATCATTATCTTCGTCATCATTATAATCCTTATCTCCATCATAATTCTTATCATCATCAACATCAGCATCATCATCATTATCACAATCATCATCATCACACTAAAGCTGTGTTGCATCTATTCTTTATCGAATCATTGTGTTACTTTTATAGTCTAATTCAGTAGATTCTCAGCTGCTTAATTCTTATTAATTTATTCATTAATTATTTTCATGCCAGGCCATGCCTAGCTTGCTAATAAGCTAGCTAAAATAAAAATTTAATGTATAAGAATCGCTAAATCTAAGCTATGGGAAAATGTATGCATATGAGTAATGCATGGCGACTCAGTGTCGTGGAGATCTATTTATTTGAATGCTCAGATTACTTCTAAAGTAAAAATTCCAAGTGAGACAACTGGACACTAAGTTACAACTAAATTTAGTGCATACAGTACACATAAAGTCACTTGTATAGCAGTTCGCTTCAATGAGATATTGTTGTAGCATGCAGTACCACAGTTACAAAAAGATACGATATTTGAACGTGAAGAAAGGCAGAAGCCGTTAATATTTCTGGCCTGCAAAGCAAGTAGAATTCACTCATTGAAAAATGTCGCAATTCGCACCGCCACAGCATGGATTGATACGGCCAGATTGGGAATGTAGCGCAGACGGGAAGTTCATAATGGGAGCGGCAAAAATGTGGCACCGAAAGCTTACAGAATATTTCTTTTCAAAAATGGGCGGCCCGCTAATCCCAACCAGATCCACTAAAACAGTGCACTTCAGAACTGGAACAATTTTAAATTTAAAATTCGGTTATTTAAAAAGCACATGCCTCACATTCACAGACAATTGGTGCCGATGGAACCTAGGATGATGATGAAGTTCATGTCTTGCCAGCCTCTCTCGTACCAATTAGTTTTCAATCAGGCTAGCTTGACGAAGTCCTTGTGCACCCACAGGACGTCGATGTTGTCCCACTGGTTGTATTCCGCCATATTTATCGGCTGCAGTCCGGGCGCCCGACCAGCCTTGTAGCCGCGCTTGCTGAAGAAGTCCACCACAGTTGCCGGGTCGCCGCGGGACATGAACGGCTTGGACCACTCCATCTGCACGGCCACCACGAGTCGCTTATCAAACAGCTGACCGGATGTTCGCAGAAAGTCGGTTTCTCCTCCCTGAATGTCCATCTTCATGACGATGTGCTTGGTTTTAACCAGGTCGACAAGCCTCTCGCTGCGGGACGGCATGATAGGCACGGTATCAGGAAGCTGGGCGTCAAGCTTTCCAGCTGCTCCGACATTGCAATCGGAAAGGAAGCTCAGGTACATGAGCTGCTGCCTGGCGGTGATGAAATTCCACACCAGAGTGTTTCCTTTGAGGCCCGATGCGTTCAGGCTGAGATGCAGGCGAAGCAGATTGCGGATGTTTGCATCCAGAGCCACAACCGGGAGACCAACCTTGGCAGCCTGGATGCTGTACACACCGATATTGCTGCCGATATCCATAAACGTTGTATTCGGAACCTTGAGTGCAAGCTTGAGAATAGCATGCACCAATCCTGCCTCCCAGGTCTTGCTTTGTCGGATTGCATTAGTGATGTAGTCATTGCCTCTGTAAGCGTAAATAGGCATCAAGGCTTTGTTCATGTCCTCCAGCTTAGGCACCTCGCTGCTCCGCTTAATAATGTTGAGCAGTTGCTCAGGAAACGGCGTCTTCACAATGCACAGGGGATAACCGTCTTGGTAACGCCTGTACGCCTCGACGCCTTCGCACAACTTGTTCCTCAACACCGGATTTAGAAAGTTGATTCGACGAAACTCTTGGTACATCGGGCACTGAAGCTCAACCGGATCTTGAGGCTCCAACGAGCGCTGACTGTCGGCAATCAGCTTGTCCAATAGTTTGGCATCGTCCTGCTCCGTCTGTCTAGAAGATGCTCTGAATATATGGTTGGCGATTTTCTCGTGACCACCGCTCAGTCCAGCGAGCAGGTAGAGAAAGACGCAGAGAAAAATTCCAGCAAAAAATGCTTGCATGCGAGGTGAGCACAGCTCTCTGCCGACCATGACGCTTGGCTGCAATTAAATATAAAATAGATCGATCCGCATTTGCTAGGCAGGATGGGACGTAGAAAAACATTATCCAGAGGTTTAAGTCTTTTTTGAGAGGGCCAGAATTTTAATATAGACGAAAGACGACTATAGATATGCATGAAGTGTGACACGGAAGTGGAAAAGACATGACAATTCAATGCTGAATTGTGCCTTGACGCCTAGGTCATTATCGCACTTAGTGAAATAACACTAAGTGCGACCGTGGTTCATTTATCGAAATTATTCGTTTTTTATTCCTTACCATCTAATTATTGTTGTTGAGAAATAATAAATAAAGAACCGTCTCACTAAACCCTGTATCTTTCGTCTGTATCGCTAATATACCTTTTTTGAGTCCTATTTGGTTTTCTCTGCGTTCAAATTGGTGCGTGGCTGTCAGCAGTATGACGTGCCAGCGGTGTGGGTATGTACCATAGAAGACAGAATCAATTTGGTAAAAACTGCGAGAAATTTGGGCCACATGGGGGAGGCATAAGCGGAGACAAAGAATGGCGAAGAGGGGACGATACGCTAAGATCAGTCTTTCGGACAGATGTCCGTGTATACCAATTTGAAATAAACCAAACTGATCGCTAAAAAAACTAAACTGCCCGGCGAGTTCAGTGATTATACCAATACCATAGACCTTCTGAGGGTCCCTCGGATTCTCCCCCTTTCTGCACGAAGAAGGTCTATGGTATAGCTATTCCCGCCCGATTTGCAAGGGCGGGCAGAAACGTCATTTCTCTGCCCGGGAGCCCAAATTACATTGGATCCAATGTGAAAGTGACGCGAGACGCGTTTCTCGGCCCGCTGCATGAAAGATTGTCTATGGCTGAAAAAGCTGACTAGACTGTTTCTCATCATTTGCAACAGTCTATGGCCAAAGGGTTCAGTTAAAGGAGGCAGGCGACTTCTTTTGGTCCAAGTTCCAATATTTCCCTTCACTGCTTGTCCGACGCCAAATAGCATCATGTCTCTACTCGACTTAAATTCTATACAAGGTGGTGACATCAGCGGCCTGCTTCGCGAGGAGACGGATTTTTTAACTTTCTTTGCTGGCAAATGCAGACTAGTCGACCAATGGACTGGATTACCGGTTCCTGGCGTTGGATGCAGCTACGCTTTGGATCCTGAATTGGACACTTTGCTTGAAGAGCTTGTTGACCTCGGAGCTGAACCAGCGGCTGAACACGAGTATCGAGAACTCAACGCTACTGAGATCGACGGTATTCAGGATGTGGAGACGTCTGCTCGAACTCAGTCAACAGATTTAAAGACCAAACAACACGTTGCTCTGCTGAAGCAGTTTTTGCGCGCCAAGTGTCTACCCGAAAACATCGAAGACATGCTAGTGCGCTACCTGGTGCAATACCTGAGACTCTGGTTTGTTTCGCTCAAGCGGAAGGATGGCGACGCCTATAGTGTCAACAGTCTGGTAGGATTTCGTGCCAGCATTCATCGCTATCTGAAACAGGAGCGGGACGTTGACGTGATAGGAAATGCGCTTTTTAACGCTTTTGAGCGCACGTATAAGGCGATGCTGACTGCTTCTGTGAAAGCTGCACGTGTTCTTGGAGAAGAGACTGGCTTCCGCCAGATTGAGGATTCCGACTTGAAGAAACTTTCTTCCTACTTTGACCGCAGTGATCCTACGAAGCTGCAAGATGAAGTCTTTTTTCTTATTGCTTGGCATTTTGTATTTCGAGGCCGTGAGTGGATTCGACAGCTGACCCCAGATGCCATCATTTTCGGCGCTGATGGAGGTCGTGAATGCATCGCTCTCAAGATGACCGGCAAAGAGAAGACGACGAGTGCTGACAATCCGACTACCAACAAGCAGATCAAAATGTATGCTACCGACGATGAGGCTAAGTGTCCGGTTGCTGCTGTTCGCCAGTATCTATCGCTTCTGCCACCAGACTGCAAGGCGCTCTTTCCGAGGCCTTTGGCCAAGTTTTCCCCAGGAAAGTGGTACAGTATTACGCAAGTGCATGGCAAGAATACCCTCAACGAAATGATGGCAAGCATCTCTGCGCGGGCAGACTTATCTAAGAAGTACACCAACCACTGCATAAGACCCACAGTGGTTACATCATTGGCGGACAGGGGCGTCAGCGTCCAAGATATTCAGGCTGTGACAGGGCACAAGCGAGCTGAATCAGTGCAGCGTTACACAAAGAGAATCAGTTCAGAAAAAAAGCAGAAGCTGTCTAGCTGTCTCAGTGAAAGCCTTCATTTGGAGAATCGCAGTGTTCGCGTCAACGACTCTACGGCTGCGGCTATGACCGTCTCATCCACCCTGCCGGCACCAATCGTGTCGGAGGCCACAACACGAGGCGTAACAAGCCAGCCGCAACAGCTGGTCGGGCCCTTTAACAACTGTACCTTCAACTTCTACTACAAGTGACTGACCTAGTCGTGAAGAAGTACTGTTGCCCAAGGTTTCATGACTAAGGACTTCTTTTTTGAAACCAGATTTATTCACGATTGACACAGCATTGCTTGCATGTTTTTTGCATTTGTTCTTGTTCTTCTTACGTTAAGCATCTCATCTACAGGCTGGCATTCTAAAAATAGATCTTGTTGTCTATGGTTCAATTTTCTACTTGCAAAGGATTGACGATTTCTATGACATTTCTGCCCGGCAAATCGGGTGGGAATAGTCTATGATGATATATGAATTCTACTGGGCCCTTTGCAACACACCATATTGGATGCAGTAAAAACCAAATAGGACGCAAAAAGGTATATTTAACTTAGCTATAGTAGTCTCGACTGCCATGGACAAAAACAATTGATAATAACTTTTTGAAATTGAAAATTCGTTTCTAAAATTATCTATGGCTTCTGGCACGAGAGCCTTGCCTTACGCAATTGGGCGAAATTGGACGCAGTTTGTGAAAATAGCTCGCAAAAAGGTATATTACTACACGAGGGAGTTTTTCTGCTACATCTAGGAGCGTATATAGTGTAGTAAACTGATGCTGTAATTGTTAAAAAGTACAACTAATGCCTTTTACCTTGTCTCGTTGAAATCTAACTTGTCCTTCGCTCCTTTATTGTCCTTCGGACAGAGTTCTCTCGTTTGAGCTGCGAGGGCTTGCAGGGCGTATTACACTATATGGTTTACTGGGTGCGTTTAGTTGCTAAAAGTCTCAATTCTCTAGTCAGAATGCAGCTGTCTCTCTCCAACAGAATTCCACTCCCTCCCAGTTATACATTCGGAAAGCAACCTGAATAGAAAGTTTCTGGCTGAATAACTCTATCGTTTTCTATCCTTTTGTGCCAAATAGGGAGGTGGCTGAGAATGGAGGTGGGTGAGAATGGAGCTGGTTGGGAAAGAGGCTACATGTACATGCATAGCTGCCGGCTACATGAGCTGCTTTACTCAGTCCCCCACTATGATGGAGTCAGTGAAGAGCCTCACAGCTTTGGTTAGCTAGATGGGGGCAGATGAAATTGTATAAATCTCCTATGACAACTAAGAACTGCTGGCGCCTGAGCGCTGGGGGGTGGGCGTTCACGTCACCATGGAAACAGCGAACGCATCTGTCTCATGCGCTCGTAATAGAGATTCCCTGCTGTAGATGTGCACAAAACGGTTAAAACAATCAAATTGAATCGACTACTACTGCAAGGTATTTTTTGCCAGCGTGAAAAATGCTGCCTTCATATGGTTACGCTCGTACTAAAGAGATTTAATTATCGCTGCATTTTTTAATTATCCAACAGCTATATTTTCGCACAATACGCTCGTAGTTGACGAATTATAATTTTAAATTCTAAAGTATTTTTTGCACGGATATTAAAGGCAAATTTTTACTCCATCTTTTCAGAATTTCCTCCCCTTCTGATGAGTTCGGTTTGAAGGGGGCGGATCCTGATGAGTTCGGTTTGAATGGGGCGGATCCTGATGAGTTCGGTTTGAAGGGGGCGGATCCTGATGAGTTCGGTTTGAAGGGGGGCTGATCCTGATGAGTTCGGTTTGAAGGGGGCGGATCCTGATGAGTTCGGTTTGAAGGGGGCGGATCCTGATGAGTTCGGTTTGAAGGGGGCGGATCCTGATGAGTTCGGTTTGAAAGGGGGCGGATCCAGATGAGTTCGGTTTGAAGGGGGCGGATCCAGATGAGTTCGGTTTGAAGGGGGCAGATCCTGATGAGTTCTCTACCCTCTTTAAAAATTGTTAGAGGAAAATTTAGAGATTCGAAGACAATGTATTTTGATTGGAGCTGTGAGTTTTTTAGTTTTGAGAAGAGATGATCGGAAAATTTGAGCACGGCTATTAAAGCTAAGGTTGCAGCGAATGCAATGTGTGCATGCTGATGATTTTTTAAACAGCAATGGCATTCGACCGTCCTCCAGTCCAAAGCGCTGCCCGACCGCCAGAGGGCTCGGCTGTGGCAGGCGGTAGTCGAAACCGTCCTGCTGTACAACGTGGACGCTGACGGCAACGCTGGAGCGGCAGCTAGACTCGGCGCACTCGGGGCTGCTTCGTGCCGCCTTCCAAGCCGACGAGAGTATCGGGTCTGAGACTCTGTACGAGAGAGCCCAGCTGCCTTGGAGAGCTACTGCCCCCAACCTGTCCAGGGCGTTCTGCTGCTCACCGTTCAATGACCGTTTAGGTGGGGCCAGGCGCGAACCCGGAGATTCGTATACTGCATCCTGCCCGACGCCAGACTTGGTCACCGTTCGCCCGGTCTCAGCTACAGCCAGTGCCGGACCATCAGCTGCAGCCAGTGCTGAACCATCAGCTACAGCCAGTGCCGGACCATCACCTCCAGCCAGTGCCGGACAATCAGCTGCAGCCAGTGCTGGACCATCAGCTACAGCCAGTGCCGGACCATCAGCTACAGCCAGTGCCGGACCATCACCTGCAGCCAGTGCCGGACAATCAGCTACAGCCAGTGCTGGACCATCAGCTACAGCCAGTGCCGGACCATCAGCTACAGCCAGTGCCGGACCATCAGCTGCAGCCAGTGCCGGACAATCAGCTGCAGCCAGTGCTGGACCATCAGCTACAGCCAGTGCCGGACCATCACCTCCAGCCAGTGCCGGACAATCAGCTGCAGCCAGTGTTGGACCATCAGCTACAGCCAGTGCCGGACCATCAGCTACAGCCAGTGCCGGACCATCACCTCCAGCCAGTGCCGGACAATCAGCTGCAGCCAGTGCTGGACCATCAGCTACAGCCAGTGCCGGACCATCACCTCTAGCCAGTGCCGGACAATCAGCTGCAGCCAGTGCTGGACCATCAGCTACAGCCAGTGCCGGACCATCAGCTACAGCCAGTGCCGGACCATCACCTCCAGCCAGTGCCGGACAATCAGCTGCAGCCAGTGCTGGACCATCAGCTACAGCCAGTGCCGGACCATCACCTCCAGCCAGTGCCTGACAATCAGCTGCAGCCAGTGTTGGACCATCAGCTACAGCCAGTGCCGGACCATCAGCTACAGCCAGTGCCGTACCATCACCTCTAGCCAGTGCCGGACCATCAACTCTAGCCAGTGCCGGACAATCAGCTACAGCCAGTGCCGGACCATCACCTCCAGCCAGTGCCGGACAATCAGCTGCAGCCAGCGCTGGACCATCAGCTACAGCCAGTGCCGGACCATCACCTCCAGCCAGTGCCTGACAATCAGCTGCAGCCAGTGTTGGACCATCAGCTACAGCCAGTGCCGGACCATCAGCTACAGCCAGTGCCGGACCATCACCTCCAGCCAGTGCCGGACAATCAGCTGCAGCCAGTGCTGGACCATCAGCTACAGCCAGTGCCGGACCATCACCTCCAGCCAGTGCCGGACAATCAGCTGCAGCCAGTGCTGGACCATCAGCTACAGCCAGTGCCGGACAATCAGCTACAGCCAGTGCCGGACCATCACCTCTAGCCAGTGCCGGACAATCAGCTACAGCCAGTGCCGGACCATCACCTCCAGCCAGTGCCGGACAATCAGCTGCAGCCAGTGCTGGACCATCAGCTACAGCCAGTGCCGGACAATCAGCTGCAGCCAGTGCTGGACCATCACCTGCAGCCAGTGCCTGACCATCAGCTGCAGCCAGTGCCGGACCATCAGCTGCAGCCAGTGCCGGACCATCACCTCTGGCCAGTGCTGGACATCACCTGCAGCCAGTGCTGGACCATCAGCTGCAGCCAGTGGCGGACAATCAGCTGCAGCCAGTGCCGGACCATCACCTCTAGCCAGTGCCGGACCATCACCTCTAGCCAGTGCCGCACCATCACCTCTAGCCAGTGCCGGACCATCACCTCTAGCCAGTGCCGGACCATCACCTCTAGCCAGTGCAGGACCATCAGCTGAAGCCAGTGGCGGACAATCAGGTGCAGCCAGTGCCGGACCATCAGCTGCAGCCAGTGCCGGACAATCAGCTGCAGCCAGTGCTGGACCATCAGCTACAGCCAGTGCCGGACCATCACCTCCAGCCAGTGCCGGACAATCAGCTGCAGCCAGTGCTGGACCATCAGCTACAGCCAGTGCCGGACCATCAGCTACAGCCAGTGCCGGACCATCAGCTGCAGCCAGTGCCAGACCATCGCCTCTAGCCAGTGCCGAACCATCACCTCTAGCCAGTGCCGGACCATCACCTCTAGCCAGTGCCGGACCATCACCTCTAGCCAGTGCCGGACCATCAGCTGCAGCCAGTGCCGGACCATCACCTGCAGCCAGTGCCGGACCATCACCTCTAGCCAGTGCCGAACCATCACCTCTAGCCAGTGCCGGACCATCACCTCTAGCCAGTGCCGGACCATCAGCTGCAGCCAGTGCCGTACCATCACCTCTAGCAAGTGCCGGACCATCAACTCTAGCCAGGGCCGGACAATCAGCTACAGCCAGTGCCGGACCATCACCTCCAGCCAGTGCCGGACAATCAGCTGCAGCCAGTGCTGGACCATCAGCTACAGCCAGTGCCGGACCATCAGCTACAGCCAGTGCCGGACCATCACCTGCAGCCAGTGCCGGACAATCAGCTGCAGCCAGTGCCGGACCATCACCTCTAGCCAGTGCCGGACCATCACCTCTAGCCAGTGCCGGACCATCACCTCTAGCCAGTGCCGGACCATCACCTCTAGCCAGTGCCGGACCATCACCTCTAGCCAGTGCCGGACCATCAGCTGCAGCCAGTGCCGGACCATCACCTGCAGCCAGTGCCGGACCATCAGCTGCAGCCAGTGCCGGACCATCACCTCTAGCCAGTGCCGGACCATCACCTCTAGCCAGTGCCGGACCATCACCTCTAGCCAGTGCCGGACCATCACCTGCAGCCAGTGCCGGACCATCAGCTGCAGCCAGTGGCGGACAATCAGCTGCAGCCAGTGCCGGACCATCAGCTGCAGCCAGTGCCGGACAATCAACTCTAGCCAGTGCCGGACAATCAGCTACAGCCAGTGCCAGACCATCACCTCCAGCCAGTGCCGGACAATCAGCTACAGCCAGTGCCGGACCATCACCTCCAGCCAGTGCCGGACAATCAGCTGCACCAGTGCTGGACCATCAGCTACAGCCAGTGCCGGACAATCAGCTACAGCCAGTGCCGGACCATCACCTCCAGCCAGTGCCGGACAATCAGCTGCAGCCAGTGCTGGACCATCAGCTACAGCCAGTGCCGGACAATCAGCTACAGCCAGTGCCGGACCATCACCTCCAGCCAGTGCCGGACAATCAGCTACAGCCAGTGCCGGACCATCACCTCTAGCCAGTGCCGGACAATCAGCTGCAGCCAGTGCTGGACCATCAGCTACAGCCAGTGCCGGACCATCAGCTACAGCCAGTGCCGGACCATCAGCTGCAGCCAGTGCCGGACCATCGCCTCTAGCCAGTGCCGGACCATCACCTCTAGCCAGTGCCGGACCATCGCCTCTAGCCAGTGCCGGACCATCACCTCTAGCCAGTGCCGGACCATCACCTGCAGCCAGTGCCGGACCATCACCTGCAGCCAGTGCCGGACCATCACCTTTAGCCAGTGCCGAACCATCACCTCTAGCCAGTGCCGGACCATCACCTCTAGCCAGTGCCGGACCATCAGCTGCAGCCAGTGCCGTACCATCACCTCTAGCAAGTGCCGGACCATCAACTCTAGCCAGGGCCGGACAATCAGCTACAGCCAGTGCCGGACCATCACCTCCAGCCAGTGCCGGACAATCAGCTGCAGCCAGTGTTGGACCATCACCTGCAGCCAGTGCCGGACCATCAGCTGCAGCCAGTGGCGGACAATCAGCTGCAGCCAGTGCCGGACCATCAGCTGCAGCCAGTGCCGGACAATCAGCTGCAGCCAGTGCCGGACCATCACCTCTAGCCAGTGCCGGACCATCAGCTGCAGCCAGTGCCGGACAGTCAGCTGCAGCCAGTGCCGGACCATCACCTCTAGCCAGTGCCGGACCATCAGCTGCAGCCAGTGCCGGACCATCACCTGCAGCCAGTGCCGGACCATCACCTCTGGCCAGTGCCGGACCATCACCTGCAGCCAGTGCTGGACCATCAGCTGCAGCCAGTGGCGGACAATCAGCTGCAGCCAGTGCCGGACCATCAGCTACAGCCAGTGCCGGACAATCAGCTGCAGCCAGTGCCGGACCATCACCTCTAGCCAGTGCCGGACCATCACCTCTAGCCAGTGCCGGACCATCACCTCTAGCCAGTGCCGGACCATCACCTCTAGCCAGTGCCGGACCATCACCTCTAGCCAGTGCCGGACCATCAGCTGAAGCCAGTGGCGGACAATCAGCTGCAGCCAGTGCCGGACCATCAGCTGCAGCCAGTGCCGGACAATCAGCTGCAGCCAGTGCTGGACCATCAGCTACAGCCAGTGCCGGACCATCACCTCCAGCCAGTGCCGGACAATCAGCTGCAGCCAGTGCTGGACCATCAGCTACAGCCAGTGCCGGACCATCACCTCTAGCCAGTGCCGGACCATCAGCTGCAGCCAGTGCCGGACCATCGCCTCTAGCCAGTGCCGGACCATCACCTCTAGCCAGTGCCGGACCATCACCTCTAGCCAGTGCCGGACCATCACCTCTAGCCAGTGCCGGACCATCAGCTACAGCCAGTGCCGGACCATCACCTGCAGCCAGTGCCGGACCATCACCTCTAGCCAGTGCCGAACCATCACCTCTAGCCAGTGCCGGACCATCACCTCTAGCCAGTGCCGGACCATCAGCTGCAGCCAGTGCCGTACCATCACCTCTAGCAAGTGCCGGACCATCAACTCTAGCCAGGGCCGGACAATCAGCTACAGCCAGTGCCGGACCATCACCTCCAGCCAGTGCCGGACAATCAGCTGCAGCCAGTGCTGGACCATCAGCTACAGCCAGTGCCGGACAATCAGCTGCAGCCAGTGCCGGACAATCAGCTGCAGCCAGTGCCGGACCATCACCTCTAGCCAGTGCCGGACCATCAGCTGCAGCCAGTGCCGGACCATCACCTCTAGCCAGTGCCGGACCATCACCTCTGGCCAGTGCCGGACCATCACCTGCAGCCAGTGCCGGACCATCAGCTGCAGCCAGTGGCGGACAATCAGCTACAGCCAGTGCCGGACCATCAGCTGCAGCCAGTGGCGGACAATCAGCTGCAGCCAGTGCCAGACCATCACCTCTAGCCAGTGCCGGACCATCAGCTGCAGCCAGTGCCGGACCATCAGCTGCAGCCAGTGCCGTACCATCACCTCTAGCAAGTGCCGGACCATCAACTCTAGCCAGTGCCGGACAATCAGCTACAGCCAGTGCCGGACCATCACCTCCAGCCAGTGCCGGACAATCAGCTGCAGCCAGTGCCGGACCATCACCTCCAGCCAGTGCCGGACAATCAGCTGCAGCCAGTGCTGGACCATCAGCTACAGCCAGTGCCGGACAATCAGCTGCAGCCAGTGCCGGACCATCACCTGCAGCCAGTGCCGGACAATCAGCTACAGCCAGTGCCGGACCATCACCTCCAGCCAGTGCCGGACAATCAGCTGCAGCCAGTGCTGGACCATCAGCTACAGCCAGTGCCGGACCATCAGCTACAGCCAGTGCCGGACCATCAGCTGCAGCCAGTGCTGAACCATCAGCTACAGCCAGTGCCGGACCATCACCTCTAGCCAGTGCCGGACAATCAGCTGCAGCCATTCTGGACCATCAGCTACAGCCAGTGCCAGACCATCAGCTACAGCCAGTGCCGGACCATCACCTGCAGCCAGTGCCGGACAATCAGCTGCAGCCAGTGCCGGACCATCACCTCTAGCCAGTGCCGGACCATCACCTCTAGCCAGTGCCGGACCATCACCTCTAGCCAGTGCCGGACCATCACCTCTAGCCAGTGCCGGACAGTCAGCTGCAGCCAGTGCCGGACCATCACCTGCAGCCAGTGCCGGACCATCACCTCTAGCCAGTGCCGAACCATCACCTCTAGCCAGTGCCGGACCATCACCTCTAGCCAGTGCCGGACCATCACCTCTAGCCAGTGCCGGACCATCACCTCTAGCCAGTGCCGGACCATCAGCTGCAGCCAGTGCCGGACCATCAGCTGCAGCCAGTGCCGGACCATCACCTCTAGCCAGTGCCGGACCATCACCTCTAGCCAGTGCCGAACCATCACCTCTAGCCAGTGCCGGACCATCACCTCTAGCCAGTGCCGGACCATCACCTGCAGCCAGTGCCGGACCATCAGCTGCAGCCAGTGGCGGACAATCAGCTGCAGCCAGTGCCGGACCATCAGCTGCAGCCAGTGCCGGACAATCAACTCTAGCCAGTGCCGGACAATCAGCTACAGCCAGTGCCAGACCATCACCTCCAGCCAGTGCTGGACCATCAGCTGCAGCCAGTGCCGGACCATCACCTCCAGCCAGTGCCGGACAATCAGCTGCACCAGTGCCAGACCATCAGCTACAGCCAGTGCCGGACCATCAGCTGCAGCCAGTGCCGGACCATCAGCTACAGCCAGTGCCGGACCATCAGCTACAGCCAGTGCCGGACCATCACCTCTAGCCAGTGCCGGACCATCAGCTGCAGCCAGTGCCGGACCATCACCTCTAGCCAGTGCCAGACCATCAGCTACAGCCAGTGCCGGACCATCAGCTGCAGCCAGTGCCGTACCATCACCTCTAGCAAGTGCCGGACCATCAACTCTAGCCAGGGCCGGACAATCAGCTACAGCCAGTGCCGGACCATCAGCTGCAGCCAGTGCCGGACCATCAGCTGCAGCCAGTGCCGGACCATCACCTCTAGCCAGTGCCGGACCATCACCTCTAGCCAGTGCCGGACCATCACCTCTAGCCAGTGCCGGACCATCACCTCTAGCCAGTGCCGGACCATCACCTGCAGCCAGTGCCGGACCATCAGCTGCAGCCAGTGGCGGACAATCAGCTGCAGCCAGTGCCGGACCATCAGCTGCAGCCAGTGCCGGACAATCAGCTGCAGCCAGTGCCGGACCATCACCTCTAGCCAGTGCCGGCCCATCAGCTGCAGCCAGTGCCGGACAGTCAGCTGCAGCCAGTGCCGGACCATCACCTCTAGCCAGTGCCGGACCATCAGCTGCAGCCAGTGCCGGACCATCACCTGCAGCCAGTGCCGGACCATCACCTCTGGCCAGTGCCGGACCATCACCTGCAGCCAGTGCTGGACCATCAGCTGCAGCCAGTGGCGGACAATCAGCTGCAGCCAGTGCCGGACCATCAGCTACAGCCAGTGCCGGACAATCAGCTGCAGCCAGTGCCGGACCATCACCTCTAGCCAGTGCCGGACCATCAGCTGCAGCCAGTGCCGGACCATCAGCTGCAGCCAGTGCCGTACCATCACCTCTAGCAAGTGCCGGACCATCAACTCTAGCCAGTGCCGGACAATCAGCTACAGCCAGTGCCGGACCATCACCTCCAGCCAGTGCCGGACAATCAGCTGCAGCCAGTGCCGGACCATCACCTCCAGCCAGTGCCGGACAATCAGCTGCAGCCAGTGCTGGACCATCAGCTACAGCCAGTGCCGGACAATCAGCTGCAGCCAGTGCCGGACCATCACCTGCAGCCAGTGCCGGACAATCAGCTACAGCCAGTGCCGGACCATCACCTCCAGCCAGTGCCGGACAATCAGCTGCAGCCAGTGCTGGACCATCAGCTACAGCCAGTGCCGGACCATCAGCTACAGCCAGTGCCGGACAATCAGCTGCAGCCAGTGCTGAACCATCAGCTACAGCCAGTGCCGGACCATCACCTCTAGCCAGTGCCGGACAATCAGCTGCAGCCATTCTGGACCATCAGCTACAGCCAGTGCCAGACCATCAGCTACAGCCAGTGCCGGACCATCACCTGCAGCCAGTGCCGGACAATCAGCTGCAGCCAGTGCCGGACCATCACCTCTAGCCAGTGCCGGACCATCACCTCTAGCCAGTGCCGGACCATCACCTCTAGCCAGTGCCGGACCATCACCTCTAGCCAGTGCCGGACAGTCAGCTGCAGCCAGTGCCGGACCATCACCTGCAGCCAGTGCCGGACCATCACCTGCAGCCAGTGCCGGACCATCACCTCTAGCCAGTGCCGGACCATCACCTCTAGCCAGTGCCGGACCATCACCTCTAGCCAGTGCCGGACCATCACCTCTAGCCAGTGCCGGACCATCAGCTGCAGCCAGTGCCGGACCATCAGCTGCAGCCAGTGCCGGACCATCACCTCTAGCCAGTGCCAGACCATCACCTCCAGCCAGTGCCGGAACCATCACCTCTAGCCAGTGCCGGACCATCACCTCTAGCCAGTGCCGGACCATCACCTGCAGCCAGTGCCGGACCATCAGCTGCAGCCAGTGGCGGACAATCAGCTGCAGCCAGTGCCGGACCATCAGCTGCAGCCAGTGCCGGACAATCAACTCTAGCCAGTGCCGGACAATCAGCTACAGCCAGTGCCAGACCATCACCTCCAGCCAGTGCTGGACCATCAGCTGCAGCCAGTGCCGGACCATCACCTCTAGCCAGTGCCGGACCATCACCTGCAGCCAGTGCCGGACCATCAGCTGCAGCCAGTGCCGGACCATCACCTCTAGCCAGTGCCGGACCATCAGCTACAGCCAGTGCCGGACCATCAGCTACAGCCAGTGCCGGACCATCACCTCTAGCCAGTGCCGGACCATCAGCTGCAGCCAGTGCCGGACCATCACCTCTAGCCAGTGCCAGACCATCAGCTACAGCCAGTGCCGGACCATCAGCTGCAGCCAGTGCCGTACCATCACCTCTAGCAAGTGCCGGACCATCAACTCTAGCCAGGGCCGGACAATCAGCTACAGCCAGTGCCGGACCATCAGCTGCAGCCAGTGCCGGACCATCAGCTGCAGCCAGTGCCGGACCATCACCTCTAGCCAGTGCCGGACCATCACCTCTAGCCAGTGCCGGACCATCACCTCTAGCCAGTGCCGGACCATCACCTGCAGCCAGTGCCGGACCATCAGCTGCAGCCAGTGCCGGACCATCAGCTGCAGCCAGTGCCGGACCATCAGCTGCAGCCAGTGCCGGACCAATCAGCTGCAGCCAGTGCCGGACCATCACCTCTAGCCAGTGCCGGACCATCAGCTGCAGCCAGTGCCGGACAGTCAGCTGCAGCCAGTGCCGGACCATCACCTCTAGCCAGTGCCGGACCATCAGCTACAGCCAGTGCCGGACCATCAGCTACAGCCAGTGCCGGACCATCACCTCTAGCCAGTGCCGGACCATCAGCTACAGCCAGTGCCGGACCATCAGCTACAGCCAGTGCCGGACCATCACCTCTAGCCAGTGCCGGGACCATCAGCTGCAGCCAGTGCCGGACCATCACCTCTAGCCAGTGCCAGACCATCAGCTACAGCCAGTGCCGGACCATCAGCTGCAGCCAGTGCCGTACCATCACCTCTAGCAAGTGCCGGACCATCAACTCTAGCCAGGGCCGGACAATCAGCTACAGCCAGTGCCGGACCATCAGCTGCCAGCCAGTGCCGGACCATCAGCTGCAGCCAGTGCCGGACCATCACCTCTAGCCAGTGCCGGACCATCACCTCTAGCCAGTGCCGGACCATCACCTCTAGCCAGTGCCGGACCATCACCTCTAGCCAGTGCCGGACCATCACCTGCAGCCAGTGGCGGACAATCAGCTGCAGCCAGTGCCGGACCATCAGCTGCAGCCAGTGCCGGACCATCACCTGCAGCCAGTGCCGGACAATCAGCTGCAGCCAGTGCCGGACCATCACCTCTAGCCAGTGCCGGACCATCAGCTGCAGCCAGTGCCGGACAGTCAGCTGCAGCCAGTGCCGGACCATCACCTCTAGCCAGTGCCGGACCATCAGCTGCAGCCAGTGCCGGACCATCACCTGCAGCCAGTGCCGGACCATCACCTCTGGCCAGTGCCGGACCATCACCTGCAGCCAGTGCTGGACCATCAGCTGCAGCCAGTGGCGGACAATCAGCTGCAGCCAGTGCCGGACCATCAGCTACAGCCAGTGCCGGACAATCAGCTGCAGCCAGTGCCGGACCATCACCTCTAGCCAGTGCCGGACCATCACCTCTAGCCAGTGCCGCACCATCACCTCTAGCCAGTGCCGGACCATCACCTCTAGCCAGTGCCGGACCATCACCTCTAGCCAGTGCAGGACCATCAGCTGAAGCCAGTGGCGGACAATCAGGTGCAGCCAGTGCCGGACCATCAGCTGCAGCCAGTGCCGGACAATCAGCTGCAGCCAGTGCTGGACCATCAGCTACAGCCAGTGCCGGACCATCACCTCTAGCCAGTGCCAGACCATCAGCTACAGCCAGTGCCGGACCATCAGCTGCAGCCAGTGCCGTACCATCACCTCTAGCAAGTGCCGGACCATCAACTCTAGCCAGGGCCGGACAATCAGCTACAGCCAGTGCCGGACCATCAGCTGCAGCCAGTGCCGGACCATCAGCTGCAGCCAGTGCCGGACCATCACCTCTAGAGCCAGTGCAGACCATCACCTCTAGCCAGTGCCGGACCATCACCTCTAGCCAGTGCCGGACCATCACCTGCAGCCAGTGCCGGACCATCAGCTGCAGCCAGTGGCGGACAATCAGCTGCAGCCAGTGCCGGACCATCAGCTGCAGCCAGTGCCGGACAATCAGCTGCAGCCAGTGCCGGACCATCACCTCTAGCCAGTGCCGGCCCATCAGCTGCAGCCAGTGCCGGACAGTCAGCTGCAGCCAGTGCCGGACCATCACCTCTAGCCAGTGCCGGACCATCAGCTGCAGCCAGTGCCGGACCATCACCTCTAGCCAGTGCCGGACCATCACCTCTAGCCAGTGCCGGACCATCACCTCTAGCCAGTGCCGGACCATCACCTCTAGCCAGTGCCGGACCATCACCTGCAGGCCAGTGCCGGACCATCAGCTGCAGCCAGTGGCGGACAATCAGCTGCAGCCAGTGCCGGACCATCAGCTGCAGCCAGTGCCGGACAATCAGCTGCAGCCAGTGCCGGACCATCACCTCTAGCCAGTGCCGGCCCATCAGCTGCAGCCAGTGCCGGACAGTCAGCTGCCCGGACGCCACAATCAAGCTGCAGCCAGTGGCCGGACCAATCACCTGCAAGCCAGTGGGCCGGACCATCAACACGCTGGCCAGTGCCGGACCATGCACCTGCAGCCAGTGCTGGACATCAGCTGCCAGGCCAGTGGCGGACAATCAGCTGGCAGCAGTGGCCGGAACATCAGCTACAGCCAGTGCCGGACAATCAGCTGCATGTCCAGTGCCGGACCATCCCTCTAGCCAGTGCTCTAGGGACCATCAACTCTAGCCAGTGCCGGACCATCAACCTCTAGCCCAGTGCGCGGACAGTCAGCTGCAGCCAGTGCCTGGGACCATCAGCTACAGACCAGTGCCGGACCATCACACTCTAGCCAGTGCCTGGACCATCAGCTGCAGCAGTGCCGGACCGATCGCCTCTAGCCCAGTGCCTGGACCGATCACCTCTAGCCTAGTGCCGGACCATCACCTCTAGCCAGTGCCGGACCATCACCTCTAGCCAGTGCCGGACCATCAGCTGCAGCCAGTGCCGTACCATCACCTCTAGCAAGTGCCGGACCATCAACTCTAGCCAGGGCCGGACAATCAGCTACAGCCAGTGCCGGACCATCACCTCCAGCCAGTGCCGGACAATCAGCTGCAGCCAGTGCTGGACCATCAGCTACAGCCAGTGCCGGACAATCAGCTGCAGCCAGTGCCGGACAATCAGCTGCAGCCAGTGCCGGACCATCACCTCTAGCCAGTGCCGGACCATCAGCTGCAGCCAGTGCCGGACCATCACCTCTAGCCAGTGCCGGACCATCACCTCTGGCCAGTGCCGGACCATCACCTGCAGCCAGTGCCGGACCATCAGCTGCAGCCAGTGGCGGACAATCAGCTACAGCCAGTGCCGGACCATCAGCTGCAGCCAGTGGCGGACAATCAGCTGCAGCCAGTGCCGGACCATCACCTCTAGCCAGTGCCGGACCATCAGCTGCAGCCAGTGCCGGACCATCAGCTGCAGCCAGTGCCGTACCATCACCTCTAGCCAGTGCCGGACCATCACCTCTAGCCAGTGCCGGACCATCACCTGCAGCCAGTGCCGGACCATCACCTCTAGCCAGTGCCGAACCATCACCTCTAGCCAGTGCCGGACCATCACCTCTAGCCAGTGCCGGACCATCAGCTGCAGCCAGTGCCGTACCATCACCTCTAGCAAGTGCCGGACCATCAACTCTAGCCAGTGCCGGACAATCAGCTACAGCCAGTGCCGGACCATCACCTCCAGCCAGTGCCGGACAATCAGCTGCAGCCAGTGCTGGACCATCAGCTACAGCCAGTGCCGGACCATCAGCTACAGCCAGTGCCGGACCATCAGCTGCAGCCAGTGCTGAACCATCAGCTACAGCCAGTGCCGGACCATCACCTCCAGCCAGTGCCGGACAATCAGCTGCAGCCAGTGCTGGACCATCAGCTACAGCCAGTGCCGGACCATCAGCTACAGCCAGTGCCGGACCATCACCTGCAGCCAGTGCCGGACAATCAGCTGCAGCCAGTGCCGGACCATCACCTCTAGCCAGTGCCGGACCATCACCTCTAGCCAGTGCCGGACCATCACCTCTAGCCAGTGCCGGACCATCACCTCTAGCCAGTGCCGGACAGTCAGCTGCAGCCAGTGCCGGACCATCACCTGCAGCCAGTGCCGGACCATCACCTCTAGCCAGTGCTGAACCATCACCTCTAGCCAGTGCCGGACCATCACCTCTAGCCAGTGCCGGACCATCACCTCTAGCCAGTGCCGGACCATCACCTCTAGCCAGTGCCGGACCATCAGCTGCAGCCAGTGCCGGACCATCAGCTGCAGCCAGTGCCGGACCATCACCTCTAGCCAGTGCCGGACCATCACCTCTAGCCAGTGCCGGACCATCACCTCTAGCCAGTGCCGGACCATCACCTCTAGCCAGTGCCGGACCATCACCTGCAGCCAGTGCCGGACCATCAGCTGCAGCCAGTGGCGGACAATCAGCTGCAGCCAGTGCCGGACCATCAGCTGCAGCCAGTGCCGGACAATCAACTCTAGCCAGTGCCGGACAATCAGCTACAGCCAGTGCCAGACCATCACCTCCAGCCAGTGCCGGACCATCAGCTACAGCCAGTGCCGGACCATCACCTCCAGCCAGTGCCGGACAATCAGCTGCACCAGTGCTGGACCATCAGCTACAGCCAGTGCCGGACAATCAGCTACAGCCAGTGCCGGACCATCACCTCCAGCCAGTGCCGGACAATCAGCTGCAGCCAGTGCTGGACCATCAGCTACAGCCAGTGCCGGACCATCAGCTACAGCCAGTGCCGGACCATCAGCTACAGCCAGTGCCGGACCATCACCTCCAGCCAGTGCCGGACCATCAGCTACAGCCAGTGCCGGACCATCAGCTACAGCCAGTGCCGGACCATCACCTCTAGCCAGTGCCGGACCATCAGCTGCAGCCAGTGCCGGACCATCACCTCTAGCCAGTGCCAGACCATCAGCTACAGCCAGTGCCGGACCATCAGCCTGCAGCCAGTGCCGTACCATCACCTCTAGCCAGTGCCGGACCATCAACTCTAGCCAGTGCCGGACAATCAGCTGCAGCCAGTGGCGGACAATCAGCTGCAGCCAGTGCCGGACCATCAGCCTGCAGCCAGTGCCGGACCATCAGCCTCTAGCCAGTGCCGGACCATCACCTCTAGCCAGTGCCGGACCAATCACCTCTAGCCAGTGCCGGACCATCACCTCTAGCCAGTGCCGGACCATCACCTCAGCCAGTGCCGGACCATCACCTCTAGCCAGTGCCGGACCATCACCTGCAGCCAGTGCCGGACCATCAGCTGCAGCCAGTGGCGGACAATCAGCTGCAGCCAGTGCCGGACCATCAGCTGCAGCCAGTGCCGGACAATCAACTCTAGCCAGTGCCGGACAATCAGCTACAGCCAGTGCCAGACCATCACCTCCAGCCAGTGCCGGACCATCAGCTACAGCCAGTGCCGGACCATCACCTCCAGCCAGTGCCGGACAATCAGCTGCACCAGTGCTGGACCATCAGCTACAGCCAGTGCCGGACAATCAGCTACAGCCAGTGCCGGACCATCACCTCCAGCCAGTGCCGGACAATCAGCTGCAGCCAGTGCTGGACCATCAGCTACAGCCAGTGCCGGACCATCAGCTACAGCCAGTGCCGGACCATCAGCTACAGCCAGTGCCGGACCATCACCTCTAGCCAGTGCCGGACCATCAGCTACAGCCAGTGCCGGACCATCAGCTACAGCCAGTGCCGGACCATCACCTCTAGCCAGTGCCGGACCATCAGCTGCAGCCAGTGCCGGACCATCACCTCTAGCCAGTGCCAGACCATCAGCTACAGCCAGTGCCGGACCATCAGCTGCAGCCAGTGCCGTACCATCACCTCTAGCAAGTGCCGGACCATCAACTCTAGCCAGGGCCGGACAATCAGCTACAGCCAGTGCCGGACCATCACCTCCAGCCAGTGCCGGACAATCAGCTGCAGCCAGTGCTGGACCATCAGCTACAGCCAGTGCCGGACCATCACCTCCAGCCAGTGCCGGACAATCAGCTGCAGCCAGTGCCGGACCATCACCTCTAGCCAGTGCCGGACCATCAGCTGCAGCCAGTGCCGGACCATCACCTCTAGCCAGTGCCGGACCATCAGCTGCAGCCAGTGCCGGACCATCAGCTGCAGCCAGTGCCGTACCATCACCTCTAGCCAGTGCCGGACCATCAACTCTAGCCAGTGCCGGACAATCAGCTACAGCCAGTGCCAGACCATCACCTCCAGCCAGTGCCGGACAATCAGCTACAGCCAGTGCCGGACCATCACCTCCAGCCAGTGCCGGACAATCAGCTGCAGCCAGTGCTGGACCATCAGCTACAGCCAGTGCCGGACCATCAGCTACAGCCAGTGCCGGACCATCACCTCTAGCCAGTGCCGGACAATCAGCTGCAGCCAGTGCTGGACCATCAGCTACAGCCAGTGCCGGACCATCAGCTACAGCCAGTGCCGGACCATCAGCTACAGCCAGTGCCGGACCATCACCTCTAGCCAGTGCCGGACCATCAGCTACAGCCAGTGCCGGACCATCAGCTACAGCCAGTGCCGGACCATCACCTCTAGCCAGTGCCGGACCATCAGCTGCAGCCAGTGCCGGACCATCACCTCTAGCCAGTGCCAGACCATCAGCTACAGCCAGTGCCGGACCATCAGCTACAGCCAGTGCCGGACCATCACCTCTAGCCAGTGCCGGACCATCAGCTGCAGCCAGTGCCGGACAATCAGCTGCAGCCAGTGCCAGACCATCAGCTACAGCCAGTGCCGGACCATCACCTCTAGCCAGTGCCGGACCATCAGCTGCAGCCAGTGCCGGACCATCACCTCTAGCCAGTGCCGGACCATCACCTCTAGCCAGTGCCGGACCATCACCTCTAGCCAGTGCCGGACCATCACCTCTAGCCAGTGCCGGACCATCAGCTGCAGCCAGTGCCGGACCATCACCTGCAGCCAGTGCTGGACCATCACCTCTAGCCAGTGCCGGACCATCACCTCTAGCCAGTGCCGGACCATCACCTCTAGCCAGTGCCGGACCATCACCTCTAGCCAGTGCCGGACCATCACCTGCAGCCAGTGCCGGACCATCAGCTGCAGCCAGTGCCGAACCATCACTCCACAGACCGTAAGAACCTGGCCTCACACTTACATAACATGTGTTTCTATTCTTAGCTACTGAACATTTTAACATTTTAAACTTCGTGAAAAATAAATACAGAAAAATGAAAGCTTCGTGACTTTTTTGTCCCTCAACCGAAAGCTGCGCGCTCATGTCTTCGCCGTAAAACTTGCCTGCTCTGTAAAGTCACTGTGATTTTTGCACGCTTTTGCCTGTGCGCGCTTAATTCCACACTGGCCCAAAAAAGACGCATTAATGTCACGCACACTTATTCAGCTTGATCACCCGATTATTGGATTAATACGAGTATGAGTGAGGACGACTCCAACCTAAATTCCCCCGGTCCAAACGGTCTCGTCTGCTGCACTCTGATTCTGTACAGATTAAAGTACGACCAAATTAAGTTCTTTCTGATTGTAGTCAGCCTTAGTCCTCAATCCTGCTCTAAACATGACAGGAAAAATACTGTTTATGCTTTCTTCTCTACTTAAAGTAGCCATTTTCGATTAAATAATTGTCAACTTATTTCATTATATTCTTGCCGAGTGCTAATCTTGTTTAAGCACGAGTTTTTTCGGCTGAGCTTTTTCCTCACTAAATTTTCCCACAGCTTTTTTCTCTGAGTTTTTTTTTTAACCGAATATTCCTGCTTATCTTGTGTAATTCCAGTTTAAAGATTTTCCCACAACGTTTAAATAACTTCCTGGTGTGTTGCCACCCATTAGACTCTTGAGGATTAAGCTTGTAAAATCAATTGGATTTAGGCATAGTAAACAGGCTTGTCTTAACGGTGGCAGCACAGCAGGAAAGCATTTCTACTTTGCGGGAAAATCTGTAGGCTAAAATTACACAAGGTGAGCTGGAATATTCAGTTGAAAAAGAAAGTGAATATGCCTTTGCAATGGTCTTTTGTTTCGTGCTGCTTACAGCATCAGGAATGCCTTTAATATACTTCAAAACACGACAACTATTTATTTAGCTTAGAAAGTTCATAACACGAACACTTCATCAATATAATACGTAAGTATATGACCTTATAAGGATTAAGGCATAAATGGCATGCCCATGCAAGAACATGCCACGAGATCACGCGTGTTGATGCCGCTGCCGCGGGAGCACCCGTCATTCTCCACGAGGCACGCCAAATTCCTACGCTAATTTCTTGCTTCGTTGCAATGACCATAGTGTCGTCTGCAAACAGAGACGTTTTGAAAATATCGCGAGTTGTCTGCTCGCTGTACATGTTGATTCGTTGTGGTGTTAGACTGTGGCCCGGCCAACAAGTCGATTGGATGCCATGATCAAGTTGCGTTTCTCTGGCCGCATCAGTCCTTTCCTCCTCCTCGGCTTCTTGGATGCTCGCTTGATGGTAGATTGTGTTGCACAGCCTTCTCGAAGTCCTCATTGTGAATGAAACTGGCGCGTTCAACTCAGCTGGAATGTCATAGCGTTTGAGTAGTTCTCATAGCGCCAATTTATATGCTAGCAGCACAATTTCAGTTTTTGCGCCTCAACAGCGTCTGGGCTGCTCGCGTAAATTTCAGCATCGTCTTGAAGACCTACGATTGTCTGGATGGCGTCCATGGTAAGTCCAAGTAAGCTGCAATTCTCCGCCCAGAAGCTCAAGCGGGCGGAAATAATCCTTACTAACTCTGAACACTAGCGGTAGTATGCGCATGTCAATGAAGTTGTTTATGTTGCCACGGTCAATATTCTTATGTAATTAGGATTTGATTTGTGTCAGTTGTGGTGTCCATTTCTCACTGCCGGCATTTCACAAGCGGTGCAATTCTTTATGGGAAAACACCCGCAATTTCTTGCAGGCGCCGCGGACAAAGCGCACAAAGACGCACTCGTGCCGTCTTCCATCTCCAATTTTTTAAGTTCTTAGACGATCTTTAAGTTCATCGTGAAGTGTCTGCACAGTTATTTGTGTGCCGCGTGTCGTCCTGTTGGCATCGACCCTTGGGCCTTCGGGTTTCTTTACGGCGGCGAGGAACTTTTCCGGGTCCTCCTGAAACCTCTCAGCCAGAACGCTCTCAAGGTGTTTTTTAAGTCTTCCGCGGAAATAGCGCTATTATCTAACTATTGTTAGTATTTTGCTGGCTAGAACCTACCCATTCTTCTCAGGCTGTCGTACATAGCACCTACGTTACCCTGCAGCAGTGTTTGAATTTATGGGGCAGTGTCGATCCACCACTTTTCCTCATACTCATGGAACTTGTTTTTTGTTTTTCTTCTGCAAGTTCCAAGATGTTCCTTTGTCATGTTGAGTAGGTTACTGTTCTATAGGGATATAACTTCGCTATGCAGCATCTGTGCTGCATTTCTAAACTTCAGGATTCGTTTACTTCTTTTAACTCCTATTCATGTCCAACCATCCACGCGTTCGTCTGCCGGCCTTAACAAGTTCTCATGGTTTCGACCAAGCCCTTCTCTATTTATCTAGCATTTCCGATTGTGGTGTTTCTATTAGTATTATTTTCTTATTTGAGGATGATCTCTTCCGTTTTTGGTTGAAGCTTGCCTTGATAGCTTCACGTAGTCAGGTAGTTTTTCCATGCTACCTTGTCTATTGTGGCTGAATGCGGGCCAAACGGTTGGCGCCGCTCTGGCGAGCTGCTGCAACGATAGGCCGGACCTCAGGCTGTTGAGCCACAGCGACCACGGACGACTGGCCCATAGTTAATCGGCGAGCTGCGCCACAACCCGAGGATCCGCAAAACCGACTGAGACAAGTACCAAGCAGATGTCGGCTGGTAGTTGCTGTCGGAAAAGCTTTTAGAACAACAGGCAAGGTGTGTGGTCACCCGAAAAATCCTCAATTTCGTCCATGAGCTCAGACGGACGACGATCACCGAGGCCAGCCATGTTGAGAGGCCGGCTAGCCCGCTGCCCATTCGCTCGCTTGGCACTTTGGTAAGACCGAATGTGCCTAGCAAGCGAGCCTTCAGCTGTTCATATTTGTCCGCATCGGGTAGCTTCTAAAGAACATCGGCAGACTGCTGGTCTAGTGTCGCTACCAGGTAGTGGTATTTAGTCGTGTCCTGTGTGATGCCTCTCAGAGAAAACTGTACAAAGAAAGGCCAGACGCGTAAAATAGTCTATGAATCGCGGTCATGGACGACTTAAAATGTCTGTCTGCGGCCGCCACAAGCTCAATATATTTCGATGCACCGATTTTTTTGTAAAGAAAGCGAGAAAAGTGATACAAATTTAAATTTGAATTGTAGCTGTAACTCCAATTTTAACTTTAATTAAAACTTAAACTTGAATTTAGTGCATGAACAAAAAGTTACTTGAATACAGTAGTTGGCTTCAATGAGATATGGTTGCACTATGCAATGCTGTACAATCAGTGAAGAAAGCCAGAAGCTGCAATATGCCTGGCCCAGAAATTAATTAGAATTCACTCTTTAAATTTCGCGATTCGTACCACCACAGCATCGATCCATACAGCAAGATAGGGAATGTAACTCAGAGGCAGGATAGGGAATGTAACTGAGAGACATGATAGGGAAGCCAGAACAAAGATTGGGAATGTGACGTGGAGGCAAATTAAGCACCACATGCATATACAGTACGATATTCATGTCTAACTTGCAGAATATTTATTTCGCAAATGGAAGGCCCACTAATCCGAACCAGATCCACTGAAAGTGCAATTCAGAACTGATAAAAATTGTACTAAGTAAAAATTGCGATTGTTGAAAAGCCCAGCTTTTCATAGCTAAATAATGCCGAATAATCGCATAAAGCTTGGCGTAAAATGATGAAGTTCATGTCTTGCCAGCCTCTCTCGTACCAATTAGTTTTCAATCAGGCTAGCTTGACGAAGTCCTTGTGCACCCACAGGACGTCGATGTTGTCCCACAGGTCGTATTCCGCCATATTTATCGGCTGCAGTCCGGGCGCCCGACCAGCCTTGTAGCCGCGCTTGCTGAAAAAGTCCACCACAGTTGCCGGGTCGCCGCGGGACATGAACGGCTTGGACCACTCCATCTGCACGGCCACCACGAGTCGCTTATCAAACAGCTGACCGGATGTTCGCAGAAAGTCGGTTTCTCCTCCCTGAATGTCCATCTTCATGACGATGTGCTTGGTTTTAACCAGGTCGACAAGCCTCTCGCTGCGGGACGGCATGATAGGCACGGTATCAGGAAGCTGGGCGTCAAGCTTTCCAGCTGCTCCGACATTGCAATCGGAAAGGAAGCTCAGGTACATGAGCTGCTGCCTGGCGGTGATGAAATTCCACACCAGAGTGTTTCCTTTGAGGCCCGATGCGTTCAGACTGAGATGCAGGCGAAGCAGATTGCGGATGTTTGCATCCAGAGCCACAACCGGGAGACCAACCTTGGCAGCCTGGATGCTGTACACGCCGATATTGCTTCCGATATCCATAAACGTTGTATTCGGAACCTTGAGTGCAAGCTTTAGAATAGCATGAACCAGTTCTGGCTCCCAAGTCTTATTTTGTCGAATTTCATTAGTGATGTAGTCATTGCCTCTGTAAGCGTAAATAGGCATCAAGGCTTTGTTCATGTCCTCCAGCTTAGGCACCTCGCTGCTCCGCTTAATAATGTTGAGCAGTTGCTCCGGAAACGGCGTCTTCACAATGCACAGGGGATAACCGTCTTGGTAACGCCTGTACGCCTCGACGCCTTGGCACAACTTGTTCCTCAACACCGGATTTAGAAAGTTGATTCGACGAAACTCTTGGTACATCGGGCACTGAAGCTCAACCGGATCTTGAGGCTCCAACGAGCGCTGACTGTCGGCAATCAGCTTGTCCAATAGTTTGGCATCGTCCTGCTCCGTCTGTCTAGAAGATGCTCTGAATAGATTGTTGGCGATTTTCTCGTGACCACCGCTCAGTCCAGCCAGCAGGTAGAGAAAGACGAACAGTAAAATTCCAGCAAAAAATGTTCGAATGCGAGGCAAGCACAGCTCTCTGCCGACCATGACGCTTGGTTAGCTACTTGTTGGCTGCAATGAAATTTAAAATAGATCGATTTCACTTTGCATTGTCATTGAGTCAGGGCCCTTACTTTATTTTACCTTGGCTATAGTGCCTAAACTTCTAATAGCCTAAGGTTCGGCTTGAGACTGAATGCTCAAGGACTGCGTTAGTCGCAGAGAGATAGGTCAATCGTAAAAACAAGATAATATCTTTGTCATTTGGTCTTTACCGTGTCTGTATAGAACTGCACCTCTTTGTAAATACTCTCGCTTTGAATTCCACAGAGAATCATTCCTTCTTATCGCTCTGTTTCTGGTTAGATTGTTACTGGTAATATAAAAAAATAAATAACTGTTTCAGCAACCCTGAATCTTTCGCTGTGTTTTCTAGGCTTATTGTAATCTATGCTACCATGGAAAAAAGAATGCTGACCGCTTCGAGGTGAGAAGTGTGATGATTCCAGTGCCTCCGACTGATTGATAACTAATTAAAATATTCCTGTACGCTCATACAATTGAGTTTTTGAGTTACATCAATAGAGCGTGGCAAAGTAAAATTATGAAAGCCTTTACCTTTTGTCGTAGTACTGTAACTTGTCCCTCGTTCCTTTACTGGTGTCATATTTTTATCCGATAGCGCTTGAAGGCGTACATACTATATAGTTAACTGGCTGCTAGATGCTTAAAGTCTCAATACTCTGCTAGTCAGAATGCAGCTCTCTCTCTCTCCAACCGAATTCCACTCCACTCATCTGTACATTTAGAAAGCAGTCCATCTAGAAAGTTTTTAGCTGAATAATGCTATAGTTTCCTTCTTTTTGTGCCGAATGATGCTGCATGTACATGCATAGCTGCCGCATAATTGCTCATGACGGTGAGCTGCTCGCGCTCAGTTCTCATTACCCCACTACAATTGAGTCAATAAAGTAGCTCACTACAGCTTTGGTAAGCCAGAGAGGGGCAGATGAAATTGCATGGATCTCCCATGACAACTCCGAACTGCAGACGCCTGAGCGCGGGGGGCGGGTGTGTGTTTGCATCACCCTGGAAACAGCGATCGAAGCTATCGTATGCGAAGCTTTTCATGCCAGCTTGAAAAAAGCTACCTCAATCTTAATGAAGATAATGTATGATTTCTGAATTTTAGAATTTTTAATAATCACTAATTTTTTTCGCACTGTAGATTTTGACGAATGTGGTCACAGCAAATGCCAAAAACTATTTTTCATGGATAAGAAACGTAAAATACATTTTAAGTTTTTTAATGAAATTTCTAATCCTTTCATAACTGTTCTTCTCCAACTTGCTTCTCTGAATGAAAACGATTTAATTTTCTTACAGCGCCATTATATCTCTATCATATAGGGCCTTCAATTCGTGTAGCTTTGACTCGGAACTTAGTCAGTTGTTTTTCCTAATTACACGTAATTTTCGCAGTGCATAGACGTAGGAACGGGCGCCGTGGAGCTATGGCCCCCCACTTTTAAATTAATGGGATAAGGCCCCCACTTTTTTAGAGCAAAATGCTCATCCATTTTTAGTTCCTTTTTGAAATAAAATAATTCGCAAGTTTGTTTTTTCAACTTTAGGCCTTAAGACCTAGGGCTGGATCTGGCCCCCCACTTTTTAAATCGTTCCCATACGCCTATGCACAGTAGCGATCTCTCCATGGATCCTTTACGCATTCAATGTGGATTTTGATTGTTGGAAATTAACTGGACATAGATTAGTACTGTATTAAAACATTATATTATAATTTCCTGACTTATGTAATAAAATCAATCATAAATGCTGAAGTCAACAACTTTGACTAGAAGCCATAAAATCTCTCAATAAAGTATTTGTTTTTCCCTTTCACAAATTAAATTATTTTTTAATGTATGAAGTTTTCGATTTTCGTAGAAAAAGCTACGATTTACGAGCTAATTTAATAATAACCTTCAATAATCATGCTTTCTAGTTCTAAGTTCTAGGTAATTCCAGGTGTCGATGGCAATGAGTCGATTTCACTGACTTAAAAAATGACATGATGCTTAATATACACATAAATTTATCACATGGTAATGCAGGGCTTTCGGTTATTGAATTAAAATCTTAGTCATATCATAAGAATTGAAAAATTTAATTGCAGAAGCAGAAAATTTTTTTAGTGTTAGTATGGATTCTACTAGTCTGTAAGATAGCCTGCTGTGTATACACATTGAGAGTTAGTGTTTGTTTTATTGCTCGGGGTTAAGTTTTCTGATGTGGCTAATCTAGGTCTAGGTGAAGTATTTGGGCACAAGTTGCTTCAGAAATATAAATTATAGGCCTATGATTAGTAAATATTGAGATGGACAAAAAGTTTTGGATCTTAAAACTAACTAGGTTGTCCCCCTTGGGGGCATAAAAATATAAGGAACATTCAATTGTATGCAAAGCTGATCTCAAATTGCACTCAACTAGGGCAAATGATATAATTATTGGCATGGCCCACATGGTGCAGAGAAAAATAATATGAACTTTAGTCTCAGCTCAGTGAGCAGAGGAAAATAACTTTGTTAATAAATTAGATTACATATATTTATATGCAAATGAGCAAAGCAATATATGCATCATGCATTAATTTATCTTCGTAAAAAATATTTTAATATAATAAAAACAAAAATATACTAAAATATACACTTAAATCACAAAATAATTCCCATATGACCAAATATAATATACACAATCTTAAAATTTTCAAGTTTTCCTATAATTTATATATCTTAATATAACCTCTATTAATATTTTACCTCTATTAATTCTCTTTTTTTTCCTTATCATGTCAATGTATTTATAGCTTTGATTTTTATAAGCTCGCTTAATGTAGGCTTAATTCTATATAAAATTGTTTTATTAGGTTGGTAATACAGGTTTCTGCAAAAAAAAAATTCATTTTAGTAGGTCCAATTTGGGTATGCAATTTTAAAAATATATGTGCAAGTGTGCTAATGCCAAAAAATGGAATATGGAAAATGGAAAAATCATTGAAAATTAATATTCACAATTTAGACAACATAAATAGCATTTATTCAAACAGAAGAAGGTTAATTTTAATTTAAGCTGACCATAAAAAAATTGCTGTTATCAATCTGAAATGAAAATTAAGAAAATTGTCACATTTATTTGCAGACAAGCAAGTCCTAGCATGTCAAACCTGTGGAAATCTCAAGCTGGCTACAATGTCAAAGTGGACAGCGGGGACAACAAAGACAATGATGACGATTGGGAAACAGAGGCCGATTTTGAAAACGACGTCAGCGAAAAAGAGCAACGCTGGGGCTCCAAAACTGTGGCCGGATCTGGGCGACAATCGGACGTGAACGTGGCCCAGCTGCGCGATCAGGTCATTCACGACGACAGCGCCGAGAAGAAGCGCCAGCTGGACTCCGGACCAAAGGCCTCCTACGGCTACGGCGGCCAGTTTGGTGTGGAGAAGGACAGAATGGATAAGAGCGCTGTGACGAACGATTATCAGGCCCAGCGTCAGTTGCACCAATCACAAACTGACGCAGCTAAAGGCTTCGGCGGCAAGTACGGAGTTCAAAGTGATCGCAAGGATAAAAGTGCTGTCGGATGGGATTATCAAGAGAAACGCCAGCTGCACGAATCCCAAACTGACGCAGCCAAAGGCTTTGGCGGCAAGTACGGAGTTCAAAGTGATCGCAAGGATAAAAGTGCCGTCGGATGGGATTATCAAGAAAAGCGGGAGCTGCACGAATCCCAAACTGATGCGGCCAAAGGCTTTGGCGGCAAGTACGGAGTTCAAAGTGATCGCAAGGATAAAAGTGCCGTCGGATGGGATTATCAAGAAAAGCGGGAGCTGCACGAATCCCAAACTGATGCGGCCAAAGGCTTCGGCGGCAAGTACGGAGTTCAAAGTGATCGCAAGGATAAAAGTGCCGTCGGATGGGATTATCAAGAGAAACGCCAGCTGCACGAATCCCAAACTGATGCAGCTAAAGGCTTCGGCGGCAAGTACGGAGTTCAAACTGATCGGAAAGATAAAAGTGCTGTCGGCTGGGATTATCAAGAAAAGCGGGAGCTTCATGAATCCCAAACTGATGCGGCTAAAGGCTTCGGCGGCAAGTACGGAGTTCAAAGCGACCGTCAGGATAAGAGCGCCGTCGGCTGGGATCATCGGGAACAGTCGCAGCCGCACGCCTCGCAGACGGACGCTTCGAAAGGCTTCGGTGGCAAGTACGGCTTAGAAAGCGATCGTCAGGATAAGAGCGCCGTTGGATGGGAAGCTCCAGCTAAGTCACAGGAGGCCCAGCCTCAACCCCAGTACGAACCGGAACCTCAGCCGCAGTACGAACCGGAACCTCAGCCGCAGTACGAACCGGAACCTCAGCCGCAGTACGAACCGGAACCCCAGCCGCAGTACGAACCGGAACCTGAGCCTCAGTATCAGCAGGAGCAGCCGGAAGTTGCTTCCGGCACTTGCACCGCCCTATACGACTACGCGGCGGAAGACGACGACGAGTTGTCATTCTCGGCCGGCGATTTAATTAAATTAACGCAGAAAATTGACGACGGCTGGTGGCTTGGATCCATTGGCGATCGGCAGGGCATGTTTCCGGCTAATTATGTTCAGGAGAATTAAGACAGAGAGAGAGAGAGAGAGAGAGAGAGAGTGGCTAAGTGACTGGACACATTTCAACAGTTTGATGATTTGAGTGCGCATGTGAAAGCTGGGGTGGCAGACCTCATTGCTGGAGGATTTGGCGTTTCAAGCTAATCAAAATATTAATATTGTACGAGCGTTCCCCATTAGCTGGTATATATAATTTCAAAGCTCGGTAACTATAACCTGTCTTCCCCTCTTATTAGTGTCAAATTTGGTCTGTTCAATTATTTTAATGGAATCGGGTATGATTGTAGCTCAATAAATCACAATAATGTCTCAATGTCCTATTCAAGCTACGGTTTTTTTATTTTTGTTTTCCTCACAAATTGCACTACTGTGAGTAGCGATGGTAGAAAAATAGCAAATTATTCATTATACGATGGTTGAACTAAAAGTTTTTGGCAGTTTTCCGTTGGCCTAACCTTTTTATTCGGCGTGTCAGTAAAAATGTATTTTTTTGCTAAAATTACCTAATTATTCTTGATTGCGTCATCGTTTTTAGTAGCCTTGCGTTTTCCTGTATTCATTCCCTCAAATTGAAAAAAAATTCCATATCATGTCACGTCGAAATGGTAAGTTCGTTTTTTTACCGATGATTGGTGTTATTGTATTCAAATGTAATGATTAAATCTAGTTGATAATAAATTTTGACCTGTAAATACAATTGATATTGTTGATAAAAGTTTTTTTCAAAAAATTCTTATGTTACTCTAGAAGTATTCTTGAACTTGAATACTAATATTCTAAAATTTTTCTACCATTAACAATTTACTCTTTTCAAAAGCAAAGCGTCAATAAAATTTTTTTTAAGCATTCGTTGCTTATCAATTTATATAAGCAGTAAATATAATTTATTTAATAAAGGTAAATAATGGTTTTTATGATTTATTATAATGATTTTTCTTATTTTGGTTCATTTATTTCTGTTGCTTTGGCTTGGTATTATGAAACAGGGTTTGGGGCCTTTGGGAAATATTCCAATCAGGCTGTTAAACTAATTAAACGAAGATCCCAAATATCCCAATCGGGCTGTTAGACTAATTATCGGAAGATCTCAAATACCCCAATCGGGCTGTTAGACTAATTATCGGAAGATCTCAAATACCCCAATCGGGCTGTTAGACTAATTATCGGAAGATCCCAAATATCCCAATCGGGCTGTTAGACTAATTATCGGAAGATCCCAAATATCCCAATCGGGCTGTTAGACTAATTATCGGAAGATCTCAAATATTCCAATCGGGCTGTTAGACTAATTATCTGAAGATCCCAAATATCCCAATCGGGCTGTTAGACTAATTATCTGAAGATCCCAAATATCCCAATCGGGCTGTTAGACTAATTATCGGAAGATCCCAAATATCCCAATCAGGCTGTTAGACTACTTAGGCAAAGATTCCAAATATCCCAGCCAGACTAATCTAATTTAAAAACGACAGAGCCCACAATGAGGATAATTCATAGCTCGCGCGCGGAATATTTCAGTACGGCGCCAGCCCAGAGCTCAATGGACGCCGCCGAGATCCAGGCCCGCAAGCGCCTCAAACCTGTGGATTACGCCGGCCTGCGCGAACGAGCCGAAGCCCAGAAGCGCAGCTCCGCCCTTTCCGAGGCCAAAGCCGACCGCCTAGCCGAGCTGCAGTCTCAGGGCAAAGAGCGGCATCTGTTAAAGCAGCACCGTCTAGCCTGGAAGAAAGAGTCGCTCAGACTGCGCAAACTCCGATTACGTCACGCCAAGGAGGCCGAACAGTTCTTGCGTGGCGCTTTCCCGCCGGGTAGCGAGCTGCACTCGGTGGCCTCCGAGCTGGAGAGCTTGGACATGGCTATGCAGCAGGACCGCGACTTATTCAACGAGGACACCGTCCGGCCCTACTGGCTGCTCTGCGAGGATTTGAAGTTCTATTGTCAGCATCGTCGGGGCGGCGGCGGCGGCGAAAGGGCGGCCGGGGATCCCGACGAGATTCGACGCCTGGTTGCCGATATGAAGGTAGGAATTACATTTATAGCTTAGGGGGTGGGATTATCGGGCAGGCTGCGTTGGGGATGGCAAGTAGGGTTACAGTGGCAAGTAGTTAATGAATAGGTCTGGTTAGGGTGAGAAGTACGTCTGGTTAGGGTGAGAAGTAGGTCTGGTTTGGGTGAGAAGTAGGTCTGGTGGGGTGAGAAGTAGGTCTGGTTGGGGTGAGAAGTAGGTCTGGTTGGGATGAGAAGTAGGTCTGGTTGGGTGAGAAGTAGGTCTGGTGGGGTGAGAAGTAGGTCTGGTTGGGGTGAGAAGTAGGTCTGGTTGGAATGAGAATTAGGTCTGGTTGGGGTGAGAAGTAGGTCTGTTTGGGATGAGAAGTGGGTCTGGTTGGGTGAGAAGTAGGTCTGGTTGGGGTGAGAAGTAGGTCTGGTTGGGGTGAGAAGTAGGTCTGTTTGGGATGAGAAGTGGGTCTGGTTGGGTGAGAAGTAGGTCTGGTGGGGTGAGAAGTAGGTCTGGTGGGGTGAGAAGTAGGTCTGTTTGGGGTGAGAAGTAGGTCTGGTTGGGTGAGAAGTAGGTCTGGTGGGGTGAGAAGTAGGTCTGGTTGGGGTGAGAAGTAGGTCTGGTTGGAATGAGAATTAGGTCTGGTTGGGGTGAGAAGTAGGTCTGTTTGGGATGAGAAGTGGGTCTGGTTGGGTGAGAAGTAGGTCTGTTTGGGGTGAGAAGTAGGTCTGGTTGGGGTGAGAAGTAGGTCTGTTTGGGATGAGAAGTGGGTCTGGTTGGAATGAGAATTAGGTCTGGTTGGGGTGAGAAGTAGGTCTGTTTGGGGTGAGAAGTAGGTCTGTTTGGGGTGAGAAGTAGGTCTGTTTGGGGTGAGAAGTAGGTCTGGTTGAAATGAGAATTAGGTCTGGTTGGGGTGAGAAGTAGGTCTGTTTGGCGTGAAAAGTAGGTCTGGTTGGAATGAGAAGTAGGTCTGGTTGAAATGAGAATTAGGTCTGGTTGGAATGAGAAGTAGATTTGGTTGGTAATAGAAGTAGCCTTTGTAGTGATTTAAGCAGCATTAGCTAGTATAAATGAATTAGGCCGCCCAGTGTAGGGATAAGTAGATCCTAACTATAAGCGACCCCCCTCCCCCTTGAATCCCGGCCAGGCCAAGCAGGCGGACGTGCTGGCCAGTCTGGACCGGGAGGCGGCCGGCCTCGAACAGGAGCTGGCCAGCTTGGCTGTTGAGTTCAACATCGGGCCGGGAGCTGACGAGGAGGCCTGCTATTGCTGCTTTGACGAGTTGGAGCCGGGCCATCGGACCGGTTAGAGTCTCTCTCTTTCTCAGCTAATCTATCCGCTCCTCCTACTACTAACACACAGAGCAGTAGTATGCCTCTAGCCTAGCAACAATACGCCCGCCCGCAATATGCAGGCATCCCGCCGGAGGCCTGGGACCTAGAGTGCCCGTCGGACGATTTAAAAGCCGAAGCGTTGCAAGAATTCATCCTGCTAGACCAGCGCTACTTGGATCGCCTAGCCGAATTGCGAGAAAAATTTTCTAACACTCTGGCTAAAGCGCCGTTCGGCGGCTGGCCGGAAGCGGAGCATCGACTGTTCGAGCTAATCCGCGACGAGTACCTGACCGGCCCAGTGGTGCCTAACCGGCGCGCCCTCTGCTCCGATCGTTTGGAACGAACTTTTCCAACTAGGACTCGACAGCAGCTGGGCGAGCACGGCGATTGGCTGACAGCCTGGCGGGCCTGGTGCGACAGGCGGCACGCGCTGGCTAACAGCTGGCGCCGGGCGCGGGCCGAATTGTTGATTAGAATTGAGGCCACGTTTGCCCAGGCCTGGCAGCACGAGGAGGAGGAGATTGTGCGGGAAGGTGCGTGGCTTTTGTAGCTTTCTAAAGCTTGATAGAAACTGGCTGAAGGTAAGATTGGGACTGTGTTGAATGGTTAGATCGAGGATTAGGGAATGAAAATATAGGGAGACTGGTGGAATGCTTGTAGGATAGAAATTGATAGAGGTTGATAGAGGCTTAATCTGCGGCTAGCTGGTGTTAAAAAATATATGGTTAGAAAGATAGGTTCAGAGGTAGATAGAAAGACAGATAAAAGAAGGAAAGGCGAGGAGTTGGATAGATAGAGGGGCAGAACAACAGGTAGGGGTTAGACAGAAGGGTAGAACAACAGGTAGGGGTTAGATAGAAGGGTAGAACAACAGGTAGGGGTTAAACATAAGGGTAGAATAAAAGGTAGGGGTTAGATAGATAGAGAGATAGATAGAAGGTAGATAGAGAGATAGATGACAGAGATGTACAAAGACAGGTAGAAAGAAGGGTAGAGAGCTAGATATACAGAGATAGAATGGTAGAAGACATCTAGAGAAGTAGAATGACAGGCAGAGGGGTTGAAAGACAAGTTTAGGGTTAGAGAAAAGGGTAGAAAGAAAGCTCAGACATTTAGATAGACAGACATGAGGTAGATAGACAGAGGTGTACAAAGACCGAAAGAAGGGTCGATAAAGAGACAGAGGGTAGAATGATTAAAAGAACGGTAGAGAAGTAAAAAGACACGCAGAGGGGTAGAAAGACAGGTGCAGAGCGGTAGATTGCCATAGTAAGGGGCTAGATAGGGGCACAGTAAACTGGCAGCTAGAGGCAGGTCAAACCGGGCTGCTCACAGGTTTCATACACAACTTAGACGCCGCCCCTTTCTGGCACGCAGGCGAGCGAGACAAGCGCGACGCTTTGCGCGCCGTCCTATCGGAAAAGCTGCGCGTCTGGCGCCAACAGAAAGAGGAGGAGGCCCAGTTGGAAATGCGGGCCGAGGAGCGGCGCCGTCAAGAATTGGAGGAGCGCGAGCGTCAGGAGGCCGAGCGTGAGGAGCGAATGCGGCAGCAGCAGCGAAGGCGACTGTCCAACTATCAGCAGGAGAAGGAGCGCCAACGTAACGAGGCGGCGGCGCGCGAGGAGGCCCGGCTGGAGCAGCTGAAACGCCAGCTGAGGGAGCAGGCGGAGCGCGACGCACAGCGGATCGGCTACAGGCGAGAGGAGCGGCTCAGGCGGCTAGAGGCCGAGCGAATGCGAGCTGAGCAGCTGGTGAGGCTGGCTGACCGCTGCCCTGTAGGGATTAGAGATAAGATGATGGCCGAGAAGTAGACTAGTGATAGTGGCACTTATTCAGGGTGGTGAGTGTGAAGTAGATTGAAGTAGATTGAATTTTTGGCAAGGCCTACCGATGTACTCGTAGTTTGGTAGATAATAAAAAGCGAAAATTTGATATACTGATTTAAAATATCAGAGTTTCTAGATAAGTAGATCAAAGATGCTGGGATTGAGGGAGATGCTGGATGAGAAGTAGATCGGGATGCTGAGATTCAGGGAGACGCTGGATGAGAAGTAGATCAGAGATGCTGAGATTTAGGGAGATGCTGGATGAGAAGTAGATCAGAGATGCTGAGATTTAGGGAGATGTTGGATGAGAAGTAGATCGGGATGCTGAGATTCAGGGAGACGCTGGATGAGAAGTAGATCAGAGATGCTGAGATTTAGGGAGATGCTGGATGAGAAGTAGATCAGAGATGCTGAGATTTAGGGAGATGCTGGATGAGAAGTAGATCAGAGATGCTGAGATGTAGGGAGATGCTGGATGAGAAGTAGATCAGAGATGCTGAGATTTAGGGAGATGCTGGATGAGAAGTAGATCAGAGATGCTGAGATTTAGGGAGATGCTGGATGAGAAGTAGATCGGGATGCTGAGATTTAGGGAGATGCTGGATGAGAAGTAGATCAGAGATGCTGAGGTTTAGGGAGATGCTGGATGAGAAGTAGATCGGGATGCTGAGATTTAGGGAGATGCTGGATGAGAAGTAGATCGGGATGCTGAGATTCAGGGAGACGCTGGATGAGAAGTAGATCAGAGATGCTGAGGTTTAGGGAGATGCTGGATGAGAAGTAGATCGGAGATGCGGAGATTTAGGGAGATGCTGGATGAGAAGTAGATCGGAGATGCGGAGATTTAGGGAGATGCTGGATGAGAAGTAGATCGGAGATGCTGAGATTTAGGGAGATGCTGGATGAGAAGTATTGCTCGCAACTGTTTTCTTGCCTCTCCCCGGTCCCGCTCTGGCCAGGCCGAAGCGGATGTGCAGCGTGAGGAGCGACTGGAGCACCTGCGCGAGCTGGTCCGCCCCCGCGTCCTGCCCGACATCGAGCGAGCCACGGGCAACACGGCGGCTTCCAAGCTTCACCAGCACCGCCGGCGCGGCCGGTCTTCCGCCGACGACGACGACGGCGACGATTTCTACGACGAAGAGGCGGGTGCGACTGCGCCTGGACCTACGACGACGACCTTCACCGACAAGCAGATACTGGCCGATCCTCGGGTTCGTCTGGAGGGCGCGCTGCGTCAGGCCGGCCTCATTGGCCACGACTACGCCAGGGAGCTGCTGCGGCGACAGGCCGGCCCGCTCGAACGGTACCGACGGGATCAGTTGTCCACCGTGTTCAAGTTTGAGCAGCAGCCGCAGTGACTCTCTGAACGTGGGATCACTGCTTTAGACACCGTTAGTAACTAGGGGAGTGACATCCTTAGTGACCAGGGGAGTGACATCCTTAGTGACTAGGGGAGTGACATCCTTATTGACTATGGAAAGTGACATCCTTAGTGACTAGGGGAGTGACATCCTTAGTGACTAGGAGAGTGACATCCTTATTGACTATGGGAAGTGACATCCTTAGTGACTAGGGGAGTGACATCCTTAGTGACTAGGGGAGTGACATCCTTATTGACTATGGGAAGTGACATCCTTAGTGACTAGGGGAGTGACATCCTTAGTGACTAGGGGAGTGACATCCTTAGTGACTAGGGGAGTGACATCCTTATTGACTATGGGAAGTGACATCCTTAGTGACTAGGGGAGTGACATCCTTAGTGACTAGGGGAGTGACATCCTTAGTGACTAGGAGAGTGACATCCTTATTGACTATGGGAAGTGACATCCTTAGTGACTAGGGGAGTGACATCCTTAGTGACTAGGGGAGTGACATCCTTAGTGACTAGGGGAGTGACATCCTTAGTGACTAGGGGAGTGACATCCTTATTAACTAGGGGAGTGACATCCTAAGTGACTAGGGGAGTGACATCCTTAGTGACTAGGGGGTGACATCCTTATTGACTATGGGAAGTGACATCCTTAGTGACTAGGGGAGTGACATCCTTAGTGACTAGAGGAGTGACATCCTTAGTGACTAGGGAAGTGACATCCTTAGTGACTAGGGGAGTGACATCCTTAGTGACTAGGGGAGTGACATCCTTAGTGACTAGGGGAGTGACATCCTTATTGACTATGGGAAGTGACATCCTTAGTGACTAGGGGAGTGACATCCTTAGTGACTAGGGGAGTGACATCCTTAGTGACTAGGAGAGTGACATCCTTATTGACTATGGGAAGTGACATCCTTAGTGACTAGGGGAGTGACATCCTTAGTGACTAGGGGAGTGACATCCTTAGTGACTAGGGGAGTGACATCCTTATTGACTATGGGAAGTGACATCCTTAGTGACTAGGGGAGTGACATCCTTAGTGACTAGGGGAGTGACATCCTAAGTGACTAGGGGAGTGACATCCTTAGTGACTAGGGGGTGACATCCTTATTGACTATGGGAAGTGACATCCTTAGTGACTAGGGGAGTGACATCCTTAGTGACTAGAGGAGTGACATCCTTAGTGACTAGGGAAGTGACATCCTTAGTGACTAGGGGAGTGACATCCTTAGTGACTAGGGGAGTGACATCCTTAGTGACCAGGGGAGTGACATCCTTAGTGACTAGGGGAGTGACATCCTTATTGACTATGGGAAGTGACATCCTTAGTGACTAGGGGGTGACATCCTTAGTGACTAGGGGAGTGACATCCTTATTGACTATGGGAAGTAACATCCTTAGTGACTAGGGGAGTGACATCCTTATTGACTATGGGAAGTGACATCCTTAGTGACTAGGGGAGTGACATCCTTAGTGACTAGGGGAGTGACATCCTTAGTGACTAGGGGGTGACATCCTTATTGACTATGGGAAGTGACATCCTTAGTGACTAGGGGAGTGACATCCTTAGTGACTAGAGGAGTGACATCCTTAGTGACTAGGGAAGTGACATCCTTAGTGACTAGGGGGTGACATCCTTAGTGACTAGGGGAGTGACATCCTTATTGACTATGGGAAGTAACATCCTTAGTGACTAGGGGAGTGACATCCTTATTGACTATGGGAAGTGACATCCTTAGTGACTAGGGGAGTGACATCCTTAGTGACTAGGGGAGTGACATCCTTAGTGACTAGGGGAGTGACATCCTTAGTGACTAGGGGAGTGACATCCTTAGTGACTAGGGGAGTGACATCCTTATTGACTATGGGAAGTGACATCCTTAGTGACTAGGGGAGTGACATCCTTAGTGACTAGGGGAGTGACATCCTTAGTGACTAGGGGAGTGACATCCTTAGTGACTAGGGGAGTGACATCCTTAGTGACTAGGGGAGTGACATCCTTAGTGACTAGGGGAGTGACATCCTTATTGACTAGGGGAGTGACATCCTTATTGACTATGGGAAGTGACATCCTTAGTGACTAGGGGAGTGACATCCTTATTGACTATGGGAAGTGACATCCTTAGTGACTAGGGGAGTGACATCCTTAGTGACTAGGGGAGTGACATCCTTAGTGACTAGGGGAGTGACATCCTTAGTGACTAGGGGAGTGACATCCTTAGTGACTAGGGGAGTGACATCCTTAGTGACTAGGGGAGTGACATCCTTATTGACTAGGGGAGTGACATCCTTATTGACTATGGGAAGTGACATCCTTAGTGACTAGGGGAGTGACATCCTTAGTGACTAGGGGAGTGACATCCTTAGTGACTAGGGGAGTGACATCCTTATTGACTATGGGAAGTGACATCCTTAGTGACTAGGGGAGTGACATCCTTAGTGACTAGGGGAGTGACATCCTTAGTGACTAGGAGAGTGACATCCTTAGTGACTAGGGGAGTGACATCCTTAGTGACTAGGGGAGTGACATCCTTAGTCACGAGGGGAGTGACACTCCTATTTGATTCGCATTCTAATGTCGGTAGAGTCGCTTGTTTTTTGGTTCAAAACTTTAACCTTTTTTGTTCATTGCTTCTTTGAAAACGCCCCTTTCCGTCGCAAAGTGCAGCATGTTATAATGAAACGTTAATGTCAAAAGAACAAGAAAGAAAATTTTTAATATTGTCGTTTTTCTGAATGCAGTTTTTCTATTGCTCCGTCCAAAAGTAGCTAGTTATGCGGGTATTTTGCTGTGCATTTTCTGTTAAAAATAAAAAAGCTGTGGTTAACTAGCTTATGAACATTCCTTAACTGCATACACATTTTCATATTGGGGTTTTTTTACACTTTTAATTTCCGTGTAAAAATTTGTTTCATTTTCCTATTATTTGTCAAATAAAACCGTTCCACTTTACTATCAGTAGCTGTGATTGTTTTGTAAAAAAATAAATTTTGTCGTTACACTTTTACTAGTTTGTAAATTAATGCAAAAAGTTACTCTGGCCTGTCTTAATTTCACTTTTTAAAGAATACAATATAGCTATTAATGGCCAATTTTGAATATTTGGATGATAAATTTAGAAATTGTTCAAATAAATTTTGTGACCCCATCTCGGGTTAAGCTTTGGGCGCCAGTTCTGATTAAGCTTGTGGCACGATTTCAGATAAAGCTTGTGGCGCCATTTCAGATTAAGCTTGTGGCGCCAGTTCTGATTGAGCTTCTGACGCCATTTTAGATTAAGCTTGGGGTGCCATTTAAAAAACGCTTGTTGCACCACTACTAATATTCCTTGTAGCGCCATTATAGATAAAGCTTGTGGCGCCATTTCAGATTAGGCTTGTGGCGCCATTTAGGATTAAGCTTGTGGCGCCATTTCAAAAAAGCTTGTGGCGCCAGTTTTGATTAAGCTTGTGGCGCCACTTCAAAAAACGCTTGTTGCACCACTTCTAATAAACCGTGTAGCGCATTTCAGATTACGAATGTGCCGCCAATTCTGATAAAGCTTGTGGCGCCATTTCAGAAAACGCTTGTGGTGCCAGTTCTGATTAAGCGTGTGGTGCCATTTTAGATTAAGCTTGTGGCGCCACTTCAGATGCAGCTTGTGGCGCCATTTAGGATTAAGCTTGTGGTGTCAGTTCTGATTAAGCTTGTGGCGCCATTTTAGATTAAGCTTGTGGCGCCATTTTAGATTAAGCTTCTGGCGCCATTTTAGATTAAGCTTCTGGCGCCATTTTAGATTAAGCTTCTGGCGCCATTTTGGAAAAGCTTGTGGCGCCAGTTCTGATTAAACTTGTGGCGCCATTTAAGATTAAGCTTGTGGTGCCATTTAAAAAAACGCTTGTTGCACCACTTCTAATATACCTTGTAGCGCCATTTCAGATTAGGCTTGTGGCGCCAATTCTGATAAAGCTTGTGGCGCCATTTTAGATTAAGCTTGTGGCGCCCCTTAAGATTAAAGGGCGCAATCTAGGAAAGAGTTAGAAGGTAGCGCAGCGTAAGTTTTTTAAAACTAAGTCATCATTTATTTTTTTGAATGTTACAAATCATAAAACTTTTCATATGGCAACGCAGATTTCATAAAGTAAAAATGGTGCTGTTAATTTGCTATGCCTCAAACCTAGAAAAAATTGCCGTTTTGCAAGAGGCTGCAAATCCCGGTTATCTTTCACCCCACGGTTGTAAATTTTCTGATCGTGATAAAAAATTGGCTTTATTAATTTGGCAGCTTGATGAATGCCGCGGTGATTGCACAACGCCCCAGCGCGCGCGACAAGTTTTTAATTGCCTTGGCGACTACGTCATGCCCGACTGGCAAGGTGTGAAATTAGGCGGGCGAGTGGACCCCGTAGACGGAGTCTCTACTTGACTTAAGTAAATCTATGGGGGACTCAGCGTGCGAAGGTGAGAATGGCTGGCTCGTGTCTCTTAATACCCTCAATGGACTGGTGATGGTGTCACGCGTCACCAGGTCTTATGCCCAATTCCCATGGCTCCCATGCCAACTGATCCCCAATCGTAATCTGATCCCACTTTTTAAAAAACCAATCCCGACAAAATAATCGCACGAAACCAGTCGAAGTGTGAAAGTGGTTAGTTTGGTTGAAATTTCACTCGGTTACGTCATCGCAGCTTCAAAAGCCTACCTTATGTTGCTTTTGTTAAAAATGTACGCAAGGCACTGCAAACTCGGCTCCTCTCCTTGGATGGCAACTACTCGTAGCTACGAGTATCTGTGCGACTCTCTAGGACGCATCGATGCGAAATTGTAAAGAATATTCGTGCAAAAATCGTGGCTAAGACAATTTTTAAAGTAATTTTATTTCTTCATTAACAATTTTTTTGAATGTAGGCCAAAGAACTTTTTTATAAATTTTCAATTTATCTATCAATTTAAGTCGTAAAGTGAAATAAATTTTGGGAGTGACCCCATTGTCAACAATTTCTATGAAATATGATATTAAATCGTGAAATTTATTATTTTTTTCATTCATGTTAACGGCACACACTGCGAATATGCAGTTCTGAAGCTATTAAAAATGGAGACAGTACAACAGAAATGATTTATACTAGTTTGAACAAACAACTATAATTAACAAATGAGCATGCTATCAAATTGAAAGTACTGTAGTGTGGCAGAGAAGTGAATTGAATTATTATTAATAATACAGGCGCGTGTGATTATTGCAAACAGACAAAAACACAGCAATGTCAGTAGCATATACAGTTTTTTTTCATTTCCATAATAAAACTCAACAATGTTAATTGCAATATGAAAGCCATTACAAACTGAATTGCACTTGCCACTAAGTTGCATTTGACAAAACAAGCAAAATAAATCGAACATTTGTATCTTGCAAATACAATTTACGCATAGGCATGTATGCATAGCTAATGATTAAATATTTAATGGAACATAAAATACGAAAATAACACTGGATTCGATTGTGTAAAATAATTTTTTTCTGTCGGCCAAGCAGGGGAAGTAAGGGGCTGTGAACTGAAGGCACGCTATTTTATTTTCAAAGGCTTTGAAAGCATTCATGCACGAGTTAAATCCATTGTCATTCAGCCAGCTAGTCCTGGTTACCATGGACGCCAAACCGCTTGGTGATGATGATGATGATTTTCTAGCGAGCTCAGCGGCTGCCGGCGATGTTGAATGGCCTGCTGAAGCTGCTGCTGCTGATGGCACTGCTGACAACTCGGCTGATTCGCTTGCTGCTGCTGCTGCTGCTGCTGATGGCACTGCTGAAAGGCGGATTGAAAAGCGGCACCTCTGGAAAACGCCGGCGTCGCCGCCCCCGCCGCCGACTGCCAGGAGTCCTCGTCCGAGCTTGTCGCTGTTGACAAAAACGCCGGGCGATTGGCAGCAGCGGAGGCGGCTGAGTCAGCGCCGACGACTTGAGGCTGTCCGAGTCCGCCCCCAACGCCACCTCCGACTGCTCTAGTCGGAGAATTCTTAGAAATCAACAGATTGACAGTCAGCTCCAGGATGTCCGCCTTCTCCAGCCTCTGAAGCCTGTCCGGATCAACGCGCCTGTTGAGCTCGAGCAGCTCTTTCAGCTTGTCCAGGCTGGCGTTGATTCTGGCCCGCCGCTGCCGCTCCATCACCTGCTTGCTGAGCCGCCGTTTCTCCATTTCAGTTTTTTGTAAGTCACTCACTAAGAAATTCGGTTGCTTCAGATGCGAAGACGCGAACGGGTCGTGCCTCGTGGCTGCGGGCCTCTTCGACGGCTTTTAAGCGACTGGACATGCGACCGCCGCAACCGCCGCCGCCTCCCCGGCCGCCCGCCTCGCGGCCAATCCGGGCCACGAGCACACAACTTCTACTTCCCCCAGCCTCCGCCAGTGTGCCACGGCCTCATCCTCGTGGGGATCGATAGTTACCCCCCCCCTCCTCCCTATCTACCTCCCGTTGGACCAAAGGGTTGCCGAGCAATTTTCCACGCCACAGCCAGACACGAGAACTATAGAAGTGGATGAATCAGCTGGTAAAAATTGAGAATCTTTATATACAGTGTCAGTTTCCACACTGAGTGTGCAATTCTTGATTGCTTGAAAAATGAATTGGTTTTAGTTGACTGATTTCTGTACAAGTGGTGGGTGTTAACTGTTATTCAGGCTGTGCTTGCTATCGTTTAGACAAGCGAATTCTAAGACAATTGAAATTTAATTCCAACTTTCGAAGTACCAATTTAGTTTCCTTTTCAAGGATAGGCGATGCTAATAATATAAATCTAATCACTGATTAGATGACCCCACATCCTGAAGTCTCTTCGACCCACATCCTGAAGTCCGATGACCCCACATACTGAAGTCTGATGACCCCACATCCTGAAGTGCGATGACCCCACATACTGAAGTGCGATGACCCCACATGCTGAAGTTCGATGACCCTACATCCTGAAGTTCGATGACCCCACATCCTGAAATTCGATGACCCCACATCCTGAAGTCTCTTCGACCCACATCCTGAACCTGAAGTCTCTTCGACCCACATCCTGAAGTCCGATGACCCCACATACTGAAGTCTGATGACCCCACATCCTGAAGTGCGATGACCCCACATTCCTGAAGTACGAGGCCTCAGTTCAAAGCAAAAAACAGTGAGAAAGAAGACAGTTTTCTATGAATCATATATCCGTAAAAATTCAAATAAAATAACTTTTCATAGTTAAAATAGCTAAATGCACACTTACCGTTAACTTCTATCCACAAAAAAGTATTTTTACTTCATCCCTTCTTACGAGCTAAAAGAGGCATTCCATCAGTTCATACACTATTAAATACCACACGCATTTGTCACAGCTGGTGTTGGTGCAAGAGGAAGACTTTGGTGAAACCGGTTCAGGATCGATTGACACAAATGACAAGCCCAGCCAGAATCAGAAGTCAGAACTGAAAGTGACGTGGTGAGAATGTTGATGGGGTTGGGGTGGGATTTTTTTAAACCAGATCAATCAATTTCTGTTCTAGCGCTAAAGAACTGTGAAAAAAACTTTCTTGTGATCCGGAAAAATTCCACTCTTCGCAATTTTTCAAACTTAACAATCTCTACTTTATAAACTTAACAAACTTCACAACACTTAAGATAAAAATGTCCCCTAGACTTGGAACTCCCTAAAAGATACTCCATCACTAAGATAATCTCCGAAATAATTAATAGATTCAAATTGCTCATAAAATCTTAGCGGCTTCAATAGTCCCATTTATGAAGATAAAAATTCGACCATTTTCTTTTCAATAAACTGGAGTTGTGGACTCATACTCGAAAGATCCCCTAACTACCGTTCCCCCCATACCTATAGCTTGGACCGGGAGGTCAACCTGTCTCGGGTGGCACCACTGCGACGATCAGTCCCAGTTCACAGACCCCGCCGCACTTCCCAACGAACCAAAATCGAGCGAGCGCCAATCCCCCTTTGCATGCTCTCCTTCGCTTCGTGAATGCAATAATGCGCCGCATGTATTTGTGTTGTATGCGCAACATTATTTATCTATGCATTATACTTTCTAGAATATTTTCCCACCCTTTGGTCCGAATCGGTGCGTCTTTGTTCTCCATGTGGAAATGGAATATCTTTTTTTTAATGTTGCAATATTTACAGAACTCATTGACAAGCGGGCGACCAATGGACCCCACTTTACTAGCAAAACTCGTTAAGACCTCTCTCTCTCTTCCTTTACTGTTTCGTAAAAAAGCTCCCATTTTCCTAACTTACTATAGCTCAGAGAGGTCGATCGTTGATGCCGCCCGCCCTCGCGCACAAAGACCAGCTGGTCTCGTTTCGCGCAAGAATCTTCTCCCACTTGATTCTTCCCTTTTTCCTATCAATTTTGCCTCCACAAAAATTTGTATGTAATAGCAATAGCAACTGGTGATTCTATAATTTATTTATAATAATCCTGTTTCCGGCTCCCCATGCGAACGGGGAGTTTAATTTGTATCTAAGGGGACTTGTTTTTCGTTATCAAGATTAAAATTTTGTAATCCTTCAGGTCCTCTAATTAGCTGTAATATAATTTTCAATTTTTTTAACCCGAAAAAGGACTGATTTGTTTAAATTATTGAATAAAGTTCGATTCAATAATCCGAGCCGTGAACTACAGAGTTGGCTACTCGCGCGCGCCTTTGTAACTATGCAAAAAATGTGTCACCTGTGTCCGTCCTCTTCCTGTCCGCTCTCACCCGTGTCCGTCCAAGGTGAGACGGACTTGCGAAGGTTCTTGTCCACTCATACGTGTGTCCGTCCAAGGTGAGACGGACTTGCGAAGGTTCTTGTCCACTCTTACGTGTGTCCGTCCAAGGTGAGACGGACTTGCGACGGTTCTTGTCCACTCTTACCTGTGTCCGTCCAAGGTGAGACGGACTTGCAACGGTTCTTGTCCACTCTTACCTGTGTCCGTCCTCTTCCAGTCCACTCTCAACTGTGTCCGTCCTCTTCCTGTCCACTCTCAACTGTGTCCGTCCTCTTCCTGTCCACTCTCAACTATGTCCGTCCTCTTCCAGTCCACTCTCACCTGTGTCCATCCTCTTCCTGTCCACTCTCACATGTGTCCATCATCTTCCTGTCCACCTGCGTCCATCCTCTTCCTGTCCACTCTCTCCTGTGTCCATCCTCTTCCTGTCCACTCTCACATGTGTCCATCATCTTCCTGTCCACCTGCGTCCATCCTCTTCCTGTCCACTCTCACCTGTGTCCATCCTCTTCCTGTCCACTCTCACCTGTGTCCAACCTCTACCTGTCCACTCTCACCTGTGTCCGTCCTCTACCTGTCCACTCTCACCTGTGTCCATCTTCTACCTGTCCACTCTCACATGTGTCCCATCCTCTACCTGTCCACCTGTGTCCAATCCTCTACCTGTCCACCTGTGTCCCATCCTCTACCTGTCCACCTGTGTCCAATCCTCTACCTGTCCACCTGTGTCCAATCCTCTACCTGTCCACCTGTGTCCAATCCTCTACCTGTCCACCTGTGTCCAATCCTCTACCTGTCCACCTGTGTCCAATCCTCTACCTGTCCACCTGTGTCCAATCCTCTACCTGTCCACCTGTGTCCAATCCTCTACCTGTCCACCTGTGTCCAATCCTCTACCTGTCCACCTGTGTCCCATCCTCTACCTGTCCACTCTCACATGTGTCCATCATCTTCCTGTCCACCTGTGTCCATCCTCTTCCTGTCCACTCTCACCTGTGTCCATCCTCTTCCTGTCCACCTGTGTCCATCCTCTTCCTGTCCACCTGTGTCCAATCCTCTTCCTGTCCACCTGTGTCCATCCTCTTCCTGTCCACTCTCACCTGTGTCCATCCTCTTCCTGTCCACTCTCACATGTGTCCATCATCTTCCTGTCCACTCTCACCTGTGTCCGTCCTCTACCTGTCCACTCTCACCTGTGTCTATTCTCTACCTGTCCACTCTCACCTGTGTCCGTCCTCTACCTGTCCACCTGTGTCCAATCCTCTACCTGTCCACCTGTGTCCAATCCTCTACCTGTCCACCTGTGTCCAATCCTCTACCTGTCCACCTGTGTCCCATCCTCTACCTGTCCACCTGTGTCCCATCCTCTACCTGTCCACCTGTGTCCATCCTCTTCCTGTCCACTCTCACCTGTGTCCATCCTCTTCCTGTCCACTCTCACTTGTGTCCATCCTCTACCTGTCCACTCTCACATGTGTCCATCATCTTCCTGTCCACTCTCACCTGTGTCCGTCCTCTACCTGTCCACTCTCACCTGTGTCTATCCTCTACCTGTCCACTCTCACCTGTGTCCCATCCTCTACCTGTCCACCTGTGTCCAATCCTCTACCTGTCCACCTGTGTCCCATCCTCTACCTGTCCACCTGTGTCCAATCCTCTACCTGTCCACCTGTGTCCCATCCTCTACCTGTCCACCTGTGTCCAATCCTCTACCTGTCCACCTGTGTCCAATCCTCTACCTGTCCACCTGTGTCCAATCCTCTACCTGTCCACCTGTGTCCAATCCTCTACCTGTCCACTTGTGTCCATCCTCTTCCTGTCCACAGTCCACCTGCGTCCAGCATCCATCCCACAGCATAAAATTAGCATTTCTTATAACAAAGTGGCAGGTGAGGACTTTTAACAAAAATTCTAGAAATTTGAAACCATAACTATTGGCCAGATCCTTGAGGGCATGCCTCTGTGTCTCTAGTTACAAAAAATGTTTCTGGCTCAGGACTGAATGGTTTTGGCGGTGCGTCACTGAGCGGGGAACAAGAAGTGAACGAGTGGGGAATAAAGCAACATTTCCGCTTGGCCCTTTGTCTGTCAAATCTATCTAATGTAAACTCGGGATCAAAAAATGCCAAGCTGACAAGCACTCAACCCCACCTCCGCCCAGGCAAAAAAATCTCGGCACTGGGCTCCTCTATTTAAGGGGGGGCATTCAGCGGCAATATATCCCCAATCCCCTTCCCGAATTTTCCCGAATCAAAGATGATGAAAGGTGCTAAATGAGAATCGCACTGTAGGGGAGTCAAGTTTCATGCGCATTTTCTCTAACAGAATTTGTCTTATTTGTTTCTGGGTCCAAAATCTGGAACATGCAGATTTTTGTGATGAATTTGCAGTAAATTACGTTCGTAAGTTCCAGCAAAATTTGAGGGAAATGAAAGAAACCGATATAAAAACTGACTTGCTTGCTTATAAAGCTTTTTGTCTTGGAGCATTTTATTATGCGTCAAAGCGTCATGCATGTAAACTGTGGCCCAAAGGCAGAAGCAAAACTGCTCAAATGCTCATAAACATGCCTAATAAACACTAGCAGCAGCCGCGGGCAAAAGCGGTCTGTTGCTCTTTGTTTAATTAAACTATAGTCTTTGTACTCGTCCTTTACTCGCCCTCTCGCTCTCTAGCTGTGTGTCCAGTGTAGCCATTGCATTGCGCAATCAGGAGCAAGAGCCCACTTCTCACCAGAGCAGGCACGGGCTGGCCTCAAAAACAGGCGCGCTTGCGCGTGCCCGCCTCGGGCTGACTGACTTCACAAAATGGGAAACAAAGACTTCAAAACAAAGAGTTCTAAGTATTGTAGCTTCAAGTAGCATTTTCTCAAACGGTTGCGCTTTACCATCCATCCGAGCGACCAAAAATTAAACAGAGAGTTGTTGAAGTTTCAATAACTGCTTTTCTGAATTAAAAAAGTACTGTCGGGGTATAGTTCATAGGACTCATAGCTTTGGGTCTATGGATGACCTTAATTGGCACATTATGCAGTTTCACAAGTCAAGAATTTTCCAAGGAAAAAAGGGCGGCAAATTCTTTGCACCTCCTACGAACTGTCTAAATTAGCTCTGGTATCTGTTTGCTTAACAAGAACTGAACGGGTTGTCACTTTTTAGGCATACCAAAGATAAGAATTGTCAAAAAATGGGGGAGGTCTGACTCTTTGTCCAAGCCTGTCTTATTGTACTTTTTATGCCGCACAGCTGTTCAAAGTGCAGACGGACCGCGCTGAGTCATGATCGGGAAAAAAAAGAGGTGGGATATGGATGCAAGGCAGATGCGTAGGGGTTCGCTTGTAGGGGCCGGCACGTTGATAAACTGCTTGACAAAAGAAACATTTATTGTTGGAGGAGGAAAGCAAAACTTATCTATGCCAGGCTTTTTATGGCCCCTGTCTGCCTACACTCTTTTTTAGCATGGGAACAAGTAAGAAGGGAAGAGAAGGATATGGGGAGGGTCACCACATTGTCACTAAATAGCTTGGAAATCAAGATTTGGCAAGGCAATGAAATTTGTTCACCGCAGAAAAATCTATTGCCCATGCATTTATAGATTCCAGCGGTGGAAGCGAAAATTCTCTAATGATACATTTTTTTTCTTAGATTGTCCAGGTGAGGTTGAGCTGGCTGGGGGCAACTCAGAGTCTGGGGAATAGTAAACTATACAGTACGCCCAGACATTTATAACTCCTCTGGTCTCAGAATTATGGGGAAGAATTATTGTCTAGAATATTTTATTTCACGCTTCATCACTCGGTACAGCCGCCCCTGAATGCAATCTCATTGCAGTCTCCCCCGCTCGCTCAACGCTTCAAACTCTAATTGTAGTTTCCTTTCAACACCCAGGGTCCAAGGGTCCGTGGGGGGTGGCTTGTGAGACCCCGATTTTGGTCTGAAACTGGCTATCTTTATGGGTTATTTGCTTTGAAGAATTTGACAAGCATCGCAGTTTAGCTTAGATTGTGCCCTGCTCGAGCAAACCCCTAAGACTGTTGATGCTTGTGAGGAAACTTACTTTGTGTTGGACAGTGAGGGAGGTGTCTCACCTGTGTCCAATCTCTCAGTGTTGGACAGTGAGGGAGGTGTCTCACCTGTGTCCAATCTCACAGTGTTGGACAGTGAGGGAGGTGTCTCACCTGTGTCCAATCTCACAGTGTTGGACAGTGAGAGAGGTGTCTCACCTGTGTCCAATCTCTCAGTGTTGGACAGTGAGGGAGGTGTCTCACCTGTGTTCAATCTCACAGTGTTGGACAGTGAGGGAGGTGTCTCACCTGTGTCCAATCTCACAGTGTTGGACAGTGAGGGAGGTGTCTCACCTGTGTCCAATCTCACAGTGTTGGACAGTGAGAGAGGTGTCTCACCTGTGTCCAATTTCACCTGTTCTAATCTCACATCACTGAGGCGGGGGTCCTGTATCGTAAGTTAATCTTTTAGACGCTCGTTAGCAACAAGTAGAAACCAGCGCATCAACCAGAGTGCAACTGTCCCCTAGGTCATCCAGCAGGGACAGTGCGAAGCGGAAAGCACACACAAAAGCTTTGATGTGAGAGAATCTGGCCAGGCGCATGCGTGTGGTCCGTCGATATTAATTCGCCGCAAGATCAAAGCAAGCCAACGCACAGCATGTGCCGATATTGAGAAAATGTCGCATCGAACAGATAATCTTCCAAGCTGGTATGATTCAAAACCGAAAAATCACCCGACCGGAAATTGGCTACTAGCAATAAAATTTTACAGCAAAAACAATAGCTAAGCAAGGCGTAAAATAATATTTTCTTACTACTCTACTGCCAGTAGGAGATTAAGCACTTTTTGGTTATATTTTTGTAGTAGCGATTTTTGTAGTAAAAGTGGTTGTAAAGTGCCTGGAATTATAGAGATCTAATTTATACATGGAGTTAAATGAAGCCTATAGCGATTTTATTTTCCGTTTTCAATTCTGATAAATTCAGATATCATTCGTCGGGGTCACTTTGTGTCGACCCCCGAGGAGGGCATCTCAAAAATTGGCAGAAGGCCTTTCCAATCTCCAGCAACAAGCATGTGTGTTACTGACTGGAAGCGAGTATTATCTTATCAAGTCCAAGGTTAAGATCAGACCCAACTGACAACCGTTTTTCTGGTCAGTGCAGGTTTTAGACCAAAACTGTTTTTCTTCTAGGCTGTTACTTAAAGCGCAAAGTTTAGCGATTTAATTTTTCATTGAGCAGAGCTCGGCCGCAGCTCGCCTGGTTTCTCGAGTTCATTTACTTGAAGCAGAGATTGGCTCGATGGGAGGCTATGCCACTTTCGGTAGGCGCAGAAGCAGAGCGATGTCTGCAATTTGTCTGCTTCTGGCTGCGTCTGTCTGCTTCGGCTGGGCGGCCGGGTTTGAGAAGACGCGTGAGTTCGTGACCCAGCATGACCCACAGTCTCCTGACAACACCCAGCATGACCCACAGTCTCCTGGCAACACCCAGCATGACCCACAATCTCCTGACAACACCCAGCATGACCCACAGTCTCCTGGCAACACCCAGCATGACCCACAATCTCCTGGCAACACCCAGCATGACCCACAATCTCCTGACAACACCCAGCATGACCCACAGTCTCCTGGCAACACCCAGCATGACCCACAATCTCCTGGCAACACCCAGCATGACCCACAATCTCCTGGCAACACCCAGCATGACCCACAATCTCCTGGCAACACTCAGCATGACCCAAAATCTCCTGGCAACACCCAGCATGACCCACAGTCTCCTGACAACACCCAGCATGACCCACAATCTCCTGACAACACCCAGCATGACCCACAATCTCCTGACAACACTCAGCATGACCCACAATCTCCTGACAACACCCAGCATGACCCACAATCTCCTGACAACACCCAGCATGACCCACAATCTCCTGACAACACCCAGCATGACCCACAATCTCCTGGCAACACCCAGCATGACCCACAATCTCCTGACAACACCCAGCATGACCCACAATCTCCTGACAACACCCAGAATGACCCACAGTCTCCTGACAGCATTCCAACACGGCTTAAAATGGACCCTCAATGACCCAAGAATGATGGTAGACTCAAGCTGACCCACCGAGACTTATCAAAAACATTGATGCCTCACCCAGTGGAAGGCCAGTCATTGAGCTACCGTCGGCGGGTCCGTCGCCAGGCGGAGTCGCAGTTCATCCCGTTTCGTTTCTACGGCCCCGACAACGACCCGCCGAGGCGCGGCTACCCCCGATCAACGGAGGCCGCCGGCGACCCCGTCGACACCCAGCTAAAGTACCGGTACGGCGGCGTGCCCGTGTCGCCGCAGCGCGCCCGACTACGCGGGGAGCTTAGCAACATGAATCCGAACGAGGGCCGAGTCGAAGTCGAATATCGGGGCACCTGGGGCCTCGCCTGCGACGATTATTTCGGCCGGGAGGAGGCCAACGTCTACTGCCGGAATCTGGGATTTAAAAAGTGCGGATTTGCAAGAAAAAACAAGCCAAAAAACTTTATGCTAATTGACAGACCAGATCGAGTGCATGATCAGATCAGCGGCATATTGGAGTGACAGATCGAATCCAAGAGAGATAAGAGTAACAAAAAACATCCGTTGATAGGAGTGACAGGTCATAACAATGACAGATAGGAGTGACAGGTCATAACAGTGACAGATAGGAGTGACAGATCATAACAGTGACAGATAGGAGTGACAGGTCATAACAGTGACAGATTGGAGTGACAGATCACATCAGTGACAGATTGGAGTGACAGATCACATCAGTGAGAGATGACAGTGACAGATTGGAGTGACAGATCACATCAGTGAGAGATGACAGTTACAGATTGGAGTGACAGATCACATCAGTAGCGTATTGGAGTGATAGACAATGTCAGTGACAGATAAAAGTGACAGATCACGTCAGTAGCGTATTGGAGTGATAGACAATGTCAGTGACAGATAAAAGTGACAGCTCACTTGAATATCGAGCTGCTTAAATGCACGCATCCGACGACATATTCAGCTAAGCCAAGTCGCTCGCCTCACTTTATACAGGGGCGCCAACAAGCCCTACGGCCGGTCATTTTTCGGCACAGGCAACTTCAAACGCTGGGACATTCTGATTGGCAACGTGAAATGCGCCGCTTACAGGGGCCAGTCCAACCTGTTCCAGTGCAGCCACAACCTCATGCCCGCCTGCAGCCTCAACAACACAGCCGGAGTGGAGTGCACCTACAACGAAGGTTGGCAACACTATGATATCTGGCTTTTCAGTTCCTTTGATGACCCGCCGACTAATCAGTTCCTTTGATGACCCGCCGACTAATCAGTTCCTTTGATGACCCGCCGACTAATCAGTTCCTTTGATGACCCGCCGACTAATCAGTTCCTTTGATGACCCGCCGACTAATCAGTTCCTTTGATGACCCGCCGACTAATCAGTTCCTTTGATTACCCGCCGCTTAATCAGTTCCTTTGATTACCCGCCGCTTAATCAGTTTCTTTGATTACCCGCCGCTTAATCAGTTTCTTTGATGACCCGCCGCTTAATCAGTTTCTTTGATGACCCGCCTCTTAATCAGTTTCTTTGATGACCCGCCGCTTAATCAGTTTCTTTGATGACCCGCCGCTTAATCAGTTCCTTTGATTACCCGCCGCCTAATCAATTCCTTTTGATGACCCGCCGCTTAATCAGTTCCTTTGATTACCCGCCGCCTAATCAATTCCTTTTGATTACCCGCCGCTTAATCAGTTCCTTTGATGACCCGCCGACTAATCAGTTTCTTTGATGACCCGCCACTTAATCTCTTCCTTTGATGACCCGCCGCTTAATCTCTTCCTTTGATGACTTGCCGACTAATCTGTTCCTTTGATGACTTGCCGTCTAATCAGTTCCTTTGATGACTTGCCGTCTAATCAGTTCCTTTGATGACCCGCCGCCTAATCAGTTCCTTTGATGACCCGCCGCCTCCTGAAAACCCCCACAAACGTTGCTTCCCTCAGGCTGCGAATTCGGCTGGTCTGCCTACGATGGCCTTTGCTACCGGGTTGAGTCAGGCCCCAAGACTGCGGAGGACGCCGCCAAGGCTTGCCAAGCCAAGGGCGCCAAACTCATCTCGGTGAACAGCGAGGGCGAGAATAATTTCATAACGAATATGCTGTACACAAAATTTCAAAGTAAGCAATTATAATTGAGAAATGAAGAGCAAAAATTAAATTTTCATTTTCAATCATCAACTTCATTCGGAGCCTTTGATGTACCGCAATTCAATTCATCAACTTCATTCTGAGCCTTTGATGTACCGCCATTCAAACCATCAACTTCATTCGGAGCCTTTGATGTACCGCCATTTAAATCACCAGCTTCAATCGGAGCCTTTGACGTTACCGCCATTCAATTTATCAACTTTAATCGGAGCCTTTGATGTACCGCCAATTAATTTATTAACTTCATTCCAAGCCTTTGATGTACCACCATTCAATTCATCAACTTCAATCAGAGCCTTTGATGCACCGGCATACAATTTATCAACTTCATTCGGAGCCTTTGATGTTACCGCCATACAATTCATTAGCTTCATTCGGAGCCTTTGATGTACCGCCATTCAATTCATCAACTTCATTCGGAGCCTTTGATGTTACCGCCATTCAATTCGTTCGGACCATTTTAAGCCCCGCCCTCCAAAAACCAATTCCCTCAGAAATCGACGCGGCTTGGACTGGGGGCCAGTACGCAAGATTTCAGGACCAGCTTGAGTACGACTCGTGGACATTCAAGGACACAATTCACCTGGTCAAATCTGATAACAAACTTTGGTTTCCAGGTAAGATTTTGCGTTAATTATTGGTCAGAATCGCTATTTCCAATCGGCATTCAAACTATAAAATTCCCACGCTGATTTGTTGAGGATTTTCAACCGACGACGCGCGCCCCCTTGGCAACAAGGAGAAACAGTCCTGCATAGCTATGTCAAAGATTTTCTACAAAACAAGCGAAAGACGCGACGTTGACACCAATTATTTCTGGTGGGACAACATCAGCTGCAAGACTGAACTGCCCTACATCTGCCAGAAGATTGGATTGCTAACCACTGACTGCTACTCGGAGACTGGCGGCGCCTACCGAGGAGAAGCTGACAGGTGAGATTGGCGGAACTAGGGGCGGATGGTTCAAGATGAAGGAAGGAAATAGGGGCGGATGGTACAAGATGAAGGGAGGAAATAGGGGCGGATGGTACAATATGAAGGGAGGAAATAGGGGCGGATGGTTCAAGATGAAGGGAGGAAATAGGGGCGGGTGGTTCAAGATGAAGGGAGGATATTGGGGCGGATAGTTTAAGATGAAGGGAGGAAATAGGGGCGGATGGTACAATATGAAGGGAGGAAATAGGGGCGGATGGTTCAAGATGAAGGGAGGAAATAGGGGCGGGTGGTTCAAGATGAAGGGAGGATATTGGGGCGGATAGTTTAAGATGAAGGGAGGATATAGGGGCGGATGTCTTTAAGATGAAGGGAGGATATAGGGGCGGATGTTTCAAGATGAAAGGAGGATATAGGGGCGGATGGTTCAAGATGAAGGGAGGATATAGGGGCGGATGTTTCAAGATGAAGGGAGGAAATAGGGGCGGGTGGTTCAAGATGAAGGGAGGATATTGGGGCGGATAGTTTAAGATGAAGGGAGGATATAGGGGCGGATGGTTCAAGATGAAGGGAGGATATAGGGGCGGATGTCTTTAAGATAAAAGGAGGATATAGGGGCGGATGGTTCAAGATGAAGGGAGGATATAGGGGCGGATGTTTCAAGATGAAAGGAGGATATAGGGGCGGATGGTTCAAGATGAAGGGAGGATATAGGGGCGGATATTTTACAATGAGGGGCGGAATAGGTGGCGGATGGTGAAGGAGGAGGGGCAGCTGACTCAGACGCTCGCCATCCTCAATCCGCTAAACGCCCCAAAATCGGCGCCCGCGCACAGGACAGACAAGGGCACACCGTGCCAGCCGTGGTCGAACAACCGGCTCATCAGCCCGGCCACCCACCCCGGCCGCGGCCTCGGCGAGCACAGTTTCTGCCGCAACCCGGACGGCGACGCCAAGCCCTGGTGCTGGGTGGACAACGACAGAAACGTGTTCGGCTACTGCAGCCTCAGGCGATGCGGCGAGGGCGAGGGCGGCGGCGGCGGCGGCATGCCGGCCGATATGAAGCCGTCATTCAATCACTCAAGATGCGACCGGCCGGACCAGTTCTTCTGCCCCAGCATGATCAACTACAGGCCCATGTGAGAGCCGGCTCTGGGCCTCTCTGCCGCTTCCATTCAGTCGATTTCAAACTCGCCCAAGCTATATTTCCGAATGCGCTCTCTCCCCCTTCTCAACTCGCTCTCTTCCCCTCTCTCAAATCGCTCTCTTCACCTCTTTCAAATCGCTCTCTTCTCTCTTTTAACTCGCTCTCTTCCCCTTCTCAAGTCGCTCTTTTCTGCTTTCTCAACTCCCTCTCTTCCCCTCTTCTCTCAAATCGCTCTCTTCACCTTCTCAAATCCCTCTCTTCCCCTCTCTCAACTCGCTCTATTACCCTTCTCAACTGGCTGTCTTCCCCTCTCTCAAATCGCTCTCTTCCCCTCTCTCAAATCACTCTCTTCCCCTCTCTCAAATCGCTCTCTTCCCCTCTCTCAAATCGCTCTCTTCCCCTCTCTCAAATCGCTCTCTTCCCCTCTCTCAAATCGCTCTCTTCCCCTCTCTCAACTCGCTCTCTTCCCCTCTCTCAACTCGATCTCTTCCCCTCTATCAACTCGCTCTCTTCCCCTCTCTCAAATCGCTCTCTTCACCTCTTTCAACTCGCTCTCTTCTCTCTTTTAACTCGCTCTCTTCCCCTTCTCAAGTCGCTCTTTTCTGCTTTCTCAACTCCCTCTCTTCCCCTCTCTCAACTCGCTCTATTACCCTTCTCAACTGGCTGTCTTCCCCTCTCTCAAATCGCTCTCTTCCCCTCTCTCAAATCGCTCTCTTCCCCTCTCTCAAATCACTCTCTTCCCCTCTCTCAAATCGCTCTCTTCCCCTCTCTCAAATCGCTCTCTTCCCCTCTCTCAAATCGCTCTCTTCCCCTCTCTCAAATCGCTCTCTTCCCCTCTCTCAACTCGCTCTCTTCCCCTCTCTCAAATCACTCTCTTCCCCTCTCTCAAATCGCTCTCTTCCCCTCTCTCAAATCGCTCTCTTCCCCTCTTTCAACTCGCCCTTTTCCCCTCTCTCAACTCGCTCTATTACCCTTCTCAACTGGCTGTCTTCCTCTTTCTCAATCGCTCTCTCTCCCACAGCCCTCTCACCCCTACTCTCCAACCAGTGTATTCCCTTCCAATCACTTCTTACTTTTTATAAAGGCTTGTTTCCGCTTCCCAAGATATTACCACAAATTCACATCCTCAATTCTATGTCTTATCTTCCAATGCTTATAATTCCCTCTTGTCGTGACTTCAAGCAGTAAAAATAATATCCTCACTTCCAGTTGCGTTGAGGGCCGTGAGGTCTGCAACGGCCACAAGGACTGCGTGGGCGGCGAAGATGAGGAAAGAGATTTGTGCAAAGGTACGTTATAATCATGTAAATATACGAGATGGAAGAATTAGAAGTGTCGTTGGGTTTATAACCAAAAAACCAAAAAAACTAAACTCTTTCAGCGAGGTGCAGCAGTGGACAGTTTTATTGCAGCAAAACGCACAGGTCGGCAATTTTTCTAATGCATTTATTTACGAAATTGCGCTCGTATTTCTTACTCTCTACTTAAAGTAAGATCTAATGAAAAATGCTTCTTTTTATTATAACAATAAAACGAAAGGTGCATTCCGATATCGCGCGTCTGCGACAAGCAGTACGACTGCGATATGGGCGACGATGAGACCGAGGAGGCCTGCAGACTGCACAAGCCGGAGGGTGAGCCGCTAAGTTTGATGGCGATTGAGGCGTGCATTCTGAGTATGCTGATTGACTACTCATTAGCATATACTCGTACATTAATTGGCTGAAGAAGCGCTAGAAGTTAATGTTTAACGGTTATTTACATTTACATGTACAACATGCTCTTAAATCATCATTAAAGTACATTCTGACAACCGACAGAAATTAACTATGTGCATTCAGAGAACCTTTATAAAAGACCCTTATCACCGGAGGTTTAAAAGCTCATTGGTCCAACGCCTTCTAGGTGAAGCAATGTTCCACAACTAGCGAAAAGGTGACTATTGAACGGTCCCTTGATAGTATAACCATACTGTACTCAGCCACCCGGTCATAAGTGTAAATCTGCCCTGACTTTCTCATCGTCAGACAGTGCACACTCTGCATCCTTTAAGGGTTTGGCCCTCATGGGTGTACATTGAGCACCAACCCCGCCTGCACTCCGCGAGAAGCATTAAACACACCACCACGTCACCCCAGTATATGTACATTCAGAGCATGTACATTAATAAGCTGAGTACTTTTCCTGGGCATGTACTCGGAAAAAAGGGGAAGAAAACAATCACGCAGTTAACGCGCAACTCCATCGACAGAGGAGTCCGACGCCGAGGTGCAGAAGGACTACACGAAAACTGAAAAAGTGGACGAGAGCAGCATTCCAAGCGGGACTGAATCGGTTTCTTACTATAGTCTGAGTCTGACGCAGGTAAAAATACGAGCTTTTTGCTGCTAAAAAAGGTACAAATGAATACTATGTACAATACCAATCAATCCCACTTTAATAGTGAATTCATTTCATTTCAAATTACAATTATTTCTCTATTCTTGACGATCCCACTGTCTCACTCCCGCCAGTGCAAGACCAGGTGCGACACCTCGGACAGGTTTGTCTGCGCCGGCTTCATCTACAATCGCAACGCCACATTCGGTATCCGGTGCACCCTGCTGGCGCAAAAACTGTCGGACGCCAAGCCGAACCAGGCGGTTGAAGAGTCGGTCTATTATGAGAAGAAGATCGGTGAGAAATGAAAAAATCCAAATAGTTTACTAAGAGTAGAAAGGCAAGAAAACTTAACTAAATCATATGCAAACAATTGTTTTAGGCTTTTTATTCATTAGTTTTTTTGTTTTGCAAACCTTAAAATCTAGAATTTAAATAAATCAAACAAATAATTGAAGGCTTTAAAGAGTGCTACGTCCCACTTAAAAGCATTCCCCTCTCTTCTTAAGCCTGCAACCCAGCCCAGAAATTCCAATGCGCCAACACTCGTTGCGTGGACAAAACTGCATTATGCAATGGCTACGACAACTGCGGCGACTTTTCTGACGAGGTTGGGCCGTCCAGCTGCCCGGGTAAGGAGATATGTCTGTTGACTTGTGCCTCAGACTTTTTAAACACCCCTTAATGTTCATTTATTGGTTATTTAGCGTGAGGCTATTGGGGACGAGATTTTAAGATAAATATAGATTTTATGTACATTGCCCTACTCTACAGGAAAGGAGAGAGCCAGAGGCAAGGGCAGGGAAGTAGGCTTAACCCTTGGAATGTACACTGGTGGGATAGACGATTATGTACATGGCTAACACAGCTCAAACCGTCTGCCTATTATTCCGCAGATCCAAAGCCCACCTTCCAGGTGCGCCTATCTGGCGGCCGTGGCAGCTACGAGGGCCGCGTCGAAGTGAAGCTCCTTAACGAATGGGGCCTCGTCTGCGACGACGGACTGAACGACAACATGGGCAAAGTGGTTTGCAAGCAGCTGGGATTTCCGTGAGCAATTCTTTGATTGTACTATTATCCTTATTTTTCTGCTTATTAGTAGGTATTGCAGCTCAATAAGAAATGAAAATGCGCAAAATGTTGCAGCATGGGCTACGAGAAACTGATGAAGAACTCCAAGAAAGACTTCGGTCGCGGTGGCGGAAAATTTCTAATGGGCGCCGTGGCCTGCGGCGGCAGCGAGGCCAACCTGTACGACTGTCCGCACAGCGGGTGGAAAAATGCTGTCAACTGTACGATCTACAATGTGGCCGGCATCGTCTGCCTACGAGACAGGGGTAAGAGAGTCCCGAAGTCCGAGTTTCGAGATAGGAATAGTAAAAAACCAAGTGGATTTTCTCGCCTAACCCGCAGCCTGCACTGACAAGGAGTTCCGCTGCGCCGTCCGCTGCATCCCGCTGAGCCAGGTCTGCGACGGCACCCGGCAGTGCAGCGACGGAGCCGATGAAGAGTCCTGTGGCGCTCCAAGTGAGTGACTCGGATTCAGAAAATTTTCCGTCGTTGAATTTCAAGTCAATGAAATTTTTTTTCCAAATGTCACTTAAATTCCAAATTTTCAGACCTTGCAGCTTTACAGTTCCATGACGTAGCGTTGTCTTGCTGGGTTAGAATTTTTCCATGACCTTGAAGCAATCAGCTTCGTGACCTTGGAGTTTTCCAGCTGTGTAACCTTGGAGTTTTTCAGCTGTGTGACCTTGGAGTCTTCCAGCTGTGTGAAATTAGAGTTTTCCAGCTGTAACCTTGGAGTTTTTCAGCTGTGTGACCTTGGAGTCTTCCAGCTGTGTGAAATTAGAGTTTTCCAGCTGTAACCTTGGAGTTTTTCAGCTGTGTGACTTTGGAGTTTTCCAGCTGTGTGACTTTGGAGTCTTCCAGCTGTGTGAAATTAGAGTCTTCCAGCTGTGTGACCTTGGAGTTTTCCAGCTGTGTAACCTTGGAGTTTTCCAGCTGTGTGAAATTAGAGTTTTCCAGCTGTGTGACCTTGGAGTTTTCCAGCTGTGTGACCTTGGAGTCTTCCAGCTGTGTGACCTTGGAGTTTTCCAGCTGTGTGACCTTGGAGTCTTCCAGCTGTGTGAAATTAGAGTTTTCCAGCTGTGTGACCTTGGAGTTTTCCAGCTGTGTGACCTTGGAGTCTTCCAGCTGTGTGAAATTAGAGTTTTCCAGCTGTGTGACCTTGGAGTTTTCCAGCTGTGTGAAATTAGAGTCTTCCAGCTGTGTGACCTTGGAGTTTTCCAGCTGTGTGATCTTGGAGTCTTCCAGCTGTGTGAAATTAGAGTTTTCCAGCTGTGTGACCTTGGAGTTTTCCAGCTGTGTGACCTTGGAGCTTTCCAGCTGTGTGACCTTGGAGCTTTCCAGCTGTGTGACCTTTGAGTTTTCTAAGGCCGTGATAGTAAAGTTGTCTAGGCTTGCGTCGCACACTGAGTAGTCTGAAGGATTCTAAAAGCTTTCTCAATGGTGGTGACCTATTTTGTTGAAATTCTGTGACCTTTAGTTCTTCTTTCTCCCCAAAATCAGCTCTGGCACTACGCAACGGCGACGGTCCGACGTCCGGCGTTCTAGAGATCACACGGAACGGCATCGCCGGCGCCGTCTGCGACGACATGTTCGGCGACAACGAGGCCAAGGTGGTCTGCGCCCAGCTCGGCATCCCCGGCCGCTGGCGAAAGGAGCCGGCCAGTACATTCCGACCGCCCGCCGGCCTCGTCATGTGGCTGCAGGACGTCAAGTGCACCGGCAGCGAGGCTTCGCTGTTTGCTTGCGACATCCGCAACTGGGGAAAGTCGGTGTGCGAAATCAAGGAGGCCGTCAACCTGCGCTGCGGCCTGCCCGAGCCGACGCAGACAACCACGAGTCCGCCGACCACAACAACTTCAGCGTCTCGTAAGTTTGACTCTATAATTCATAAGTAATAATCAACAAAAATTGCAGAGTTAGCAGTTTGAATCCTTGGCAATTCCACGGCAATTCCACGGAAACTCCACGGAAACTCCATGGAAAATACGCGAATCGTTTATTCGATTGAATTTTCGCGTAAAATGTGCAAAGAAGTCTGTAAAAAATCATTCAATTTGCTTTCAGGCGTGACCAGCTCGACGCGAACCTGCGGCAAGCGCATCGGCAGTTTCCCGGCCGGCCGAATCATCAACGGCTATCCGGCCATCGAAGGCCAGTTCCCCTGGCAGGTCGGCATCCGGCTGAAGGTGTCCGAGACTGACACCAGGCAGCACTGCGGCGGCACTATTATCAATGACCGGTGGATTGTCACAGCCGCTCACTGCTTCGAGTGAGTCAGAGAATTGAGGATCAGTGCGGGGGTCTAATTAGCCAGAAAGTAATACCTGCTACCCCTCTTCGCAGCTACCCCAAGTCCTACTACGCACTCCGGGTGGGCGACTTGGACAACATGGTCAAGGAGGAGTTCGAGCGAGAGTTCGACATCGACCTGGTGTTCATTCACCCGAAGTACTCGGGCCAGCCGGCATTCGACTACGACATCACGCTGATCCGGATCCAGCCGGACGCCAAAGGCTACATGGAGTTCAACAAAGCTGTGCAGCCGGCCTGCCTGCCGGACAAAACGCTGCAGACAACGCGAAAGACAGTCTGCCACATCAGCGGCTGGGGCTCAGTTGGAGGTTCGAGCAGGGTAGAAGGGCAGATAGAGAAGCAGACAGACAGACAGAGGGACGAAAAATGTAAAAAAAGAAGGGGGAGAGGTTAGACAATGTACGCAAGAATGGATAGAGGTTAGGCGGCAATATATAAAAAATGGGGAAGAGGTTAGGCTATGTACACAAGAACGGGGAGAGGGGTTAGGCAATGTAAAAAAGAAGGGGGAAAGGGGTTAGGCTATGTACAAAAGGAGGGGGAGAGGGGTTAGGCAATGTAAAAAAGAAGGGGGAGAGGGGTTAGGCTATGTACACAAGAACGGGGAGAGGGGTTAGGCAATGTAAAAAAGAAGGGGGAGAGGGGTTAGGCTATGTACAAAGGAGGGGGAGAGGGGTAAACAGTCTAAATTAGTTTAACTAATTAGTGTACAGTGGCTTAGTGAATCAGAGTTACCCAGCCAAATTTTAATGCTGATCTGACCAATTATCACCAAAACAGACATGCAACTGCCAAGGAATCTAATGGCCGCCAACGTGCCCTTAATAACAAACGAACGCTGTAACCAGTTGTATCCGGGTCGCATCACGGACCAGATGCAGTGCGCCGGCTTTGAGGCCGGCGGCATCGACTCGTGTCAGGGCGACTCGGGCGGCCCGCTGGTCTGTCCCATTGACGGTAAGGGATTGAACAGTGGGAAACAAAGATGTGAATATGGAACAGGGTGCGGCACAACTTATATAGATCAAATTGATGCCAAACTTTCAATCGCTTTAATCCCATGCAGGTGTGTACACACTACTGGGCGCCACCTCGTGGGGCGAGGGTTGCGCAATGCCCGGCTCACCCGGCGTGTACGCTAACATTCGCAATCTGCGCGACTGGATCGACGAAACTATGCGCAACAATCCGTGATGATTGGTTGTATTAACGGTTTTTTAGACGTTTAATGCTAGTAAACCTCATAAATTATTAATAATATGCATGTCTATGCATCAGTTTAGTGTAGTCTCAATTGATTCGATTCATAATCTATCCCTCACTGACCAATCAGAAAATGACAGGCCTTTCCCTTTTCAACCAATCAGAAAATTGCTGACCCGCTTCGTCTGACCAATCAGAGATTTACAGGCCTTCTCACAGACACCAACCAAGTAGTCGCAGACCTTACCCTTCTTGACGATGTCTTCCCCCACTGTGTAAGGCTGAAATCAAGGGAATAGATTAATAGATTAAACACAAAAAATCATGAAAAAGCCAATGACATCTCAAACTTTCGTTGTCAGCAGCACTGTTTCGATTAACCACGCAGTACGAGTACTTTCTGTTAGTAAAGCCAACATAAGAACTGACCAATATATATATTCGTATTCATCAAGAGAATTAATTTGTGTGCCTGGCTTTTAATTGCATGGTGCATTGATAAATTAACGAAATTCAGCACTGAACCTTGAGAAAGCTTGATAAACTTTGACGATATTATTTTAGAATTCGTCATGTACCCACAATCTTAGTCGTGTACCACCAATTTCAGGGGCGATTTCGAGAGTTTCTGATAATTAGCCAAGAATCTCAGATTATCTGTAGAGAATCTCAGGATATCTGTCGAGAATCTCAGGTTATCTATCGAGAATCTCATGATATCTTTCGAGAATCTCATGATATCTGTCGAGAATCTCATGATACCTGTCGAGAATCTCAGGATATCTCTCGTGAATCTCTCTTTATCTTTCGAGAGTCTGAAGAAATTGAGAATCCCACAGAATCTCAAGGAATCTTTCATTATCTGTCGAGAATCTCTGGTTGTGTCGTAAATCTCAGCTTATTTGTCGAGAATCTCACGTTATCTGTCAAGTATCTCCAGTCATCTGTTGGGAATCTCTGGTTATCCGTCGAGAATCTCTCGTTATCGGTCGAGAGTCTGAAGAAATTAGTCGAGAATCTCAGAAATCCCGTTGAGAATCGCACAGAATCTGAAGAAAATCTCAAGGAATCTGTGATAAAATTTAACAAACGGAAAAAGACGCAACTGCAGACAGTTAAAAATGTAGAGTCCATAGAGTTAACCAGCCAGCCGTTTTAATTCAATATCCAGGCTGTTCACTTGCCGCTTGTATTTGAATAGCGGAATTCGCTAAGGAGCCGACACGATGTGTCCAACATTATAAAAGTAAAAACTAGCGAGAGAGAAAAACAACTACGCGCTATCTGGCAAAACTTGGAAACAGCAAGTGCCAATGGAATAATTAATAAATCATCCCCCCCCCCAGAAGGACAAGGCGTGAGTCTTGTTGGCACAGGGAACCGAACGCTTTCAATTAGGAACCAAAAGCGGAAACACTTTGGAATAAAAAAATAGTCGCCAATCATGTGAATGGAAGGAATTCGAGAAAATTAGCGGCACTTTCGAATCAAAGTTGCTGACCAATTAACCGAGCAACGAGCAGGAAAATACATCAGATGGAATCGGGTGAGCCAATGGGCAGCAATAAATTGTGAAAGCAGTCACGATTACATAATAGTGATGCGGAATGAGAATTATTGTCGAATAGTGGGTACAATAAATTTTACAAAGTTAAAGGCTGCGATCATTAAGCTGGTACTAAAGTGTGACAAAAGGCCTCAGTGACGTTTAGACGGTAGATAGATAGGAACGGAAGGTCATACAGATAAAGACAGATAAAAAGACAATCAGACAGACAGACAGAAAGACAGACAGGCAGACAGACAGGCAGATAGACAGATAGACAGGCAGACAGACAGGCAGACAGACAGACAGAAAGACAGACAGACAGAAAGACAGACAGATAGACAGACAGGCAGACAGACAGGCAGACAGCCAGACAGGCAGACAGCCAGACAGGCAGACAGACAGGCAGACAGACAGACAGGCAGGCAGGCAGGCAGGCAGGCAGGCAGACAGACAGACAGACAGACAGACAGAAAGACAGACAGGCAGACAGACAGGCAGACAGACAGAAAGACAGACAGGCAGGCAGGCAGGCAGGCAGGCAGGCAGGCAGGCAGGCAGACAGACAGACAGGCAGACAGGCAGACAGACAGAAGAAAACGCAGCTCAATCAACGCCAGTAAAGTGTGAATGGTGAATCCGGGCCATGATAAAGGCGAGCACAAATATAGCAATAAAGCAATATCAATAGATGAAAGTGCGGTGAATTAAAATCTGCGCGAGCACAAACGGGGGCAAAACACGCAGCACAGGGAGGGGGCAGGTCTGGACGGCACAGATTGGGCGAATAAAATTCAGATAGATTGGGTTGGCGACCCGTGGGCACGTTACAATGTCGGATTTAGAAAAAATAAATTAATTTAGCACGGAAGAAATTTTGAAGCACCGCTTTGGAATCTGAACATTTTCAGATCATAGATAGGCCCGCGAGAGGTTCAGTTTACGAAAATAAAATTTAATGTTAGAGCAAGCAGGCTACAGAAAGTAATTTATACACAAATCAATTCACTAATCATACTACTAAGAAAGCGAGAAGCCCAGTAGTATTTATCGGACATGAAGCTTATAAATTCAGTGCACAAAAAGAAAATGAAGACACGCGCGTGAAAGCGTAAAATGCTCAAAGAAGCACGTTTTATTTTCTAGTTTTACAGTTGGTTGTGACGCATAGCTAGCGGCCTAGTCAATTGTTGCAGGACGAAAAAAATAAGTAGCGCGTATTGAGGACAGTAAAATTGAAACTATATGCATAGAGTATGATGACAAATATTCGGAATATTAACAAACGCGTTAAATCGATTAATACCAAGCTTAAACTGGTTGGAAATCGGATTTCTTGATTCTCTTAACATTGAATTTTACATAATCGTAGATTATGTATATATTGATTAGATATCTATAGACCTATGCAAACTAGCGATGTAATGTCTATAGACTCATCTACAGACTATCGATTAGGATATCTATAGACATATATAGACTATCGATTAGGATATCGATAGACATATCTAAAGACTATCGATTGGCATATCTATAGACATATCTAAAGACTATCGATGGGTAGAATATCTATAGACATAACTAGACTATCGATAGGAGATCTATAGAAATATCTACAGACTATCGATAGGAGATCTATAGAAATATCTATAGACTATCGATAGGAGATCTATAGATATATCTACACACTATCGATGGGTAGAATATCTATAGACATATCTACAGACTATCGATAGGAGATCTATAGGCCATAGGAATATCTACAGACTATCGATGGGTGGAATATCTATAGACGCATCTACAGACTATTAATCGCATATCTATAGACATATCTACAGACTATCGATTAGGGAGGTCAATAGAAATATCTACAGACTATCGATGGAATATCTATAGTACATGAAATATCAAAGAAAACCCGAAGCGGCCAACAAGATTAAGCTCGGCATTTTAGTAGGCATGATCGTCAATAAAAAAATAAGCAGAAGCAGTCAAATCAGACACAGTATGCCAAACAGTGCTAACTGAGCCAACCAGCGCTGCTAGTTGGTCAACCGACCCACGGAGCGACATTCCTGGCCGCGGCAGAGGCCGCACTTGAACAATTTGGAACCGTCCTGACCCTGGTTTTTATCCTCGGCACAGCTGCCCAGATGCAGCCAGCCGAGGCAATAGTCGCACTGGGCCCATTCGATCACCGTGTAGGGCGGAATGCTCACCATCGGCCTGCCGGACGTCCGGCTAACCAGCAGGCAGGTTGGCGGGGCCAGGCAGCCGCACACGATGCAGTTGCTGGCCGGGGGCGGCTCCGCCTCGGCGACGGCATTCTGCGACAACTCCGCCTGAGACGGTGCCGGATCAGCAGCAACAACTAGACGGGCCGACTTCTCAATAGGGGGACTGTTGGCGTCCGGGTTGCTGGCGTTATCGTCGACTGAGGACGGCGGCGACTCCGAGGAGCCAGCGTCTGAGGCGTGCTTCGTCTGGCGTTCAGGGATTGAAATAGGGGAGTAATGCCTAAATTCCCAACATAACACACCTCTAAGATTAAAACGAGGAATCTTTCTAGGATCTTTCTACGAGCGTAGGATTAAACAGGGAATCTTTCAAGGATTAAGACGGGGAATCTTTCTAGGATAAAGACGGATATACTTTATAGGATTAAACAGGGAATCTTTCTGGGATTAAACGGGGAAACTTTCTAGGATAAAGAGGGGAATCTTTCTAGGATGAAGACGGGGAATCTTTCTACGAAAAATACGGGGAATCTTTCTAGGATCAAGACGCGGAATCTTTCTACGATAAAGAGGGGAATCTTTCTCGGATAAAGAGGGAGAACCTCTAAACATAATAACGAGAAATAGGAGAACATTTCAAGGATGAAGATAAGAATTTTTTCAGATAGAAGCAGGCTCTTCCAAGACAACTAGGAAACGAACGAAAATGGAGCTAGGGAATATCTTAAGGACAGAATTGAGGAAAGAAAAAGTTGATAAATTAAATTTAGAAAGAATCCTACAAAATCCTCACCCTCTTTCGCGACGCCTTAACCTCCACCCGAACGGTGTCATCAAACTCCAACAGCTGACGCTTCAACTCGTCAATCAGCAGGCCAGCTTCTCTAGACAAGCCATCATGGTCAGCTAAGTCGGGTCCGTTATCCGCCGGTTGCAGCTGTTGCTGTAGGACGGGCGCCTGAGCCGGTGCCGAGCCACCATTCATAGCGTCCAGTTGAGCAGCAGGAACGCCAGCTTCAGCGGCCGCCAGCGCCAACGCCAGGGGATCGAGCGGAGCGTCGTTAGAACTGCAGCCCGAGCTGGACGCCGCCGACGAGGACGAAGGAATCGACGGTTCAGCAGTGGCCGACGCCGATGCCTCGTCCGACCTCCGATTTTCTTCATTTTTCTCATCTTGTAGAACGGCCGAAGCGGCGGCAGCCTCCGCCTCAGCCGTCGCCTTCATCAGCGGCGAATGCTCAGCTAGGGTGACAATTTCGTCCCATTCGTCTTCGAATACTTCGTTGGGCGGTTCGACTTTGAATCTGGGCATCCGCTTGGCCTGGGGTTGTTGCTTCTGCTGTTGCTGTTGCTGCTTCTGCTGCGACTGTTGGACATTGGCTGCTGCCTGCGATTGAGGCTGCGGCGGCGCCGAGTAGATCTGAGGCAGCTCCGGCAGGATCTGGGCAACCAGATCCTCTAATCCGGTGGTGCGCCAGACCTCTTTCAAATTGGCGGCCGAGACCGCCTTAGCGTAGGCGGAGCAGACAAACGGGCAGATGGTCAGATTGCTGACCTTGTCAGCCGGGGCGCGGCACATTTGCAGGTTCATCGACTTGGAGAAGTGGTACTGCGGGGTCGTTAGGTGAAGGGTTTTCTTCTGTATGCATTTGTGTAAGATACGAATGCACAGAGACGATAGTAAAGGTACATTTTGGACAGACAGGCATTGATAAACTAACAAAACAGAGAGTAATTGTAACAGAAACCAGCATTCACTAGGAGCAAATACTGATTTTAAAGAACAAACACAAGAATTGACAAAGACACGAACAAAGACTGATTTTATCAGAGAGCCACAAGGATTGACAAAGAGAGGAACAAATATCGATTTTAACAGACAGACACAAGGATTGAGAGACACGACGAACAAAGACTGATTCTATAAGAGAGCCACAAGGATTGACAAAGACAGGAACAAAGATTGATATTAACAGACAGACACAAGGATTGACAGATACGAACAAAGACTGATTCTATCAGAGAGCCACAAGGATTGACATAGAGGAACAAAGATTGATTTTAACAGACAAACACAAGAATCGACAAAGAAACGAACAAAGACTGATTCTATCAGAGAGCCACAAGGATTGACAGATACGAACAAAGACTGATTCTATCAGAGAGCCACAAGGATTGACAGATACGAACAAAGACTGATTCTATCAGAGAGCCACAAGGATTGACAAAGACAGGAACAAAGATTGATTTTAACAGATAGACACAAGGATTGAAAGACACGACAAACAAAGACTGATTCTATCAGAGAGGCACAAAGATTGACAAAGAGAGGAACAAAGATTGATATTAACAGACAGGCACAAGGATTGACAGATACGAACAAAGACTGATTCTATCAGAGAGCCACAAGGATTGACAGAGAGGAACAAAGATTGATTTTAACAGACAAACACAAGGATTGACAGATACGAACAAAGACTGATTCTATCAGAGAGCCACAAGTATTGACAGAGAGGAACAAAGATTGATTTTAACAGACAAACACAAGGATTGACAGATACGAACAAAGACTGATTCTATCAGAGAGCCACAAGTATTGACAGAGAGGAACAAAGATTGATTCTATCAGAGAGCCACAAGGATTGACAGATACGAACAAAGACTGATTCTATCAGAGAGCCACAAGGATTGACAAAGACAGGAACAAAGATTGATTTTAACAGATAGACACAAGGATTGAAAGACACGACAAACAAAGACTGATTCTATCAGAGAGGCACAAAGATTGACAAAGAGAGGAACAAAGATTGATATTAACAGACAGGCACAAGGATTGACAGATACGAACAAAGACTGATTATACCAGAGACACAAGGATTGACAGGAATTGAACAGGAACAAAGACTGATTTAAACAGACTGAAACAATGATTGACAAAGACAGCAACAAAGACTGACTTCAACAGGCAGACAAAGACAAACACTACTCACCCTGAACTTGTTTAAAGCGGAGAAACTGGCGCAGATGCCCAAATCGCCGGCGTGGGGCGGCAGCGGGAACAGGACAATACCCTTGCGCCTGGCCTCGTCAAGCACGCTAACGGTGACGTACAGCAGGTGGGCGTCGTAGAACAGCAGGGCGGGATTGTCCGGACTGCAGTTGGCCTGCTCGGTGAAGTGGCGCAGCAGCCAGCTCATGAAGATCTCCGGGCTGAGGTAGCCGGTTTCCGAATAGGTGAACTTGGTGCCTTTAGCCGCGCCCAGCACCATCTCCTTGTAGACTTGGGAGCCGCGGTACAGCAGAAACGGCGGAACAGAGCTGCCAACAGCGTTGCCAGCGCCGACAAGGGTGACGTGGGGAAACTCGCTCTGGTAGGGCATCTGCAGCCGCTGGGTCTGGCAGTTCATCAGGCGGGGCGGGTGGGTGGCGCAGCTGATCGACGCCTCGTCCATTAGCCAGAAGCGGGACAGGTCCGAGCTGAGCTTGTGCTTCAGCAGCACCTTGGTCAGGGCACTGCGGGTCGGGGTGAGGCTTGCTTTAGAGAGCATGCAAGGGGGAGCCACAGTTCTTTATAGATAACTCCGATGGATGCCAGTCACCTGGAGATTACAACATCTACACTAATCTCATCATATTTAAAAAAATCTCATAGAGATTTCACACCAATCCCATTGAGATTTCAACAATCTCATAAAGATTTCAACAATCTCACAGAGATTTCAACAATCTCATAGAGATTTCAACAATCTCATAGAGATTTCAACAATCTCACAGAGATTTCAACAATCTCACAGAGATTTCAACAATCTCACAGAGATTTCAACAATCTCACAGAGATTTCAACAATCTCATAAAGATTTCAACAATCTCACAGAGATTTCAACAATCTCATAGAGATTTCAACAATCTCATAGAGATTTCAACAATCTCACAGAGATTTCAACAATCTCACAGAGATTTCAACAATCTCACAGAGATTTCAACAATCTCACAGAGATTTCAACAATCTCACAGAGATTTCAACAATCTCACAGAGATTTCAACAATCTCACAGAGATTTCAACAATCTCACAGAGATTTCAACAATCTCACAGAGATTTCAACAATCTCACAGAGATTTCAACAATCTCACAGAGATTTCAACAATCTCACAGAGATTTCAACAATCTCACAGAGATTTCAACAATCTCACAGAGATTTCAACAATCTCACAGAGAGTTCAACAATCTCACAGAGATTTCAACAATCTCAATGAATTCAATCAAGCATTGCAAAGCGACTCACCGCAGATAAGTAATCCTATTGGAGTCGGTGACCTCCTCTTCAATAACGTATCGCCGGTGGTGGCTGCTCATAGAGACGCACTCTTTAATCTTTGGCCAACGATGCGTGAACGAATAGAGCCAGGAGGCGCTAGGCAGATTGCACCGCTTGCTGGCGGGCGGCACGCCGCCGACAACAGACGACGGCGCCTTCCAGCCAGTAGTTGACGTCTGCTCCGACATCCAGGTCTGCATCTCCATGGCCGAGGCCAGCGATACGAAATCGTTGCTAGCCGAATGCATCAGCAGGGGATCCTTGGCGTGGTCAATAATGTCCTCGACGTCCAGATTAGTTGCATCGCCGTTGTCGCCGATGGTGAGCCGGGCGGCCCGTGACGTGATGCGCAACAGGTGATTGGCCGTCTCGGTGATGTGCTTGCGCAGTACGGTGTACCCGATCCGGTGAAGGAATAGCACGTGATCAACAATGCGCTGCTCCTCGCCGGCGGTGAAGAACGTCTGGGGGCCCGGCCGGGTGCAGTTGATGTTCACCCGGCCGTGCAGCCGGTCGCGTAGGGTGCTCTCGGGCACCTGGAAGGCGGAATTGAGTGTGGGAATGGAACTATGCGGTGGGACTCAGATGGGAAAATAGACTAAGGCTAAGCTGGCATCATAGATATACAGAGTAGTCTATGCTGGGAGAGAATAGCTACGGGGTAAGACTACGGTGGGAGACTAAATCCACAAGGTGAGACTCAGCTATGAGAATAGATCTACACAGATCTACACAGGAGACTAGGCTTGGAGAATAGATCTACAGTGAGACTAAGCTGAGAGAATAGATCTACAGGGTGAGACTAAGCTGAGAGAATAGATCTACAGGATGATACTAAGCTGAGAGAATAGATCTACACAGGATGAGACTAGGCTTGGAGAATAGATCTACAGGGTGAGTCTAGGCTGGAAGAATAGATCTAAAGGATGACACTAAGCTGAGAGAATAGATCTACAGGATGACACTAAGCTGAGAGAATAGATCTACAGGGTGAGACTAGGCTTGAAGAATAGATCTACAGAGTGAGAATAAGCTGGGAGAATAGATCTAAAGGATGACACTAAGCTGAGAGAATAGATCTACAGGATGACACTAAGCTGCGAGAATAGATCTACAGGATGAGACTAGGCTTGAAGAATAGATCTACAGAGTGAGAATAAGCTGGGAGAATAGATCTACAGGGTGAGACTAGGCTTGAAGAATAGATCTACAGAGTGAGAATAAGCTGGGAGATTAGATCTAAAGGATGACACTAAGCAGAGAGAATAGATCTACAGGATGACACTAAGCTGCGAGAATAGATCTACAGGATGACACTAAGCTGCGAGAATAGATCTACAGGATGACACTAAGCTGAGAGAATAGATCTACACAGGATGAGACTAGGCTTGGAGAATAGATCTACAGAGTGAGACTAAGCTGGGAGAAGATCTAGAACCTAGCTATAAGAATATATCTACAATCAGAGACTAAAGTCACATCAAACAAACGACACAAACCTTAAACTTAGTAGACGCTATCCTCAAAGACACGCCCAGATTGACAACCGCATTGTAGGCCTTGAGCATGTTCTCCTGCGACCACTGCCGACGCATCCGACCGTTGCCGCCCATCTGCCTGGCCCTGGGCACCCCTAGAAACACGTCGCCTCCGCCGCCGCTAGCGCTGGAAGCCGAATAACCCGGCTGAGAATGCATCAACATCCTTCGGCCAGTCCGAGCCCGACTGTTGTCCGATCTGCCGACGCCAACGATCCCAACGTCGCCCAGGTAGCCGCCGTCATCTAGGGCTCCGACGGATTTTCCACCGGCCGTGACTCCTCCTCCGCCGCCGCCGCCGCCGCCGGCACCGACGCCTTCATCGTCCGATTCACTCAGACAGATCTTAATTGGCATCAGCTTGTACGTCTGCACGGAGTTCTCGCGCGGTGTCAGCACCGAGGCAGCTGCCGAAGTTGTCACCGTCTTACTGGCCACTGCTGCCGCCGCTGCCGCTCTGTGATCTTCTTCGTGAGGAATTTCCGAATCGGATAGGAAGACAATTTTCTGTTGCTGCTGTTGCTGCAGAGAGTTGGCCGACTCCGAATCCAATCGGATGGTTTCAGACGATGCCGAGCATGAGGAAGGAGGCAGAGGAGGAATCTGGCTAAGCAGCGATTCGTAGGCTAGGGAAGATGATGCATCAATGGATCCCTGCTGCATCCTTGACCCAGAGCGACTGGGCGCCGAGATTTAACAATTTGAATGACTTGCAATCGATGCGATGAGGGGACGCTACGTACGAGTCGCGGCTCGACTGAGGTCTGAATTTTGAAGCTGTAAAAATAGCATAAATTTGCTGCTCTTAGGCAAGGTGCTCAGGTTTTTGGCTGTCACTAAGAGTGCCTTATTGGGGTCGTGGATATCTTGAAGTTAATTAGGAATCGATTTTTATATACCTGATTAGAAATGGCGGCCCTCCTGAAAGTGATTGGGAATGTCGGCCCTAATGAAGGTGACTGGGAATGGCGGCCCTCCTGAAGGTGATTGGGAATGGCGGCCCTCCTGAAGGTGATTGGGAATGGCAGCCCTCCTGAAGGTGATTGGGAATGGCGGCCCTCCTGAAGGTGATTGGGAATGGCGGCCCTCCTGAAAGTGACTGGGAATGGCGGCCCTCCTGAAAGTGACTGGGAATGGCGGCCCTCCTGAAGGTGACTGGGAATGGCGGCCCTCATGAAGGTGACTGGGAATGGCGGCCCTCATGAAGGTGACTGGGAATGGCGGCCCTCATGAAGGTGACTGGGAATGGCGGCCCTCATGAAGGTGACTGGGAATGGCGGCCCTCATGAAGGTGACTGGGAATGGCGGCCCTCCTGAAGATGTTTGGGAATGGCGGCCCTCATGAAGGTGATTGGAAATGGCGGCCCTCATGAAGGTGATTGGAAATGGCGGCCCTCATGAAGGTGATTGGGAATGGCGGCCCTCATGAAGGTGACTGGGAATGGTGGCCCTCCTGAAGGTGACTGGGAATTGCGGGACTTCTGAGGGTGATTGGGAATGGCGGCCCTCCTGAAGGTGACTGGGAATGGCGGCCCTCATGAAGGTGACTGGGAATGGCGGCCCTCCTGAAGGTGATTGGGAATGGCGGCCCTAATGAAGGTGACTGGGAATGGCGGCCCTCATGAAGGTGACTGGGAATGGTGGCCCTCATGAAGGTGACTGGGAATGGCGGGACTCCTGAAGTTTGCTGATGTGGGATGGTGAAGTCGCTACTAGACAGGTGATACGGTCCAGTAGCGACTTTCCTTAATCAAAAATGGAATCGGTAGGGGGCCCTGCTGAGGAAAATGAAAATTGTATTTAGGTAGCATGAAAAAAAATAAACAAGAAACTGTGACCACAAAATACGGATATGGTAAAATACAATAGTTACATGCAATTAATAACATGCTATTTTGCATATGCATAATAAACAACTGCAATTGTTTTAACTGGACGGCATAGTGACAGAAAACTTAAATAGCAAAAAAACGGCAGGAAACAAAGAACAAAGATAGTAAGTGCCTAAAAAAGTGGAAACAAAAGAACAGTCAGGACACAGCGCTAGCAGACAATCGAACTCATCAGCGCATCAAGCCGGTTGACTTAAAACGAAGAAATGCACCGCCCAATTATTCAATATATTAGGCCAAAGCTGCTAACAGTTACAGCCATTTAAACAAACAGTTTAATATACTTAGCTAAGCGCATTAAGTGGAATGTTTGCGGACGGAATTACCGTAATTAAAACTTGATAAAAAAACACAACACGATTAAAACTAAATTAGGAAAAATATAATAATTATATTGTAAATTTAGGAATTGATTGTTGGCGGAACGCATCGATAATAGCAATCTATTGACGCTGAGTTTAACTACTCACAGTAGCGTGATAGCCAGAATGAGAAAACCTTCAGTTCAAAAGTGGGTAAAAAAATTACGGTATTCTGGCTTTAACTCTAGTCTCTAGGCAAAGAAAATCAAAATCAATAAAAACAATACAAAATTCTAGTTCAAATCTATTTGCACGTGGAAAAACAAAAACGATATAACAACATTGATTGGCAGCAGATATTTGGTGCTATATTAACAAATTTGTTGTGTTGAATTGTCAAGAATATCCTCTGCAACAAGTTTAATATTGATATATAAATTTATTGATCTAATAATCAATCAATCAATCAAGCAATCAATCAATCTCTCTCTATATCAATCTATCCATCTATCTATCTTTCCATCTGTTAATCTATCTATGAATCTCTCTATCTATCTATCTATCTATCTATCTATCTATCTATCTATCTATCTATCTATCTGTCTGTCTATCTCTCTATCTATCTATCTATCTGTCTATCTCTCTATCTATCTATCTATCTGTCTATCTATCTATCTATCTGTCTGTCTATCTCTCTATCTATCTATCTATCTGTCTATCTATCTATCTATCTATCTATCTATCTATCTATCTATCTATCTATCTATCTGTCTATCTATCTATCTATCTATCTATCTATCTATCTATCTATCTATCTATCTATCTCTCTATCTATCGATCCATCAATCAATCTATCTATCCTTTTATCCGTCTATAAATCAAATCATATATCTATATATTCTTTATTTATCGATTTATTATCTATCCGTTTACCTATAGAAAAATATAGTTTTATACTATAGATAATACAAAATATTTAATAATTTATCAACCTATCGGAACTATAAAATGTGAAGAATACATTATCATTCGACACGCAGATTCATCACAGACTAGCAACTTAAGAAAGCATCGCAAAAACGGTAAAAAAAATTAGCTCATTCTAAATAGTGCGGTAGAAGAGAGGCGAGTCAAGAGCCGACTCAATGCCTAACAATAGAAGTCTTAGGCCGGAGCTTAGGATCCGGGAAGGCGGCCTTCTTTTTCTGTAGTTGCTGCTGCTGCTGCTGCTGCTGCCTCTTGCCAGCGTCGTGCACCACACGCTGATCGTTCATTAACAAAATATCGTGCTCAAATAAAACTTCCCTATTGTTAATAACGGAGCGTTCAGTAGAAGCGCAGCGGGCCTGCAGCTCGGGCTCGCCCAGCAGTACAGTGTGATAGTCGTCAGCCGACGCGCCGGCATCGCACCTCGGCAAGGTGCCGTTGAAGATAAGCAACTCGTCAACTAGTACGCTGAAATCTCGGACGCCTCTGGCCGGGGTTTTCGCGTAGTTCCATAGGCGGATTTTGCTGACGCAGACTGGCCGATTGAATACCAGGTAGAGGCGGTTGTCGGAGCCGGGTAGGATCGGGGCCAGCCAGCTGTGCCCGCCAGCCGGACAGTCCAGCACGCCGTCTACCTGTTAAAATTGGACAATTTTCCTAGCTCTTGATTTTCAAGCGGCTTGAACAATGCCACAAGTATTTACATGGTATTGAATGGGAAAACACAGGAATTTGATAATGGACCAAAGCAGTTATTCATGAGGGACCAGAGGAGTCACCCCTGAGAGACCAGAAGAGCCACCCCTGAGTGACCAGAGGAGCCACCCCTGAGGGACCAGAGGAGCCACCCCTGAGGGACCAGAGGAGCCACCCCTGAGGGACCAGAGGAGCCACCCCTGAGGGACCAGAGGAGCCACCCCTGAGGGACCAGAGGAGCCACCCCTGAGGGACCAGAGGAGCCACCCCTGAGGGACCAGAGGAGCCACCCCTGAGGGACCAGAGGAGCCACCCCTGAGGGACCAGAGGAGCCACCCCTGAGGGACCAGAGGAGCCACCCCTGAGGGACTAGAAAAGCCACCCCTCAGGGACTATAGGGGCCACCCCTGAGGGACCAGAGAAGCCACCCCTGAGGGATTAGAGGAGCCACCCCTGAGGGACTTGAAAAGCCACCACTCAGGGACTATAGGGGCCACCCCTAAGGGGCTAGAAGAACCACCCCTGACGGATTAGAGGAGCCACCCCTGAGGGACCAGAGGAGCCACCCCTGAGGGACCAGAGGAGCCACCCCTGAGGGACCAGAGGAGCCACCCCTGAGGGACCAGAGGAGCCACCCCTGAGGGACCAGAGGAGCCACCCCTGAGGGACCAGAGGAGCCACCCCTGAGGGACCCGAGGAGCCACCCCTGAGGGACCAGAGGAGCCACCCCTGAGGGACCAGAGGAGCCACCCCTGAGGGACCAGAGGAGCCACCCCTGAGGGACCAGAGGAGCCACCCCTGAGGGACCAGAGGAGCCACCCCTGAGGGACTTGAAAAGCCACCACTCAGGGACTATAGGGGCCACCCCTGAGGGACCAGAGGAGCCACCCCTGAGGGACCAGAGGAGCCACCCCTGAGGGACTAGAAAAGCCACCCCTCAGGGACTATAGGGGCCACCCCTGAGGGACCAGAGAAGCCACCCCTGAGGGATTAGAGGAGCCACCCCTGAGGGACTTGAAAAGCCACCACTCAGGGACTATAGGGGCCACCCCTAAGGGGCTAGAAGAACCACCCCTGACGGATTAGAGGAGCCACCCCTGAGGGACCAGAGGAGCCACCCCTGACGGATTAGAGGAGCCACCCCTGAGAGACCAGAGAAGCAACCCCTGAGGGACTACAGAAGGATTGCCAGCCACCCCACTCACCAGCTTTTCCGGCGTGCGAACATCATTTTCAACGCCATCCAAACAGTTGATACTCTCGGGATGAGCCGCCACAAAGCCGCCCGCGCAGTTGTTGCCGCTGCCGAATTCGCGCAATCGGCCGTCGAGTTGAATCCGACGCCCAGCCTCGTCGAATAGTTGCAGCTCGGTCAAGCCGATATAGTACACATCGCCGTGCGTATTCAACAGGTTCAATTGGTACACAAAACCGCACGGCAGGCTCCCAGCCGAGTGATGCTCGTCGCCGCCGCCAACCGTCGCGGTCGTGACGGCCGCCGCCGATGGCTGGCGAATCAGATCGGCTAAGGCGATTTCTTGAACAAAATTATAATAACTGTGGCCGGGCGCTTTGCGCACTAGCAGGCCAAGCTCGGGCGACAGGTAGCGGCCGTCTAATTGGATGTGCATTACCTGCGGGATGGGAATTAGGGGATTAGCGATTAGGAAGAAGGGGAGGCAGATTGGGAAATAGCTGCGCGAAAAGGGAAATCGGGAAAAGGGAAATTCATAACTTTATCGATGGGGAAATTGGTGTAGCGGATGGGGAAATTGGTGTGGGAGATAGGGAAATTGGTGTAGCGGATGGGGAAATCGGTGTAAGAGATGGGGAATTTGGTATAGCGGATGAGGAAATTGGTGTGGCGGATGGGGAAATTGGTGTAGCCGATAGGGAAATCGGTAGGAAGTGGGGAAATTGGTGTGGCGGATGGGTTAATCGGTGGGGAAGCTGAAGGATCTGATGTGGGAGATTGGCAGATTTATATAGGAAGCCAGGGAGAACAGTCTTAATAGATTAGTGGGGATTAGCTGAGGCTTGGGGGGGGGGAATTTCAATAAGGGAGACGCAGGGTGGTGAGCAATGGTAGTTGTCTCACAGCAGACTGCAGTATTAATTCAATCAGAGCCGGCTACTCAGCTAACCTTAACGCCTCTATAAGAATCCTCGGGTGATTTGTTATAATTCCAGAGTCGCAGACTGAGCAGCTGCACAGGCCTATCCAGCGTGACCGTAATAGTGTGATCGGCGCCCTTAGTAAAGGGCACAAGCCACATGTTCACATCGTCAGTGGTTTGATTAACGCCGTTGATCACTTTGTCTAAAGTGCGCTCGTCCGTTTCGCAGCCGGGCACTATGCGCATATCGCGCGGCTCGGCGCGCAGCTGATCCGGCCTTAGTTGGACAGGCTGCCCGGCCGAGTCAACCAGTTCCAGGCCGGTCAGGCCGATATAGTGCGGATCCGACCACGTGGCGACAAGGTTCAGCGTCAGCTGCTGGCCCTGGACGGCGTACAGCTTTGGCGCGGAGGCGCTGGTGGCTGTGGTTACCGGTCTGGCTGATTTTGATGATGAAGAGGTCGAGGCGCCGGGCACGGGAACTATATCCAGGTCGGCTAGACGCTTCTGACGCTGCTCTTCGGAGTCGCGAGTTCGAGGCCGATGGGTCATTGGCGGCGTGTCAGGCTCGGTCTCCAGGTCCTGATGGAAATTAAATCGCGACAAGCAGCTATGCTTTATATGGCATGTAAGACAAATTAATAAATCACGCACTTTCAACGATATCCCTAGTTGAACAAAGACACATTTAGCAACATACCTAGAAGAGCAAAGACACATTTAGCGACATCCCTAAATGAACAAAGACACATTTAGCGACATCCCTAGACGAACAAAGGCATATTCAGAGGCATTCCTAGACGAACAATGACAATTTTAGCGCCATTCCTAGACGAACCAAGAAACATTTAGCGACATCCCTAGACGCACAAAGACACATTTAGCGCCATCCCTAGACGAACCAAGAAACATTTAGCGACATCCCTAGACGCACAAAGACACATTTAGCGACATCCTTAGACGAACAAAGACAAATTTAGCGGCATCCCTAAATGAACAGACACATTTAGCGACATTCCTGGATGAACAAAGACACATCAAGCGACATCCCTAGACGAACAAAGACACATTTGGTGACACTACTAGACAAAGAAAGACAAAGACATACTCAGCGCCGAAAAAAACTGCTAGGCAACCAACCTGCAGACTGAGGTCGTTGTGCCAGACCCGCTCCAGAATGGCGTCATCCTCAGTGAACAGAATAGTTTCGTCGTTGCCGCGAGCAATTTCGCCATAGAATATTCTGACGCCATCTAAAGCAACGTCGATTAATTTGGCGCCGCGAGACGAATGCACCCGGGATTTGTTGTAGTTCCACACTCGCATGATAGCTAGCTGGACGGGCTCGGCGAATGTGACGTAGACGTAGTGACCGCGGCCGGGTGTGAACGGGCACAGCCACATGTGCACCTCGTCGAATGTTCGATTAACTCCATCGATTAAATTAGTAACCACCCGGGGATCGGAGTCGTACTCAGGCAGTACGTTAATGTCGGCTGGATCGGCCGAAATGTCAACAACGCGTACCGGATCGCCGGAGCTGCTGAAGAACTCCAGGCCGGTGAGGCCGACATAGTGCGGATCGCCCCAGGTGTCCAGGATGTTCAAGTGCAACAGCTGGCCGGCTGGCAGTTCCGGTATGACGAAGCCGTTAGTTTCAAGGTCGTCTGTTGGGGCGGCTAGTGCGGGGGCGGCGGGGGCGGCGGGGGCGGCAGGCGGCGGTTGCGGCTGCTGAGGCGGCTGAGCGGGAGAGGCCAGGCGGGCGGCCCGCTGAAGCAGGCTGTCTAGCGCGTCGCCCTCCGGCCGGGTGTCCAATCGGCCGGCCGTCAGCTTGTTGAACTGATTCAACGAGGCCCAAGATTTTTCTAGATCGGCTCGAGCGCCGTTGGCCTCGTCGGAGTTATCGTTGTCGGCTAGGCGAGATCGTCGGCCATACTTTGGCGGCGGCGGGGCCGGCGTCTTTGACGAAACTGTCAGGTTGAGCTCGTCAGCTGGCCTCGGCGATTCGACGCTGTCAGCGGAGGCCGAGGCGACACCGGCAGCAGCCGCCGCCGCCGCTTTCTGCTCCTGACGGCTGCGTCGCATCAGACGAACCTTGTCCATCAGACAGGAGGCGTCCTGATCTTCAGCGTCGTCGCCAACAAGCAGGGCTTCGTCTAGACCGCCTCCGCGCGTACGAGGCGAAGCGGCCATCCGGGGCGTTTTAACGTACTTTTTCTGCCGACGGTTCATCTCGGCCGCCGACAGCAGCTCGTCGACATCGTCGTCCATTCTAACAGTCGGTTTCGCCTTGTTCTCGGCCGCCGCTGTCAGGCTGATCTTCTGGCCAAAGTCGATGCCCTGCGAGCCGCAGCCTTTGTCCAATTCGCCGGAGAAAAGCGCCGGTCCGTTGTGCTGGTCGATGGTAATTTCAACGCGTCTGGCGCCGATGTCCAACGTTTGCAGGCTGCGATTGTAGTTCCACACTTTGAGGCTGGCGGGCCGCTCGGCCACGTACAGGTAGATGTCGATAGGGTGGCCGGGCAGTAGGGGACAAGTCCACATGTTCCTCTCCTTGTTAGTCAGATAGCGGCCGTTGATTAGGCATTCCAGCACAACGGATGGCCGCTTGGATTCGCCCAGGCAGATTCGGTCAACTCTGATCTGCCGGTTGTCGGCGTCGAAGCATTGCAGCTCCGTTAAGCCGATTAGTCCCGGGTGGCCCCAGTTAGAGTGCAGGCGTAGGCGGATCACGTGACCTGTGGCAGGTTCGGCATCAGTTGCTCGCTGCTGCAGTCGCGTTGACGAAGCATCAGTTGGCTTAGCTTTGGCGATTGCTTCGTTTGCTGCAATCGAAAAAAATGGAAAACTGTCTGAAGAATCTAATCTCAGTAAAATGGTCACTGACATGGCCGATCAGTCAGTCACTGACATGGCCGATCAGTCAGTCACTGACATGGCCGATCACTCAGTCACTGACATGGCCGATCACTCAGTCACTGACATGGCCGATCACTCAGTCACTGACATGGCCGATCACTCAGTCACTGACATGGCCGATCAGTCAGTCACTGACATGGCCGATCACTCAGTCACTGACATGGCCGATCAGTCAGTCACTGACATGGCCGATCACTCAGTCACTGACATGGCCGATCACTCAGTCACTGACATGGCCGATCAGTCAGTCACTGACATGGCCGATCACTCAGTCACTGACATGGCCGATCAGTCAGTCACTGACATGGCCGATCACTCAGTCACTGACATGGCCGATCAGTCAGTCACTGACATGGCCGATCAGTCAGTCACTGACATGGCCGATCACTCAGTCACTGACATGGCCGATCAGTCAGTAACTGACATGGCCGATCAGTCAGTCACTGACATGGCCGATCAGTCACTGACATGGCCGATCAGTCACTGACATGGCCGATCAGTCACTGACATGGCCGATCAGTCACTGACATGGCCGATCACTCACTGACATGGCCGATCTGTCAGTCACTGACATGGCCGCTCAGTCAGTCACTGACATGGCCGCTCAGTCAGTCACTCAGACAAGCAGACTTACCTAGCGAAGCAGCTGATTCCGGCTGCCGCTGCTGATCAATATGAGCAAATGCCTGCATGAGTTTGTCTCTCTGACTAACGGACAGCTCCATAATGCGTTGAATAATATAATCTAATTTGTGGCCTTCATCGTAGGCTGGGCCAAGCGATTTACGCAGCTGCAGTACAACCCGAGCATCGTTGCCTCCGCCCTCAGCTTCTCTAGGAGCAGATCTAACGCTGTCCAACTCTTTGTCAAGCACGTCTTCGTCATTATCGACGTTGTCGTCTGTTGTTGAAGAACTACTGGCCCGCTGCTGCTGCGGCAGCTCCTCCTCCTCGATTGGACAAGCTTCTTCCTCGTCAGTGCTTTCGTCGTATTCGTTGCAGCCGACGCCGCCCAATTGTAGAATACTCTGACGCAGCTGGTGTACATCCCTGGCCGACAACAGCAGCGACTCTGTTTGCCCGTCGTCGGCCTCTTCAAAATCCTGCTCGTACCTGTAGGGCGCCGGGACGCTGACTAGGTCGCCGGTCTGAGTTTTTATTGTGATGTCCTGATCACCCGTTGCCCAACCTTTGCGTGCCGGAGCAGCTGTGCGAGATCGGTTTTGCTGCTGCTGCTGCTGTTGTTGTTGTTGAACTCTGCTTCCAGCAGATGTCTTCGCTTTCCTACTGGAGTCGGGGGCCGCAGCCAGGCGAGCAGTTTTCTGCTGCTGATTGTGATTGGCGCCGCTAAAGTACAAACGGAAGCCCTGCTCCCGGTCGGCCTGTTGACGACGCTTAGAATTGGTGGCGTCAGTTGCGGCGGCCGCGGCCGCGCGATTTCTGGCGGACTGCAACACGTGGCTAAAGTTGGAGGGAATTTCCTGCTTAGCGAAGCGCTGCTTCTCCCCGCCACGGCTGCTCATTGTTGGCTTATGTAGAAGTTCGAATAATTGCTTCCGCCTTTCTTAGCTGTGTTGCCGTTTCAAGTTTTCTATCACAGTTGGATTAGCAGTCTGAAAAATGAATAAAAAGTATGGCACTGTAAGCTAGTTTTATCTGTTATAATGCATAAAGCTTCTACCTATTTTTTGTTTATCTACCCAGCTCCTGCCCATGCTCTCTCTCTCCCCCTTTTCCTCTCATTATCCCGTTCTGTCTCTTTCTCTCTCTCTCACCCTCTCGCTGTTTTTCTCGCAGTCCCTCTCTTTTTCCTCATGTACCTTTTCCTCCCTTAGTGACGTCCTTCTACTCCTTGTCCATCAATATTTTTCTTCCTGACCCTATCATCTTTTGAAAAATGAATAAAAAGCCAAGATAAGCTAACAATAAGGCTTAGCTACAGAGAGCGGCGTGCACAATATAGGCGTGTATATATATAGACAAAAGGTAGCACATTTTTTTCAAATTTTTTACATTTTTCCCTTTGATTTCAGGCAATAAAAGTCAAATATAGACGCGATAGAAAGCTTCCGAGGATCAAAATTTGTTAAACACAAACGGAAAAAAAAGTATAAATAAATGTCAAGTGCCCGATCGATCTGTTGTCAAATCGTCAAAACAATAAAATAGATAGAGGCGGACAAAAAAGAGGGAACCAATAACTGGGGGCTGTACACAGCAAAAGTAGCCGCGATATTAAAAAACAGTACAAATAGAACAAAAAGAACAGATTATTATTCGACGAGAAGAAAAAATGGCCGAAAACCGTTCGATTCCAAACAGAGAAAAGCAAGAAATATATACCAGCAGCATATATGCCAGTAGCGAAAGCAAAATCCAGCAAAACAAGGAAGCGAAGGAGCGGCAAATGAATTATGTGTTAGAACTACGCAAAGCCTTGTGCTCCAATCAAGCGAACAACAACAAAAAACGCACGCATTCACAGTGCCTATTGCACCTATAGCAACATTCTCGTACAGAGTGCTATACAAAAACTGTACAGTAGGGAAAGAAACATTACACGGAGTTACCTACGCAAAATTGATTTTTTTAAAAATTATTTTCGTTGGAAAAAAAGTTTTTTTTTGGCAAAAAACACACTACTTACAGCTACTGATTTGGTTAGCGTAGTGTAGAGAAAAACATTTGGGCCAAAAAAATAGTATTGAGGCCGGCAAATAAATATGAATTAATAAGAGCCATAATAAAGACGCTAAAAATGCCAGTAATTAATGCTTATTGTTGAGTGTTAGTGCTAATGTAGATTTAAATGAACTGTCACCAAAAAAAGCTTCAGAAAAATTACACAGCCATTTTCACAGAAAAGGCCGCTTTCAAAAACAAGCCCTTATTACTTTAACTAACAGGCATGAGGCAGAATTAAAATTTGGCATTTCGACAATTAACAAGCAAGCTAGAATTTTTTAGAATAAAATCGGACAATTGCTATGTTGAATTTATCACAGATATTGACAGCAATGCCCGCCATTTTCAAATCAAAGCTACAAAGAACCGAACAAAAATGAGAATAAAACGCTAACTAAGCTACTTAAAGTAGCAATATAATCAAACAAAGCGATTTATTGACGTTACTACTGTTGATTTTTAATAACAAATCAGGCCAATAATGATTGACAAAAATAGTAAATTTTAAAATACGCCTGCGCACAATGATTGATTTAAAGGCCGTAGCGTGCATATACAATTTTAGCTATATTGTTGTGTACATTGGAGAGTGACTGCAATTGGTGTCATATATATACTAAGGAATTTAGTGAAAAAATTAAGCTTGATAAAATAGTTGCTTTAAATCCATACTACTTAACAGAGTAGCCACACCGGATGTACCTTAAATTAATTACGATCGACCCTAAACTGCCTTAAGAATGGCCATAAACTGTCCCGAGAGTTCAAGATCACCCTAGTAGTGGCAACACTGCTGCTGAACATGCTAGACAGCAAGGAGCTTAATAAAAAAAGTCTTGCTAAGAAACAAATTTACAAGCAGCCGTACTCGAGCCAGCGAGAGTCGCGATTGCGATCGCCAGCCTCGCCGCTACTACTATTAGTATGAGCGCTATTATTATGATCCGTAGAACCTATCGGCTCAACCGTGGCCGATCTGACCATTCCGCCCGCAGTTCGAATAGGAAGCTGCGGCTGCTGTAGCTGCTGCATCGAACTGGAAGCCGCAGATCCGGCGTCAGAAGCGCCGCTGCCTTGTCGACGAGGCGGGATCGGATGTTGTTGTTGTTGAAGCTGTTGCTGGTGCTGGTGCTGGCCGCCAGCAAAGATGGTGCGCCTGAGCTGCTGCACAGACGAGGGGGCTATGCTGCCGATAATCTGGGGGCCGGGCGTCATCGAGCGCATCATCGGGGCAGCGCGGCCAGCAGTAGCCGCTACCACAGCCGACGGTAGTTGAGGCGTCGCAGATCGGGCTGGGACGCTTGGAGCGGCGGCGGAGTTGCTGCTGCCGCTGCGGCTAACGGCGATGTAGGGCTTGTGGCCTGGCAGGCCGGCTGACTCTCGCCTGGGCGGCGGCGGCTGAGGCGGCTGCGCGGAGGCGCCGGCGCTGCCGTTGTTGTCAAAACTGTGGCCACGTTCGTGAGCAAAGATTTCGTTCTTCTCGTAGCGTTCAGTTGTTGGGAGACGACTGGATGCGACTGAGGCGGTTGGAGAAGGAGGCACCGGCGCCTGCTGCTGCTGATGCTGTTGATTATGCCATGGAGTGAAATATCATCATATGAATTTGTAAGTCAGTCTGTCAGTCACTCACCCTGTCAGTCAGTCAGTCAGTCAGTCAGTCAGTCAGTCAGTCAGTCAGTCAGTCAGTCAGTCAGTCAGTCAGTCAGCCACTCACTCACCCAGTCAGTCAGTCAGTCAGTCAGTCAGTCAGTTAGTCAGTCAGTCAGTCAGTCAGTTAGTCAGTCAGTCAGTCAGTCAGTCAGTCAGTCAGTCAGTCAGTTAGTCAGTCAGTCAGTCAGTCAGTCAGTCAGTCAGCCACTCACTCACCCAGTCAGTCAGTCAGTCAGTCAGTCAGTCAGTCAGTCAGTCAGTCAGTCAGTCAGTTAGTCAGTCAGTCAGTCAGTCAGTCAGCCACTCACTCACCCAGTCAGTCAGTCAGTCAGTCAGTCAGTCAGTCAGTCAGTCAGTTAGTCAGTCAGTCAGCCACTCACTCACCCAGTCAGTCAGTCAGTCAGTCAGTCAGTCAGTCAGTCAGTCAGTCAGTCAGTCAGCCACTCACTCACCCAGTCAGTCAGTCAGTCAGTCAGTCAGTCAGTCAGTTAGTCAGTCAGTCAGTCAGTCAATCAGTCAGTCAGCCACTCACTCACCCAGTCAGTCAGTCAGTCAGTCAGTCAGCCACTCACTCACCCAGTCAGTCAGTCAGTCAGTCAGTTAGTCAGTCAGTCAGTCAGTCAGTCAGCCACTCACTCACCCAGTCAGTCAGTCAGTCAGTCAGTCAGTCAGTCAGCCACTCACTCACCCAGTCAGTCAGTCAGTCAGTCAGTCAGTCAGTCAGTCAGTCACTCACTCACCCTGTCAATCAGTCAGTCAGTCAGTCAGTCAGTCAGTCAGTCAGTCAGTCAGTCAGTCAGTCAGTCAGTCAGTCAATCAGTCAGTCAGTCAGTCAGTCAGTCAGTCAGTCAGTCAATCAGTCAGTCAGTCAGTCAGAAAACAAACCTGATGCGACATAGCCGGTGTCGGTGTTGACGTTCCAGCGCGCCGACGATTCACAGGCGGCGTAGGCGGCAGCTGGCGCCGGATTGGTGAGCCGAGCGCACTAGCCGACCGACGCTCCGGCTGGAATCCGCCGTTGTTGTCATCGTCGTCATCGTCGTCATTGTGATTGGAAGCAACGCCGCGACCACCATCAGTGGAGTCAACGCCGTTCCTGTCGATAAGAAAGGCGGAACCAATTAAGACATTCAGGCCAAAGCCACTGTTACTAAAAGAACTAAGCAAGACAGAATGATGTCGGACTCACCTGCTCAGCAGCAGACTCTTTGGCGGCGTGGCATTGCGCGACAGTGCGTTCGAAGATGCCGCAGAGAGTCGTGGCGGCGCCTCGCTAGACAGAAACTCTTCAACCCGCATCAGGCGGTCCTCCTGCTGCTGATGATGCTGCAACTGCTGCTGCTGATGATGATGGCCGGCCGATAGGATTGATGAATCGCCGGCGATGCTGCCGCGGCTGCTGGTGGCGGGGAACAGGTCGAACACGCTGGAATGACGCGGCTCAAACCGCTGCTGCTGGTGCTGGTATTGCTGATGATAGCGCGGCTGCGGCGGCTGCTGCGACTGCGTCTGCGGCTCCGCTGATTGTTGGCCATTAGAACTGGCTGGCGGCGGCGGCGGCGAGAATATCTCCTTGGCCTTGGCCAGTATGGCCCGTCCCTTGCTCTTTGATGAGCCGCCCTTAGCCGGAGAATAGGCCTTATACTGGTCCATGATCTTCTCTTCTAAACGTTCTTTCTGGCGTTGCGCGGCAACTAGCTGGTCGCGTAATGCGCGCTCCTCAATATTATAGTTGTCTTTGAATTGCAGGCACTGGGTCAGTAGCTCCTGATTCTGCGTTAACAACAGACGCTGCTCGCTCATTAGAGTGGATTTCTCCTGGTTTAGCTGCTGGTTGTGCGCCTCCAATTGCGCAATCTGCGAGGTTCAGCGTAGGGGGAATTCGGCAACTGCATGCATGCTGTCAGCCAATAAAAAGACATCACACAGCCAGTCAATCAATAATTATACCTGATCGCGAAGTCGGACCGAGTCGGCTCCGGTCAGAGCCAGCTCGTTCTCGCTGTCAGCCAATCGTCGCCGCATGGAGCCGGCCTCGGCGCTGAGCATGCGCAAGTCCTGCTCGCACTTGTCCTTGGCAGCTAGCAGGCGCTGCTGATCAGCCAGCAGGTCCGAGTATTGCGCCTGCAGCTTCACATATTGGCGCGAGTCCTCAGCGAGATTCTTGGTCTCGCTTTCCAATGCCTCCTGCAGATGCTTGAAGCTCTCAGCCTCGCGTGTCAGCTTGTCAATCTCGGCTAAACGAGAGCGCAATTCCGCTTTGCGCTGCTTCAACTCGGCTTGCAACTGTTTTCGCTCGGCAGATTCGGTTTCGTACTCGCGGCTAAGCTGTTCGTGCAGCTGGCGCAATTGTTCGTAATCGGCTAACAGCTTAGCGTAGTCTTTGTCCAGCTTGTGCAGCCGCGCCTGCAGCTCCGACAGAGCGGCTTGAAGTCTGCAATTGAAAAAAATGGGGAGTCCAAATTGATGAAAATATACTTAAATTCCTCTAACAATCAATGGCGGACAAATTAGCTCCTGACCAATCAGAGATTAGAAGCCAATGAGCTACGGACCAATCAAAACAGCGCACTAATTAGCTTTAAACCAATCAGAGATTAGAAGCCAATGAGCTACGGACCAATCAAAACAGCGCACTAATTAGCTTTAAACCAATCAGAGATCAGAAGCCAATGAGCTACGGACCAATCAAAACAGCGCACTAATTAGCTTTTAACCAATCAGAGATCAGAAGCCAATGAGCTACGGACCAATCAAAACAGCGCACTAATTAGCTTTTAACCAATCAGAGATTAGAAGCCAATGAGCTACGGAACAATCAAAACAGCGCACTAATTAGCTTTAAACCAATCAGAGAATAGAAGTCTATGAGCTACGGACCAATCAAAACAGCGCACTATTTAGCTTTTAACTAATTAGAGAATAGGAGCCAATGAGCTACGAACCAATCAAAATAGCGCACTAATTAGCTTTAAACCAATCAGAGATCAGAAGCCAATGAGCTACGGACCAATCAAAACAGCGCACTTATTAGCTTTTAACCAATCAGAGATGCGAATGAGCCACGAACCAATCAAAACAGTTAAAAACGATTAAATCTGAGGCAATGATAAACGCACCTCTTAACCTCCGACTCCAGCGCCGCATTGCTAGACTGCAGAGTGGCCACCTGTACATTGGCGGACGCCAATTGGGCCTGAGCTTCGGCCAGCTGTTCCTGAGCGGCGGCCAATCGTTCCTCGGACACGCTGGCCCGTTCGCGCAATTGAGCGTTGGCCTGTTCCAGTGTGTCGCGCTCCTTCTCCAAGCCGGCATTCTGTCGTTCAACCCGAACTAAATGATCTTTGATTTCTAAGAAGTCGCTAACGGATCCGCGCTCAAGCGATTGCCGTTTAGACTTATTCTCCCGATCTAATCGATCTTTGCAGGCTAATAGCTCAGCCTGAAGAGCGGCGTTTCGACTTTCTAAGGTGGCGACACGTTGATCCGCTACGCTCGTATCTATGGCAACCGATTGGCGCTTCTCGCTATTGAGACTTTGACAGCGAATCTTCTCCTGAATAAGCTGCTCCCTAAGGCTGGCAACTGTGCTGCGCTCCAGATTGAGATTGCTTAGCAGTTCTAAACGCTCTTTTTCTAATTCTTGCACGTCCTGGGCGGTGGCCTGGCTGTCTGCCTGTAGGGTCTGTTGAGCGGAGAAGCAATATGAGATTTTTATTCATCCGCCATGATAATATCAACTAGCTTGAATTATCCTAGCAACAACAACTCACCTGCAATTGAGTCAACTCTTCTTTCAAAGAGCTGGCCTCAGTTTGCAGCTGGCTTCTTGCGGACTCGGCAGCGTCGAGCGCCCGTTTTAACCGCTTCGCCTCCTTGTCGGACTCTCGGCGAGCATCGTTAGCCTCGGCGAGGGCCTTGCGAGTTGTCTCCAGGTCGCGGCTGGCTGACGACAAGCGGGCCTGCTCGGATTTTAGACGCTCGTTGGAGCTCTCCAAGTCGTCTAATTGTTGCTGAAGGCTGGACACCTGAGCGGGTTTTATTAAGCCGAAAATAAAAGTCTGCTGTCTGCTTTGGGGATTTCTAACTGCTCAAATGAGATTTTTTAACGACTTGGGTGATGTCGGACTGGAAGGAGATTTTCTTAATGCTTCGGAATATTTTTCAACTGCCTCGGGTAGATTTTCTAACTGATCGGGAGATTTTATTTCTGCTCGGGGAATTTCTCTGTATGCGGGGGGATTTTTTACCTGCTCGGGAGGAGTTTGTAATCCGAAGATTTTTCTTCTCTGCGGACTTTTCGGTCTGTTTATGGGATTTCTAACTGCTCAGGGAAAGTTTCTATTTGATTGCGGGATTTCCGGCTGCTCGAAAGGGATTTCCTTACTGCTAGGGGGATTTTCTGCCTGATTTTCTGGGGTTTTCTACTTTACTGCTTGGGGGAGATTTTTCGACTGCCCTAAAAAATTTTCGAACTGCTCGGAAAGATTTTCTAGCTGGTTGGGAGATTTTTCAAGTGCTTGGGGCAATTGTCTAACTGCTCAAGGAGATTTTCTTTCGATTTATAAGATTTTCTAAATAGACGGAAGGATTTTTATGCTTCTCGGGAGACTTTAATTTTGCTGGAGAGATTTTCTAGCTGCTTAGGAGATTTCTGTTGAGTACATGAATGATTTTAAAATGTCTGTCTGCGCCCCCCCTGGGGGGCACCGAAGAGCTAGTTGTCTGATTCTAAAACCGATATCAAAATTGTAAGTTACCTTGCTCTCCAAGCGCTTATTATCAGACATGACCCGCTGTATCTCCTGTATGTCCATCTCATTCTTGCCAATAGCGCTTTGCCGCACGTGTTCCAACTCTTTCTCCAGCCGGCGACACCTGTCGCGCAGAGATTCCGATTCGCTTTCGAGTTCACTTCGGCCATTCTCCAGCTCTTGTAGGCACCGACGCAGAGCCAGCTTGTCCGACTCCGCCTTCTGTAGTCGGGAGTGCGCGTCGGCGTTCAAACTGTCGGACAGGGTCTCCTCTAGCAGGGCGGAGCTGTGCACATTGCGAGCTAGTCGAAGCTCTTCCTCTAGGCTTTGAGTATCGTTTAAAACTAGTTTTGACTCGCTCTCCAAGAAGCTGTTATCCTCGGTTAGTTCAACTATGCGAGATCGGGCCGCCTCGAGCGACGCTTCCAGCTCCTCTTTTTCTTGACGAGAGCGGTTCAGCTCCGCTTGCAGAGATTTCAGCTGGTTGATTGGGGCAGGGGGAACAATGCTTGAGTCAAATACATGAGAGCTTGCTACTTTTTTTTAATTGGACAAATCCCAGTACTTCATCGGACTGGCCCATTCAAATCCCACTACTTCATCGGACTGGCCCATTCAAATCCCACTACTTAATTGGACTGATCCATTCAAATCCCACTACTTCATCGGACTGGTCCATTCAAATCCCACTACTTCATCGGACTGGTCCATTCAAATCCCACTACTTCATCGGACTGGCCCATTCAAATCCCACTACTTCATCGGACTGGTCCATTCAAATCCCACTACTTCATCGGACTGATCTATTCAAATCCCACTACTTCATCGGACTGGCCCATTCAAATCCCACTACTTCATCGGACTGGTCCATTTAAATCCCACTACTTCATCGGACTGGCCCATTCAAATCCCACTAGTTCATCGGACTGGCCCATTCAAATCCCACTAGTTCATCGGACTGATCTAATCAAATCCCACTACTTCATCGGACTGGCCCATTCAAATCCCACTACTTTATCGGACTGGTCCATTTAAATCCCACTACTTCATCGGACTGGTCCATTCAAATCCCACTAGTTCATCGGACTGGCCCATTCAAATCCCACTAGTTCATCGGACTGATCTAATCAAATCCCACAATCACAAGCAACAGCAAAAAAGCGAATCAAACAAACCTTGGCCGAATCCGATCCGCTCCGTTCAAGCAGATCCTCCAATTCGGCGGCTCGCCTATGCAGGCCGTCATTCTCAGCCCTGAGCTCCTCGGCCCGATTCCTGTAGGCTTCCAGCTGCTTGGCTCGATCGCGTAGTCGGCTGATTTCATCTTCTAAACGGGCGCATTTCACTGTGCGCTCCTGAAATCCAATTCAATTAAGTTTAGAAATTTTTCGAGACTGCCCCCGTGATCAAATTAGTCCAGCAAAACGAACCTTAAGAATGTCGATTTCATCCTGCAATTGTCTGGCCATTCGCGCCTCCCCTAACAGCTGCAAATTTTCCTCCTTCAATTTGGCAGCGGCTAGACGCTGTTCAGCCAATTCGGCCTCGGCGTCATTTAGGCATTCAACTTTTTCGTCGCATTCGGCTCGCAATCGTCTTAGTTTGGCTTTTAAATCGGCTACTTCTACTACTAGATGACTGCCGGCGGCCGCCGCCGTGGCCGTAGCCGCTCCGGCCGCATCAGCCAACGGGCTAACCGGCGGCTGGCCGGCGCTAGCCAGTTGAGCTTCCAGTAGGCGACACCGGGCCAGAGCTTCGTGCAGACGTTCGAGCAGCTCGGCCTGTTCGTGAAGCCGAAGATCGCGCTGCTCGGCTAGCAGACCGATCGCTCGGCGCAGCAGGCGGGCCTCCTCATCAGGCGATTGTAGCAGCTCCGTCAGCGGCTCTTTAGAGACCAGATGGTGGCAACCGTCGGGCATGACGGTGCGGATTAGGTCGACAAATTGGGCGAGATCTTCTTCGTCGAATGCGGCCTGCGCCAGTTAGGGGTTGCGGTTTGGTTAGAATGAAACGCTTTTCTACTGAATGGCCAAGATTGGCCCGGTAAACTAAAATACCCGAGACTATTAGGTTGCCAACTAAGGGTATGGGAGGACCAACTGAAGAATCAGGGGGTATGGGAGGACCAACTGAAGAATCATGGGGTATGGGAGGACCAACTAAAGAATCATGGGGTATGGGAGCACCAACTGAAGAATCAGGGGGTATGGGAGCACCAACTGAAGAATCATGGGGTATGGGAGGACCAACTGAAGAATCATGGGGAATGGGAGGACCAACTAAAGAATCATGGGGTATGGGAGGACCAACTGAAGAATCATGGGGTACGAGAGGATTAAATGAAGAATCAGGGGTATGGGAGGACAAACTGAAGAATCAAGGGGTATGGGAGGACTAACTGAAGAATCAGGGGGTATTAGAGGACCAACTGAAGAATCGGGGGTATTGGAGGACTAACTGAAGAATCGGGGGGTATTAGAGGACCAACTGAAGAATCAGGGGGTAATGGAGGACTAACTGAAGAATCAGGGGGTATGGGAGGACCAACTGAAGAATCATGGGGAATGGGAGCACCAACTAAAGAATCATGGGGTATGGGAGGACCAACTGAAGAATCATGGGGAATGGGAGCACCAACTGAAGAATCAGGGGTATGGGAGCACCAACTGAAGAATCAAGGGGTATGGGAGGACCAACTAAAGAATCGCGGGTAATGGAGGACTAACTGAAGAATCATGGGGTATGGGAGGACCAACTGAAGAATCATGGGGTATGGGAGGACTAACTGAAGAATCAGGGGGTATGGGAGAACCAACTGAAGAATCATGGGGAATGGGAGCACCAACTAAAGAATCATGGGGTATGGGAGGACCAACTGAAGAATCATGGGGAATGGGAGCACCAACTGAAGAATCAGGGGTATGGGAGCACCAACTGAAGAATCAAGGGGTATGGGAGGACCAACTGAAGAATCGGGGGTATTGGAGGACTAACTGAAGAATCATGGGGTATGGGAGGACCAACTGAAGAATCATGGGGTATGGGAGGACTAACTGAAGAATCAGGGGGTATGGGAGGACTAACTGAAGAATCATGGGGTATGGGAGGACCAACTGAAGAATCATGGGGTATGGGAGGACTAACTGAAGAATCATGGGGTATGGGAGGACCAACTGAACAATCAGGGGGTATGGGAGGACCAACTGAACAATCAGGGGGTATGGGAGGACTAACTGAAGAATTAAGGGACAATGGAGGACTAACTGAACAATCAGGGGGTATGGGAGGACTAACTGAAGAATTAAGGGACAATGGAGGACTAACTGAACAATCAGGGGGTATGGGAGGACTAACTGAAGAATTAAGGGACAATGGAGGACTAACTGAAGAATCAGGGGGTATGGGAGGACTAACTGAAGAATTAAGGGACAATGGAGGACTAACTGAAGAATCAGGGGGTATGGGAGGACTAACTGAAGAATCAGGGGCTATGGGAGGACTAACTGAAGAATCAGGGGGGATCAGAGGACCAACTGAAGAATCATGGGGTATGGGAGAACCAACTGAAGAATCAGGGGGTATGGGAGGACCAACTGAAGAATCATGGGGTATGGGAGGACCAACTGAAGAATCATGGGGTATGGGAGGACCAACTGAAGAATCAGGGGGAATGGGAGGACCAACTGAAGAATCATGGGGTATGGTAGGATCAAATGAAGAATCAGAGGGTATGGAAGGACCAACTCAAGAATCAGGGGGGATCAGAGGACCAAGTGAAGAATCAGGGAGCATCAGGGGAGCAGCTGAAGGATCAAAGGACAGCAGCGGCCTCACTGGTGACCCAAAGACAATCAGCGGCAGCGGCACTATCAAAAGCCATCGGCACTCACCTGCAACGACTCAACCAACCGAGCCTTGTACCCGTCGCACTGGGCAGCCACGCCCAGCAGAGCCAACAGACAGGCCCGAATTTCGTTAGCCGCCAGCTCGGAATCGTCGATCTCGGCGCCGCCAAGTCGAATACCGCCGCAGTAGCGGCCAGCCAACAATCTGACATAATTAGTTGGCGCCAATACTAGCCAGCTCTGCAATTCGTGTTCGTAGAAATCAGCCAGACGATGCAGCAGGCTGCGCCAATTGCGCAGACAATCGCGCAACGTAGCGGGCTCCTCAATGACGGCCACGGCGGACGGATCGGACGGCGGACGCGGATCGATCTCCCTGTTTGGATGGGATTCAAACGATTTTAAATGGGAAAAATCTAGATTAGAAAGCCTAAGTTAACTTTTATTGTTAAAACAAACCTATAGACGGCGTTAAGAAATGCTCCGTTAATTAACCAATCAATGTTAAGAACGCCAGGCCGGTAGGCCACGCCGGAGAAGCCGTGTATCCAGCGAAACATCAGCTCCAGGCATTTTTGGTCCTGTTGCCTGGTCTCCTCCTCCTGCTGCTGCTGCGATTGCACGGGACGGACGCTCATTGTCTCATTTGCATTGGCTGCGACCGAGCTGGAGGCTTTAAAATTTAAAATTGAAACGAATTACAAACAAAAAGCCATAAAACTAGGTTAATTATTAGGGCAGATAACTTATTTGTATTATGAAATTTGACAAAATAAAACTTTGCTTTCGGTATTTTCAATATGTAGAATATGCCTAGTCTAATAAGCTATATTTAGTAATAGTTTTGTAATATTAATAATAGGGACACATTAGTAGCTAAAATTAGATTGCATAAAAGTAAGGTCAAAAATCAAAATTTGTAACCTAAACTGATAGTTGTCTTTAGACAGATTAAGGATTTTTTAAACAGTTATATCAATGTACTAGTTTTTAATTAATTTACATGAAAAAAAAACATTAGAAGTATAAGCTGAATTCCAATGAATTGTTAAATAATCAATAAATTTAGGCAAAATTTGTTTTATGATTTACTTTCTAAAGGTACAATTTTTTAATCTTCTGATAGTTACACACATGGGTTAAGTAGATATGAATGAACTAGAAGTGAATTTCTTGTATATTTCCAAAAAACATGCCCAGGTACCTCTTACAATGCTACAGTGCCTTTTCTTACAGAAGAATTTATTGATATATAGATTTGAAAAAAATATTGGCTATACATAAATCATAATGCTGTTTCTTTAAAATTATGTACAAATTAAATTTTTCTGCTAATTTTAGCTATTCTAAGGCATTAAAGTAGAATTAACTTTATTATTCTCTTGCTTGTTTAAAAAAGTAGCAAATCATAGTATTAAGATTTATAAGTCTATTGCTCAGCTTATTACAAGATATGCAAAATCAACTTAAGTATAGAGTTTAACCAAATACTTATTTAAACTGCTTCTGATTTAGTGTAATATAATCAAATTTAGCTTTTTACTTTGTATACTAAATTTAATAAGTACTCAAGTATAAGTATATAATCACTTTCATAGCTAACTGTGCAAATGCATGACATAGTTTTAGGGCATAGTGAACAAGGCAGATAAAAATATGAAAGAAGTCATTATTCAAGATCTTTTGTAAGATATTTGTCCCCAATAGCTGATAGACGGGTCATAAAATTAATAGCTAGGCCTATTTAAGTTATTACTAATTCTTCAACCATACTTCAAGCTACTAGCTATTTAGTATTTATCAATTTGCTTTGCAACATGAAATTTCCTAATAAAACACTTAAATGAATAACCTAGTAACCAAATATTTTAAAAATTAATATAGATTTTATTAATAAAAAAATTCTAAGTTGACTTCAATTTAAAATAGTAGTGGAATATAGTCTATAGAAAAATTAAGATATTTATTTTGATTTAATTTACTACTTCTGTACTAAGATTAATACCTTGGCACCTAGTCAGCTAGGTTAAAGAAAAATCTCCAAGTATATTCATTTAATTTTGCTAACTTAAACTCTAAACTAGTATTAATAAATAAAAAGTTTTTAACTTCCCATAATCAAATAGACTACTTTTTATTCAATTTTCTCACTATAGCTAAGTGCTTAAAAAGTAGAAAACCAAAGAGGACTAGCTTTAAGAAATTAAAAAATTAAAATAAAATACAGGGGAAGTTCCAGAAAGGATAAGCAACAAAATATATTTCATGTAGTATAAAAATGTATTCTATGCAACTGGAGCACTTAAGCAGGTATTAAAATTTTGTCAACTCAAATTTTGGATAGACTATAGCTACATAGAGTAGATTTTAAGGCTTTGAGCCCTAAGACAAATAGGGACTACTAGAGTTGTTATATACAAGACAAATGATATAAATAATATACATAGGCAAAGAAAGGCTCTAAAATGGCTTCTTTATTGGCTAGTATCAATGTAGAGAATGAATTATTTTTTCTATTTAGTGAGATACAATTAAGTTTCTTGACAGATAACAAATATGAAAGGGAAAATTTAGAAATTGACACAAAGGCCTAAATCTAATTTTATGTAGAACAGACTAAGCTTAGCTGATTTCTATTCCAATTGCTCCAGAAAGGGTTTAGCCTTAAATTTATTTTTGTAATAAAAAAATTAAAATAAAATACAGGGGAAGCAATTGACAATTTAACTTTTAAAAATCACAAAAATAATATACATATAGGCACTAATGAAAAATATCATTGATATAAATGTAAAATAGTTTATACATTCATTAAAATTTACTGAAAAGACTGCCTACATTAAGGTTATAAACTTATATTGTTAGACTAATATAAAGTAGCTAAATGCAAATTCTTATGTTTTGTTTAGCTTTATCATTTTAAGCTAAGAAATTTCATAAAATATTATTTATTTTATTGTCAAGATATTCAACTTTTATTAGTCAGAAAGATGGCCTTCTTCACAAAAAATATGCTGCTAAGAGAGTCTAGCACACCTAGGTGAGCCTAGTCTAGTGAAGAACAGTTGTGCAGCACATATTAGTGCACTGTACAAACATACAACTTAACATGAATTTTTGTAAAATAGGTCTACATGAAAATTTATTGACATTAAGAATTTATATAGGGTGTATAGTGCTGCACATGTGATCTTTTTTGATCTATTGGTGCACTATATTGTTGCACAACTAGCCCCTAAATTTTTGGACACATGGTGCATGGGCGCAGGTGAAAATTTCTTGACTAAGTTAATGCCGGCACATGCTTGCCACCGTCCCAACTAAAGAACCTATGTATAGCTAGCTACAATCAAATACACACAACTCATATCCAAAATTTTTTTTCTTTAAAATAATAATGATACAATTATTAAAATACTAAATTAAAATCTTTATTCACGTTGGGGATAATTGTGTCCAGGTGTCTTTATCAAGACAAGCAAACTTTGTATAGGCCTATACAAAATATGCGTCCTTGTAGCATTAGATTAAGGCACTTTTTTTATCTTAAAGTCATAAGTTCATAACTAAAATAAAAAAATTGCTAGATTTTGGCTTAGGAAAGCTTTTTCTGTTATCCTAATATTATGAATTGGTATTAAAAGATAAAAATGTACTAAATACAACATGAAGGATATTTAACACACCCACATGCCGTAACTCAATGCTCGAACCGGTACAAATTCTTGATTTAAAAACGTTGCAAATTATTAGCGCAAATTTTGCAAACAGACAAAAAGTAGTTTAATCGTTTCCTTATATAAGAAAAATGCTTTATGTAATTTTTATATATAAGAAAGGCATTTTTTACTATATCGTATTTTTATATTTGATATACTACTAGTATGAGGGTACCGTAATTTACACCGTCACTCCTCGGGCAAACAATTGATGCACATTGAACGATGGCTTAGCCACTGCGTAACTGATATCGTGACACGTATATCAGTTTTTACAGAAAATTATAGATCTGTATTCAGATCGACACTATGGGTCCTCTGATTATAAATGAGTGCAAATTCTTGCAATGCAATGATGCATGCAGCTACATTTTTGTTATAATCTTTATCGCCCAGAACTAAACAAAGCTCTAATTATGATTATATGCACAAGTATATCGTTTTAAGGAAAAAATCACAGGTTTTAGAAATCAAACTGGCTACTTTATTTTGTTTTGGAGGTACTTCTTTCATATTATTTTAGATGCTTGAACTGTATATGCAAGGCTTATTGAAAGCACTTTCTGTATCTTTTAAAAAGCCACAATCGACTTAGACAAAAAAACTATACTCGTATCAGGTTTAAACGTATAAAATTTGTTTGGGTAATTTTTACATTCTTAAAGCGACTTGGTTGCAGGTTTATTTAGTAGAAAAAATAATTCAGCAGATAGAAATGGGCTCCATACTCCATACAGAATGGAATCGATTTAAAATGGGATCAAGGTTAGCAGAATAAAATTCAGAAGGGTTTGAAAATAACTGCCTTATCGTCGATAACTAAGACAGTTTGCAGTGACAAAAGAGCTTCAAAAAGGATGTTGTTTCACAAAAATCAAACAATGTTTTCTTACAACAAGAATTTTCATAAGTTATATAATTCCTCAATTATTCATAAGCATAATACACGGAGACATTATAGCTCGTATATGCAAGATCAGTGAGTGCAGTGCAATTGTAATTATTCAGAGCAAAAACCGCGATGCGGAACGAGTGCATAAAATAATTACCTGGCCGCGAATGAAATCGCGTACTAAAAGTCTATAATTAAGCATAGACGCATTTTTAATGACAAAATAATAAGAGCTGGCCAGCGGAACCATAAAGATTACAATTTTATGCGAGCAGTAACAGCTGACTACATAGAGTAAGCCAAGCTTGCATAGAGATTTAAAGATTACAAAGTACATTGGATTAAGTCAAAATAAAACCGCTTTAGTGACGCACTGAAATGCAGCCGCAAGTAAAAAAAATAGATTTAATAATACACAATAAAATGCTTTAACTGATTAAAAATTCATTTAGCACCGTTAATAAAATGCCGATGTTATTGTAAATTTCATTTTAAGCTACTTAAATAAGTAGTACAATGCGCAAACTGACGAACAAAAGAAAAAATAATGGTTGACTCAGATGGATTGGAATCTCAAATGCCAAGAAAGCTACTAATAATAGTTAAAGCCTAGTAAATCCCGAGATAAAGCCAGAAGCGGAGTCCCAAAAATCAAACACTCATTAATCTTCTCGCATATTAAAAAAAGCAAACTCTTAAGACAATAAAACAGTTCGAAAAAGCTCAACTATTATATTAATTATCAAAAGCGGCTAACATACAAATAGTGGGAGTTCAAATTCACAATAACCAGATAAATATCAGACTTGAAGTTTCGCAGTTTCAAATTTTAAAAAACCTAAGAAAACTGTTGGTTATAAACCGAAGTTCGCATTACCGCACACTAATTAAGCACTTCACTGCTGCAGCTGCTGAGCGGCGCTCAGCGACCCAAGCGGAGTCCGGGCCGCCGGCTCAGCAGCCGCAGCTTCGTTTTCTTCGGCATTTTCGCCGCCGCCGCCGCCGCCACCGCCACAGTCGCCAGCCTTGATGCCATCCTGGTCGACTAATTTATCGCTAGCAATATTTTCGGGACCGTCCGAGGAGGCGTTGCGGTCGGCCGAATCAACTTTGACGACGTTTTCGTCGTCATTCTTAGCATCGACTTCGGCTTCGGCTTCGATTGTTTTGCCACTGGAATCAGCAACGGCGTCCTTTTTACTTCCGCTGCCACCGCCGCCGCCGCCAGTAACAGCTTCGTGCAGTTGGGCGCGCAGGCGATCCCGTTCGGCGGTGAGCGACTGCACCAGCTGCTGCTGCTGGCCGCCGCCTTCGCGAGCGAGACGGTTCAGGGCGCTGTTGACCTCGTCTAGCTGCTCGGTGAGCCGGCTGAACTGGCTGTTGCGCTGGTTGAGCAGTTCGTTCAGACGGGAGTTCTCCATCTGCTGGTTGCTCAACTCTTGACGGGCGGCGTTTAGCGTGGCAACCAGCTGCTGCATTGCGGCCAGATCTTTGCTCTTGTCTGCAGTTGGTTGCACAGACATTGGTTGCGTATGGACACATATTCCTGAGATTAGTTCAATACACCACAATAGGAGTCCAATAGACATGTATAAAATTCACTCAAATTTTAAGCCATTCTTCATTCACATTCGCATGTCGTTCACAAGACTCCTATTATCGTTCACAAGATCCATAATCATCGTTCACAAGACCCTAAACGCCGTTCACAAGATCATAATCGTCGTTCACAAAACCCTTATAGTCGTTCACAAGACCCTAATCGTCGTTCACAAAACCCTTATAGTCGTTCACAAGACCCTAAACGTCGTTCACAAAACCCTTATCGTCGTTCACAAGACCCTAAACGTCGTTCACAAAACCCTTATCGTCGTTCACAAGACCCTAATCATCGTTCACAATATCATTATCGTCGTTCACAAGACCCTAAACGTCGTTCACAAAACCCTTATCGTCGTTCACAAGACCCTTATCATCGTTCACAATATCATTATCGTCGTTCACAAGACCCTAATCATCGTTCACAATATCATTATCGTCGTTCACAAGACCCTAATCATCGTTCACAATATCATTATCGTCGTTCACAAGACCCTAATCATCGTTCACAATATCATTATCGTCGTTCACAAGAATCTTATGATAAAAAAAGCTAATTTTAGTCCACCAGTAAGAGCGCAAGAACCACAAGCCTAACTGACCGTGCATGACAGCCAGCAGGGCGGCATTCTCGCGCTCCAGCAGGGCCTGCCAGCGGGACCGGGTGCCGGCGGCCAGATCGGCGGCTCGCTGCTCCTCCAACTGCTGACGCAGGCCGATAGCCGCGGCGTTCAGCTGTTCCACAGAGCGCTGCCGCTCGGCGACGTTAGCCTGCAGCCGGTTCAAATCTTCAATTCGTTTCTTCTCTACCCAGACCAGTTTCTGACGCCAGGCTTCAACGTTGCCTAGCAACAGGCGGGCGGCTTTATCCTTGGCCGGGATCAGGCTGGCCAGCTGTTGGTTTTCAACCTGCAATTGGTTGCATCGGTCTAGCAGGGCGGCCAGCTGAGACTCGGGCGAACCGTCGGTCGGACTGGCCGGCGCCTCCGGGCAGCGGTAGCGCTCGATGCGGTAGGACCGGTCGTGCAGGCAGTGCGGCCCCGGCGACTGCAGAGCGGCGTCAACCGAGGTCGGATCGGTGAATACAACCAGAGCGGAGTGAGCAGCGGCTCCGGCTAGCAGGCTGGCGGCGAAAGCGGCGTCGGGCGCGCCGGCCAGGTAGACCCGGCTGACGTGGCCCCACTGGCAGAAGTGGCCCATCAGGGCGTCAACGGTGACGCGATTGGACAGGCCGGAGACCAGCAGGGTGTTGCGGCTGTTAGGCAGGTTCATAGCGGCCTGGGATCGGTGGGGCGGCTGATGCTCTGGAATGGCGTTGGTCGGACTTGGCGACTACGAAGCGGACTAAGGGATTTAAACACTAACTGAGGGATTTTAGACGGGGGCGAGTGGCTCGGCGGTCTAGCGCGTCTGCCTTGTGTGCCACTGGTCCTGGTTCGACACCGCGTTGTAGGTCAGTTTCGTGGGCAGGGTCACATTATTTGGGGCCTTGTGCACGAATTGGCTGGGCTATGGGCCAGTTGTGCAATTTACGCCCATGAGGGCACCCCCCAAGGCAAAGAGAGTCTACATTCCTGGAATTGCCGGTTTGTACACCCTACGAGTATGTGAGTGCGTGACTGGGTGCTATACTGGAATTCCGTTGCGCACCGTGTGTGTGTGTGTGTGTGTGTGTGTGTCTATGCCTGCCCCGTCGCTGGTTGTGGGACGATGTCGCTTTAAGCGTCAAAGTGCCTACAGCCCTCCTGCAGATTTAGCTTACTTTAGTTTAGAGGGATTTTAGACGCTAAGAAGGGGATTCTAAACGAGTTAAAACGGGGATTTTGGAAATAATAATAAAAAATCATATATAAGATTATAGAAATGATCATAATGGTTTTTAAAAAATAAAACTCGGGATTTTTAGACACGATGAAAGGGCACAGATTATAGAGAGGATCGTTTGCTTCAAACGATGAAGCTGATGATAAGAATGTGAGAAACAACAAATAAGGTATTCCGATGGCGATGAAGAACAGCGATTTTCAGCCAAAAATAATTGAGTTAAAATACAAGAAAGGCTACAAAACAATGGGAATATAAGTTTGGATAAGGTAGCCTCTACTTAGGGGTGAGTTAACCTGGGCGAAGCAACAAAATAGCCCGGCTGGACTGCCGCTTCTCGTCACGCAGGCAGCGCAATGATGGATGCCCTGCATGCCGGCGCAGTTTCGTTGCTATGCGGAACTGAACTCAGAGCAGAATTTAGATACCCATCGCAAGCTCGCTGTCTAATCTGTCTTGCCGCTCGTCCCAAAGCCTTTACTTTTTAATGAGTAAAAAAACTCAACCAAGCGCCAGGACAGCCGCCCCCCCTCCAGCTCCATATTAGTTAATTAATTTCTCAGCTAAACGAAAACTAAATAACATCCTGGCTCTGTCGGCAGCAGTACGCTCGTATTATCATCCTAGCAACTCGTCATCATGGGGGGAAAAAAGTTGAAAATCACGCGTCACATCTGGCTTCATGGCACGGCTCGTTATGAAAAAAATTTATACAGAATTCCATGGAAGTTTTTAACGATGGAGAAGAAGACTGAAGAAGCACGAAGAAATTATGAGGAGTAATTTAGAGTAGTAGAGAATTTAGAATTAATTTAATTGGTTGATAACATGATTTTAGCGTGTCTATAGTCGTACCAACTAGCAAGTATAGTGTTTCCTAACGAAATTAAAACCCTAAGGAAAAAAATTAAGGGCGGAGAGAAGTGGAGGAACAAAGAGGTGAGAATGGGTAAAACAAAGCGGAGAGCAAGTTTTTATAGAGAAGCCAAGCGAAACGGGCAGGCCAGCAGTGCCATAAGCATGCTATCTACACAAGAAATCTGGGCAGCGTCTATCCAGCTTGAAGTTTTGTCCCAGGCAATTTGGGAAGACGAAAAACAGAAAAGCTTTTTTCGTTCCCAGCATAGCCAGCTAACTGAGAATATGTAGAATCGAATTTTCCCACGGTGACACAGAGGAAGCGGATTAGAGAACAAAATCAATGCTTTTAGGATAAAATACACTACCAGTTGTCATGATTCTAATAGGTCGAAAACAACAACATAGAAAAGGGCAGGTATTCGTTACCATTTCAAGATACTTGAGGCTCTCATATCGAACTAAGAGACTTCCTTAAACTTGGTATTAGTCCTTGATAAGGACCACATCTATGGACGTATTGAATAAAGCGTTTGAACCATGGGGATTCGGATATCCTCAAAGAAAATGGAGCGATTTAACTTCGTGCTTTGTAGTTGCTTGATCACCAGATTTAATGAGGATTTTCTTCCCTTTGACTACAACCCTTTCCTTAACAACATTTCCTTAACAAACTTAATTACCGTGCAACTGAATAAATCGAGGCTGCTTACGTATAGGGATTCCAAAATCCCGACATTTTACAATCCCGGGATTGAATAGTCCCGAAATCCCGGGATTCAAAATCCCGGATTTTTGGCCCCAATCCCGGGATCCCTGGATTGGAATCCCTACTTACGTAGATAAAAGATTGAACTGTCTGCTTACTATGAAAACTTTAAATCAACTAAAATTGAGGTTGACATTAAAAAAAGTCCATTTCTAGCTTAATGTACGAGCTAAGACTGTTTCTATTGTTAATTCTAAAGGAAGGTTCATATAACAGAGAAGTGACTATGGCCGGGGTTTTTAAGCCATCTTCACATTCCATTCATATTGGCAAAATGTCTATTAATGGATAGAATTAAGGCCGATACTTCTTAAGCATTTTAAAACAATCCTTTTGCATGCATGATAGAAAGCGAGGCGGATCGAATGTCGCAAGTTGCACGCAGCGCAATGGTCCTTAGCTTCAAAATCCATCTCTTCTACTCATTATCTGAAAATTGGACCGGCAAGTCCAACTGCCTTTGCTGTTAGTAATGCAGGAATGCAGGAATCTCTGGCAGGTTTCATTGATTTATTGATATTTTTAGAGGCCTCCCATTCACGTGACCGGTGTGCTTCTCCTTTTGAAACCGCTCGGAAAATCGGAAAAGCTTATTCAAGCAAGAATCGACAGAGATAGAAGAAAATCAAGATTTCCTAATCCTCCAGCATCTCAGCATTCTGAAGCATGAAAGCCTTATTATCTACAGCGTTTCAAACTTTTAAAATTTCTTCAGTACTGCAAGGCACTGATGTACCGCTAATGATGGAAACCCTATTGTTTCATTCCCGATCCTTTACGAGTAGATTCTGGAAAAACTTATGAGGGTAACAATTTACTAGTGATTAGACTTATAAATACTTGCATCTAATTAACATAATTCTAATCAGCGCCAACTAACAATACCAAGATAGACCAAGCACTTATGCAGATAAATAGCTTTCAGTGAGAGTGATTAGAGTGCTAGCCGAGCTTGGCGCAAATCCATTACGCTTGCCTGCATACTACAACCGAAGGATTCAAACAGATATCCCGCCTACAATTTAGATTCTATTTATTGCCCAGGAGAGAAAGTGCAAAATATGTTGATGGGACAAAAAAACATAAAAGAGACAATACTTGACTGGGCTAGTTTCCGGTTCAACTGACTGACTAATTTAAAAAAACCTGGAACATGTAACTTTAAAGTAGGCTCATTGTAATATTTAGCAATCACCCCATCTCATAGTGGAACTAGCTAAATGGTACGTTTTGAGTAGTCGAATTTTCAGTTAGACTTAGTCGAAAGCGAACAGTAAAATTTAATGGAGTTTGGGATAATTAGATTTCAGACTTGATAAGCAACGTCCTTTATATAACGCTACACTCCAGTCTAAGGCCCTAGAAATACGCGTAATGCCCCATCTAGGAGGCCAGCCAGCCAGGACCAGGATAAACTTCCACGACCCGTGTTTAGCGAAGCATTATTCCGGCCTGTGTATTTTTTTTTCAATTCCACTGGCCAAGCCGAGAAATTCCTCTGGTAGAATTTAGAGATCTCAAGTCCAGGGGGGGTGAGAGGAACTACTGGACACCAGGAGGAGCCAATGAAAACTGTGCAAGTTCAGTGAGGAGGAAAGAGATTCTAGTTCCCTTTAGGTGCTTCATCTAGACGGGGTGAATGAGGAAGAGTGCGGAAAATAAAATCGGCAAACCAAGGAAGCTTCCCCTGGGTTAGGAAGAGAGAGACAGAAGAGGCAGAAAAACTTCCGAGTCCAGACCTTCAACGCGGCAAAGGAAATACAAGATCCGGGAAATAAGCAAGCCACTGATTCGACTAATTCGAGCTAAAAAACACACTTCTAAACAGGCATGTCAAGCCACGACCAAGGCCGGCTCTCCACCACGTTTCTCAAGCCGTTGCAGACGCAGTTCTACGTGCCGGATGACGGGCGCAAGTGCACTCCAAAAAGACTGATCGATTTTATCGTCAGTCCCCCGGCTGCCGACGATGCGGAAGCTCGAGAGATGCGACAAGTAGCTGAGAACCTGATCTGTCACATGTACTGCACAGTCGAAGGCCAGAAACGATTCTTCCAATTAAAAGTGAAGCCCGTACTGCCGCTCAAGGCGTGTCACCTGCTATTGAGGTTCAAGTACATGAGCCGCGATTGCGGCTGGAAGGAATTGACATTCCACTCCAAGTTGAGCGTCATGAGCAAGTGCGACGTATCAGTGTTCTGGGTGCGCAAGGATCTCATTCAGCGGGATAACACGTATAGGGATCGATATCAGCTGCTGGTTGACTTTGATCTGGTGCATAGTGACTGGTTTCCGCCGGAGAATCCGTACTTTGTGGACAAGGGCACGCAGGTGAGCGAATTCTTAACACTGACAAGCAGAGCTCAAAGCGGTTCAGAAATGCCAAATTAAGAAACCTGCTCCTAATCTCGAAACTGATGATAAAAAGGCAGTTTAGTGGCTCAAACAAAAGCCTTCCTTCTCTATAAAAACTCCTGCGATCCCCTAAATCTAATCTAATTTCACATTCCAAAACTGCCGGGAAACAATAAAAATGTTAGTAAGCCATGCCTGCGTCAGGCATAATACGAAGATATGCGACTTTATGACCCCTGATCCTCCTGCTCCAGCTCATGCGCAATTTTACTAGGAGTTTTACGGACTTTTACACTCTATGCTTTACTGCCCACAATAATAATAAGAGCATAGGGCCATACACTTTGCAAGAATTAGCAGACAAAAAGACTATTATAGGAAAATACACAAGCGCAGCCGAACTTGAAGTACAATATAATAGATTTTCCGTTGAAGCATTTCACTATCTAATTCTCAACCTAAATATTTTCTAGGTCTACAAGGAGAGCGCCAGTCCAAAGAAGCTTGACAGCGTCCCTGGCACCAGAGAGGACAGCCATCACCCGGAGAGCAACCTGGTTATCGAAGTAGAAGGCAAGCTACTCTACACGCTGCGAGACCTGCTGACGGCAGTGTCGCCCGTATTTGCAAAGATTCTGCAGAGAACCTCGTCACCAGGTAGAGTCTACTATAAAGGCCACGAACAGCTGATTCAACTGCCAGGAAAATCGGCGGCCGACATTGAAGAGCTGCTGCGCCTGATCTACCCGGCGACGCCGCACCGGCTTAGCCTGCAACAGGCGCCCGCAATGATAATTCTAGCCAACGAATACCAGATTGATCACATCAAGCAGACTGCCGAGGATGTCATTGTTGAAGCATTTCTAGCTAGCACCGATCCGGCTGAGCAGCCGCAGACGGCAAAGGCCGACTACCAGGCGGAGAAGGAACTGTACAGGCAGCATCAGCATCAGCAGCAGCAGCAGCAGCAGCAGCAGCAGCAGCAGCAGCAGAGCCTCTGCCCGATGGAATGCTACGCCCTGGCTCGCGTATACGGCTGTCCACGTCTAGAACGCGTCAGCCTCTGCTTGCTGATGGATTGGAGCGTTGAAAAAATCGAGCGCAGCCCGGTGTTCAAACGGATGGACAAGGAGGACAGGTGCGCGCTGGCTATGGGCCGAATGCGACTAATGGAGGTGCACGGCGGCAAGGAGAGGCAGTGACGGTTGGTGATTAGACTTCGAAGCGCTCCCAGCTCTGGCTACACACAGTCAAAAGCGTATTAAGTTTCCGCGTTTTCTTGTACGACAGTCCAATGACAAAAAACTATATTTTCAATACTTGTAAAAACTGTCCATCTGTCTGTAAGCACTTTTATTGCTTAGTCAATCCTCATAGAACGCTGCCCGTATTTAAAAAACACGTCCAAATTGATTAAATTTATTCCATTTAGTTTATTTTTAACCAATAACAATGCAAGAAATGCAGTTACAGTGTAAATTCATACTTCATATTTCATATTAATAAATTTGGGGCTACTTACTAAACTTGTTTCGCCTCGCATTCTTAAAGATTTTCTTTCTGAATAGAAATTGCTGGTTAATGCAGCGTTAGGGCTTTTTTATCAATCGACCTAAAGGAGGATTAAGAGGAAGAAGGCAAGGGGGACCGAAGCACAAGGCAATATTAGGACTAGGCCGAGGTCTTTAGGGTTTACATAATCGCACTTTTATGACGAAAATTTTCGACATAATAATAAAAAAGCTACAATAATAAATAGAATAAGTGCCCATATAAACTAGAGATTCGCTCCCATAACGATAACTAACGCATTCATAACATAAAATACACTCAAGTCCAAAGATGCACTGGCGCCGGAACAGAATTAATCAAAGAGGGTAAATGAAACCTGAAGCAGACAGAAAGACGCTCTAATTAGACTGGCCTAATCTACATACGCACTCCTTACAAGCGCAGAGATTCAATTACTGATGCGAGAGAGCTGACTAAAGCAAAATAGAGATAGCAGAGGGGTTGGCTGTGCTATGCTATTAAATCTGTACAAGCCGCAAAGGTCAAGCGCAGGATCAATAAACCAACAGGGATTTGGAACTCGGTTATGCCTACATGCAGGATGCAGCATTAGTGGTAGCAGTAGGGTAATAGTAAGTCAAATAAATTGCTACAACTAGGCACACAAATCGCCACTCATCCGTACATATTTAATCGCAATCAAATGCAAGCAAAGCATTTCTTTATGCAGAATTATAATAAGACTCGATTGGACTCAGGGACCGCGGGAAAAATAAGAGAGAGGTCCAGAGAGAGAGGGTGGGTGGGGGCAATGCAGAAACGCGTGCGCAGAAAGAGAGGGTAGCCAGATGCATGCATTATTGAACAAATGCGCGCACAGAGATTGGCAGGCGAAGGTCCAACACGTACGGCAGTGTTTTTCTGCCAACTTGGCCGGCCCGTCTCTTCATCGTTCAAACAGGACGAGGCTGTCGCTTAGCCTTCAATCACCTCAGGCGCGAGTGAAAGGCAAACGATCCAGGCGATATCTATATGTTACTGTACTGTACCGACACAAAACTTTCTCGCCCGGGCAAATTACCCATTGCGTCTCTAAGCGCCCTCTCTATCTACATAGCGTGAGTATTAACAGGCAATCCCTTAGGCTTAACCTCGCATGCTAGAATTTAGTAGAGCATCAAATAAATAGAACACCCGACCATTCGACCAGATGCACAGCCCTTGGTACAGCCGCAGCTAGCTGTGTACAGCTGCTCAGTCCTGACGGGCTGGAGGAAGCCTCAAGACGCACTCTAAATTTTGCCAGCTCAAACTGGTACCCAATCTCAGCTTGGTGGACTGAAGCAATGCGGGATTCAGACCTTACTTAAGGGCACAAATTTTCTCCTAGAGCTGGGACTCGAACTCACGACCTTCCGAACATAAGGCAAGCACTCTAGCCATTAGGCTACAAATTCTATATGTAGCAGGTCGTGCAGGTCATATGCTCAGTTTAAATAGTTTAAATAAGCATGGCTAGAAAGGCCAGCTAAAACGCAGACAGGCTAAGCTAACTAACTATAATGGAAGCAAGAGGAAATAATGAGAAATAATTTCAGTTTTCTTTCAATAATCAAACAAGAATATTGAGAATAGGACCTAGCTCTTACCCTTATCAATGTAGTCAGTGCTAGCCATTAACCCAACACTTGGCACGATGAAGAGAGTACAAGGATAACGTTAAAGAGAGTTCAGAAGAGCCCTCAGCAAGCTATTAAGGGCTTGCTTGGAAAACGGGACTCTGGTTGAAATTTGATACGATGGACAGCAAAATCTCTTTTTACTTCCGCCTTCAGCGCATGCCGCCATCACACCTGTCCACTAAAGACATCAGGAAAAAAACTGCGACCTGATTTCGTTCATTCCCAATCACAGGACTCAAAAACACTGCACACTGGTATGCTTTTGAGGCGACAGTGAACCGTCAATGTGATAGATAGATAGATAAATAGATGGATAGATAGATAGATAGATAGATAGATAGATAGATAGATAGACAGATAGATAGATAGATAGACAGATAGATAGATAGATAGATAGATAGATAGATAGATAGACAGATAGATAGATAGATAGATAGACAGATAGATAGACAGATAGATAGATAGATAGACAGATAGATAGATAGACAGATAGATAGACAGATAGATAGACAGATAGATAGATAGATAGATAGATAGATAGATAGATAGATAGATAGACAGATAGATAGACAGATAGATAGATAGATAGACAGATAGATAGATAGACAGATAGATAGACAGATAGATAGACAGATAGATAGATAGATAGATAGACAGATAGATAGATAGACAGATAGATAGACAGATAGATAGACAGATAGATAGATAGATAGACAGATAGATAGATAGATAGATAGATAGATAGACAGATAGATAGATAGATAGACAGATAGATAGATAGATAGATAGATAGACAGATAGATAGACAGACAGATACACAGTACGGGCACTTAATGAGCCAGTGGCGTTTCGGCAGTGAAGCGAGACCAGAATTCACTGCTAGGAGACACAGCAATAAAACACTTGCGCAGTGAGACGCGACTAGCAGAGAATCAGGCCAGCAAATTAGTCGATAAAAAATCCGGCAGGGTTCATGTTTGAAAAAAAGTGCACAGAGCAAGTCGCGCAAGGGCGAAGGAGAGCTGGGCGGGCGTCTCAAGAGAGTGAGAGAGCTGGGAGAAACACGCGAAGAAGGAAAAGCAGCTGAGAGAGAGAGAGAGAGAGAGAGAGAGAGCGGGGAATTTAGCAACGGTAATCCCAGGTAAGCCCCCCATGGAGCGCAGGTAGCTACGGACTCCCAATTAAACGATTCAATAATAATGAGGCCGCACACGCACCTACCAGCAAAAGGCTGGGGATGGCGTGGCGTGCTTTTGGCCAGGCAGTGAGGCAGCTGAGAAGCTTGTCTCGGCTTTGAGAAGCAGAAGAAGACAAGCGCGCCTTTCAAGATACAAGAGACTGTCAATTTAGGCCGCGAAGGAGACCCCAGCCAAGTATAACAATTATGGCTAACAATAAGGGGAAGAAAATCCCAATACGGAGCAGGGCCCGTCAAATTCGACAGATTCTTACAATAAAACCGAACAAGCCTTCTCCAATCGCGTGCCTTAGTGAGCTGTTGCGGTATAGAAAGTTGCTCAGGGGAAGTGAAGAGGACAAAAGTTTTTGTAATACCTCGCTTGCCCAACGCAAAAAGGGACAGACCGAGAAAATACATTCAAATTTGATCAAAAGGGAATAAAAGGAGTTGGGAAGAAAGACATATTTTTAGTCAGGTCAAATCCACTTGATCAATCAAAACGCCTATTTATTTGACTGCCTGTCATTGAGAAATGAAAGCAAATAAATGAAAACATAAGGCAACTGTACGTAGAATGATCTGCAGCTGAACTTGTATTTTGATGTCAATAAAACTTTCACGCATATGAAGTTACTTAAGTCATCTAGCTAGCACACAATAATAATAAAAATATATATTTACTATCACAGTAAATCAATGTTTTACCTGAGACCAGAACGTATTTATTTATTATTGCAATTTTTTAATATTTCATCTTCCATTAACAGCTGAAATTAAAATACCAGAGAGTTAAATCAAATCAAATTGAAAACAAGCGCATAAAAAGTTACGAAAAACCTAATTTAATGTAAATTGACTCATTACCATAATTCCCAAATACTCTGCTTACTATACCTCCAAAAAAAATCAAATTTCAAATTACAATAAACGAAATTTAAAGTCTAAAAATCTTTTTAAAAAGCCTGCAAATCACTAAATTTCATTCCTAAAAATAAAAAAGCCTGCAAACATATCAAAAACCCGCCTACAAACATATCAAAAACGCGCCTACAAACATATCAAAAACCCGCCTACAAACATATCAAAAACCCGCCTACAAACATATCAAAAACCCGCCTACAAACATATCAAAAACCCGCCTACAAACATATCAAAAACCCGCCTACAAACATATCAAAAACCCGCCTACAAACATATCAAAAACCCGCCTACAAACATATCAAAAACCCGCCTACAAACATATCAAAAACCCGCCTACAAACATATCAAAAACCCGCCTACAAATCAATCAAAAACCCGCCTACAAACCTAACAACAAGATCCTGATTCTGGCATTATGAAATTAAGAAATATAAAGCACAAGTACAGTCATTAACAGTACACTGCAGCCAATCAGCTATTGCCAAAGAAGATGTACGTTGTATTTAATAAAAAGGCAGCATTATCCTGTATCCATAATCGTCCACAAAATTTATTATCTCGCATTGATCAAGCATTCAAAAAACATTAACAAAATCTTAGGGAGTTAAATTGCATAAAAAGCAGACAAAATTTTTTTGTTAATTTTACAAATTAAAACTCTTAGCGCATAGGAGCCCAGTAGTCACGTAAGGATAATCAAGCAAAAAAAAAGAATTTTTGCCAACAAAAAACAATTAACGCAATGAAACAGGCGAAACACTACAGGTAAATAAATGTTCTAGTAAAGCATAAACTCCAATAGAGATTGATAAAGGATAAAAAAAACATCATATAAACAGCACCTGATGCCCAATTGTCAACCGTCGCCTACAGGACTTACAAGAAACGGGTAAAACGTCACTAAATAATAATTATAATAATGCCCGGAACGCTTTGTCACTGCAACTAGTGGACTTGATAATTATACGTGATTGCAACATTGGCAAAACTCCCTATGTCAAAATGGTCAAAAACTCCTTAAGAATTAGGCTGTAGTCCTATTTCAAGACAATATTTAATTAAAAACTTTTTTTTCGAAAAAAACGTAAACTAAAAAATGAAACGAATTTAAATTTACTTATGATTAAGGCAGTAGAATTACACCACTTATAACAGGCGCAAATGTGCTAATGTAATTTGAAATTGTAAATGTAAACAATAAACCATGGGGAAAATGTCAGTCACTTTCAATCACTTAATTAATCAGTTAGTCAGGCACTCACTCACCCTGTCAGTCAGTCAGTCAGGCACTCACTCACCCTGTCAGTCAGTCAGTCAGCCACTCACTCACCCTGTCAGTCAGTCAGTCAGCCACTCACTCACCCTGTCAGTCAGTCAGTCAGCCACTCACTCACCCTGTCAGTCAGTCAGTCAGCCACTCACTCACCCTGTCAGTCAGTCAGTCAGCCACTCACTCACCCTTCAGTCAGTCAGTCAGCCAGTCAGCCACTCACTCACCCTGTCAGTCAGTCAGTCAGCCACTCACTCACCCTTCAGTCAGTCAGTCAGCCACTCACTCACCCTTCAGTCAGTCAGTCAGCCACTCACTCACCCTTCAGTCAGTCAGTCAGCCACTCACTCACCCTGTCAGTCAGTCAGTCAGCCACTCACTCACCCTGTCAGTCAGTCAGTCAGCCACTCACTCACCCTGTCAGTCAGTAAGTCAGCCACTCACTCACCCTGTCAGTCAGTCAGTTAGCCACTCACTCACCCTGTCAGTCAGTCGGTCAGCCACTCACTCACCCTGTCAGTCAGTCAGTCAGTCAGTCAGTCAGTCAGTCAGTCAGTCAGTCACTCACCCTCACTCACATTAACAGCAAATTGAATTGATTTTGCAGACTCATACCCACCAATAAAAGGAGCGGTGGTGAGTAGAAAGACATACTGCTTAGAAAATTAAATAAATTGCCAAAGATAAAGAAACAACAATAGTATACTGAAAAAAGCCCCAATCAATGCAATTTACTAAACAAATAACAGGGTAAATAAGCAGTTGATGGCGCAGTATGCATAAATATATTAAACAAGCTAAATCAAGAGCAAAAGACCCAACATTGGGGCAGACAGAAGACGCGCATTAAAAAAATTAGTATTATAATTGCCTGATCATTGTGCTTCGAATAACCTCTCCTATGTACAAAGCGGTGCAGGTTCCTATGCACAGTGCAACAATCGAGTTAGTAGCCAGGGCTGTAGATTTATTTCAACGACAACTACTTTAGTACTTGCTTACAAATATTATCACAATAGATTTGTCAATTGTTAATGAGATAAAAAAACAGGTTTTGGTGTTTGGAAAAAAAACCAATTTGGAGGCTCAAGATCGGGCTTGGCGACAGGAACAAATAAATGGCCAAAAATTAACGTATAATAATTTCTTAAAAACACTCCTAACTGAGCTTTAATAAGTTGGCAATAAATCAAATACGCTTTAGACTGATATGAGTATGCTTTATTCAAGCTTAGACTACCACTATATCTTTCTAATGATGCATTAGGCTAGCTTAGAATAGCAATCCATTTTTGAAACTCATGTATGACCGCTAGATTAGCAATCCATTCTATTAAGTCAGCTAGACCTCTGACAGCATTTAAGCCATAAAAAGCACGAGTTCAACAAGGCAAGAGAATCAATAAATTCGAACTATATAGTCAACTCCTGAATGTGATTATTAATTGTGCTAGTTAAAATGTAACAGCACTAAGAAAAATAAAATTAATTAAAGAATAAAAAAGACAAAAAAAATTTACCAGACAATCAAGAAGCCGAAAACCGCCAGGACCAGTCCGTCAATCACTCCCAAGATTCTTGAAAATCTTCGTCGCGAAACCCGTCAACAACGGCTGGAGAGGCGCGGGCGCCGGCGGCCGCCGGTGCAACAACAGGCGACGGAGATCGACAATCTTGAATGGCGTCGTTTAATAACAACAGACTGTCGGAACCTAACGAGGACGACGGATTGGACGAGTGCAGCAGGGCGGCGCGCTGTATGAGCGGCCCCGGCTCGGTGTAGGAGCCGCCTTCGATCTGCAGCCGGCCTGAAGCGGCGCTCGAACCCGAACTGCTGGCCCGACGTCGGACAGGCGCCGGGGCCGACGCCGACGCCGTTAGCGACGCCGACGAAACGGCCGACGCCGATGGAGCTGAATTAGCGGACGCTGCCGCCGCTTCGGGATCCTGGTAGGTGCGAAACGTGAACTGCGGCCCCATCCACAGGCGCCTAGCCGGGCCCAGGTGACAGTTGATCTCAATTTGGCTAGGCCAGGTCTCCTCGCAGTTGTAGCTGCTCCGGCTGCTGTCGGAGGCCAGCGACTCGCGAGAACGGGCATCAGCAGCCGGCAGCGAGTCGGCCGGATCGACAAATCCGCGTAGCAGAGCCGGATGACTGCCCTGCGGACAGCCCGGCGGGGCCGTCAGGCGCCACAGAGCGACGGGCCGACAGTCCAGTTCAATTGGCTGATCCGGCGGCGCTCTGTCGGCTGTGAAGCCCTGCGGCAGCGGCAGTTTAGGCTGCACGTCCATACTGTGCTCGCTGCAGCAGGCCGGGCCTGTGAACACGAACAAAGACTCGGCTGGCGGATGATCGCGCAGCAATGCGCCAGCCGATGACAAAGACGAGCCGGCTCCGGAGCCGCCGCCGCCGCTGGCGTTGTCGGAGCTTTGCAGATTGGCGCGTGCCGGCGCGAATACGGCCGCCTTGCAGATTGAAGACCCGCCCCCGCCAGCGCTGCCGCCGACTCCACTAGAGCTCGAGGATGAAGCTGATGAAGAGCTGGCAGCTTTTGACGTAGCGGCTGGCCGCAGCTTCACCTGGGCCACTGGCGACTGGACTACTGGCTTCGAATGCGACTGGGGCTCGAAGCCGCTGGTCTTCTGGTAGCAGGAGGCCCGGTTAACCACCTGGAAACGAAGGATTGCCATACATTACGAGTATGAACACCCTAAACAATACTGGGTGAAGCCTACAATCAGGGTCCCAGGACTCACCTGCGGCCCGGCGTGTGTTCGCCAGTTAGCCGACCCGCCATACGGACAAATAGGGAACACGTGAGTGGTGCCGTGATTAGTCGAGACGGCAACCCAGCGGGAGTCGCGCGAGAACGCGGCGTCCTGCACGCCAGCCGGAGTCTCGCCGCGGTACAGCCTGTAAAGCAGCTGGACAGAGGCGGCTGTGCAGCTGAGCGGATGGGCCAGCAGGCGGAACACGTGGAAATAGCGGGCCGAGGTGTCCGCCGTGAGCAGCAAGCCGCCGGCTGGGTCCCAGGCTAGCCAGGCAAGGGGGCTGGCATGGGCGGCGAAATGCGCGACCATTGCGGCCGCGGTGACGCTGGACTCGTGCGGATCTCTGCGGCGGGAAGCAATCCGAAAAAATTATATTCATCCCATAGACGATTCATTCTATCCCTTCCCATCCCAATCCATTCTGTTCCTTCCTCTTGGGATATAGATTAGCAATCCATTCTATCCCTTCCTCTTGGGATATAGATTAGCAATCCACTCTGTTTCTTCTTCTCGGGATATAGATTAGCAATCCATTTATCCCTTCCTCTTGGGATATAGATTAGCGATCCACTCTGTTTCTTCTTCTCGGGATATAGATTAGCAATCCATTCTATCCCTTCCCGCTTGGGATTTAGATTAGCAATCCATTCTATCCCTTCCCGCTTGGGATTTAGATTAGCAATCCATTCTATCCCTTCCCGCTTGGGATTTAGATTAGCAATCCATTCTATCCCTTCCCGCTTGGGATATAGATTAGCAATCCATTTTATCCCTTCCCGCTTGGGATTTAGATTAGCAATCCATTTTATCCCTTCCCGCTTGGGATTTAGATTAGCCATCCATTCTACTCCATTCCACTTGGGATTTAAATTAGCAATCCATTCGATTCCCTAACCCATAAGCTGCAGATTAGAAAAAATCGCGCACCTGACAATGGCTCCGCTGCTGAGCCTGCCCAGATCCAACACGGTGACGATGCCCGGCTGTCCGCCGCCTTTTCCACCAGATCCACCGGCACTTCCATCGCTGCCGCTTTTAGCTCCGCTTCCACCGCTACTGCCTCGGCCGCTGCCGACACTGGAGCCGCTAAAAAACGCCGTAACGGAGCGCAACACGGACGTCATCGGCGGCGCCTCTAAAGCGTCAGCGGATTGTAAACAAGCTGACCGACGCTGCGGGCGCAGGGCCCGATCGGCGTAGGCCAGCCAGCGATCAGCCAGGGCCAGCGGCAGCCGCGAGCCGGCCGGACAGCTAAGACCGGACAGCACGGCCAGCTTGGCCAAATCGTGCGCGCCCAGCACCAGAACGCGCGGCTCCGCGCCAGTGTGCGCCAGGACAATCCGACGCCGGCTGGCTACAATTTGATCCAGAGGTTCGGCCGCTTCGCTAGCCGGCTCTCTAACGGGCTCGTGCGTTCTTAACGATAGGAACACGGCGGCGTTGTCGGCGCCTGGGCGCGCCCAGCAGACGGCTAGGAGAGGCCGCTGGGCCCGGTAGCGATCGGAGGCGGCGTCCTGAGTTGAGGAGAAGCCGCGGGGACTCGGCAGAAGGCAGGCGATACGGGCAGGGCAGTGGCCCAGGCGCAGGACGAGTTGGGCGTCGCCACCGGGCCGAAGTAGCCAGGCCTGCAAGCCCTGTAATTAGGCAGGTGATGGTACTTGAGGATCTAGGTGATAGTTATCATTAAATTCAATATCTGAATGCTTTTGGATCTAGGTCATTAATTTATTGGAGTATTTGGTTCCCCAACTTGAGGATTTGGTAGCTTGTTATTCCCAACTGGAGGATTTGGTAGCTTGCTATCCCCAACTGGAGGATTTGGTAGCTTGCTATCCCCAACTTAAGAATTTGGTAGCTTGTTATCCCCAACTTGAGGATTTGGTAGCTTGTTATCCCCAACTTGAGGATTTGGTAGCTTGTTATCCCCAACTTGAGGATTTGGTAGCTTGTTATCCTCAAATTGAGGATTTGGTAGCTTGTTATTCTTAACTAGGATTCGGTAGCTTTTTATCCCTAAATTTAAGAATCTGAAAGTTTTGAGAGTTAACTTGTGGGCGTGAAAGAATTTTTCCATGGATATCCTGGAAAGCCATCCTGGATACCATGTCGTGAAAAAAAAACAAAATCTAAGACAAGAACCTGATCAAGCCCAAGCAGCAGCAGCAGCGGTGCCGAAGCCTCATCATAGTAGGAGGCTGGTTGGTCCCCGGCAACAAGGTCGGCAGCGCTCAGTTGATCAAATTTAGCCCAACGGACTTGCTCGTAGTGCTGCCGCCTCGGCTGCTGCTGAGATCCGGCATAGTGGTTATTCTGCTGCTGCAGATGCTGATTCAAATGGTGCTGATGAAGCTGGCAGTCTTCGGATAAACTGCCGGTGTTTGCGAACGGTGGCGCCTGCGCCGATGTAACGCCGCTGCTACTGCCGCCGCCTCCGCGAGCAGCTGCAGCTGTGGTTGAAACCACATCGTTGAAAAAAACCAGAAGGTTGTCCACTAGGGTGGTCTCACTGTGTCAAGTTGGTAGAACGAATGATTCACTTGATGATTCAATTTAAAACTACTAATAACGTCAGCGATAATTTTAGAACAAAATGCGTCCGTAGCTACTGGCAACTTAGTAGCGCTAAATAACTTTAAAATATAAATTCAAATAAAAAACTCACTTGAACTGCTCAGCATACACGGTGCTACCAGAGAATGCATGCTTATTATTGTTATGTTGTGCCATGGTAGGCAGTTATTTTAGCAATGAAGACAGTTAATGATTCTGCTTAACTCATAGTCTGAAAAAGATAAATACACATTATTTTACAAATCTAAATGATAATTAACATTGTATAAATGGGTTTATTTTACTACAAGTGCAAAGAAAAAGTTATCTAAAAAGCTAGCCTGCTGCCTCTGCATTAAACATTAAACATAGGAAAAAAATATCAGTAAAGCTGATTTAATATTGGAACAAGGACTACATGTCAATAAATAAAAATATTTGGAATATTTTAATATATTTTTAATCTTTGCTTTACTTTTTGCTCATTAGACTTTTTTGTACATAGGGACAATCTGTGTTTATTTTTTGTGCTATAGGGATGCTATAGCATCTTGACTTTGAGAATTGCATCCTGAAATTTGATATAGGATGCAATTTTGCATCTTGGTTTTTTTAATTCTTCCCAATAAAAGACCTCTTAAAGAAGAATTATCAAAAAATGCATCCTAAACCCTAAAACTGTATCCTAAAATTAAGAAAATGATGTGATTTTGCATCCTGTGCCCAGCAAAAAATAAAACCAGGGGACAATTATTAAAAATTCAATTAATATAGTGCTACTATTTTGCACTTTATATCCTAAAATCATAGTTACAAATGAAGACAACAAAACAAAATAATACTAGGCACCAAATTTAATTTATTGCATAAATAATTTATATGAAGCTAATAAAGCCACAATGCCGTTAATATAATATAAAAATATACTTGTAGCCAATTGTAGACATTAGTGATACATCTGATAGGAACATACATGCGCAACCTCCTGAATCTTACCCGGCCAGTGCGACGTTGTTTAGTGTAAGTGCGACATTGTTTCTGACCAAAAGTGCAACGTTGTTCAGTGTAAGTGCGACATAGGTTGTCAGTGGAAAAATTTGTGACTTAGTTGGCCACAAAAATTTCGAAGGACCAAAAAAAAGGTCACATGAACGATTCTTGCCTGAATCTTCCCAATTCTTCTCCATTTTGCAACTTACCCCCTCGTGTTTTTCACCAATTTTGTGACTTACATTGGTGATTTTTCGACTTGCATCGCCAATTTTGTGACGTCCCTTGCTTGGCAGGCCTGTCAACTGGCTGATTCGGCCGGGTGTTGCGCATGTACTCATATGGATAGGAAAATAGGAAGGATATACTTTGCCTAATTATCAAGCTATAAGACTGTAAATTTTTCATAGTATTTAAAGCATGGCTTAATTGGACCTTGAATTTAGCACCTACAAAGGATATAAGTAGGCAATTAGGCAATTAGATAATTAATAATAATTAGTTAATATAGCTTGCCATTGCAATAATTACAAATTGTAGCCCTCTAAAACAAAATCCTGGTTAGACATATATATGGCATGCATAGGTATATATTTACAAATATGATATGGATGGATATTCATATGAAGATAGATAACTTATGTATATGGGATGTCACTTTGTGACAATCACATTATGTAATTTAATGTAGTGATGCTATAGCATCTTGACTTTGAGAATTGCATCCTGAAATTTGATATAGGATGTGATTTTGTATCCTGATTTTTTAATTCTTTACAATGAAACCCCTCTTAAATAAGACTTTTACAAAATTGCATCCCAAACCCTGAAATTGCATCCTAAAATTAAGAATGAGATGCGATTATGATCCTGTGCCCAGCAAAAAAATAACCCCAGTTGCTAAGTTAAAAAAGGCATTTAAAATAATTTACCAAATGGAAGTGAACCTATGCTAGATTTGCTATTACTACCTACCTAGTTTAGGAATTTGAGACAATCATGACTGCATTAACTAAACTGAGCAATGCTCACTACAATTTAAAAATGTTTCCCAACAATTGTGTTACCAGTTGATGTCATTCTGCCTCATTGGCACCATTTAAAAAATTTGCATACAAAAGTAAATTTATGCTGCACAAGAATAAAATGCAAAGAAACAAAGATACATATTTCTATTAAGGTTCCAGTCAATAAAATTCTGACCTAGACCTTTAATTTAAAATCAAAGCCCAGGATGCTTTACACACAGTGGCCATGTCCACTTAACAATGCGAGGTAGGTGGCTTAGCTTATTTACAAAAAACATAATGACATTATAATTAAAGCAAGAATATGCAAAACTGCTTTTCATTAATAAGGAATCTATATCAATTTAGGTATTAAGGACTTTATTCAGTGCAAGTTTACCAGAAAATTGCTTATTTGGACTTGCTAGTAATCGATTAATCAAGACATAATTTTTTACTGGCAAGGGCAAGCTGCACACCAACACATCGCTTTTAGTTTTAGACTACGTTCCCTTCATTGGAGACGAAAGGACCCAGCTTAGCTCGTGGGTCCTAGATTTTAATATAGAGGAATAAAGTGCACCGCAAATTTACATACCAGTTTGTACCACAGCACACAAGCTAAGTTAGATTTTATCTTGATCAGGTGATTTTTCTCGATTATTTTGTGTTTAAATATTATAAGACATAAAAACAAATTTTTATATAAAGTAAATAAAAAGGTCTTTCAACACACATGACTTATGCTTTTTTTACTTTAACTTAAAAACGTTTTCAACTTTTTAACTTGATTTTTATGCGCATCGAATTGTGTAATTAGTATACTTTTTTGATTTATTAAAACTGGCGTAAATTTAAACAATTAGTTTGTCAGTAGCGTAGCTAGGGGGGATACGGGGATATATCCCACCCCCATTTCGCCGACCGAACCTGATCGTGGGGGGGGGGTAGCGGAAATGCAGAAACGCAGCAGTTTTTGTTTAGTTCGTATAGTTGTGTGGGCAGGAGCAGGAGGCAGTGCTGCCACTCAAACCAGGAAAATTTGGGCAGGCCCTGCAAGGTCGCAATTTGTAGGGAATAAGTCGCAAAATGTAGATATAAGTAAAAAATTGGGAAGATGTTGGCTAATATGGATCGCGGGACCTTTTTTTGGTCCTTCGAAATTTTTGGGCAACTAAGTCGCAAATTTTGCGCACTTATGTTTATCCCCCCCATTAAAAATTCCTAGCTACGCAACTGTTGTTTGACGTTTTTCTGACGTCCTAATTTATTTTATTGATTATTAAAATTAAAAATACACCTATCAAGAGACCTTTATTGATGCTGTGGATAATAACTAGCAAAAAATGTCAAAAACAAGAATTATCGTTGTGCTTAATCCAAAGGTGCGGCATAAAAGGTATGTTCAATTATTATCCGGACAACAGGACCACCGGATTCTCTTTGTTGAAAGGATGTTGCGAAATTATTTTTTTTTTTTGTTTCGACCATCGGACTGGAAAGTCTAGAGTTTTTCTAAAAAGTAATCGAATAAATTGTGAAAAAAAATATGGTGCATACATGCGTTAATTAAGACATTTTACATGTAATGTAAGGAGTAGGTTGCATCAATTGTTGCTGAGCATTTTTTATCATTTGGAAGCTGAAGATACAAAAATAAAACGGCTCTGATCGACATTGTCTGAATGCTGTCAGAGTGCTATAGTATAAGTTTAGTATAGGTAGATTGTGCCTAATATAAGATAAAAAATTCGGCAAAGTTCTAACTGGCCTAAAAAGCATTTATAGCTCGTACTTAGATAGTGCTTTATATGTACATACATGAACTAACTAACACAGCTGCCACACATGCGGGCGCCTTGCACCAGATCTATATTGCGCTGTAATAGATTGAAGCAAAAATTGCGTGGGCTGTGAAGGTGAGAATGTATTCGAGGTCCTTCGCAAGTTAAATTTACGTGGCGTGTTGCAAGTACTTGCAAGTGCATGTACTACTGACACAATTTTACATTCATATACAGTATACATGCCACGTAAGCTGAATAATATTCGAAAATTTATCCCGTATAAAATTCTTACTTAAGAATCGTAGAGTTGTAAAAAAATCTTGCCTTACAAAACGCTCTCAAATAAAACCGGCAAAAAAGCCTTTGCAGAGATGCTCCAAGTGACGTAACTGAGGTGAGGGTAAATAAACTGACTACTAAACATCATCTCCACCGTCGTACTCAGCAGCGTCCGATCCAGTTGACTCATCCGCAGTTCCAGCTCGGCAATCTACTCGTACTTGCTGACTAAGTGGACGCTGGTGTGACCGTGTGAAATATACCCGTAGTACTGAGTCTGGCTGATATTGGGAGTGACAGCGAGTGAGCGAGTGCGAGAGAGAGAGAGGCACACAATTTTTGTTCTTAAATCTCAACACTAAGCGCAATCAATGGCCAGTCGTTGCCGATTAAAAAAACTGCAGTTTATTTGGCTATTCTAATCAAGCCGAATTGTAATACAGTCAGGAAATTTTCACCCTTATCAACATTGCAAACAGCAATTTTTCAAGGATAAAGTTTTTTTTAAGTTCAGTTTAACTTACTTAAGAAAGACTAAAAAAATTCCAGATTCAAGCACAGCTATCTGTTTAGGAGTCGACTAAGTTAATCAGTAGTAATTAAGACTATAGTTATTTAAGTCAACTTAAGTCATTGCGACAGTGTATGCAGCCTGTGCAAGCAGCGGCAGTATAAAATGAGCGGGCAATTTATAGATTTTAGCTCGACTGAATTCTCACCGATCAAAAGACGGCCAAACAAGTGGGTAGGTAGATCCAGGATTTGCTCAAACGTCACCAGAGCGACAGCCGAGCTGACAAAATGAGCAAGCAGGAGCAGCAGCAGATACTCGCTATGCCGCCACCGTATGACGAAGTCGGCATCGAGTCGGAGCCTGCCGAAGTCCTGTCGCAGTGACCATGAGCGGGCAGCCAGCACCAATGCCGGCAGTAATTGATTTCAATCAATCTAGAATCCGGATGCAATGCACTCACTGCGGATCCGACATTGAAACTCGCGTTGACAGCCAGATGGACATCGGCATGTCTAAGGGTGGCACCATTGCGGTGGTCGTGATCGTCACCATTATTGCGATCATTCTGTTGGGTCTGATCGGCTTATGCATCATAGGATTCTGGGTGTACCGGTATTCGTACTACGTGCACACTTGTCCTAATTGCAAACGTGAACTTGGCCGCTACAATCCCTGGTCTTAATAGTTCGCAATATGGAAGCGGATTATGCTTTCTGACTAAATGCCTGACACATTTTGCATAGAACGTTTTTAGCATAGAACGAACTCAAAATTTAACAATCTAAATCATTATAATCTGTAATAATTTTGTATCGTACTTGTCCGCCTTTTGATTTTAAGTTGCATGCTTTGCTTTGACTGCATTGGGGGTGCGTTCGACGGACGAAGCAACATCAACAAGAAAAATAAATGCATTAATTTAATATTTGATATTCTGATACCATTTCGTCCAAATTAGCCAACACTATAAAATGATGCAAAATCTACCAGCTACCCTGCTAAACTGTCGAATGTGAAAGGATAGATGGGAAAAAAGGAAAATGGGAAGAGGAAGTCACAATTCGGGGAATGAAGAGACTGGGAGAGGGATGGAATGCTGAAATACGGTCGCAAGCGACTAGCAGAGCGGATCGTGGCTCATCACGTGATAGCGTCGTGGCAAAGATTACTTATACTGTTAAAAGTTTTAAGGTCTGTGAAAGTTAGCATACTCGTAATACTGTTCTGGCTACTCAACATAGAGGTTACACAACAGAGACCACAACAGAGCAATTATTGTGGCAACCACTTCTTGGACCCGTTCTGGAGGAGCTTTAGGGGAAGAGGCACTGTCAAAATCTAAACGTGTGATCTACCGTTCTGAATCAGTAAGTTGGTATGCTAATTCAAGCCCATTGCCTGACACGAAGCCTGAGTGTGCACAATGTCCTCACAAATACGTAAAAAATCATTCGCGAAATATGGAAACTATACGAGCGTATATGATCAGTTAATAGGGGCACGGAGAGTTAAGGCCATCAAAAATAATTTGCCACTTCTTGAGCGCAAAGTTTCGTAAGTCTATGCATGTGAAACTGTTGCAAATTATATCTCAATGTACATCATTAGCCGATGGCAGAAAATTGATTGGTAAAAAAATTGATAAGCCAACAACGCTTTTATTCAAATTCTGACTCACCGCTCCGACAACTCCCCCTTAATAGAGTTGCGCTACATAACAATTGATCTCATGTACATTTGTGACACCCTCTCGGCATTTAAGTCGGCATATAAAGTCTTGTTTGGTTTCTACGTTCAACCGCGCGAGTTAGAAATCGTTGCCTTAGCTTGTTGAAGTCTTACGTCGGTAAATCAACCATAAATAAGATTTCAAGATGTCCGTCGAGCATCAGTTTGCCACAATGGGGCAACAGCCTGGCGGCGTTCAGGCTCTGCAGCAGGTGTCGTTTCATTTCTGGAGCTGCCAGCTCACCGAGGCCAGTCCCAAGTACCAATGGGAGCCAGAGAGCGGCTCGGCTGCCAGCAGGGGGGATCAACGCCCGAAGCGTCAAGTAGGTCGTCACGATCAACACCAGAATGGCAACGCAGCAGAGGAGGCCCAGGAGGCGGTCACCAACGGAGACAAGAATGGCCACAAAGTCGAGGAGGACGCAAACGGCGACGCTGGCATGAACGAAGCCGACTCGGACTTCATCCAGCACGTGCTCAAGGTCAACGCCTGCATCCTCGGACCCAAGGCCGCCGGCGTCCACCTCATCGCCGTGAGGACCAAATGCTTCGGCCAGACCGAGCCCGACGCCTGTCCCATCGTGTGCGTCGATCCCGACAGCCAGCGGACGGTCAGCCTCGGCTACGAGTTCGTGCTGGACAGCCAGAACGAGGTGACCTTCGAGCTGGTGGAAGGCGCGGGCCCGGTGTGGCTGACCGGCCTGCACCAGGTGCGCGTGCACGACCCGGACGAAGGCGACGAGGAGGCTGAGGCCTGCGACGAATCAATTGACGAAGAAGCTGCCGATGTCGACGGGTCCGTGGACTTGAACGAAGAAGATGAAGATGACGAAGAAGCTGAGGATGAACAGGATGAAGATGACGAGGAGGAAGAGGAGGAGGAGGAAGCCCGTCCGGTTGCTAAGCGGGTGGCTCGAGCTTCTAAAACGGATCAGCAACGTCCGGTGGTCTCGCCAAAGAAGGCTGCGGCTAAACGGGGCGGTGGGAGGGCGGCCAGGAAGACCTGAACGATTGAAGTTTGCCGACAGCTGCCGCCCTTATTTCAATTTGCGACATAATCTCTCTCCCATTGACAGCAATTCAAGGTGCTTTGGTCGTACTTTATCCAATTATGCTACTTTGCGTTGTACTTTTGCGCTGTATTTTCTGTTTATATTGTAATAAGTACCCCATTGCGTACTAAAATATTAATACTTTCATTCGCTACTTGTGCTCGAAGCTTAATTTAAAACGTATCGATAAAACAAACAATAAAATGAATAATCGAAACCTCACTTTCCTTATGACTAATAATTTAAAGCTGTCGAAAAATATCCCAAATATTTGCTGCTTTTGTTACATTATTCCTCAATTTTGTTCAACGTCTAAAATCCCAAATAATTTGCTGTTGGGTACAGGCCAAATTGTGACAAAGCCTCTAGAAGCACTTATGCTTGTAGATCCCATATTTATTTCGTAAATTTTTATTTCGTTTATTCCACTTAAGTTAATCCACTCGAATCTGAGGATGAGCAACCATTTCTGAGCTAATCCATGGGTACTTCAAGCGGTTTCGATCTTGGGCACAGCGTAACCCTAGAAATACTTCACGAACAAGATTTTTTACAGCTTCCGAAGAGTACAAAAAGCAACTTAAACTGCTATCAACTTCGAATTTATTATTAGAAAATATATAATTAAACCGATTTGCTTCGAAAAATTTTTTCGAAATTATTTTAAGAAAACAAACTTAAATTAACATGCAAAATTTATGCATTTCCATAATTTTGCAGCACTAGTCATCACACATCTGTCGACTCTTCTTCGCCCTCGCCCTCGGCCTCATCCTCTTTCCCGTCGCTGTCGCCTCCCGCAAGGCGTCGCCGCTTTCTGCGCCGGAGCTGCGCCGTGGTGATGGGCGACCTCTTGCCAGTTTTGGACTTAGTCGGCTTCTTCCTGTGCGACTTCGCTTCCTTCTCGTTCTCGTTCTCGTTCACATCCTCTTCTTCATCCTCATCCTCATCTTCCTCTTCATCCTCGTCCATCTCGTCGATCTTCACTCCGGCCAGACGAAATCGCGACGAATCATCGATCACATCGTCGTCATCGTCGTCGTCGCTTTCCACGTGCATCGGATCGACGATGTCGTCGTCTTCGTTGAGCGCCTTGCCTTCGTCCGGGTCGTGCACGCGCACCTGGTGCAGGCCGGTCAGCCACACCGGGCCCGCGCCTTCCACCAGCTCGAAGGTCACCTCGTTCTGGCTGTCCAGCACGAACTCGTAGCCGAGGCTGACCGTCCGCTGGCTGTCGGGATCGACGCACACGATGGGACAGGCGTCGGGCTCGGTCTGGCCGAAGCATTTGGTCCTCACGGCGATAAGGTGGACGCCGGCGGCCTTGGGTCCGAGGATGCAGGCGTTGACCTTGAGCACGTGCTGGATGAAGTCCGAGTCCGCGTCTTCCATCGAGTCGTCATTGATTGGCGCATCCGGCACCTCATCTATCTGCTTGCCATTCTTCAACCCATTGGCAACGGCGGCCTTTGATTTCTCCGTAGCTGAGTCGCCATTGTTCTCTTGGCTGTCATTCTCGTCGTCATGGGAACGCTTTGAGTGCAAGCGTTTCTCAATGCTGGACGCCTGAAATTTCTCCGGTTCCCAGGCATATCTGGGGCTGGCTTCAGTGAGATGACAGCTCCAAAAGTGGAATGACACTTGTTGATGGTGCTGATTGGTGTGCTGCATGCCGCTGCTTATGCAATTGGCTACGTCCGCTGACATTTCTATATTGAGCTATTGACAATGTTAACCAATCTTGTGTGTGCCTCAGTTTGTTAACATGAGATCAATTAACTTTTATGCAATCGTTGAGAATACGCGCTAACTAAATCCATAGTTAGCAGTTTGACTGGGGCTGATCTTGCTGTGGGCTGTTCCGATTGGCTGGATGCTTATCTGTGCTCTAATAAGTAAAATGTACACTCGGAAATGTACATTTCTGACCCTCTTTCCTAGGAATCCTAATCAATTGAAAACTGGTACGCCCTGTTTTCTGTGTCGTTTAATGTGCAGCAGAGTTTTTCAAAAATTTTGTGTTCGTTAAGCTGCCATTCTAGTTAATTAAAAATCAATAATAAATCAAGAAATATCGATGAACAACGTTGGAAGCGGTTGCCAGGGCCCTCGCGCTGTATTTTGACTATAGATATAAATAGCAAAGAAATCTTCCACCTCAACGAAGTAATTAGCAATTGGTCTATGGTTGATGGCGGATTATAGTGCCATTTCCATTCCGTTTATTGCATGGACTTTTAGCGATGCGTACAAATATAAAGTACGGACTCTTCATTAGCTATCAAAACTTCAGTGCCAATGCATGATTGATATTTCAGATCCATCAAAAGGCTGGATGACTGGATAAATTGTTTTAAAAAGGAAAGAAGCACCGTTATGTCATCATTTTTTCGTGAGTTTTCTTAAATATAGCATTTTCTTAATTCTCATTTAAATTAAAAAGCGCTCATTTCTTTGTGGCAACGGCTGTATCAATATTTATGCATAACAAAGTGCTAGCGTATGCATAAAGCTACCACATTTTCTAGGGGTTTACGATGACCTACCTGTACGTTGTATGATTTTGTACTACCTTCTTCTTGAATCTTGGTTTTACTATCCCCTGTTATCGTAGGCTTCATGGTAAAAATGATTATAGGCTGATTACCAAGAGTAGGAATAATTGCAAGTGCAATTGTGGGACTAATTTTATACATTTATATTCTCAAACGTATTACAGATTCCACCCTAGGAGGGTCTAACAATGTTATTACTAATACCATGTATCACTTTTTTACTTGTAGTTTTATTGTACATTTTCTGCCAACCCATGCTTTAGTGTTTTACTACCGAATTTTTTGGGTCTTCCTTACTGACAAAGAAAATAAATTTGTAGATCAGTAAGCAATCTGTACACGCAGAATCCTTGAGTACGTCCTCCAACAAAACGCCTTCCGCAGTGCTTCTGATCACAACCGCGCTGCCGCTGATGACCCTGGCGGTGATGATCGCACTAGCTCTGATCGCTGTCTACGGCCTGCAGACTCTGCTAGTGCAAATCGATTTCGATCAGCAATCAGCCCGGGTGGCAACTGCCGATAGGCAGCGGGTCCGGCTGACCGCCGGCCAGGAGAACCGAATGTCCCGAGCCGAAATCGAAGTCTAATCATCATTGCAGGCATTTCTAGGGAAGCAGAAATGTCCAGAATTTTGAATTTACAGTCTTTTTGGCTAAACTAAGTCGGTTTTTATAATACATTCAAGGGACTTGAAGTGTAGAAGGAGCTTAGGACGATATGCATTTTTATGCTTAAGGGTACGCCTTCAGGATTTGTTTTTTATATTAATGTAGAGTAAGTCAAGTTTAGAATATATAATTTTTTCGTCACTTTCCTTACATGTACTGATAAATTATTTTTGTTCAACATATTTTAATTTTGTTACTAGGTATACTAAGTAAAAATAAGTTAATGCGAAAAAATATACTAATTAATATAATCTTTAGGGCCGAAATTTCTATTTTATTCCTGAGGAGAATCAGAATTTCTTCTCTGTACGCAGCGAGAATCGTGAAGATCCTCTCAGATCCTTTTTCTGCACCTTTTGAACACTTTTACGAATCACTATTGTTTCGTTTCGACACCCAACTCGGGACCAGATGCAAAGCCTACTGTACAGCCACAAGCTGGCTGCAACGGCGTATCCGAAGGCTGCGCACTTTTCGCAGCTCGCAAATCTAGGGACCCGATTTTAATTAGCTGGATGGACTTAAGAATGCATGTAAAAGTGCCTCGCTGTGATGAAAAATGCCTCCCAGAGTTGCGGCTTAAACCCATGACCTTCCATGCAGTCACAAGGTACATGTAGATGAATCAACCTCCAATGTAGGCTACGACTCATCCTGCAATTGGCTGAAGGCCAAGGGCATCTTTAAAAAGATTTGTAAAATAGGGCATCAGGGTCCAAGCAAAGACGAGTAGAACTCCATTGAATTAAATCCACTACCATTTAACAAATTAAATTTTTTATTGCAAATTAAGTAGTTATCTAAGCAGAATAAAATTATGTGTTTTTTTCTTGTCGAACAAATTATGCATTTGTCTACCTGCAGATTTGTTTTACTCTAATAAAAAACATAGGAATAAATTTGAATTACGTTTATTACAAGAATTACACACCGAATTAAAACATTAGATACCATCAATTTGATACCAAAGTATTCTATTTTATTCTAGTCATTGCTGATATTTAATTTTGCACTACCTTTATATGTTCTAATGCTTTTGAAATCAAGAAATCCCTAATTCCATGTCTGTCATGGCATTGGATACGTGTATTTTAACCGAAGATCTAGAAATATACGTTAGACAAAAATGGATTACAGTGACCGTATCGCTGCATGAGGATTCTTTGATAATTTTTATCCCAGCTTCTGCAGCATCAGAAAGCCAACCTAAGAATGATGTTGTATCATCAAATTTAATTAATGGCGAAATTGATGTTGATGGTGCTCACGGTCATGGTCAAGGTCAAGGATCTGGAATCGAATCTTCTCCATCTGCCAAACAAGGTCAACAAACGAAATCGGGCTCAACTGATGATGCCTCCAAATCTGAAGGTAGTTTCTCAAAAAGTTTTCAGCCCAGTTTAATGCGAGATTCATCTCAAAAAGGAACGTCAAATGCATTCCAAAGTGGCCAGCAAAGATTGGACAGTTCACAAAATAAGCAAAGTGATAGTACATGCAAGTCTTCAAATGGCCCCTCAGATACAAATAATGGTATTTCTAATGGTGCTACAGATAATGCTGTGGTTAGAGGTAAGGCTGCCAATATCATAAAAGCCATTGTTTCTTGCATTATAAAATTTCATTTTGTAAATATTTATTAAATATGTAATTGTGGTTAGCTATTTATAAACAATTTAGTTATATTCAGTTTGGAGTCTTAGTCCCAAGTGGGGAAATTCCACATGTCTCATTTCCATGATTTTTTATTTAAGCTAATATCAATTATTTTATAGAAAATAAAATTTAAATAATTTTTTAAACAAAGAAAAAACTTAAATGAGTAACTTTATTAAAACTTTATTTATAGAATTTTATTACTGGTACTGCATATTAACTTATGAATAAAACCATTCAGAAACCAAAATAATTGGTTTTGGAAATCTATTTTTTATTATTAACTTACTTTATAGCTAGTTATTAGTCATATCTTAGGAAGTTAGGGTTTTGCTACATTTTAATTTTACATATAGAATCTAGCTTCTCAAAAAGCTTTATTGTCAATAAACTGTTTTAGAGCATTGTGGAAATTCTTGACCAAATTGTTAATTTTTATATTTGAAATAGATAATTGTCAAATTTATGTTTAACAAAATTAACCAAGCAGTCATGCTGTTTAATAGATAGCTAAATAAAAATTGTGCTAAAATTTGCCCACTTTCCCCAGACCCAGCATCCCAGTCTCCGCCATCAGAGTCGGCGCCCTCGTCGCAGAAGCGCCTAGTCCGCATAGTGAAGGAGGAGAGCACCGGCTTGGGCATCAGCATCAAAGGCGGGCGCGAGAATAAAATGCCTATATTGATTAGCAAAATCTTTGCCGGCATGTCGGCTGACAAGTCAGGGGCTCTCTATGTTGGCGACGCTATTCTTTCCGTCAATGGCGAGGATCTGCGTGAGGCCAGCCACGACGACGCCGTCAAAGCGTTGAAAAAGGCCGGCCGAGTTGTCGAACTTGAGGTGAAATTTCTGCGCGAAGTGACGCCGTATTTTCGAAAGCCGACGGCGGCCACGTTGGCCGAGGTTGGCTGGGGCGGCCCCGCCGAGTCGGTTGGCGGCCCTTCCAGCGGCAGCGTGAGTGCCTGGGCTGGGGATTGTTTGGCTTTGAACTGAGCGATGTGACTAGAGTTTTGCAAGTTGGGATTTGATGCCTGTATATAGTGTTAGAAATCCTCAAATGTAACCGACAGGAGCAGGCAGCGGCGGCGACAGCTCCAACCACGTCGACAGGTTCAGCAGCCGCCGCCGCTAGCGGAAGCTCCGCAGGCGGCGAGCGCCGAAGCGTGCCGCTGAGATTGAGCTACCTGTGCCGCGGCCTCAGCCTGCCCGACCCCAGCCGCTGCTGCCTGGAGTTGCACAGCCCCTGCTGCAAGCGCTCCTGCCTGCTGCGCTGTCCAACTCCCGAACGGGCGAGCGTCTGGTTCGCCGCCCTGCACGCCCAGATCGACCTGCTGACCGCAGCCTGTCTGGCCGAATTGAATCGCGTGCTGCCTGCCAGCCAGGAGGTCAAGCAGATGGGCTGGCTGGCTGAGCAGGTGAGCAGCGGACGGGGAGGGAGGGGCGTTTGAGCAATTATCGACTGCCATTTCTAGCCGCCACTCTCAATTATCGACTGCCATTTCTAGCCGCCATTCTCAATTATCGACTGCCATTTCTAGTCGCCAGTCTCAACTATCGACTGCCATTTCTAGCCGCCATTCTCAATTATCGACTGCCATTTCTAGTCGCCAGTCTCAACTATCGACTGCCATTTCTAGCCGCCACTCTCAATTATCGACTGCCATTTCTAGCCGCCAGTCTCAATTATCGACTGCCATTTCTAGCCGCCAGTCTCAACCATCGACTGCCTTTTCTAGCCGCCAGTCTCAACCATCGACTGCCTTTTCTAGCCGCCATTCTCTCAAAAGCTAAAAAAACTTTTTATAACTGTCACTCTATACTGTCATGATTTATATCGTTCTTATTTACAGTCAAATTGCTCTCCAACTGTCAAACACACCCCTGTTTGGTTCTCCAGTCAATCAAAAGGCTGTCTAGCAGCTTATCACAACAAACTAAAGTCAGCTGCGCAATATTTCTTGCCTATCCCCCAGCCTGGTCAAATACGCATCAAGCGCGTGGCATTTTTAATTGCCCATCTGACTGCGAAATTCGAATATTCATGCAGACTGCTTTTATCGCCCCTATTTTTTCGCCCGATTCAGTGAGAGGCTTAAACAAAAATTCGTCTGAATTTGCTGCAGTTGCTTTTGCTACATCTATACATATTATTTAGTACATAGGATGGCTCTCTGATACTATTGTACGTTTCTGCTTACTGTTGCCCACGTTTAACTCTTTCTTACAACCCTTTTACTTACAACCCAAAACCTTACAACCCAAAGCCTTACAACCCAAACCTTCTCCCCAGTCGCCATTCTCCCCCGATCGCCATTCTCCCCCAACTACCATTCCCCCTCAACTACGATTCTCCTCCGACCGCCATTCTCCCCCAAGCGCCATTCTCCCCCAAACTACCATTCTCCCCTACCACCATTCTCCCCCAACTACCATTCTCCTCCGACCGCCATTCTCCCCCAAGCGCAATTCTTCCCCAAACTACCATTCTCCCCTACCACCATTCTCCCCCAACTACCATTCTCCTCCGACCGCCATTCTCCCCCAACTACCATTCTTCCCCAAACTACCATTCTCCTCCGACCGCCATTCTCCCCCACTACCATTCTTCCCCAAACGACCATTCTCCCCCAAACCGGCATTCTCCCCCAACTACCATTCTTCCCCAAACTACCATTCTCCTCCGACCGCCATTCTCCCCCACTACCATTCTTCCCCAAACTACCATTCTCCTCCGACCGCCATTCTCCCCCTACCGCCATTCTCCCCCAAACCGGCATTCTCCCCCAAACCGGCATTCTCCCCCAAACCGGCATTCTCCCCCAAACCGGCATTCTCCCCCAAACCGGCATTCTCCCCCAAACCGGCATTCTCCCCAAACCGCCATTCTCCCCCAACCCGCCATTCTCCCCCAAACCGCCATTCTCCCCAAACCGCCATTCTCCCCTAAACTACCATTCTCCCTTAAGCGCCATTCTTCCCCAAACCGCCATCCTCCCCCGACCGGCATTCTTAGGTGCACGACGACTCCGGTCACCCGGGCTGGCGGCCGGCCTTCTGCGCCATCTCCGACCGTGACATCCTGCTGTACGAAGCGGCCCCGGCCAGCCGCGAGGCCTGGTCAGCCCCGATGCACCAGCACCCGCTGCTGGCCACCCGCCTGGTGCCCACGGCCCGCCAGGCCAACTACTGGCTATTCGGCACCCGCACAGGCGGCCGGCTTGGCGTCGAGGCCCACGTGTTCCGCGTCGAGACCGAGGCGGACCTGGCCGCCTGGTCCCGCACCCTGGTTGACGCCGCCCACTCGGCGGTTGAAAGCGCCCAGGAGGTGGCCGTCGCCTGTCGCTACGCCGGTCACGACTGCCGACTTGTGCTGCACGCCGACTGCGGATTCGCCATGCGCGAGGCGGCTAGCGGGCGCCAGCTCTGGTGCCTGCCGTACGAGAGTTTGCGTCGATCAGCTGACGACGGGCAGAGATTGGCCTGGCTGGACTTTGGCGAGCAGGGCCAGTTCGAATTGGACCTGCTCGGCTGTCCGAAACCGTTTGTGTTCATTTTGCACACCATTCTGAGCTCCAAACTGCACAGGCACGGACTGTTGCTGACCTGAACTTTTATGGATTTTATGGCTCTATTGGTGTACCATTGAAATTTTAGCAAGAAAAGCGTGCATTCGATTTCTTAGAAAGCACCTTGTTTCAACACGCGTTTAAATTTTCTTAGGAGTTGCCATGAGAGTCGTTCGCTTAGACTTCCTCATTGTCAGGGCAGAATTCACGCATCCATTTCTATGAAAATCTCCCGTATACTGACATGAGAATCGCCCTCAGACTGACATGAGAATCGCCCTCAGACTGACATGAGAATCGCCCTCGGACTGATATAAGAATCGCCCTCAGACTGATATGAGAATCGCCCTCAGACTGACATGAGAATCACCCTCAGACTGACATGAGAATCGCCCTCAGACTGACATGAGAATCGCCCTCAGACTGACATGAGAATCACCCTCAGAGACATGAGAATCGCCCTCGGACTGATATGAGAATCGCCCTCAGACTGACATGAGAACCGCCCTCAGACTGACATGAGAACCGCCCTCAGACTGACATGAGAATCATCCTTAGACTGACATAAAAATCACCCTCAGACTGACATGAAATTCGCCCTCAGACTGACATGAGAATCGCCCTCAGACTGGCATGAGAATCGCCCTCAGACTGGCATGAGAATCGCCCTCAGACTGACATGAGAATCGCCCTCAGACTGACATGAGAATCACCCTCAGAGACATGAGAATCGCCCTCGGACTGATATGAGAATCGCCCTCAGACTGACATGAGAATCGCCCTCAGACTGACATGAGAATCACCCTCAGACTGACATGAGAATCGCCCTCAGACTGACATGAGAATCACCCTCAGACTGACATGAGAATCACCCTCAGAGACATGAGAATCGCCCTCAGACTGACATGAGAATCGCCCTCAGACTGACATGAGAACCGCCCTCACACTGACATGAGAATCATCCTTAGACTGACATAATAATCACCCTCAGACTGACATGAAATTCGCCCTCAGACTGACATGAGAATCGCCCTCAGACTGGCATGAGAATCGCCCTCAGACTGACATGAGAATCGCCCTCAGACTGGCATGAGAATCGCCCTCAGACTGACATGAGAATCGCCCTCAGACTGACATGAGAATCACCCTCAGAGACATGAGAATCGCCCTCGGACTGATATGAGAATCGCCCTCAGACTGACATGAGAATCGCCCTCAGACTGACATGAGAATCACCCTCAGACTGACATGAGAATCGCCCTCAGACTGACATGAGAATCACCCTCAGACTGACATGAGAATCACCCTCAGAGACATGAGAATCGCCCTCAGACTGACATGAGAATCACCCTCAGACTGACATAATAATCACCCTCAGAGACATGAGAATCGCCCTCAGACTGACATGAGAATCGCCCTCAGACTGACATAAGAATCGCCCTCAGACTGATATGAGAATCGCCCTCAGACTGACATAATAATCACCTCAGACTGATATGAGAATCGCCCTCAGACTGACATGAGAATCGCCCTCAGACTGACATGAGAATCGCCCTCAGACTGGCATGAGAATCGCCCTCAGACTGACATAAGAATCGCCCTCAGACTGATATGAGAATCGCCCTCAGACTGACATAATAATCACCCTCAGACATGAGATGAGAATCGCCCTCAGACTAGCATGAGAATCGCCCTCAGACTGATATGAGAATCGCCCTCAGACTGACATGAGAATCGCCCTCAGACTGACATGAGAATCATCCTCAGACTGACATGAGAATCGCCCTCAGACTGACATGAGAATCGCTCTCAGACTGACATGAGAATCACCCTCAGACTGACATAAGAATCACCCTCAGAGACATGAGAATCGCCCTCGGACTGATATGAGAATCGCCCTCAGACTGACATGAGAATCGCCCTCAGACTGACATGAGAATCGCCCTCAGACTGACATGAGAATCACCCTCAGAGACATGAGAATCGCCCTCAGACTGACATGAGAATCGCTCTCAGACTGACATGAGAATCGCCCTCAGACTGATATGAGAATCGCCCTCAGACTGACATAATAATCACCCTCAGACTGACATGAGAATCGCCCTCAGACTGGCATGAGAATCGCCCTCAGACTGATATGAGAATCGCCCTCAGACTGACATAATAATCACCCTCAGACTGACATGAGAATCGCCCTTAGAGACATGAGAATCGCCCTCAGACTGATATGAGAATCGCCCTCAGACTGACATGAGAATCGCCCTCAGACTGACATGAGAATCGCCCTCAGACTGACATGAGAATCGCCCTCGGACTGATATGAGAATCGCCCTCAGACTGACATGAGAATCATCCTCAGACTGACATGAGAATCGCCCTCAGACTGATATGAGAATCGCCCTCAGACTGACATGAGAATCAGCCCTCAGACTGACATGAGAATCGCCCTCAGACTGACATGAGAATCGCTCCTCAGACTGACATGAGAATCACCCTCAGACTGACATAAGAATCACCCTCAGAGACATGAGAATCGCCCTCGGACTGATATGAGAATCGCCCTCAGACTGACATGAGAATCGCCCTCAGACTGATATGAGAATCGCCCTCAGACTGACATGAGAATCATCCTCAGACTGACATGAGAATCGCCCTCAGACTGACATGAGAATCGCTCTCAGACTGACATGAGAATCACCCTCAGACTGACATGAGAATCGCCCTCAGACTGACATGAGAATCGCTCTCAGACTGACATGAGAATCACCCTCAGAGACATAAGAATCGAAGCAAATAATCTGGTTGAACTATTTGTATTTATTCTGTCTGAGCCAGCAAAATTTTCTACAAAATATGTACTTTCCTTAGTCTACTAAAATATTAATTTTCGTATTCTCGTAATTTTTTTATTTGCGATACCTAGTTAAAAAAAGTCATTCGAGTCAAGGCGACAGATAGTACAACTTGTGTTCTGTTTTACTGTTTGATTATTTAACTATTTTAACTCATCTTGTATTAGATGCCCTGTTTGATTCGCAAATTGGTAAAAAAGTGTGATCTTTTTACACACACACACATGTATTTTTTGTTAAAAACGTTATGTTTTTCGTATTAAATTTGTTAAAGCATATCAGTTTTACACGGTCTATTGTGATTATTAATTGGTGTTTTTTACCCTATTAACTGATTAATTATGTATATGAAATCTAAACATTATAAATTAATATTATGCACACAAAAATTACGCTAAAACATTATACTCTCCATTCCAGCAGCTCCCGCATTGACAGTACACATATTGTAGTTATACCATTATTAAAATTTTTTTAACCTTATCTTTATTGACCAAATGCTTATATAGAATCTGTGCAGCAAGCATGACATCCTCCATCAAATAAATTTTACCCCATCCTTGTGTATTTTTCCATAGCTCCAACAATCGTTATGTAAGAAACCAAGCTCCCCTCCCTGGATTGTTTTTAAAAAAAAAATAAATGTACTTTTCGGCTGCATTAATTGTGGCCGCAAGTCATGTTTACTCGCATATTACGAGTATATGCTTATTGAAAAAAACTTTGACTAACAAAGCAAACCGGCTGTAGTTTATTCAGTTGGGTTGCAATGTTTCTTTTCGTAATAATATTTAAATATTATCTGCCTGGTGGCGAGGGACTGTCACCCGTCCACATCCACAATGATGAGTATTTTGGCCAGGCCTAGCTACTCATTAATAATTAATGAGCACAGAGGCGGAGCAAGGCGCTGGGGGTTGGACAAGATGGACGACTGGATTTTGGCGAAAGGAGGGGACAGGAGAGCGGCGAGAGGGAGGTGGGGAGGCGCCTTCTTATCTGGGGACGCTTTTTGAGGACGGCCAAGTTGGGGCTACAAGGACTCGTCTGGAAAAAAACTAGTCCAGCTCTGGGTGCTGACAACTGACGAGTCCTTTAGGGCCTGTATAGAAGGCCTTATGTAGACTAATGTGTACTTGCTGCCAGTTTAGGGGCCATCTTTTGCAGCTTTGACGGGCAATTGCACGGCTCGGGGTGAATAAAAAAACCTGCTGTGTGATTAGACACGCATGATCGGGCTAAAGACTCATTATTACGAATGGGTTGGTGGATTTTTTTTAAACTATAGGACTTATTGAAGACTGGGATGTGAGGAAACAAGCAGGTAGGATTGAGGGAGAGAGAATAATAGAAAGACAGGCGAGGGAGATATTGAGAGGGAAGAGAGAGGGGGAGAGAGATGTGTCTTTATGGAATGAAGAAATGGGGAGAGAGAGTGAGGATATCTCTCGAAAAAGGCGAGATATTATTGGAGCGGCTGTTAAGCTTGAGAATTGCCTTAAAGAAAGAACAACCTGCGCCTCGGAGCCATCATCAATGATTTATTGGCAAAGCGCCAAATGATGATTCGACCAGCTTACACATCCATTTAACACGCGATTATAAGCTATCCATCTTGACTTGTACTGGAATACGAGCTATGTGCAAAATAATTGAGCAACAACTCCGATCGCGTGCGCGCATTCAAATTGCCAATTCTTTCTCGAGATCTGCTGTCCCAAAGTTGGACAATTCAGCTCTCCCCCGCTCCCCCCAACAGCCTTGAGTCCCCCGCCAACAGTGAAATCTCCTTGCTCGCGTGCGTGCGTGTTCGAGCGTGTTTTTTACTATGTGCAAAAGTCCCGCCCCCTACCCCCCCCCCCCACGAATTTCAGACAGCCTGCCTGGCTGGGACAAAAAAAGAGAAAGTTGGACTGCAGAAAGCAAGCAGAGGGCCGGCCAGAAAGACAGTCCGCCTTTCCGTATTTCAAGCGCTTATCCCAGCGGGTGACCAGCTTGGTCACGTCTCTCCTTGCCTAGCAGCAGCAGAGCCACAAAAATTTAATTGCAGTCTCCCTCATGTCGTCTTGAGACTGCAGACTGTCCCCAGTCCGCTTCAATGCGTCGCCATCCCTATAATTTCCCTATTTTCCTTCATCCTCAGTTCTTATTTCGAATCCCAATTTTTTTGCTTCCCGCATTTCCTGACCATAGCTATCTTTTTTCGTGTTTTATAATTAAATCGAAACCTGCTATTACGTGAAATATTACTGGGGTTTCTTTATTCCCCTTGGGTAGCAACTAGCTGGACGTATTTTTCCACCCGCAGCTGAGTGCGATTAAATTTAATTTCTGTCGTACCCATGAAGCTGAAATAATTAGTAACGCTACATATCGGAACATCGACAAAAGATTTTCTGATATTTTTGTTTACCCATGCGAATAATCTATATTTCGGCTCAAATTATCTCTGCTCTCATCTCTCTTTCTTCCTGTTTGTCCCGCTCTCTTCTCCTTCTCCTTTTCGCCCGGAGGCCACACCAGCTTACGTGTAATTACTAATCCCCAGCGTTCAGCAACCGCCAGTAATAACCCAGTCCCGAACTCTTTCATTTCCCCTTCAGAGTCATATAATATCCTCATATTCCATTGTAATTTGCAACTGGACTCGTCCAACCGACGCGGTAGAGATTCGTTGCTAGCTTCCCCTCGGGGCGGGGGGCGCCTTTTCCCGATCGCATCCTCCCCTGTATGGATTGTACAGTCCGCCTTGCAATTCCCCTCAATTATTTGTCCCCCACACACAGCCCTCCAGCCGGTGGGCAATTGAAGGCGCGCCGCTCCTCCCCTGTAATTGAATGGCTGCGGCGGGCGAGAGCGGAGCAGATCTGCTCACAGCCCCTCGCCTGTTCCCCATCCGCTCCAGTCCCCTTTCATTCATTCAACTGGATTGCATCCGCTTTCAGGTTGTGTCTCAAACTTTTTCCTGATACACGGGCGAGCTTGCAGAATGGCTCTCTCTCTCTCAATCAGTCTTGTAAAATAATCTACGCTACATATCGGGTAATTTAAAGTGCTAAAAAATGAAAAGCCAGGCTTGATCACCCAGTGGGGAAAACACTTTGAAAAACACACGGGAGCATCGCACCCGTCAGAAAATTACAGCGCAGCAGCCTGCAGCAATCGATGCTGCCAGAGAGAGAGAGAGAGAGAAAGAAAAAATCCTATTTTTTTACTCCTTCCCATCCTGGGATCTTTTTTTAACTACGCAGCCTCCATAGAGCGCGCCGCGGTTTGAATCTCTGAATCGTTGGTTAAATCCCTTCTTTTCCTGTTTCCCAACCGGCTGCCACTCCCTCCCTTGTGCCCCTCATCCTACCCCCCATCCCCCCGGTCCAGGTAGACCTCGGGCATTCATCCAGCTACCGACGGCTCAGTGTATGGCAACCGCGATGGGAAAAATCCCCAAATCCACGCGCCTAACACACCCCGCGCGCCAGCCTTTATTCCCCGTCGTGTGTCAGTTGCAAATATAAATGTATTCAGATGCGCAGAGCTGGCAATAATGCATTGCTTTAGATGGCTAGCTGCATATTTCTGCCAAAGCAAGACGGGATGGTTTCAGCGTCCGCAATAAATCTCTAAATGTCAGAATTGCCCGTTTCTTGTTTTATTGCATTGCGGCCAGATGGAGCCCAGTAATGACTCCGCCGTATTGTGCGCGAGTGTTGCCATGGCTACGCAGCTAAGACGAGCCGACTATGCTTTCCATTCGCCGTTCGTTTCCCGTGTCAGGTCGTCAGTTCCATTTGGGATTTGGGAATTAGTCACGGAAATAATATCCCCCTGACCATTTCCGGACAGTCTCCAGGCGCTACAAGTTGATTTTCACTAGATAAGAGAAACGATCCTCATGTAGGGGAGAAGCTCGGGGAAGAGAGAGTTTGGAGACGGTGGGAGACGCCTACTGGGATGCTGAGGATGTTGATGTTGAGTACTTGATGCGCGTCGCGTGAGCGCCCGTGTTGGGAGACTCAAAGGCGGAAGGCATGATTTCCCACCGGGGTTCTACAGGGTAGTCTTGAGAGTCAGAGGCGTATGGATTTACAAAGTAATTATAATTTTTCCCGCTTTTCTTTGACGCAGTTTTTTCCTTCAATATGTCGGGAATCGCCTGGATGCACCTCCTGATAGATAGTGTTAGGCTAATCCCCAGATAGCCTTTGGCGTGACACTGAATACCCTTTGGGGTAACCCTGAATACCCTTTGGTGTAACCCTGAATACCTTTTGGGGTAACCTTGAATTCTCTTTGGCACGACCCTGAATACCCTTTGGTGTAACCAAATTTAGAGGTAAATATTGGCGGAATTAGGTTGATTCTGTCATAAAAAGTATCAATTAAATCAACAGCCGGTTAGAAAAATATAATATTTTTCTACTGCTAGGCATAAACGGTTTTGCATTTTTGCTAACGAGCGATAAGTCGTGCCATTAAAAACTTAGTATCGGGTGGATAAAACGAAATGATGAAGCAAGACGAAGGGAAAATATTCCCGAGCTGGTAAAGACAGGCAGACCCACCATTGCGGACTGAACTGCTAAAGCGCCGATCGCAGATTATCGCGGGGAGAGAAATGGGCTAATCCGCGCGGGGCAGCGAGATTAATGGCTTAGGGCACTGAAAAATGAGAAGGGATAAATCCTAGTGCGGGGAAAGAAAAAAATTATAAGGGAGGAGTGGATTTTAGAGACTGGATTTATGATTAGAAAACCGCAAAAAGATAAGAGGATAGGGTGGTAATGCAACGTCAATGTCAGTCGCTATTGCTCTCATCCATTCAGATTACGGCAGCATAATAGTGCTCTGATTAGTGACTTTCATTTCTAATGTACTCTCTCTGCCCTAGAGCCATGATGAAGCTTAGCTTTTTTTCTTATTCGTTTCCAGCCTCGCATGTACTTTTAACATGGCAACCTTGGTTTTGTCGAAAAAGGGCATGCTATAGCTGTTGGCAGATTTCTAACTCAGTATATATAAGAGAACAATTTGCTGAGCGCATTCTGAGCAATGTAGCCGCCCCAACCACCATTGATAGCTTAGAGTTTAGTTGAAAAAAAATTTAAGACGTAATTTTTTAAGGATCAGCGCGAAATATTATTAATAGGACTACATTGTGGTGAAGCTACAGATTTTAGCGTTATAGCCATGACTAATCTTAGCCCCATAAACCAACCATATTAGCTACTCAGGCTCGCCATAAGGGGATCATTTGTCCTTCGCTCTATACCCGGAGCAAGAGGGGATAAACTCAAGTAATGATGGACCAGAAATAATTGCTAATTAATTTGTCCCCCCCGGTTGCCAATGTTCTTATCAAGTAGTGCTGTGTAGTTCTATCCTTTTGCTCATTAATGCAAGCCTGTTAAACAGTATATATAATAATTATTTAATAATTTCATATTATAGGTACTTTGTTCTTTAGCCTTTAGATCCAAATTATATTAGAAATTCGCTCTTCCCGGCTGCATCTCTGACATCAGGCGAGCCATGTTGACTTTTTGTTCACCAGTTCGCGTTCCCAAGGTTTCCTGCGGCCATCTCGAGCCCGCATTAATTAAATCCCTCATCTGCAGAGCTCAACGGACTCCCCAGCCATACTTTTCTTCTATCGCTCATCAGGCAAACTCTTTATAGGCGCAGCTAATTCTGCTAATCAGCAATAATTGCGAAGGGGAGTCCGGATTGATGAAGAGCTGCTCCTTACTTGGGCTGAGGGCACGCTCCTTGAAGAAAGATTTCCTTCATCAATATCATTAGCAATATTGTTTTTATGTTTCTGCGCATCCAATTTTAGTCTGAATGAAAACTCCTTGCTGATGAGCTGATGACAGCCTCTGTTCCCGAGTCACACAGTCACACAGACAGCCTCTGTTCCCGAGTCACACAGTCACACAGACAGCCTCTGTTTCCGAGTCACACAGTCACACAGACAGCCTCTGTTCCCGAGTCACACAGTCACACAGACAGCCTCTGTTTCCGAGTCACACAGTCACACAGACAGCCTCTGTTCCCAAGTCACATAGTCACACAGACAGCCTCTGTTCCCGAGTCACACAGTCACACAGACAGTCCTCTGTTCCCGAGTCACACAGTCACACAGACAGCCTCTGTTCCCGAGTCGCACAGTCACATAGGCAGCCTCTGTTCCCGAGTCACACAGTCACACAGATAGCCTCTGTTCCCGAGTCGCACAGTCACATAGGCAGCCTCTGTTCCCGAGTCATACAGTCACACAGACAGTCTCTGTTCCCGAGTCACGCAGTCAGAAGCTTTAACCAAATAAAGCAAGCAAGAATAAGCCAGTCTGTGCGTGAAACCTGCATCCCGAGTCAGCTGCAGCTGCACTGTTCCCACAAAAGCAGCCACAGAAGCCATAAAGATTCTGTCAAAAAGTAATCAAAAGAAAAAAGTGAAAGAGAGAACTGCAATTTCAAACTCCACTCTCGCCCTCCCCGTGTCCCTCAAAACTGCTCTCGCTTCCATGGCCCTCTGTCTCTATTTCTGGAGAACCCGATAATCCTGTCCCTTAAGCCAGCGCTTAATCCTACCCTTTCCTGAGCCGCCTTTCCCAAGGCCATTCACCTGATTAGCCTCCATCCTATATGGCGAAGTATAGAATAAAGCCGCCTGGCCTAAGCCCCGGGGTCCGCCGATTCCTCCCCTGATTCTTCAGTTAAGAACTCAAAGCCGCCGCATGATCCCAAACTGAGTCCCAGCTCCCGATCCCGTGCATTTAGTCGGGGGAAGGGGTCGGCGAGATCCCTTCGCTGCAACTTTAATTACTTTTTGAGCCCCGCTCTCCTACAATCAACGTTCAGCTCTTTCTTGCCTTTTTCTCAGACTCCTTCCTACATCCGCTGTCTTTCTGACCGTCCCATTCCAGTCTGTCCGTCTATTTTGGTTCACCAGCTCTTCAAATCCCAGTTTTTATTACCTATTTTATTTTCGCTTCTCTCTATTCTGATAAAAATGATTGTCTACAATCTCAGCGTTTGTTTCGCCTAATCTGCACTCATATTTTAGTTATTTATTATTTACTTATGAATAGGCCATGTACTTTTGGCAGAGATTTGACGAGCTTTTATTTATAATATAAGAGGCAACCGCCTAAAAAATTCTATTTCCGACGGAGGGCAATGCGGCAGAGGAACACTGGCCTGATGGGATGGCTGTCCCGCTAATGTGGAAGACATTAGCTAACAGTGCGCTGGGATCAGTCAAGCTTGACTGCGAGGCTGTTCGTTAGCTCACACGGCCTGCCGACAGCCACAAAGCTGCGCCTCGCCCTCACCACTTACTGATCTCTCTCTCTCTTCCTGCCCTCTTTTTTTAGAGTCAAAAGCGGCGGCCCCCCAACTAGCACACTCGTGTTCCAAGCTATTACTAGGCAGTGCAAAAGTTAATGCAGAAATGACTGTAGGCCAGCCTCCCTTTCCCCCGTCGTCTTTAGTCTCTTTTCTCAATAAATTATTTTTCCTAGAATACTGTCTATCTTCTTTCCCCGAGAATATAATGAATGTTTAGCCATAGAGTTTTCATAGAACTATACTTTCCAGTTCATAGCAACTGGAGTGGCTGAAATCTGAACCGAATGCCAGTTCCAGCTCACTCCTGTGTGACTCAGGGAACAGAGGCTGTCTGTATGACGGTGTGACTCGGCTGTCTGTATGACTGTGTGACTCGGCTGTCTGTATGACTGTGTGACTCGGGAACAGAGGCTGTCTGTGTGACTGTGTGACTCGGGAACAGAGGCTGTCTGTGTGACTGTGACTCGGGAACAGAGGCTGTCTGTGTGACTGTGTGACTCGGGAACAGAGGCTGTCTGTGTGACTGTGTGACTCGGGAACAGAGGCTGTCTGTGTGACTGTGTGACTCGGGAACAGAGGCTGTCTGTGTGACTGTGTGACTCGGGAACAGAGGCTGTCTGTGTGACTGTGTGACTCGGGAACAGAGGCTGTCTGTGTGACTGTGTGACTCGGGAACAGAGGCTGTCTGTGTGACTGTGTGACTCGGGAACAGAGGCTGTTTGTGTGACTGTGTGACTCGGGAACAGAGGCTGTCTGTGTGGCTGTGTGACTCGGGAACAGAGGCTGTCTGTATGACGGTGTAACTCGGGAACAGAGGCTGTCTGTGTGACTGTGTGACTCGGGAACAGAGGCTGTCTGTGTGACTGTGTGACTCGGGAACAGAGGCTGTCTGTGTGACTGTGTGACTCGGGAACAGAGGCTGTCTGTGTGACTGTGTGACTCGGGAACAGAGGCTGTCTGTGTGACTGTGTGACTCGGGAACAGAGGCTGTTTGTGTGACTGTGTGACTCGGGAACAGAGGCTGTCTGTGTGGCTGTGTGACTCGGGAACAGAGGCTGTCTGTATGACGGTGTAACTCGGGAACAGAGGCTGTCTGTGTGACTGTGTGACTCGGGAACAGAGGCTGTCTGTGTGACTGTGTGACTCGGGAACAGAGGCTGTCTGTATGACGGTGTGACTCGGGAACAGAGGCTGTCTGTGTGACTGTGTGACTCGGGAACAGAGGCTGTCTGTGTGACTGTGTGACTCGGGAACAGAGGCTGTCTGTGTGACGGTGTGACTCGGGAACAGAGGCTGTTTGTGTGACTGTGTGACTCGGGAACAGAGGCTGTTTGTGTGACTGTGTGACTCGGGAACAGAGGCTGTCTGTGTGACTGTGTGACTCGGGAACAGAGGCTGTCCGTGTGACTGTGTGACTCGGGAACAGAGGCTGTCTGTGTGACGGTGTGACTCGGGAACAGAGGCTGTCTGTGTGACTGTGTGACTCGGGAACAGAGGCTGTCTGTGTGACTGTGTGACTCGGGAACAGAGGCTGTTTGTGTGACTGTGTGACTCGGGAACAGAGGCTGTTTGTGTGACTGTGTGACTCGGGAACAGAGGCTGTCTGTGTGACTGTGTGACTCGAGAACAGAGACTGTCTGTATGACTGTGTGACTCGGGAACAGAGGCTGTCTGTGTGACTGTGTGACTAGGGAACAGAGGCTGTCTGTGTGGCTGTGTGACTCGGGAACAGAGGCATCGAGAACAAATTTTAGTTTGGTCAACTGAAAGTAGGCTATGACGCAACAAACACTCCAAACTGTATAGTTGCTTTTTTGAATAGCCATGGTAACAATCGTATATTTATAATTTAGGAAAACTATCGTTTTGCTACTGCTGAAAGAAAACGAGTTTCAACGAATGAGAGAGAGACGGATGAGGTTGGAGAATGGCCCGGAAAGACTGTCTGATTTCATGACCATCTGAGGGCCGATGCCACACAGGGATGGCGCGGTTCACTCAGGAAATCTGTGTAACATTTGGTATTTACCGAAATGGCTTCGCTCTGTTCTGCTCCGCTGTCGCTTTGATTGCTCAGAGATGCTGGTTTTTTTCTTTCTAGTAAACGTCTTTTTTTCTTGCAACCTCGCTTTGGATTGTTGATTTAGCTGGAGTTCGACCCGAGACTGATCCGAAAGTACTTCTGGTTTCTCCTCCTCCTCTGCTGTCCCTGCTCTTCCTTCTCACTTTTCTCTGCCTATTTACCTTCGCCTATTTCATCACTGCCTGTCTGTCTGTCTGTCTGCCTGTCTGTCTGTCTGTCTGTCTGCCTGTCTGTCTGTCTGTCTGCCTGTCTGCCTGGCTGTCTATCTGTCTGCGTGTCTGTCTGTCTGTCTGTCTGCCTGCCTGTCTGCCTGTCTGCCTGGCTGTCTGTCTGCCTGTCTGTCTGTCTGCCTGTCTGCCTGGCTGTCTATCTGTCTGCGTGTCTGTCTGTCTGTCTGTCTGTCTGCCTGTCTGCCTGTCTGTCTGTCTGTCTGTCTGTCTGTCTGTCTGTCTGTCTGTCTGCCTGTCTGCCTGGCTGTCTATCTGTCTGTCTGTCTGTCTGTCTGTCTGTCTGTCTGTCTGTCTGCCTGTCTGCCTGGATGTCTATCTGTCTGTCTGTCTGTCTGTCTGTCTGTCTGTCTGCCTGGCTGTCTATCTGTCTGCGTGTCTGTCTGTCTGTCTGTCTGCCTGCCTGTCTGCCTGGCTGTCTATCTGTCTGTCTGTCTGTCTGTCTGTCTGTCTGTCTGTCTGTCTGTCTGTCTGTCTGTCTGTCTGTCTGTCTGTCTGTCTGTCTGCCTGTCTGCCTGTCTGCCTGGCTGTCTATCTGTCTGTCTGTCTGTCTGTCTGTCTGTCTGTCTGTCTGTCTGTCTGTCTGTCTGTCTGCCTGTCTGCCTGTCTGCCTGGCTGTCTATCTGTCTGCGTGTCTGTCTGTCTGTCTGTCTGTCTGCCTGCCTGTCTGTCTGTCTGCCTGTCTGTCTGTCTGTCTGTCTGCCTGCCTGCCTGCCTGTCTGTCTGTCTGCCTGTCTGTCTGTCTGTCTGCGTGTCTGTCTGTCTGTCTGTCTGTCTGTCTGTCTGTACGCCTGGCTGTCTGTTAGCCTCTCTGTCCTAATTTGATCCCGTCAATGTGCACTAGGCTGCTGTTTAGTGTTGAGGTCAATAGCCAGGGAAACAATTCCCAAGAGTGCACCGGGTTACGTAATCAATCATAGCAATCAAAGCAACGCATAGCCAGCTATCAGCGCAAGAAAACAATTACTTGAAAGCTAAATGTTGTTCTTTGATTGATTGCTGCTTCAAACTGGCCGCCCTATCCCCACTACACAGTCTGTAGGACCCTTATGTCGTTACTCATTTTGCACTGAGATAGCAGCCAAGAAATGAAAATTGACGAGATGACGACGAGTTGAAGCTGATGGGAAACGATTGGATGAGCCAAAGCTTATTGGCAGCAGTTAAGTGAATTGAGAAGCTGCCCCCCCCCTTGTCGCGCCGCTGGAGTCCTTTAAAAGGGTGAGAAAGGGAGAGATGAACGCTCTCAAATCTATTGATTTTGCCATTCTCCCTCTAGCCAAAAAGCTGCGATACTTGGGAATACGAGGCGACTTATTTTTGTCGGCAAAGTTCTTTATCTCAGAGATTTGGCCTCATTATGACTTCATTATTAAGGCAGTTAGAAACAATTAAATGACAAGGCCGAATACTGGTATAAAACAGGCGAACATTATTACACTTCCTTATGGGTCTCTTATATAAAAGGGCAAGCGGCGAAGGCAGGGGAGGCGAGTCGAGGTCCCGTCACAGGGGAATAATCTCCCATCCGATGCCGGTTCGTTTTGATTGATCGCTAGTAGGGTACCTCCTCCCGCGTTTGTTTATTCCAAACCTATGCTACTACTTTTAAAGTCGTCCGGGTTCAGCTTGCTATATAGATTTTGGCCCGCCTTGGCCTCTCCTATCTGGTTCAGCATCAAGGAAACTGCGGGCGACCTCAATATAACGCAGGCACGGGAAAAATGTTTATTCGGTCGATGCGCAGATATAGCTTTCTGGCCCAGATGCGCGCGCCTTTAATGTTTATGGGTGGCCTTTGCGCATTGATGCTTATATACAAGATCGCCTTTCTCTGACGCGGATTTACTGGGCGGGGCTTTCATCATGATTGCGCGCTCAATTATATACGGCTGCAGGCTGCTGCTGATGATTAAATATGAATATTCGCTTCTTTATGGCAGCTTTAACCTCTGTGTATGCAGCTTAATTTGATTTCTAGCCATCTGCATCTGCAACGGCTTTCGACTGTATTTGGTCTGCCTCTCTCTCTCTCTCTCTCTCTCTCTCTCTTTTTATCCCCCGGATGTAGCTCTCTACTTCTTTTTTATTATCCGCTACCCCATAATCTTCCTCTTTCTCTGTCTTTGTCTTCTTCCCATTCCCATTTGCTGCAATCGATTCTTTATCCGCTCTCTCCAGGTCTTCGTCCGCTCTCTCCAGATCTCTCCAGGTCTTTATCCGCTCTCTACAGGTCTTCATCCGCTCCCTAAAGATCTTCGTCCGCTCTCTCCAGATCTCCCCAGGTCTCCATCCGCTCTCTCCAGGTCTTTATCCGCTTTCTCCAGGTCTTCATTCACTCTCTCCTTGTTTTCGTCCGCTGTCTCCCCTGCTCTGAAGGTGTCGCTCCTCCCCATCGCATTCGCTGCCCTCTACCATTCTCACCCGCTCTCTACCATTCTAACACTCTCTACCATTCTCAACCACTCTCTACCATTCTCACCCGCTTTCAACTTTTCTCACCCGCTATTTACTCTCTTTAATGCCTTTCACTTCATAATATAAAATTTAAAAAAAGCCATATGGTTCTATCTTCGTCTTGCGACCAAGCATGCATCAGAAACCACGTCCTTGTCCGGAGCAGCTGCTGTCAAACATACAGTCAAAATTTGTAATGTGTATTCGAAGAAGTCCATCGCATGATAATCAAAAAAATCTTATTGAAAAGAAATTTACCTCTACGAGTGCGTTACTTAAAGTAAAGCTTGCCGAAATTTACTAGTAAAGTTTGATATTAGCTCTGCGAGCGCATCCCATACTGCAAGTGATGCATACGAGGAGTCAAAAAGTCAACCAAACCATGCTAACAATAATTCTTTTCACAAAATTTTCTACTGCCGATCCGCCCGTTGCCAAAATGCATCCGCTCTCTTCAACTGTCAATCCGCCCTCTACCACTATGCATCCGCTCTCTTCTTCTGTCAATCCGCTCTTTCCGACTATGCATCCGCTCTCTTCTTCTGTCAATCCGCTCTCTCCTACTATGCATCCGCTCTCTTCTTCTGTCAATCCGCTCTCTCCCACTATGCATCCGCTCTCTTCTTCTGTCAATCCGCCCTCTACCAATATGCATCCGCTCTCTGCTACTGCCATTCCGCCCTCTACCACTACGCATCCGCTTTCTTCTATTGCCGATCCGCCCTCTACCACTATGCACCCGCTCTCTTCTACTGTCAATCCGCTCTCTCCCACTATGCACCCGCTCTCTTCTACTGTCAATCCGCTCTCTCCCACTATGCACCCGCTCTCTTCTACTGCCAATCCGCCCTCTACCACTATGCATAAGCTTACTTTTAATACAAATACGCTAGGCTGCAGCATCTTGTCTTCGATTTTCAGTGTCAAGGTAAGGACTAGCTAGGATCATAGCAGGCCTGCCTTTATACGCAGACCATCTAAAGAGGTCATCCTTTGGTTTGCTATCATTGTCTTCGGGCCCAAAAAAACAATTGCAAAAATGATGCCAACAATGAATTCAATTTTTGAAATTACCTGATTCGCAAGAGCAGAGCAAAAGCATTTTTATTGATAAGACTCCTGACTTTCTACTGACATTTGCTGAAGCAAGTAGTAATAAAAGCGCATTTTAAATTGCACTTTCAAGCCTACGGCAGCGCCAGACGCGAGTGGGCCAGCCGGCGGCACAGCGGGCACAGATCCGACGGCAGGCGGGCGGCGCAGCCGGCGCACACGCAGGCGTGCCGACACGGCAGCAGCAGAACGCCGGCCGGCGCTGATTGACACACGACGCAGCCGCCGCCATCGCCGCCGCCGCCGTTGTCGCCGTCGCCGTCGCTGAAATACGGCCGCAGCTCCAGCTGACGCGGCTGCCAAGCGGCTTCGCCGCCGCCCGATTCCTCCTGTTCGGGCCGCCAGCGAAGGAAGAAGCGGCGCATGATCTGACTGGCCGGCTGGCTGGGCGACAGGCGCAGGTGCAGCACCGCCGTCAGGCAGCACCGGAAGTTGCGAGTTAGCCAATTTGGACTGCGGCCGCCGCTTCCAACGTCGCTGTCGACATCGGCGGCTGCTGCCGACTGTTGCCAGGCGTAGGAGCCGAATGCGAATGCCACGAGTGGGTAGGACTCGGGCGAATAGGCCTGCCCGGCTGTGGCGCTGCTGAGCCGGGCGGAAACCACGCGACTGGACGATTCACTGCGGGTGATGAAGAGTAGATGTCTGTCTCTCCCTGTCTGTCTGCGTGTCCGTGTCCGCCTGTTTGTTTGTCAATGCCTGTAGGACTGTCCGACATTCTATCTGTCTCTCTTTGTCTGTCTTTCTGTCTGTCTGTGTGTCTGTGTCTGTCTGTCTGTCTGTCTGTCTGTCTGTCTGTCTGTCTGTCTGTCTGCCTGTCTGTCTGTCTGTCTGTCTGTCTGTCTGTCTGTCTGTCTGTCTGTCTGTCTGTCTGTCTGTCCGTCAATCCATCAGTCAGTCAGTACACACCACCAGTCCAGCCAGGCCACTCGCCGCTCGCAATCGCGCAGGAAAGCTGGCCAGTTGCCAAGGCAGCCCGTATAGAAGTCGGACACACCCACAGAGCGCATGACGCCAATTTTGTCAATCTGAATTTCGCTGAGGCCGCTGTCAGCTGTCTGGTTGTACGCGCAGGTGAACTCTAGGGAGTCATCTGGAAATTAAACAATGTGCATCAATCTAATTATGATTAACTGTAGTAACGATACTAAGCAGTATTAAATAACACGCACCATCTGCCAGATGGTTAATTTCTATTGTCCATGGCAGGCTCAAGGACTCCGACTGTACGTTAGTGTTGAAGAGTCGCTCTTGTCGATGTTCGTTTGATGTCGCCGCCAGCCAGTCGTTGTCATTAAGGCTTAAAATAAATTTAAAGAGATAAAATCTTATAATGAAAATGATAATTCCTATTACCAAACAACACTCGCTAAAAGTGCAGCACTCACCTAGCCAAAAAATTCCACGCACTCCAGACAAAACTCCACAGAAAGGCTAGCAGACGTTTTAATAATGCTACTGGCCTGGCCATTTTTGCATTTAAAAATTATATTTTAAAGCGATCCATTTGTCCAGATGTGCTGAAATTGTGTTCATTAATGAATCATTAATTTCTATAATTGTAGAGGCTGCAACATATAACCGTTTCGAAATAAATTGCAATATCAAGATGTTTATAAATAGAAAAAAAAGAACTTTTTTCTCTTTTTTAAAGCACCTTTTAGCGTTTATTTATTTTTTTATAATACAAAAAATTACCAAATTATAATAGCACAACATGCTACTGCTCCAAAAATAGTAGTATAGTCAGAAAGTAAGTGCTTGATAAGATACGTGCTTTTAATTAGGAATCACGCTGCTTGTTTTGGCTCGGCCGTCGACTACGATCCATTGCCAGATGCTGGTGTCGTTTCGCAGCCGCCGCAGCCATCATCGCCCGAGCTTGCCCCTCGAGCTTCTCAGCCGAGCGTTGAGCCGCCTCCTGGCGCAACTGCTGGGCGGTCTTGCGCGGACGCCGGACCGATTTTGAGTAGTCAAGCGCGTAGATGTCTGAGCTGCAGTGGGCGGCGAATGATAATCGGGAGTTGAGACCACTGAATGCTACCAGAAACAGCACAATGCTACCAGAAACCGCACAATGCTACCAGAAACCACACAATGCTATCAGAAACCGCACAATGCTACTAGAAACCGCAAAATGCTACTAGAAACCGCACAATGCTACCAGAAACAGCACAATGCTACCAGAAACTGCACAATGCCACCAGAAACTGCACAATGCTACCAGAAACAGCACAATGTTACCAGAAACAGCACAATGTTACCAAAAACTGTACAATGCTACCAGAAACAGCACAATGCTACCAGAAACTGCACAATGCTACCAGAAACAGCACAATGCTACCAGAAACCGCACAATGCTACCAGAAACCGCACAATGCTACCAGAAACCGCACAATGCTACCAGAAACTGCACAATGCTACCAGAAACCGTACAATGCTACCAGAAACCGCACAATGCTACCAGAAACCGCACAATGCTACCAGAAACCGCACAATGCTACCAGAAACTGCACAATGCTACCAGAAACCGTACAATGCTATTAAAAACTGCACAATGCTACCAGAAACCGTACAATGCTACCAGAAACCGCACAATGCTACCAGAAACAGCACAATGCTACTAGAAACAGCACAATGCTACCAGAGCCCACAAAGTGCTATAAAGAATAGAGGACTTAAGACAATCACACTATAGAGTGGGCAGTTTCGACAGCTTGCAATCATCACCTCTGCCGCAGACGGGCCAGCTGATCCCTCAGCGAATCGCCCCCATTCGCGTTCGCCTCCAAGCAAGCCAGGCTGGTGGCCCGACTAAAAAGAAGCTGCTGGCGCAGCGCCTCCCGCTGCTGTTCAGCCTCTCGGCTGGCGAATCGGAGCTGACCGAGCGTCAGTTGCTCTTCGCTTCGCCAGGCGGTCAGCTGTTTGCGCAGCACGCTGTCCAGCTTCAGATTCTTCATCCGAGCTTTGCGATACTCGCGCGGATTAGTGAGCATCAGGTACTTGTCGTCAACTGGCTTCCAGTCGTCCATTTGAATGCCGATTTCGTTGTACATCTTCCCTTGTTGAGTTTTCTTGCCTAAAAATGTATCGACAGTTAGTTCGGTTATCAAATCATGATCAGAAAGCACCGCTTAACTGTACAAACCAAGAGCGTAAGGTAAATTCTCAGCTGCACAAACCAAGAGCGTAAGGTAAATGCTCAGCTGTACCAACCAAGAGCGTAAGGTAAATGCTCAGCTGTACCAACCAAGAGCGTAAGGTAAATGCTCAGCTGTACCAACCAAGAGCGTAAGGTAAATGCTCAGCTGCACAAACCAAGAGCGTAAGGTAAATGCTCAGCTGTACCAACCAAGAGCGTAAGGTAAATGCTCAGCTGTACCAACCAAGAGCGTAAGGTAAATGCTCAGCTGTACCAACCAAGAGCACAAGGTAAATGCTCAGCTGTACCAACCAAGAGCACAAGGTAATGCTCAGTTGTACCAACCTAGAGCACAAGGCAATGCTCAGTTGTACCAACCAAGAGCACAAGGAAATGCTCAGCTGTACCAAGCGAGAACACAAGGGAATGCTCAGCTGTACCAACCAAACAGCACAAGGCAATGCTCAGTTGTACCAACCAAAGAGCACAAGGAAATGCTCAGCTGTACCAAGCGAGAACACAAGGGAATGCTCAGCTGTACCAACCAAAGAGCACAAGGCAATAATCAGTTGTACCAACCAAGAGCACAAGGAAATGCTCAGCTGTACCAACCAAGAGCACAAGGGAATGCTCAGCTGTACCAACCAAAGAGCACAAGGCAATAATCAGTTGTACCAACCAAGAGCACAAGGAAATGCTCAGCTGTACCAACCAAGAGCACAAGGGAATGCTCAGCTGTACCAACCAAAGAGCACAAGGCAATGCTCAGTTGTACCAACCTAGAGCACAAGGGAATGCTCAGTTGTACCAACCTAGAGCACAAGGGAATGCTCAGCTGTACCAACCAAGAGCACAAGGGAATGCTCAGCTGTACCAACCAAAGAGCACAAGGCAATGCTCAGTTGTACTAACCTAGAGCACAAGGGAATGCTCAGCTGTACCAACCTAGAGAACAAGGGAATGCTCAGCTGTACCAACCTAGAGAACAAGGGAATGCTCAGCTGTACCAACCAAGAGCACAAGGTAATGCTCAGCTGTACCAACCAAGAGCACAAGGGAATGCTCAGCTGTACCAACCTAGAGAACAAGGGAATGCTCAGCTGTACCAACCAAGAGCACAAGGTAATGCTCAGCTGTACCAACCAAGAGCACAAGGTAATGCTCAGCTGTACCAACCAAGAGCACAAGGGAATGCTCAGCTGTACCAACCTAGAGAACAAGGGAATGCTCAGCTGTACCAACCAAGAGCACAAGGTAATGCTCAGCTGTACCAACCAAGAGCACAAGGCAATGCTCAGTTGTACCAACCTAGAGCACAAGGGAATGCTCAGCTGTACCAACCAAGAGCACAAGGTAATGCTCAGCTGTACCAACCAAGAGCACAAGGTAATGCTCAGCTGTACCAACGATGAGCACAATGGAATGGGCACAAGTTCGGCAGGTAAATATTTGTTTAACAGCTACTATTAATCGCAGAAAAACCAGAGTTGAAAATTTAATCTGAATAGCCAAAGTTCACGAAGGCGCTCAGGCTTTCACCTGATAACTCTGCAGCAACTGAACTGATTGTAAGTCAACATTTTCACGTCAGGCAAGCAAACACAATCCCGCACTTACCAGGACAGGTATAGCTAATTAAAAAAAGTTAATCAGACGATCGGGCAGGACTGCGCAGCGTGGGAGCGGCCGGCAGGCTCTCAAGGGAAATTGCGTAGCAAACGAATAGAAGAAGCCAGATGGTTCTCAGGCCAGGCTGTATATACTTTACAAAAAACGCATGAAGGACCCCCGGAGAGGGGCCAACCACAAAAGCTTGTTCAAGTCGCCCCTATCCACCCGAGCCAGTAGCCAAGCAATGATTGCCGACCCATCAAGACAAGAGAAAACATGCCAATAATTAGTTGAGAAGAGACGCCAATCTTAAGTTTATTGCTTTCCCTCTTAACATAATAATGCGTCTGCGTTGATAAAGAAAATTCTTTAGCTTGTTGGCACGGCAACTTTAGTCTCTATTGCACGATAAGCATAAAGAGAAAAGAGAGCCACAAGCGAACAATAATCAACTGAGCTTTAGAAAAAAATGCTGGACAAGTTCTGTAGAAACAGGAAAACTGACGCAGCGGGGAAAATTATGACTTCAACAATAACTTTCAAACTCACTAGGAGATTTGATTTTGACATCGACATAAATATACGCTTTTTTTAAACGCTTTGAAATTGGGACTCCGGTTTACTGTCATGCTCGTGTAATCTCTTTAGCAATTACTAATTAAGAATTGTTTCTAACTGAAGTTTAGACTGGACACGTACTGCTCAGACAGAAAACTAACAACTGAACATGCATAACAGACTTATACCGGGTAATAGCCGATTTTATAAGTTACAAGCTACTATGAATTACCAAATTTTCAAATATGAACATCAAAGAACTGACAGAACCGACAAACCGACAATAACACAAACAAAAGAGAGAAACATTGTACACTAGGGAGGCGGACTGTGGCCGTCACATTTGTGTGGAGTGGAAGGACTGGGGTTCGGTGAAGTGAGAAAAGAGAGACAGATTGTACACTAGGGAGGCGGACTGTGGCCGTCACATTTGTGTGGAGTGGAAGGACTGGGGTTAGGTGAAGTGAGAAAAGAGAGACAGATTGTACACTAGGGAGGCGGACTGTGGCCGTCACATTTGTGTGGAGTGGAAGGACTGGGGTTAGGTGAAGTGAGAAAAGAGAGACAGATTGTACACTAGGGAGGCGGACTGTGGCCGTCACATTTGTGTGGAGTGGAAGGACTGGGGTTAGGTGAAGTGAGAAAAGAGAGACAGATTGTACACTAGGGAGGCGGACTGTGGCCGTCACATTTGTGTGGAGTGGAAGGACGAACACATCTGTCTTCCCTGGCTTGACTTTCATCTGTTCCAAAGAACCTAGGCTCCATTGACCCAAATAGCATTTTCTAACAGGCCACACCACACCTGGGAGGCAACAAGTTACTAATAGTGGGTAGCTTATTCCTATTTATATTCCTAGAATAATATTAACAATTATAAATGAATAAAGAAGCCATCGAAAGTTTACATTTCGTCTCGAACGCCACCCAAAACCAAATTTTTACGCTGAACAAAGCAAACTGCAGCTGCTGTTTAAAGTTTATTTATTATTTTTCTGACTAAAAAACAGTCGGACTTATTGAAATAAACAGTAAACATCAGCAATGTCAACAAGATTATAGTAGCTTATAAATAAAATCATTTTAAAAACCTAAAAGATAAAAACAGCCTACTACATAGCAAATAATTTTAATGAGATTCCAGAACAGCAACCCCGCAACAGGGAACAAAGAAAACGAAGCCCAATCAATCAGGGTCCAACTAAATTGGAATGAAAAAAACATCAGGCGAGGATAGAATAAAGGCTAAGATAAAAGAGAAGCATTCTTTTGAAGAATTGTGTACGCGCAGACTATTATTTAAAATTTTAAAAGAAAAAGTATTTGCTAAAATCACCCGGGTATAAATAATAGGCGCGTCAATACGCTCGTATATGATTAAAACGGCAGCAAAGCTATAAATTGATAGAGCTTTAGAAACAAATAAAATTCTATCTTTAAACATACTATCAATGCATCATAAGATCTAAGTAACTTAATGTTACTAACGTGGCAACTTTATAAATGAAAAACACAAATCCAGCCAATCAGCGAGCAGCTGATATGAAAACACGAATCCAGCCAATCAGAGAGCATTCTAAATTAAAAAGATAAACACGTCAGCAATCAGCAAACAGTCCACACTAACCCAGCCTGTCAATCAATCGAGGCTCAAATTAGCCATGAAATGAGCGACGCTAGTTTTGAGTTGATCGGCGCGCAGCTGCCCAGTCTGCAGCACCTCCTCGTGATTGGCTTTCTCAGCCGAGTCCCATTCCAGCAGGGCCATGTTGGTAATGAGAGAGAAGGCGCACACGCGCATGCCAGCGTGATGGGCCACAAGGGCCTCTGGCACAGTGGACATGCCTGCGGGATTGGCGCGGAGCATATCCTATCAGATGCTTGTAATAAGCTAGCTATTAAATCCTATGTCCCCTGTCAGTCACTCCTCCACTGTGCCCTATCAGTCACTCCTCCACTGTGCCCTATCAGTCACTACGCCACTGTGCCCTGTCAGTCACTCCTCCACTGTGCCCTATCAGTCACTACGCCACTGTGCCCTGTCAGTCACTCCCCCACAGTTCCCTGTCAGTCACTCCCCCACAGTGCCCTGTCAGTCACTCCCCCACAGTGCCCTGTCAGTCACTCCCCCACAGTGCCCTGTCAGTCACTCCCTCACAGTGCCCTGTCAGTCACTCCCCCACAGTGCCCTGTCAGTCACTCCCTCACGGTGCCCTGTCAGTCACTCCCCCACAGTTCCCTGTCAGTCACTCCCCCACAGTTCCTTGTCAGTCACTCCCCCACTGCTTTCAGTCATTCATCAAACACTCCACGTCAAGTCACTCGCAGCCGTTATTAGATTAATAAAGTGAGTTGCCAGCGGTCCCAACTCACCAACAGCATCGGCTCCCATGGCAACGAGCATCCGGCACTCGGTCACGGACTCGTAGCACGGCCCCAGCTGGTAGGCGTACACTCCCAGGCGAGTAGCGCCCGGAAAGTTGCACTGTTCAAACGATTTAGCCAGCTGGTCGCGCAGTCGCTTATCGTAAACGTCGGACGTTGAGGGAAACCGCGGACCGAGGCGCTCGTCGTTGGGGCCGCGGAGCGGATTGAAGCCGACCAGGCCGGGCAGGTTGAGGTGATCACGCAGGAGCATGACGTCGCCGACGGCGTAGCCGCGGTTGAGTCCGCCAGCTGCGTTGGTTAGCAGCACGGCGCGAACGCCCATTAGGCGGAATACACGCATCGGCAGGGTCACCTGGGGTCAGGTTTGGGACATGAAAAGTGCAGTATAGAACCAGAAGGAAAATCTAGTTAGGTTTAAGAGATCCCGAAATTGATGATCGTCCTTAATATAATAATTGATCAACGCCAACTCAGTTCATCCCGGTGTCTCCTATTGAAACTCTTAGTCACTCTCATTAGAAATCCTTTTTGATTTGAGTCAGTCCTGTTTGAATTGAGTCACTCCTGTTTGATTTGAGTCACTCCTGTTTGAATTGAGTCGCTCCTGTTTGATCTGAGTCACTCCTGTTTGATTTGAGTCACTCCTGTTTGATCTGAGTCACTCCTGTTTGATTTGAGTCACTCCTGTTTGATTTGAGTCACTCCTGTTTGATTTGAGTCACTCCTGTTTGAATTGAGTCACTCTGTTTGATTTGAGTCACTCATGTTTGAATTGAGTCACTCCTGTTTGATCTGAGTCACTCCTGTTTGAATTGAGTCACTCCTGTTTGATTTGAGTCACTCCTGTTTGATTTGAGTCACTCCTGTTTGAATTGAGTCGCTCCTGTTTGATCTGAGTCACTCATGTTTGAATTGAGTCACTCCTGTTTGATCTGAGTCACTCCTGTTTGATTTGAGTCACTCCTGTTTGATCTGAGTCACTCCTATTCGATCTGAGTCTCTCGCATCAGAGCTGTCACGCCTACTTGGTCTCAGTCATTGCTTGACTTGATCTAAGTTATCTCTTGTTTAATCTAGCTCATAGATTTCAATAAAGACTCATCTCAATAAATCTAAAAAATCACCTGGTGCACTGAGTAGCCCTCGTAGGCGTGAAAGCGTCCCTGCATGAGAACCACAGTTCGGTCTCCGGCCATGCCGAAGATCAAGTTGCCCTTGTGGCCAGCCACCGTGCTAGTCGGGAATCCGGGAATTTCAGTGTAGGGCAGAATCTGCCGGTCAGTCAGCGCGTCGCCGAGGCCGCCTAACCCGGAGCCAAGCACCACGGCCAGTTCAGGCCGCCGTCCAGTGCGCTCCAGCAGGTAGCGGGCTATGGCATCCGCCTTCTCGTAGCTGTTGTCGTCTGTATCCGCCTGAAAATATTTAATGCTGGAAACTTTAATAATAAAGCTGCAACTGACTACTTGCAGGCTAAATAAAAAAGTAGCATAAATAGATTTATAGAGATTTATTAAAGTTTACTTCAGTGATTCTAAAGGTGCGGACTTTGTGCTCAAGAAATTTAATGCTTTAACTTGCACTGAACAGAGCAAATAGTTGTTCTTAAAATAGTGTGACTAGCATTTAAAAAATTTCTTAACATATTTTGGCTATCCAGTTACTAGACAAAAGTTCTTTACATATAAATTCCAATGAAAAAATACTTAAATCAACAGAATATATATTGCCTTACACTTGTAATTGTGTGCAATTTTAGGAACATAATATTTAATATGCAGCATTCATATAACAATTTTATGACATAAGGTTAATTTTAAATAATAAATTGCTTATAATAGTTGTAATTTATATTGTCTAAATTTTTTTCAGTTGTAAAGGCTCCAAACATAATGTATAAAAGTACAAAACATAGTAGCAATGCAATTTAGAGGCATACTAAGGCAAAGGGCAAATGAGAGATATCTCACTTTAAGTTCAGTAGGCCTAGGATTTTACTTAGTCTATATTTCAAATACTTGCATCCCAAATCCAATTTAAAATTGCAATTTTTAGCTATACATTACAAATAGTATTATAAGAGAAGAGAACTGGCTACCTTCAGAAACTTTGCTAATATATACTGGCATTGGCAGCTAGGGTAGATAATTTGTTTATATAAAATAAATAAATAAAAATACTTATTTGTTTTTGTCATTCTATAATAATAATAATTGATTACACCTGTCCCAATCAGGCTAGATGTGCAGCCAACAGCACAGCTGCAGCTATTGTGCGGCGCTTCTGAAGACTGCGTATAGCTGTTCAGTCCATGGACTGGGGGGACACCACACCCACCTTCAATTACCCCAGCTGATGCTGGTACCCATTTAACAGCTGGGTGAACTGAAGCAATGCAGAATTAAGTGTCTTACTAAAGGACATAAATTGTACCAGTGGAGTCGGGAATTGAACCCCCGACCTTCAAGTCATGAGTCCCACACTCTAACCACTAGGCTACAACCCCTCTGTCATTCTATTCTCATTATATATACTATTAGTAATAACCACATTATGATCTAGGTTTATTTTTTTGCTGGGCATAGGATGCAAAATCACATTATGTTCTTAATTTTAGGATGCAATTTCAGGGTTTGGGATGCATTTTTTAAAAAGTCTTATTTAAGTGGTCTTTTATTGTGAAGAATTGAAAATATCAGGATGCAAAATCGCATCCTTTATCAAATTTCAGGATGCAATTCTCAAACTCAAGATGCTATAGCATCCTTATAGCATAAAAAATAAACCCAGGTTATGATTAATACAATAATATTAATAAAATGGCATTTTATTAAGCAAATAGTTTTTTAACCTACCTAATAGAGATTTGCTCTAAAATTGCAAATTTTACTAGTTAACAAAAAGCAAAAAATATTAGTAGAGATTATATAGATTGAATTTGATAAAAGTTAAATGCTATTAGTATTATTTTTACATAAAGTAAATTTTAACTTTTATAATAAACTTTAATGAAAAGTTTTACATGACAAAATTATAACTAAATCATTCTATTGAAACAAAGTCAAAGCCTACACATAAACAATAGACATTTATTTTGAAATTGTGTTTATAGATATTAAATAGCTAACTTATTAAATTTCTTTTATCCTTATCCTAATTTTAAATAAATAACGTTTAATAGAACTGATACATTTCAAAGGACGAATACCACAAATAGATCTATTACATTTAAAGGGTAAAAATGGTTTTTAATTATCAATATATGCCATACATTAGATTCCATTCAACGAATCCCCGGACACGGAAGTGTGAGAGTATTCTTAGAAAACTTAAGTCTGAAATGTTGCAATTTAATTATCAAATTCAAATTATCAATACTTTATCGTATGGATCACTAGATACTTTTATAGCTTTTCATAAAGTATATCACTGGTTTATAGTTAGAAGTGACGAAATATTATCTAGAAGTTATTATCACTTTGAAAATGAATGTGATTTATTAAATGCCAATAACGATCTTCGAAGTTGCACTTCACTCTTTTCTGGTTTTTTTCTACTAATAATTATCTATTTACTAATTAAATTACCTCTTACTCGACCATTCAGCTTCCCCGGTGACCAAGCTGTAAAAACGTACCTATAGTTCAATCACAAGTTTTAAATTCCTTTTAAAAAGGTTATCACTTTCGAAGTTACGAGATTTTTTCAAGCAACAGAGTAACAAATAATTGTGGGACGGAGTAGGAGTAAATTATTTCCCTTTTTTAGCCCAATTCTGCAGTAGGCCTTGTGCCAATAATCTGAAAGCACACGCCTGCCAGTGATATTTGTTTCTAATATGCAGTGGCTACAGGATTATGAGTTGGAGGGGCATCTTACAGGGACAGCAATTTCAGATGTAGGTGTGCGACGGTGCAAAAAACGTCGTAGAATCTTACGGTGCCAAAACTCCCGCCTAGAGCCGAAAGCTAGGCGTCAGAAGTTACGACTCGAGGAGCGCTACCCCCACCGCCAGCAGATTGGCTACGCTATTGCTAAAATGATGCTTTTGTTAGGTATGACTTGGCAAAGTACCGTTTTAATGAAGCATTCAATAACTGAATAAGTAGAGGTTTAGATATCTCAATATAAAGAAAATAAGTAACCTCGGTATGAGTAGAAATTTTCCCCCTCAATTCACAAAGTAACGAAACACAGTGAGGCACAAATCTTATGATAAGGCAGAATTACACGTGCTAGAAAAATTTTGAATCAAGACATCAAAAATGAAACCAAGAAGACTCATTTTGTACTTTTTTCGCACAGTGCAATGTACTACAAGCGTGCATCAACTGAACTCGCGTGAGCGCGTCGGCGGCATGGTTGCAGACAGCTGGTCAAGCAGAAAAATAAAATGAAGTCAAAAAAAGAGGAAGGAATTGTAAATTGGCATGTTTGAAGGGCGCTGTGAAAATAATTGAGGAAGAGTGAGACAGAGGAGCCAGGCCTCATGCAGAAGTACATAAGTACATTAGTAGCAACTATTTAAAAAGGAGGGCAGATAATAGTACCCACAGGTGAAGCACTTTTGGTAAAAAATGCACATTTTAGGTACTTATTACGAAGCACTGCATTTAGAAAGATTTAGTAAGGTCACATGGAATATGCCTGGATATCTACATATATAGAAAACGAATTAAAAATCAAATAAACAGCCTTAAATACGTCTTTTTTTCTGTGACAAAACTTAAAATGTGATTAAGTAATTGCTAATAAAATACGCTAATCCTAAATAGGGGCTCTGACCGATCCCCAAAATGTTGGATTTGCTAGAATGGGAAATATCAAAATCCTACACTATACGACGAGCGACATATAGCTCCCATAGCTCGTATCAGACATCAAAAATCCCAAATCCGTAAACTAACAATCCCATTACTGCAAGTGTCAATTCTCAAAATTCTAACATCAGCCAGGAAAAAAGTCATTCTTAAATGACACAGTAAAAAAAAATCTGTCAATCTTCGGGATCAGTCGTAGGTCTGCCTGAACGCCGACGTCAGCGAAGTGGCGTGAAGCGCCTGCTCGGACCTGGCGCCGGCCACCAGTTCCAGCAGCCGCCTGGCGCACTCGCTAGCTCCGGAGTCGGCCGCGGTCAGCACGGAGTTGGTGAGGTTGGCTTCGGCCGCGTTCAAAGCCTCGGCGGCGAATTCTGGCTCTAATAGTACCGCGGCGTTAGAAGTTGACGGCGAGGCGGCGCGGCTAAGGAAGAAGGCCTGGCGAACCTGGGCGCCGCTGTCCCAGGCCAGCGCGGCCTGTGCGGGCCACAGTCGGCTTAGCTGGCTGGCCAGAAGGTCCATCGGCTGGATCTCCGCGTTATCGTCGTTACCGGCGTCGTTAACGTCGTCTGCTCGATTGACTGCAGCGGCGTTTCCGTCGCCTAGCAGCAACGGCGACACGGCGCTGGCGTCGGCAGGGAGCAGCAATGCGGAGGCCCGAAGCAGCAGCAGGCAGAGCAGATAGTCCAGCACAGTCTTGTGGGTCTGCTCGCTGAACGGAATGTCCATCGCGCGGACGTGCCGGGCGCAGCCAATCACAGAGCCGACTAGGCGAGCCATCGGGTTGCCCGACCGTCGCTGCTGCTCGCTGGTGGACGGGTCGCCGAATTGGCGCCGCTCTTGCAGGGTGAGCAGGGCGCAAGCAGCATGGATTTTCACCTGCGGGATGGGGATTTCGGAGTGGGGAAAAACGATTTGGGATGCCGGAATGAGAACAATCGACGAGGGATATCGGAATGGGGAAAATCGACGAGGGATATCGAAATGTGGAGAATCGATGTGGCATGTCGGAATGGGGAGAATCGATGTAGGAATAGAGATTGGAGAGAAGCGATGTGGGATATCGGAATAGGGGAAATCGATGTGGGATGTTGGAATGGGGAGAATCGATGTGGGATGTGAGATTTGGGAGAATTGATATAGGTTGTCGGTATAGGGAGCATCGATGTGGGATGTCGGAATGGGGAGAATCGATGTGGGATGTCGGAGTGGGGAGAATCGACGTGGGATATCGAAATGGGGAAAATCTACATGAGATCTTATGAAGGATTTCTGAATGTATAAACGAGAAATTAACGAAGCAAATACAGGATGAGGCGAATCGACACGAGACACCAAACCAAAAAAACCAGCCTCACCTTAAAGTACTTATCGGAGCGCAGCGCGTCGAACAGGGCGGAGTGAAGGCACAGAGTCCACGGCTCCCCGACCGGCAGGCGGCCAAACGCGCAGCGGATAGCAAGCGACGCGTTCCAGCGGACCCGGGCGCTGGCGGAATCGGCGCCACCGGGCGTCACTAAATTAGCGAGTCCCGTGGCCGCCTGCTCCATGCTAGCGCGCAGATGGCCACCGCTGCCGCCGCTGCCGGCGCTGGCAGCCAGACAGAACAGGTTGCCTAACAGGCGGGCGGCATTTTCTCGGACTTTGGGCGCATCGGCGCACAGGTTCATGCCGGCCAGGAACAGCCGGACAAGATCGGGCTCCGATAGTAGCGGCTGACAGAGGCGGCGGGACTGGGTTGGATCGGCGGACATCGCCAGTAGGGCTTCGGAGGCCTGTGGAGAACATAGGAGCTAAATAAAATAATAAGCAAAGCTAAAGAAATATAAGGCTATAAAAGTACATAGCCAGATTTTCTGGCTATAAAAGTACATAGTCAAATGTACTTTTAGGGGAAATTCGGTGTAAACAAACAGAAGGACGCAATAGCGAAGAAAAAACGAGCAAAAAGTGAATAAAAAGGCAAGCAAAAAACACGAGGCCATGAATAGGGTACGCCAGGGGACAAAAATCCCGGGCCAGTAGCGCTCCGTTAGGATCGCCAAGCAGAATAAACCAGCAGCTAACCTGAGCCAGCGACCAGGCGGCCTGGGCGCGCACCACCAGCGACTCGATGCCGTTGCACAGGTCGGCAAAGCGCCAGACAAGGGCTAGGAGGCGCTGGCCGTTGGACTCGGCCCGGATCGGACTAAGCGAAGTCCAGGCGCCGAGGGCCCGGACGGCGGCGGCTCGGACAGTGTTGAGGCCGTCCTGGCAGAGGTTTAGCAAAGCCTGGCAGGCCTGGCCAAGCAGCTCCGACGGCAGGCCCGATGACGAGGCGTCGTCGAGCAGAGCGAGGCACTCGGCAGCGGCGGAGCGGACGCTGTAGTGAGCGGCGGGCTGCAGACAGGCTAGCAGGCACGGCAGGAAGGCCGGCCAGACGGTGGCGGCGGCCTCAGCAGGCGGCAGCGAAGTCAGGAGGGCGTCAAGGGCGCGGACGGAGGCGGCTCGGACGGCCCGGTTGGATTCGGGCAAAAGGCAGAGCTGCAGGGTGCGCCGCAGCTGCTCGGCGACGGGGCTGACGAAATTCCAATAGCGAAGCACCAGCCAGCGTAGAGTGGCGAGGGCTTCAACACGGACCGAGGTCGGCTCCAGCACGGCCGGCTGCTGCTGCTGCGACTGCCGCACTGCCGCCCCAGCCGCGGATGCCGTTGACGCTGATAAGGCGTCATCAGTTTGCGACTAAAAGTGGCAGATTAGGTTGTATTTTTGACTTAAATTACTCAAAGGGAACAGAAAAAGAATCCAAAAATCAAGAGAGACAGACACAGGTATAAAGACAGATGGACTGAAAAAGTCTGAAAGAAAGACAGACAGACAGACCTGCCAGCCGTCGCCCCCAGGATGTGCCACACGCAGGCAGTGCTGCACCAGCCAGGAGGACTCGAATGGCGCAGTCTGCGGCCCCAGCAGGGGCGTGTGAAATCCGGTGAGCATTGGCGAGGCGGCGGGCGACCTCAGACAGTCCTGCAGCAGGCAGTGAGACACCTCGAATGCGGGCCCCTCAAGTGAAGCGAGCTGGCCGAAGCACTGCAGTGCGGCTGATTTCACGTCCGGAGACTCGGATAACAGGAACGGCGAGGCCACCTTAAATGGGGAAATTAAAGTAGCTGAAATTTAGCCACATCTCAAAAATACAATTTTGACAGCTAAGATAATGGATCAGATCAATAAATACTGAAAGGATAGGCAAAGTAGGAATGAGCTGAATTCTAAAGCTTCAGGGCGGGTGGTCATAATAGGAATTAGCCTGAATTCTGAAGCTTCAGGGCTGGGGTCAAACTAGGAATAGCCTGATATCTGAAGCTTCAGAACGGGGGCCAAAACAGGACTAGCCTGAATTCTGAAGCTTCAGGGCGTGGGCCAAAATAGGAATAGCATGAAATCTGAAGCTTGAGGATAAGAGCCTAGAATTATCCTTAAGGAACCGCTATCCATGCCTGGTTCAGAGCAAAGCCCGCGCTGCTCACCTTGAAAATCTTGGTGACGAGTCCGGGCCGCAGTTTCTGATAAGGCACATTGCCGGCCAGCTGCCCGATGCAGCGCAGCAGCTGGGCCTGAGTTGCCTGACTCCGCTCAGCCAGCAGGGCCTGCAGTATTTGCCGGTGCATCTCGCGAAGCGAACCGGCTAGGCGGGTGGACAGCGGCGTGAAGGCGGTCTTGGGAACGCCGAAATCTTCGGCAAGTAGAAGGAACGCCTTGGAGCCGTGAAATAGGCTGGCTAACAGATCCAAGAGATTGGCGCGCACCTGATAAAGTAATATTAAATAATTATAATATAGAAACCATCAACAGAAGCAACCTCGTCTTTTTCTAGGAAATCATCAACAAAATCTGCTTCTGATCAAATGAAATTCTCGTCTTTCCGGTTCAATTGATTAAGGTAAGTGTTTCCAGGATAGTCTAAATGAGAAAAGTCAGTATTTCTTAGAATCACGAGTCATTCAAGGAAAAGGCAAGTTATCTCTTTTAAGAATCGATTTAAAAAAAGCAAGTAAGTGTTTTAATAACATAACTGTTAATATTTTTATGCAGTCATAAGATATTTCATCCGAAATCAAACCGATCATAACGTACTGAAAATAAAAAAACAAGAAATACAGGGCCAAGCCTCACCCTGGAGTTGGGCTCTCGCAGCAGCAGAGCCAGCAAGAACGATGGCCGACCGGGATCCGGGAAGAACGCCAGCCAGTGGCATTGAAGCGCCCGTTTGTGCAGAGATTCCACCAGTCTGCGCAGACAGGAGCCGCTGATGAAGCGGACTTTAGCGTCGGCTAAGGAGTCGGACGCGGCCTGCGGCTGTCGCTCTAATAAAAAAATAAAATGACAAACGATTGATTCTACTACTAGTAGGATAAAACTACACCAAGCTAGTTTCTATTCACCGTCGCGATTCAGCATGAGGTCGGCAAGATCGGCGTCGCGCAGGTCCAGCCCGCTGAGCCGCTGCTCTAAACTGCCGCTGGCCTCCTCGTCCGAGTCGCCGCCGTCGCCCCTGGCAACGCATCGGGCTTTTTTCAACGGCTTTTTAGAACGAATGCCGGGCACAGTGACCGAGTCGAATTGGTCTAGTTCGGGTTCGCGAGCGAAAGCTGGCGTCGGGGTTGAATCGTCTGAGGCTCCGGATGTTGGCGAAGGCAGGCCGTGCCACAGGAAACGGCGCAGCTGGTTGAGAAGGCGCGGAAGGTCGGCCGGGCGGATGGGCGGCGACCTGGGATTTGAGATCGGAGGGTGGGAACTCTTGCATGTCATTTTATCGATTTTCAAGGCGATTGTTAGGACGTCGCTTTGTGGCGTGTCTCAGGGGTCGCTTTGTGGCGTGTCTCAGGGGTCGCTTTGTGGCGTGTCTCAGGGGTCGCTTTGTGGCGTGTCTCAGGGGTCGCTTTGTGGCGTGTCTCAGGGGTCGCTTTGTGGCGTGTCTCAGGGGTCGCTTTGTGGCGTGTCTCAGGGGTCGCTTTGTGGCGTGTCTCAGGGGTTGCTTTGTGGCGTGTCTCTGGGGTCGCTTTGTGGCGTGTCTCAGGGGTCGCTTTGTAGCGTGTCTCAGGGGTCGCTTTGTGGCGTGTCTCAGGGGTTGCTTTGTGGCGTGTCTCAGGGGTTGCTTTGTGGCGTGTCTCAGGGGTTGCTTTGTGGCGTGTCTCTGGGGTTGTCTCGGGGGTCGCTCTGTGGCGTGTCTCAGGGGTCGCTTTGTGGTGTGTCTCAGGGGTTGTCTCAGGGGTCGCTTTGTGGTGTGTCTCAGGGGTTGCCTCAGGGGTCGCTTTGTGGCGTGTCTCAGGGGTCGCTTTGTGGCGTGTCTTAGGGGTTGCAAAATGCTGTCTTTTAGGGGCCAACGCGTGTAGAAGAGACAGCAATGAGACAATTCTCAAGGATCGTTAAATGGTGATTTGTAATTGCGCTTACGTGGCCTGCGGCTGTCGCTCTAATAAAAAAAATAAACGAACACTAAGGATTATTATTGCCCTACAACTAATAACTAAACAATTGTTACCTGCTAATAAGAAAGGTCAACAAATGCAGCAGCAGTTGCAGGACACGAGCGCTAGCCCCAGCGCCAGCTGATTCAAGCAGCGCTAAACAGCGCGACATCAGCGTAGTGACCAAATCAGCGGGTAGGCAGTCTCTCTGATCGGTCGGCCTAACGTAGGCTAAATTAGCCAAGGCTTGGGCCGCGTAGAACTGGCAGGCGGATGAGCTGTACTCTTCGTCGATGACCTCCTCAACGTCTCCGAGTACGGGCCATCTGGCCAGCCTGTCGACTAGCCGCCTGACGGTGTCCCTTAACAGGCCCTGGTGCTGGCTAAACTGGCCGACATTCAGGCACAGGGCGGCCAACAATTGCAGATGGGCGCCGGCCAGTTTAGCGTCAATTGAGTTGGAGGAGTCCGCATTGGCCAGACGGGACAGCAGGTGACGGACAGTGGCCAGGGTTAGCGGCTCAGCCGGGGTGATCTTGTGGCCGATTAGGGCGCCAGCTAGCAGGGCCTGTTCGGGCATGGAGCGTGCAGTTTTACAATATTATGGGGTGAGATTCTCCCATTCTGGGTAGTTCAGTGAAGGTGAGATTCTCCCATTCTGAATACTCCAGTGAGGGTAATATTCTCCCACTCTGAATACTTCAGTGAAGGTGAGATTCTCCCATTCTGAATACTTCAGTGAGGGTAATATTCTCCCACTCTGAATACTTCAGTGAAGGTGAGATTCTCCCATTCTGAATACTCCAGTGAGGGTAATATTCTCCCACTCTGAATACTTCAGTGAAGGTGAGATTCTCCCATTCTGAATACTCCAGTGAGGGTAATATTCTCCCACTCTGAATACTTCAGTGAAGGTGAGATTCTCCCATTCTGAATACTTCAGTGAGGGTAATATTCTCCACTCGAATACTTCAGTGAAGGTAATATTCTCCCATTCTGAATACTTCAGTGAGGGTAATATTCTCCCATTCTGAATACTTCAGTGAGGGTAATATTCTCCCACTCTGAATACTTCAGTGAGGGTAATATTCTCCCATTCTGAATACTTCAGTGAGGGTAATATTCTCCCATTCTGAATACCTTAGTGAGGGTAATATTCTCCCATTCTGAATACTTCAGTGAGGGTAATATTCTCCCATTCTGAATACTTCAGTGAAGGTGAGATTCTCCCATTCTGAATACTTCAGTGAAGGTGAGATTCTCCCATTCTGAATACTTCAGTGAAGGTGAGATTCTCCCATTCTGAATACTTCAGTGAAGGTGAGATTCTCCCATTCTGAATACTTCAGTAAGGGTATTTTTTTCGGTGAGATTAAGATTCACGCATCTAGGATCATCTAATGAGTAGATTCTATGCAAAACCTGTATATTCTCTTGTTAGATACTTCCACCATGGGTCCTGCAGTGTTGGAATTCCCTTGAATTACAACAAAAAAGCGTATCTGTCTGCAGGTATCCTCACCTGCAGCGGCCCGACAGGCGCTTCGTCGCCAGGCTGCAGACGCGGCAGGAGCTGCAGCAGGATGGCCACGGCGTCCGGACTGAGCACTCGTTGCGCCAGCTCGCTGTCCGGCCCCTGATCGGCGGCCGCTTGCAGTTCGGCAAGAGCCTGCGAACAATTGGCGCGCCAGAGGGCGCGAACGGTGGCGGGGGCGCGGTCCGGGTCCGGCGGCGAGGTGAGCAGCAGCAAGAGCTTCTGCACGCATGGATCAAGGCGCTGCAGGTCGAATGTGTCCAGATTGGCTGCGGCGGTGGAAGCGGCAGCCGGAGGCGCTGAGCTGCCTGAACTGCCAGCCATGTCGCCGTTGGCTGATTGGAAGCCAAGACGCCTGGAATGGGTTCGGGAGTTAATTTGCGGTATTTACACATGTACATCATGTCTCGTAGATAGGACACACAAGTACAATATTTACTAATGTACATATCGTGTACTCGATACCTATGTACTTTCAAATGTACACAAGTGTATGTTTGCATATGCACTTTTGGAGTTTTAACATTGACACAATTTGACTTTTTTCACATTATATAGCTCGTAGGACTCAATATTTATTACGCTCGTAATGCAGGGAAACACCCGAATAAATAAACTAAATAAACATCTGAATTGAAAATGATTTGCACATCAGAACGCACATCCTTGTGGAATCGAACCTCTGCCAGAAATGTCACCTAACTCAACACTCTTGTATAGCGCAATTTCTGAGTCTTTCTTGCAAGTTTTTAGCGCTTTTTACTAACTTTCTACTTGCAGTAGACTGTCTCTTACATGTACTAATATACTGAACACTAAGTGTACGCACGCTAAATCCGCTACCCTTACCTCACACCGCCTTCGCCAGCGCCGCGCGGAGGCCTTCGGCCGCTGCCTCCAACTCCGCCGCCGCCGCGCCATTTATCAGGTGACGGGGCGCTGACGCCGGCGACACCGCCTGGAGCAGCGGCAGCGGCAGCAACATTGCTCGGAGGTCGGCGCCAATTGCTGACAGAATCGGCTTGGCTAGCAGGCCGCTGCTGACGCGAGTTGCCGCCAACTGACAATTTTGACTCCTGGAATTGCCGGCCACACAAAGCGCTTTCAAATTGATGAATTTATTGAAAATTTGTCAACACTGGACAATGAGATTCCGACTATTTTTTTTAAGATTGTCGGAAAATAATAAAGCCAGAGTCGACACGTTACTATAGAAAATAATTGAGCGACTATTTACGCATTATTATTGTTATTACCTATATGAATTACTATAGATTAGTTTTTACCGACAAAAAATACAGCAAAAATTTCAAATACAGAAAATTATTTTAAACAGATAGAATAATCATTGAAACAATAAATGTTGTCGATAAGTAGGGAATTACAAAAAATGCTGACACTAGTGAAAATACACAGAGACAAGGTTAAGCGGACAGTCACTGAGTACAGGTGATAGAAAAAAAATGGTGACAATAAAGCATGTTAAAGTGTGAAATAAAGGCTTGTTTAGGTCGCCGCCTACGATTTTCGACTGCTCTTTGAAGAAGCCGCGCCGCCGAGTTTTTTCTTAGGCCGCTTCTTCACCCCGCCGCTGACGGCAGTTTTTTTGGCTTTCTGGCTTGCGCCGCCGTACTTGGCAGCCAGGCTGTCAATCAGGGACTCCATGGCGCCGGCCCGCTGCCGCATGCTCAGCTGAATAGCCTTGGCTAAGCCGTTCTCGCCTTCGTCGTCGTCGTCGCCACCATCATCGTCTAGCCCGGCCATGCCTTTGCCAGTCCGCTTTTTCTTCTCGGCGTTGGCCTTTTCAAATTCTCGGCGCTGCCGCTCGTAGGCGCGTTTTCGACGCGTTTTTTTCGCCGCCGGCTCGGCAGTAAAGGCCTCGTAGGCGGGCAACTCGCCTGAGTCGATCAGGCGTTTTAGAATGCCAGCGATGCGAGATTCGTCGGGATATTCAGCGAATAGCACACTCTCCAGCACCTTGTCCATGTCGCCTTCGTACTCGAGGTAGGCCTGCAAAAGGGAAGCATCAATGCATTTCAAAATCCCTACAGTTTGATGGGATGGAAATCTAGATCCCAAAAATGTGATGAGATCTAAATAAAAAATTTGATAGATGCAAATAAAAAAATATGATAGATCTAAATCTCAACACTGTAATGGGATCTAATTTCCAAGTGTGATGGAATCTAAATCCCAAGTGTGATGGGATCTAAATTCCTAGTGCCATTAGATCTAAATCCCAAGTGTGATGGGATCTAAATTCCTAGTGCCATTAGATCTAAATCCCAAGTGTGATGGGATTTAAATTCCTAGTGCCAGTAGATCTAAATTCCTAGTGCCAGTAGAACTAAATTCCAAGTGTGATAGGATCTAAATCCGATTAGTGTGATTATATCTAAATCCCAATTGTTATGAGAACTAAATCTGATAGGATCTGAATCCTGGAAATATTCCAAATCGTTCGATAGCACCAGAATCCGAAAGAATATGGATCTTTAAAACAACTATACTAGCTTAGAAAATTCACGTTTTTTAGCACGCTGAAAATGCTGACCTTTTTGACATCAGCAACCTCCTTCTCGCTGCCAATGTAACTAGCCTTGAACTCTTCGTACCGCTGCGCAGTAACCCTGGGGAACAGCAGTCGCCAATAATCCTCCCAGCGCTGGAATTCCTCGTTCAATTCAAGGCTGGAGTCGTCATCAACTTGGCCAGATTCGTCATAGATTCGACGCTTCTCAACATCGCTAAGCAACGAGTAGGCTTTGGACAGCACCTGGAATTTGGCGGTGGCGTTGGCTTTCTCGTCCACTCGATTCGTGTCCGGGTGCAGCTCCAACGACTTCTTGTAGTAAGCTTTCTTAAGCTGAGCCGGGGTGGCACTGGACTCGCAGCCAATCACGGCATACAAATCCTTGGTCCCAAAGTGCTGCTCGCACTGGCTAAGAAATCCGGGAGCCTGCAAAAGATTGACATTGGGGAGATACAAACAGTTTGAAATAAAGTGCATTAGCAGCAACAGAATAGTCAAAAAATCAAATAAAGAAACAAACTTTGAGAACAGAGTGAAATAATTACATTTATAGAAATGAAATAGGTTTAAGAATGAAAAAACTAAAAGCCTAAAAGATGTTTGAACTCAATGTGACTTAGTCAATTGTAAAGTTAAAAAATTAGCTATTTAAAACTATTAGAAAAAATTTATGGTTGCTATTAAACTACTACTTTTTTATTATTTTTTTTTTAGATACCACATAGGTGCTGATTTTTTTCTTCATTTAAGATATTGTATGACCAAATATTGACTTTACAAAATTTGCTAGGGAAAATGTGGGGTTTCACAATACCAAAACTTTATAATAGGTCTACTATAATTTCATAATACTGAAACTTCATAACATAGAAACTTTATATAAAATAAAGTTTACAATGCTAAAAAGTATGGCCAGAATAAAGCTAAAATAGCTTTTTGGTGTTGTGAAGTTTTGATATTATAAAGTTACCATTGTTATGAAGTTTTGGTATTGTGGAAAAGGTGGATAAAATATCTTTTTGATTTTATGAAGTTTTGGTATTATATAGTTTTGGTGCTAAAAAGGTTTGGTATTAGGATTGTGACCCTGGGCAAGGTAGCTAACTTAAAGTAACCAGGAATGCTTTCTGATTTGAGGAATTTTAAGTTTTAAACAAAAAAAGCAATAATTTAAAATACAAGAATATAATATATTACAAAGGTAATGCAGCAAGTATATTGTAACCCTTTGCAAGGCAAAAAACTTGAGTCATTAACTAAATGTAGGCCCTCTACCTATCCACTCCAATTTTTTTGCCTTAGCTTAGGGGGGCATGACCCCTTAGCCTCCTCCCTGGATCAGTGCCAGGTCAAAAACATCTAGGACTTATTACCAAATAGACTTCATTGGGCATCAAAGTATCTTAAGTGCCATAGTCAGGAAGGTGGCCTTTTAGAGGGAAATTCCCATGGTTTCTAGCTATTTTGTCTGCTACCCTTTTGTCTGCTGGGCAGACAAAGTTGCAAACCATTTTGTCTACCATGCAGCCAATAGGAGTGAATTGAACTAGAATGAAAGGGGTTGAGAGGGATATTTTAGGCAGATGAAAGCATGGATTTTTATCTGTTAAATAATGGCTATTAGGCTAGGCTCTATAAGTGACATTTGCATATATTGTAGATTTTGACAGATGACAAATGCACTGGTGCACCTAGCCTGGTCTGAACTTTATGCCATCATTAAACCATTTAATTTCCGAAGATTGGTATTTAGAATCCCATGGCTCTAAAATAATAAAATTATCTCATATATTCGGCTCACTCCTATTAGTTATGGTTAGCAGACAAAGTCTTAAATACTAAAAAACCACTTCATCTGCTGAGCAGACAATTTGGCAGCAGACAAAATGACTGGCACCCAATTCCCACACACATGAAGGGTCTAGGCGCACATTGGCACACAAGTGTGGCACATATAAAGGGTGTCAGTGCATATTGGCACACAATCTGGTGCAAAATTGTCAATATAATTGGCAAAATTGGCAATGTAAGGGAAAAAATGTGGCTAATTTGGGAAGATTTAGAGGAGATTACAAGCAAATATGTAGCAAGTAGGAAGATATAGAGAAAAAATGGTTTGCAGGAGCTTTTTTATTGGTCCTTTGAACTTTTGCCCCAAGTAAGTGCACAAATAGCGCATAGACGCATAGTGGCGCTAGTGCCCATCACTGGTTTTTAATGTCTGGTGAATAGCTACTTAGTGTTAGCATATTGCAAAATAATATTAATTTAACTAATAGATTTTTGAAAAAGCTAATAAATAAACGACATGAGTAAAAGTAGATGCTGCTACGTATTTTTTTAATGCTTCCTTTTAAACAGGACACTGGAAAAGTAATAAAAAACTATTATTAAAGCCTCGACCTCGTACAGTCACCGAAAAGTCTGAGACTTGTCACCAAATTGACTTCATGTGTCAGCGAAGCGTCTTTAAGTGACACCTAAATGACTATCACCAAAAAGTCTTGTCACCAAATGATAAGGGACCAAAAAATACATGGCACCTCACAGTAGTGACAAGATGACGCATAACCTGAGTGCTGTTCTTGGAAATGTGTAGATCACCCGTATGCAACACAATACAATAAACTTGGTCAAAACAGGCATTTTTTATTTTAAAAATTTTACAGGAAGTATTTTAGTGCAAAAATTGCAGTAAATATGCACCTGAGTATCTCTAACTATTTCAGTTTTATTTTAATTTTTGAATATTTTTCGCGCAAATATGTTTTCAATGTCCGGTCTGCCGCATGTCGAGTTTGCGGACTTTGAAGGAAGTTGTTTTAAGGGTGGGGCACAAAGTTTACAGATAGAGGCAACGCTATATATTGCTGCGTTTATTTTACATGTTAAGTATGTTAAGATCACTGTGTAGTAAGTATATATAGTGAGTATCGGTATCTGAGATCTTGCTACATTTCTAATTTAGGCAGTCTAATTTACATGCACTTTCTACAATATTTCGTCTTTTACATTCTTTGGAATATATAGCCACAGCATATGCTGGTATTTATTGCAGTGATTAATTTATCGATTATTTAGGTTATTTTAGTTGTAGGCCCTATTTGGTACAGTTGCTTGCTTTGCTAGTAAATAAGATAAGAATAGATTTCTTATGTGTTTCACTTAATGTAGAGCATCTTCAGGTTTATTGGTTCAACAAACAAGTGACAGAATGCTAGGAAATATACCTCCAGACATCCTTCAAAAAACTGTTTGTCAATGGTACATTTCTTAAACAACTGCTATATACATTCAAGGGGAGAGTAGGGATAATCATATCTTTGTAGCAATTGCTGATGTCAAAGTAGAAATCTGGTGGAGTTGTGTGCTTTGCTAGTAATTAGAATTGAAATCCAAAATCAACATAGTTTACTTATGATATATTTTGCTCAATATAGAGCATCATAAGGTTTATTGATTTAATAATAAATGAGCAAAAAGTACTAGGTAATATAGCCCTAAATATCCTTTGATAAACTGTTTGATGATGGTATAATTCTTTAATGAGTGGATTACTCATTCAAGTTTGCTGAGAGTAGGGACAATTATGTCTTTGTAGCAATTATAAATGTCAAAATAGAGATCTGGCAAAGTTGCTTGCTTTACCAGCAATAAGAATTTTAAAAAACAATATAAGTTTTTTTATAATGCTTTTCACTCAATGTAGAGTATCTTTAAGTTGGAAACAGTCCATTTCGGCGACAGACCATTTCAGCGACAACCATTTCGGCGACAAGTCATTTCGGCGACAACCATTTTGGTGACAATACCCACTGACCCTTGTGTATAGACTAGGCTAAATGACGTGAACACGGTTGACCAACCGACCCGACTCGAATAAGTTCAATTAAAAGTAATAAAATTTTATCGATAGTTGTGCCACTGCTCCTGAGCCAAAGACAGAAGACATTAGAAAAAGGTATGAAAGTAACAAAAAGCATTATCACTCATTATTTTTTTTCATTTCAGGCTGCTATATAAGTACTTACTTTTACTATGACTTACTAAATTTTATCAAATAAAACAAATAGAACAAATCGGCAACAAATGCTCAATTAAATTAAAAGTTCAATTAAAAGTAATAAAATTTAATCAAATAAAAAAAGCCACAAATCGGCAGAACTGTGGAACAAAGACACCAACAGATGCACTGTGATCTCGATTAGATCGATAAGTTCGATTAAAAGTAAAAGACCTTACTGTCCCACAGGGGCATTTATGTATACTGGTGCGAGGCCAGTGGTGAGGATGCAGCGGTAGATAGCCTGGGTGAAATGAAAGGCACAACCATGCCGCGTTGCTGTTGGAAACTTGGTGTGTACTGCTCGCCACACCGCTGCCTCGTAGTCCATCATGCACTCAGATGGCCGGCCATAGAGGACATCACGGGCAAAAGTGAAGACTAAGCGGTAGTCCTTGTAGCCTCTACCAGACATTAGCACCATTAGCAATGGCACCTGCTTTAAGTGCCCTTCAGGGCCGACAACAAATGTGTGCACTGAGTACAGCTGCTGAAATGGCGCTGGTACAACACTGAATGTGCCGTCCAGGTACCAGTTTGTCGCGCGTCGGAGATAGTGTAGCATTGCGGGTGTTGCCATCAGCAGATGTCATCGACCAGGTTCTCTGATGTCATGCATGACAAAGTTCTCAGGCACCGAGGCATGCAATTCAAAATTGATGTCGGCCGGTTCCTCCGGTCGGTCTGCCGCACGCTTGCGATTGGCAGTGCGGGCCAGCAGTTGTGGATTGGGCATCTGCGGTCCATGCCGGAAGGTGTTGATGACAGCCAGCAGCTCCTCGCGTGCAATTTGTGGCGCCGACGTGAAGAGCTGCTGCTTAGCTCGTGCTGCAACAGCCTGGCGCAGCCTCTGCCTCTCAGCAGGCCGGTACTGCTCCTCATGGTTGTGCTGTGCGGGGCCTGGCGTGAACAGGTTGCCTCGCTGAGTCACTGTGGCCTTGCATGTTGCCTTGGCATTACGCGTTGTGCACCTCTAGTACACCACCTCTCCTCGCTTTTTATCAATGATAAAAGTAAATCTGCTGTCCACAACAAGTGAGTCCTTGCCTCTGGTTGAACCACCACAAACAATTTCGAATGGTACTGCAATTCGTGGTGTGAGATGTTGAGGCGGGGGTACTTCTACTGGGACAGCACCTTGCCGTTGCTGTTCTTGCCAATCAATTTGCTCAGGCTCAGGCTGCTCAGGCACTGGCTGCTCAGGCACTGGCCGTGATCACAGGCTGCACAACCAGTCGAAGCTCTCCAGTCTCTGTAGCTGGCAGTAATGCTGCTGTGTCACGCCGCTGTTGCAGGTCCTATGCTGCCACATGGAACATTCGTCACATTGCAGCGCTTGCTGCCTATGTCTGACCAGATCATGGCAAACAACACAGCTAAACATGACTGAATAACTAACTGGCTGACTAACTGGCTGGCTGGCTTTTATACACCATGCTTTTATACACCATATCAGCTTATATTGCACATTATAGCACTGTTGTCCTCTCTAACTCATCTTTTCCCTCAACTTGAGATCCAATGTGCAATTTTTCATTGCACATTGCACATTCACATTGCACAATGCTACTTATAAGTAAGACAGGTGAGGTTGACGCACAGAGTGCGGACCAAACTGATCCAAACTCGCGCAGCTATTTACACTATGCGCCAAAAAAACAGATACCCCTTTTAGAATGCAGCCTTTTCGAAAATTTTTCAACCACATGGTCACATGACTAAGAAAGTAAACAACAAAGCGAAACAGGGAGTAAGCAAAGGAGAAGTGAAAATTATCTTGGCCAGTCACTCCACCACCCACTTACCCCATCTATCAAAAGCCAGCCTGCCTTTTGAATTGAAGTGTGCAAATTGAGACAGGGCAAGAGGGTATCCGTTTTTTTTGCGCATAGTGTATATTACATGTTAAAACACTATCAGATCCATTATTACTGTGGTTTCACTGTTTGTCGCCGAAGTGGTTGTCGCCGAAATGACTTGTCGCCAAAATGGTTGTCGCCAAAATGACTTGTCGCCGAAATGGACCGGATTCTTTAAGTTTATTGGTTTAACAAATAAGTGGCAGAATACTAGGAAATATAGCTCCAGACATCTACAAGTTTGTGAGGGGTAATATTATTAATAATTAACCTAAAAGTAGCTAAAATAAAATAATAGCAACAAATTTAGAATAGTGGTATTTTTTCATTTTTTTGTACAAGTACTAGGCAACATACACTAGTAAAAACTAGTAGTACACTGAACTTGCTGCCTTATGTTCTCATGGATCAACTTATATAGCCCCCACTTAGTGCGGAATCAAATCGAAATGTTTCTAATCCAAATACCAAATAATTGAATATCCACTTTGATTTTCGTCAAAACTTTGCATGAGTGTTGGGGTGGTGGGCGTATAGAATTTTTACTGACAGAGCAGTTTGAGCTTGATGAGTCATGACTCTTAAGTCAAGAGACACAAGTGTGTTGGGGTTGTGGGTTTATGTAATGAGGGAGGGACTTAAGGATGGGACAGCACATGGCATTGCTCGACTTCTTAAGGAAAGAAAGGGGTTTTCATATTTTATAAGACATGAAAGCATGTTGTGAGTCAAGCACATTGTGAGAGCACGTTGTCAACCATGTCAGCTCTATTACACAACAGAGCTGTGTGCCTATTGGTTGAGGGCTGCTGAAGGGAGTAGGGGGAGTTGGGGCTGGCTTTTAAATATCATGCTGTAGCTCTACATTTCCAAAACAAGTTTCAAATCCAATCATGGCTCCAATCAAGCACTCACCTGTGTGAAAAAAATTTTTCGTGAAACCGACATGTTGTTTTCGTCTTTGATGTTTTTGTCCTTGTGATTTGTGGTGCAATGCAAATACACCATTAAATTTTTTATAAGTCCGCTACTCACTACTGAAGTCTCATAAATAAGTAGTATGTTGGGGACATAATTCGTTTAAATATTTGTATTTGGTATTATTCGGTATTCTGATCAGTTCTCCAGATACTTGAATCGAATCAAATCGGATCAAAAAATCCATTTTGAACCATCTCTAGTGCAGACTCTTGACCAGTTGGTCTCCTTGAAGATATAGTTCACAGAAAATATTGAGATGCCACAAACCTCCTCAATTTCATGCACAGTAGTAGATAGATTGGCGCAAAGATAGCAACAAACTCTCCTTGCTATTATTGTCTGTTGATATGTGGAGACAACCTGACCTTGGTGCATTGCCATATCCTGTTGCATCCTTGCAGTATGCCTTGCAGTAAATATAAACCTGCACTTACAATAGTGCCTGATATCCAAATGCCTGGTTGGGGTCCCAAGCAATTTTGCATGGCTTCTTTCCAAATTGGACCAGACTAGCAATCAAGTGTCACTGGCCTTCCTTAGATCAAATCTCTGCATGATCTTCTGGATGCTCCATAGTCTTATTTGAATTGATAGCAATTCAATTAGTCTAGTCAATGAGCAAAACACTCACAAATTAGGCTGGCACTACATAGCTTAAAGCAAGCAAATGCAAGGCAACTTTGCCCACAAACAAAAGAAAAAGTAACTAGCATCTATAGCACCTAAGCTTATTAGCTCAATCAATAGCAGCTTTTAAGTTCAAGAAAATGTTTTGTTCTGCAGACCTTAGATAAAAAATTGTAAACTTTTATCTTGAGGAGTTTACTTCAATGCAAAGTATTACTGTTGCATTTTCAACTTATAGAACTGAAACTGAAGCTGTGTATTGCATAAATGTTTAAAAGTGTTGTATAAAAGTTTCAAGTTAATAGGTTCATCTGTTCAAAAGCTATGACAAAATTCTCATTACCTTTTAAATATAAAATAAATTAATTTTGAAATATACTTAAGAGTGCATTGTATACTCATATAATAAAAAATTTTTAGATGATAATTTTATAAGTTTAACATAATTATGGTATAAAACAAGTTTATAATGTTGGATTATTATATTTTACTATTCTTTTTTGTTAATAGGGTATATTAGAAAATAACTTCTTAGTTTGAGCAACAGTGTGCAATAAATATGCTTTTATCTATTTATTTTAAACCTGGCTATGTTGTAATGTATGAGCACTGCTATTACAAAAAAGAGCACTCGTATTTTAGAACAAATCACAAAAAAGAGTTAGTAATACAATAGATAAACCAATTTTTGCTTCATTAAGCAATTAATTATAAAGGGTGATTTTACTTAAATAAATAGTTATATGGTCCAACAATCTTCAACTTAGTAGAAATAGTTTTCAAGCACTACAAATGCTAAAAGTAGTAAGTGACAATGCAACTGCAATTGATCAGTTGTAGTAATTATACAATAATGATGTGTATAATGCCAACATGGAACATATTATACCACATGCTACTAAATCATATTGGCAACTTCAACAACCTGCTCTGACCAAAATCCAAGCCCTATTATCAACTTTCCTATTGATCTCTAATAGCAAAGGAACTATATGATATGTTTAAAACAGTATAGACCTTTGAAGTGACGTAAATATCAAAGTCAAGATAGGTAGCTTCAAATGTCTTCACTGTGCTCTTAAAGTTTCTTTGCACCTCCATGCCAAAATATGAGCTCTTAAAGCAATGCAGAGCATATGCCAATAGCATTGCATAGAATATACCATGATTTGCCAGTATAGTTTCCAATATATCCACCAAGTGCTCACACTTAACCATTGAAGCTAATGCCATGCTGCATAGGTTTTTGTACTTGGTAATCAGTACATAATGTTTTATGTACACTCTACCAAGCCCATCCAAAAAATGGAGCATCATTACAAGTAAAAACCATTTACTTTTTAGCATAAGACAAAAATTTTTTATACAATGCAATATGTGGAGGAGTTCAAGGCTTGCAATTTTAGGCAAGGAAAAAGTAGCACAAACTGGTATAGTTTTTTGTATAGTAAAGTACTTTCCCTTAATATAGCAGATGGAGCAAATTTAGAGATTTAGAAAGTTTAGAGAATATTCTGCTTAAAAGATATACAAACACAAAAATAAAAGGCAAATGTCCCCTTTTTAGTCATGGCATTTTTTGGACCAATTGCTTTTTTATTTGAGCCTTGTAAGTCACATACATGCGCAACCTCCTGAATCTTACCCAGCCAGTGCAACGTTGTTTAGTGTAAGTGCGACATTGTTTCTGACCAAAAGTGCAACATTGTTCAGTGTAAGTGTGACATAGGTTGTCAGTGGAAAAATTTGTGACTTAGTTGGCCACAAAAATTTCGAAGGACCAAAAAAAAAAGGTCCCGCGAACGATTATTGCCTGAATCTTCCCAATTCTTCTCCATTTTGCAACTTACCCCCTTGTGTTTTTCACCAATTTTGTGACTTAAATCGGCAATTTTTTGACTTGCATCGCCGATTTTGCAACGTCCCTTGCTTGGCAGGCCGATTCGGCCGGGTCGGCCGGGTGTTGCGCATGTATGGTAAGTCATAACTATGATAACAAGTAATATATATAGCTAAATTAAATATAACTTGTAATTTGTCTAGCTGCTTTGACTTTATCCCTTAAGAAATTTCTTGATATATGCCATATAGTATAGAAATATCCCTTCTGGCTTTACTATTATTTTTCTTCAAAGGCAAAGCCATAGCAATGTTTTCCTAAATCCTTGGCTATTTTTTCCAGACCCTACCATTTGGTTGATAACTATTTTATTGTTCAGCAAAATTTCAGTGCTAATAAATATAAAAACTAAATAGCCAAACTTCATTAGAAGTTAAGATAACTATAGGTCCTAAAATAGACAAGGACAAGATAAAGGCAAAGTTTGGAGTACAGCTAGCTAATAGCTATCCAATAGACCCCCATAAAATATGTTTGTGCAATACTTAGGCCTAGTTTTCCTATTAGGCCTATAATACAAAGGCACCTTTTGTATTAGCCTTGGCCCATATAGATACAAGGGGTATCCCAAAAGTAGTGTTAATTTTGGCTATAGCTTGAGCTCTGAAGCTTCTGAAGACTGGTATTTGACTATTTTAAACTCAATTAAAATTTTTGTATACATAGAAAAAGTATTAGCAAAATATTGTAGAAACCTTCTAAAATACTCTTTAAAGTTAATAAAGTGAAAAATTTGAGAACTCACTCTGTGACTAAAGACTTTGTACTATACTTAGAATACATTTTTTATAATGTTTATTTTTTTATTTAATTAATTATATAGTATGGCACTACCTGGCACTAGGGCTTCCTTTATGCACACTTCCACTATATTTGGCACTAGTTGACTCTTGAAAAAAATAGAATGTAGTGTGGAGTTTGTCTAGTCTAGACAAAATTGGATAAGCACATTATGCCTATGCTTTATCTGAGTACCATGGTCAATGACAGAATGGCAATACTAATAGATTTACTAATATGACTAAAGCATACCTTTAGTCAATTCTCCACATAGATTAGTGCAGATTGCATGTTCAATATAAAATATAGAAATCTAGTATAGCATAAGTCTATGAATTTTTTGTGAAAGGCTCATTTTTTATTGAAAGTTAAAGTTAAAGCTCTGGGTTGCAACAAAATAGTGAAAGTTTACATATAATAGGGATAAAAATTCTGACCAGACCATGCATGTATGATGTTGCATTTTCTATGGATTTTGGGCTTTATCTGACATTTTAATTCTTGTTCTCAACATATTTTTAAAATTTGTATGCTTAGACTCTCATTGAAGGCAAGTCCTGTCACTAAAGTCAAATCATAGGGGAAGAATAGCTTGTGCATGATAATGTGGCCATTGGTCCCAAAAAATTAGGGTAGATGAAAATATTAGCTGCATAGAAGTTGCTTTTTTGCTTGGCATATAAACTGTTGATAGACAAAAGACTGGCACCAATTTTTCCATACAATATTTGCATCGATTTTCTTTTTTACTTCTATAGTCATAGCAAATGTTTTGAAATGTGTAACTGTTGTGTTTTCGGCTACCTCACGAACGCGTTGTTCAACTTAAAGTTGTTAAATAAAACGAGTCTTAAGTGGACTCCGCAGATCGGCTCTCTGCTTTTTTTTGCTTTTATTTTAATCGCTCTCGAGGCTCTTAAGCCCTCATGAGCATACCGTACGCGTTGGGAGAAAAGCATTGGTCTATGGGCGGGACCATAGCCACGGCTTGGCTCACAGCCACAGCATCTCCCTCTTTTTATAAAAATAGCTCATGCACTAAAGGTACCACAACGCACACAGTTCAAGGAAGTTTCAAAATAGTTACTCCTTGTAATTCACTTTTGGCTTTCGTTCGAGCCTTTTGCTGCGTCGTGGAAGTTCTGGTTCAGTTGGTTCGCTATTGAGATCCCTTTGAACTCGCTCCACCGTAGCATCCATCGGCAGTCCTGGCTGATGATGGCCACCAGATTTTTCAGGGCCTTCCAGAGTTGTAGACTGGTCCTCTTGGGCTTCCTCATTGTAGTCTGGTTTGTCATCGACCTGGGAGCTCCGGTCAGAGACTGTTCGTCGCAGTTGATCTCGGTGAACTTTTTGGAATCTACCATCCTCCAGTTTGATCAGCGCGGTGTTTTTTCCCAATGGGTTGATGAGCCTGGCTTCGTGTGTTGACTTCTCTGTCTTGTACACCACGGTCTCGCCAGGACTCCATCCAGCAACTGACATCAAGGGAACGCGTAGTTGCCTTCCCATCAGCAATTCTGCCGGTGATGCACCGTCCTTTCCCACCGACGCCCGGTAGAACAGGAGGTACCTGTCGATTGCTGCTTGTGAGAATCCATTTGCGCTGACAGCTTCTTTGATTGTGCGAACGAATCTTTCTGCCAGACCGTCACTTTGTGGGTGGTAGGCTGGGGTTGTTACATGGTCGCACCCAATTTGAGTCAGCCAGCCTCGTGTCTCCTGACTTACAAAACTTGTTCCGTTGTCGGACACCAAGGTTTTAGGCACTCCTAATTGGGAAAACGTTCTTCTCAACCGCGATACCACCGTTGCTGATGTCATGTCCCGTGTCACATGTACCTCGGGATAGTTGGAATGAGCGTCCACCATGACCAGTAAATATTGGCCTTCAATTGGACCCGCGAAGTCGATGTGGACTCGGTCCCATGGCCCCTGAGGTGTCTGCCACGAGACTCGAAAATTGCGATTCAGAGGCTTCACCTTCTTGAATGTCAAACAGCAACCGATTACACGCTCCACAGCCTTGTCGACTTCTGGCCACCAGAAATGCCCGCGCAATAGTGACTTTGTACGGGCCATGCCAAGATGTACCGCGTGAGCTGCGTTCACGGCTTTGTCTCGAAGGGCCACTGGCAACACTATCTTGGACTCACGCAGTATCAGGTCTCCTTCTGTTGTTAACTCTCCTGCAATGGGCTTGTAGCTCTTCAAATCGCTGCTCGAGAAATTTCCAGTTTTAATTGCCTCTCGGAGATTCGTCAACTCGCGGCACTTCCTGGACCAGAAGCGAATTTCATTCAACTTCAGCAGATTACTTTCCGAAAGATGTACCACGCCAATTACGTGAGTTGGTGCATCCGCTGAAGTGTTCACAAGCCTGGATAGTGCATCAGATCGCATTTCCGACGACTTTCGATATGTTATGTTGTAGTTGTAGCCAGAGAGTAGAATAGCCCATCGCTGTAGGCGTGCTGAAACTCTTTCTGGTAACTGTCTTGAGGGTCCGAACACGAAAGTTAGAGGGCGATGGTCAGTCACCAACGAGAATTCTCTGCCGCACAGAAAGCGGTGGCATCGTCGAATGCCCCAGACAATTGCCAGTGCCTCGCGTTCGATTTGCGAGTATCGTCGCTCAGCAGGGGATAGTAACTTGCTAATAAAGATGATGGGCCTGCCTTCTTGACAGAGTACGCCGCCAATGGCTACTTGTGATGCATCGCATTCGAGTTCTACAGGCTTGTTCGGGTCGTATGAGTGCAGCATTGAGTCAGCCGATAATGCCATCTTGATCTTGTTGAAGGCTTTTTCATGCTGGTCTGTCCAAGCGAACTCGGCTCCTTTACGTCTGAGTAGCGACAAGGGCTCAACGAGTTCCGCGAGGTTGCGAATGAAACGTCCGCAGTAATTCACCAGACCAATGAATGATTCCAATTCTGCTTGACTCTTTGGCGCTGTCATCTCCCGTAGTGCACGCACCTTTTCTTCATCTGGTTTTACTGTGCCCGACTCTAGTATGTGACCCAGAAAGCGAACTCGAGTCTGCATTACCTGGCATTTGCTCTCATTCACGGTTAGATTGTGCCTTGCCAAACGCGCTCGAACTTCCGCCTCCCTCACTTTGAGCTCTTCTTTCGACTCTCCGCCAATGAGGATGTCATCGACGTAGGCTACCGCTCCGGAGATGCCCTGAATCACGTCCACAATGTAACGTTGAAAGATGCTGGGAGCCGTTTTTAACCCGAAGACCAAGCGGTTGTACCTGAAGTTCCAAATGGCGTAGACATGACGGTAATGTCCTTTGACGGTTCGTCTAGATGCACCTGATTATATGCTTTTTCGAGATCCAGAATCGTATAATATTTGCAATTTGTCACAGATGAGCTTCTTCCACGGTCGGCAACGGATAGCTGTCGTTCTGTAACTGAGGGTTGACAGTCGTCTTATAATCGACACAGAGCCTGAGGCCCCCGTTGGGTTTCTGCACAGTCACTATGGGTGACGCCCACTGCGAAAAACTGACTTGCTCGATGATGCCTTCGTTTACAAGCTTGTCAATCTCGGACTTAAGACGCTCGCGTAATGCAAAAGGAACAGGCCTGGCTTTGATGTACTTCGGCGCTGCCCCCTCGACCAATCGTAAGCTCGCCTTGAACGGAACGGGATCCTTCATCTCTGCATGTCCGATGGAAACGCATTTTGGATTGATTTTGATGACATCTCGTCCAAGCAGCGCGAAATTCCGATCCGAGCGGACTACTTGAAACGTGATGTTGATGGTTTTCCCTCTCCATTCAGAGACGACAGACAATGACCCCAATTGATCGAATTTATGTCCATCAGTGTAACCGACTAGAGCAGTATTGCTGGCTTGCAGTTTTGGCTTTCCCAATCTATGCCATAGCTTGCTGGACAGAACCGAGACTGACGCGCCTGTATCAATCTGACAGACAATAGGCTGCATTTTACCTTTGACTGAACAGACCAGGTTGACGGTAGTGTTGTTCCGCTGTGTCGCTCCGCGTGAGTCGGTGGGCAAAATATCTGATTCGATCGAACGTTCCGTCCTTTGAGCCACATAGTTCTGTTGACTTGCCACGTTTGACCTGCACGCCCTTTGAAAATGATTAGGCTTACCGCAGTTCTTGCAAATTTTGCCGACAGCTGGACATGATGTCTTCGGATGTTGGTTGCCGCCGCAGCGAGGGCACTTTTTCTCTCCTGAATTTTTAGCTTGAAGAGGCCGATTCGGCTTTGATAGCTTTGGTTTTGAACTGCTGATCTTCATTACCGATCCTTCCGCTTTCGAAGTAGACGCCGACTGCATTATTTGGGTGTCCTTCAGGGACGCATACGCCTCAGCTTCTGCCACAGCAGCTTTGAAGGTGAGCTCCTCGAAATCTCGGATTAGCAACTTTGCTATGATGACCTTGTCATTCAGTCCGCAGATGAATTGATCCCGGAGCCGTTCCTCTTTGTTGCTAAAGGCACAATTGTCCGACGCTTTGAGCAGCCTCTCCGCAAATGCTCGAATGCTCTCTTTAGCGTCATTTTTGACATTCTGAAAGGCGTACCGCTCAGACAGGACATACGTTTTTGGCACCAGGATTTCCTTCAGCGCCTTGGTCAGCTCCTCGAATGACAATGTACTGGGCAACGTGGGGGCCAGGTGATCCGCCAGAGTGTCGTACAGACCGGCTGAAAGGCGCATGAGCAGAATCTGAGCCTTCTCTTCCGCTCTCCATTGACAGAGATTCGCTGTGACTGTGAAGCGTTCCATCCATCTCGGAAACGCCTTTCCTTCCTCCAGCTTCTCAATGTCGATCATGTTGAGCATGTTCCCGATCATTGGTGGTTGCGAAAGTTGTGCAGCTTGACCGAATCCCTCCGTACTGGCAGGCGGCACTTTTCCAACTTTAGCAGAATTCACCGTCTTTGCTGCTAGCTTTACCGGCGATGCAGCCTTCTCGGTTGCAAATTTCGCCGAAGATGCGGTCTTCTCAGCAGCTGGTGATGTTGGTGTCATCCTTCGGTCTCAGATTTCCTTTTGCTGCGACGCCACTGTTGTGTTTTCGGCTACCTCACGAACACGTTGTTCAACTTAAAGTTGTTAAATAAAACGAGTCTTAAGTGGACTCTGCAGATCGGCTCTCTGCTTTTTTTGCTTTTATTTTAATCGCTCTCGAGGCTCTTAAGCCCTCATGAGCATACCGTACGCGTTGGGAGAAAAGCATTGGTCTATGGGCGGGACCAATTGGTCCGGGCCAATTGAGCGAATCCAGCCAATCAGAAAGCTTGATTTATTTATTTGGCCTGGCCAAATAAATGAATGCAGTGTAAAAACGCTATTCATTTATTTGGCCGGGCCAAATAAATGGCGCAGTCTGCGCCATAGACTACGAATTAGTTAGCTTGCTGAGTGGGGGACAAATAAAGTATTACCCCCAAGGATTCTTTTATCTGTCCTCCAGAAAAGACTTCGGACTGCGTTTATATGGCCTCGGCTTCGCCTCGGCCAATCAACGCAGTCCTCAGTCTTTTCTGTCGACCAGATAAAAGAATCCTTGGGGGTAATACCATATACTTATTTGTTTTACACATATTTTTAGCTAGCTATATGATTGTTAGGTTTTTTATTCACTTTGGCAGAAGATATTTTTTATGAAAAATCAAGGGAAATCTACTAAAAGCTGATGTATTACATTCTAAATTCAAAATTTTGCTTGAGAATCAATGGCAAAGTTTCTCAACTTCGCTAAAGAATTTTCAATTTTTACAACCAAGTTCCCAACCAGATAGAGCCGACAACTATCTGCATAGTATATTTGAGGACAGTAGCTTGTTCTCACATTGAGGATGCCATTTAACTTATTGTTCTATTCAAAGCATGGTAAAATTTTTATACTGACACAATTCTCATTTACTGCTGGTTAACTATATCAAGTTTCAAGATTGTGGCTAAATTGCTTCAAAAGTTATTACATTTTAAAGTTGTAAAGGTACTTCAGCGCCACCCTGTATATTGCTAAAAGGCAGATTTTAGCTTGGTGGACTACATCAATTAATTGTCTTGGAATTTAGTGTCTTTCCTTTGTCTTTCTTCCAGCATTGCCCTTGACAGTGTCCATAGCAGTAGCAAAGCTAAGAATGTACACTTTTAAGCTCAATAAATTGCTCTAAAGGAAAAACTTATCCGACTTTCAGCAGTGCCGCAGTCTATGGCTCGCAAGAACAAGAAAGGTCGCGCTAAAAGGCGCAACAAAGCCCAACCAGGCCGCGAAGAGGAGGAGAGAGCCAAGCCGCACACAATGATCTTCTCTAGGGCTGGGGTTGGCAAATTTGTGAAACAATTGGCCACAGATTTGCGCCTGGCTTTTGAACCCTACACGGCCATGCGACTGCGATTTAGCAAGTCGAACGTTTTAAAAGACGCCGTCGCTATAGCCGGCAAGTTCGCGGTCAGCCACCTGGTCTATCTGACTCATCCGAGCGATTCCGTTAACATGCGCATTGTTGCCTGTCCGCACGGCCCCACCCTCACTTTTCGCGTGCTGTCGTACAGCCTGCGCGCCGACGTGCTCAGCGCTGCCCGGCGTATTAACAGCAGCGCGTCAATCTATCACCATCCGCCATTGCTAATTATGAATGGCTTCACCGGCGAGGGTCCCCAATTGCGCCTACTAACTACCACGTTTCGCAGTCTGCTACCTTCGTTGAATTTGCAGCAATTGAATTTGCGCACAGTCAGACGCTGCCTACTGTTGAATTATTCGCCAGAGACTGATCGGATTCAGCTGCGGCACTATAGTATCCGGCTGGCGCCACGGGGCGTGTCCAAGGCTGTTCGACGATTGCGCAGGAAGAAGGTTAGCGTTTGAATCTTAGCCTTGTGGACTAAAGCTATGCGGGGCTTTGTAGACCTACAAACTATGTACGCTGTCGCACCAGTGCAGTAAAATATAATCCTTCTGGTTAACGTCTTTAAAATCTATTACAATAGTCGTCTCCTAGATAGATAGATAGATAGATAGATAGATAGATAGATAGATACGCTCGTATTACATGCATATAGACAGATAGATGGATAGATTTGATAAAAGTACTCGAACTTAGGACGATCTCTTTATGATTCAGACGCCTTAACCGCTAGGCTAAAACTTATCATGTACACCTAATGTCTAGTATCTAGTAAAAAAACTGGACATGTAAGGGAAATAATTTTTTAATTGCAATAAAACAAAGGTTCCCGACCTGAGCCGCTACACCGATTTCAATGACTTTGTTAATGGCGCCGGCTGCGCCTCCGACTCCGGCCTGTCGGACGCCGATTTCGACGGCGAGCACAACACAATCGACAGTCTGCCAGTCGGCGTCGGCCCGGCTAATCCGCAGGGCGGTGCCTCCGCTGTCCGACTAACCGAGCTTGGCCCGCGTATCGAATTGCAACTGTTGAAAGTTGAAGAAGGCGTCAACTCGGGCGCCGTGCTCTATCACAAGTTCGTGGTGAAGACACCGGAAGAGCTGGCCGAATTGGACAGTCGGGCTAGGCGGAAGCGTCGGCTGAAGGCTAAGCGACGATCCGATCAGGTAATTCAGCAGGGGTGTCTGATTTACTGCTCCGCCTCTGACCCTCGCTGTCCTCTGATTGGTTACCAAATCGCTTTATATTAAGTTCTTCTATAATATTCTCTCTCCATGGGCCAAAGTACCTTACAGTTAAGCTATTATAAATCATCTGGTTTAACATTTCAATTTGCGTCAGGCGGACCGAGTGGCAGCCAAAGCTGAGGAGCGCCTGCGGCACAAGCGCCGCTGCCTTGAAGGCATGGTGGCGGCCGGTCAGCTCAGCGCAGAGGAGGCCGATCGCCTGCTGAAAGAGGAGGCTAAACAGGGCGAAAATGAAGGCGAGGGCGAGGGCGAAGCTGCAACTGCTAACGGCGACAATGCGGCTGCTCCGCCGAAAAAGAAGGCCCGATTTGCCCCTGACCCTGCCGTTGCTGCTTCTTCTGCTAATGGAAAGAAAAAGCTAAAGAAGAACGCTAGCAGCAAGACGGGTCTGACTACCGTAAAAGCAGCGAAAAAAAAGCCGCTAGGAAAGTCGGCGGCAACAATGGCCGCAGGCTTGAAGAAGTCGTCAAAATTGGTGCCCAAGAAAAAGTCGCCAAAAGTGGCGGCTAAAGGACCGAGAAAGACCGGACGAGCTAGGAGAAAGTGATCGGCTAGCCGAATCGCCGAATTTATGCCTGATCTTCGTCTCCAACTGTTGACTCGCTTAATTGTTTCTACTAGAATAAAGGAAAATACAAAAAAGCAAATTTGACCCTTTGCTCAAGCATTTCTTCTGTGTCCCCGCTTGCTGAGCACTGCGCGATCCTAATGCATTTTGAAAATGCGGACTCTACTTTTTGTTTATTTAATTTTAACAAATTTAAAATGCTTAAATATGTAAGATAATTTAGTCACCTATTTTGATACCGTGTCCCCTTCCCATCTCCCATAGAAACAGCTTCACGCACCTCAAAATAAACTTACTCTTCATCACTTCACGCGAGCTATATCGCAGCTTGAATACAGAATGTAAACTTGCCTAATTTCAGCCATGAACTCGGAAAACGACACTAAGCGTGTAGTTTCTGGCTACGGGCGCTCCGCTCTGGTTTGCTCGCTAGTCAGCCTGCTCTGCACCCTGGTGTCATTCGTGACGCCCTTCTGGCTGCAGTCCTGGCCGCGAGTGCACACCCCGTTTGACCGGCTCGGGCTGTGGGAATTCTGCTTAGACGGCCTGGTCCATCGTTTAGATCCGGAGATGCGATCCTACTTTGGCTGCTGGTGGTCGTTTGCGCCGGAATTTTATCCCATTCGCGACTACTTGATGCCGCCTTGGTTTCGCTTCGTCCAGTTTCTCATCACCATCAGCTTGCTGTTGCTGATTGCCGGCTTCGTACTGTGCCTGCTGTACGTGCTTGGCTGCATTAGAAATGCCGAGCGCAGGGCCCTGCTTAGCCGCTGCCTGGCCTACTTGTTCACCGTGATTGGCAGCCTCATTGGCATCGGCGTCATCATATTCGGCTCCAAGTGCCTTGATCCCTACTGGCTGCCGTTGCCCGCTTTGAATTGGCCTTCGTGGAGCTTCGGCCTGGCCATCTTGGCCTCGTTGTTCTGCTTCTTTGCCAGCTGCTTTCTGGTGCCGCAGATGAAACTAGATAGGGAGCTCACCCAGCTCAACGAGTACGCCTTCCCTATGCACGTCAAGTCTGCTGGCGTCACTGAGAAATTGATTAAAAGTCCTGGCGCCGCCTCCGATACGGTTATTTGACCTTGCTAATGCTGTTTTATGCGGTCCGACTCTTTGTAAGCTTTGTTATAACGATAAGTGAATTATGATTTTGTGACTGCAAGTTTATTAAAGCCTTTCTGCCATGTGGTTGATGAGTCTTTGTTTATCGTTTCAACTTTATGAATTAACATTTCTGGCGTCTAATATCAAATAGACTTTGTTGATCGATTGATAATTTGTGATGTGTCTTTGTTGATCGATTGATTATTTGGTGTGTCTTTGATGATCGATTGATAATTTTTGGTGTCTTTGTTGATCGATTGATTATTTGGTGTGTCTTTGTTGATCGATTGATGATTTGTGGTGTCTTTGTTGATCGATTGATAATTTTCGGTGTCTTTGTTGATCGATTGATCATTTGTGGTGTCTTTGTTGATCGATAGATTATTTGGTGTGTCTTTGTTGATCGATTGATAATTTGTTGTCGTTAATAGTTATATTACTCGGTTTACGTTATAAACCACGAAACAAAGACTGTTTAGTTGGTCTTTGTCGACTGTCGAAGTTATTATTTTAAATACACTACTATGCTACGCATCAATTTTTAGAGTATATTTATAATATAAAAATCGTCAGAGTGCAGATAAGGCCACCAAATGTTTTTGGTAATGTACCGCACCAATCGAAGGCCTGTGCGAGCTCGCGTCATAATGGTAGTTCTTTTTTGTAAATAATGTGACATTCGTCTAACATTTTTTTCTACTAAATATGTTGTTTGTTTAAACGGTTATTTATAGTGGCATTCCCAATAAGACATTATGTTTTTTTATTCTAAAGCATCTTTTTATTCTTTAACAGGATTTTTGCCAATTAAAAAAATAATTGATTAAAACTGTGTCTTCCCCGCGTTGTTTGTTGTTGATATTTTGCTGTTGTGTCGTTTCCATGACAACAATGCCTTTGTTGATTGAGTTCACTTCCGTATTCCCGATCAGTTCGCCTTCAATTGTCAATTTTTCTTTATCTTGATTACTGATTGATTGATAGTTGAGATTTTTTTACTTTAAAAATGATTGCCTTCCTATAAGCACTATTTTAGCGTGTACCAGTGTTTTACTGCATGCATCGCTTCACATTCCAAACTTTTTTTTTCATTATTTTTGTTTTTATCGTGCTCGTATAATACGAACTAGCTGAATGTTGATTTTATGGCCTAGTTTATTCGAATAGTTTTGCTTGTGCTAATGTAGCCCCGATTACGTAACAGCCTTATCGATACGCTGACTTTAATTATGCTACTAATGTGCTATCCTGTTTAATTTTCTATTAATATACTGCAAGCAATCGGCCTACCATTTAATTATGAGGTTGGCCTATTTATACCAGCCAAATAGGATTCTTATTCTTTCGCTCATTTTCAAAGCAAACCTTCCAGATCCTCATTATGGGTCGGCAACTTTCAGATCCTTAGACTTAGTTGCCGACTTGACTAGATCCTCGGTCTAGGTCACAAATCTTCTAGACCCGTCTTGGCTGCTAGTCTCCCCAGACCCTTACTTTTGATTGCTACTCTTCCCAGACCCTCAGTCTTGGTAGCTACTCTTCCCAGACCTTTAGTCTTGGTTGCCACTCTCTCCTGACCCTTAGTCTTGGTAGCTACTCTCCCCGGATGATTATGAACTGTCCTATAGTATAGCCATCTGTGATCTCTGCGATGCAGTTCGCATCATCTCATCCTGGCCTCGCCTTTACTTCAGACGACAGCCAACAGCAACGGCAAGAAGTCCAAGGCGGCTTCAAAACCGGCCGCTGATCCTGGCGATGCGGTGACGCCATCATCAACTGATGACGCAACAGCCGCCGCCAATCGCTGGTACCGCGACCCGCTGACCAAAGCGTCGCTGAAGCCCAGCGAGCCGTCTGAACCGGGCGGCAGGGCGGATTTCGTCCGTAAAAAAGGCAACGAAGCTCTGGCCCAGCTGGCCAAGGCGTTCCGCTCCGGTATGCAGGCGTCGCGCAGCTTCGCCGACCGGTTCGCCGTCCGGGTGCTCGAGTCCGGCACCCAGGCCGATCGGGTCGGCGTCATGACCGGCCTGGTGCGCGACCATCCCCTGGAGAGCCTGGCCCATCTAGAGGCCCTCATCGCCATGGTAACGCCTAAAGCTAAGCGCGACGCTCTCACCGTGCTGGACGCCGTCAAGTCGCTGTTCCTCGAGCACCTGCTGCCGCCTGGACGCCGCCTTGTCCCCCTAGACCGGCGCCCGTTTACTCGCCTGGCGCCGGTTCTGGCGCGCAAAGGCCGGGACGCGGCGCGCCATATTCGCGCACTCTGGTGCTTCGAAGACCGTTTAGCCGGCCTGCTGCAACAGTTCCTCGACAGGCTGGACGGCCTACTGCGCGATCCGGTTGAGGCGGCCCGACTGCGCGCGGTCGCTGCCGTTGCCGAATTGGCGGTCGGGCATCGGGATTGTCGGAGCAGGGCGATGGCCAGTCTGGCTAACAAGCTGGGCGATCCCAGTCGGCGAGTGTGCGGCGCCGCGCTGCACCGCCTGCGCCTGCTGGCGGCCAAGCGGCCGGAGATGAAGGTCCGTTGATATGGGGGGATGCAGCCTGCAATGGGTTACAGGAGGAACTCAAATGTACAGATTCTAATTGATCTTTTTGCTTCTTAAGACGGTCTAGGAGAAGTTAAACGGATAAAAAACGATAAAAAGATCTTGTAGGCCCCGTTAAGTATCTTAGAAGTTTCTAAAGCATCTTGACAGGTTTTTGAAGCAATTGTTGTGCTCTTAATTTATCTTGAAGGTTACTTAGTTTCTGAGCCATTTTAAACTTTTTAAGTCCCAAATTATTCGATAAATTACGTAAATATGAGTAAAAAAGAAGCACCTACTAACTTGTTTAAAGTTTAGCATCCATCGTGTAGGGATCAGACCTTAGTTTATAGTTGCGAATATGGAGGATTTGTAGCCTAGTAGCTAAGGCTTTGCCTTGACCGAAAGGCGGTGGGTAGCCTAAGTAGTCAGTTTTTGTGCCCTCGAGCAGGCACTTAATCGCGCATTGGTTTATTCCACCCAGTTAAAATGGGTGGGTGGGTGGGTGTTGAGACCTCTACAGCCCGTCAGGACTGAGGAGCTGTACAGAGGCTGTGCTGTACATCTAGCCTAAAGTTCTGTCTGGATTTTTACTTTTTTGATGCAGCCTACCCTACTAGTGTTGAGTAGTATCAGTAAAACTCAACAATCCCAATTGGCAGGCCGCTCTAGTTGACGAAATTGAACGTCTATTATTTCGCGCCAACGCCGATTCGTCTGGCGTCGCCCGGACGCATCGTTACGCCGTCTGCCTGTTGTGCCAGCTGCCGCTGACCGCCGCCGACACCGCTGCTGGCGGCGTAGCCGGCCGCCTAGCCGGCATCTATCTGGCCTTCTTCAAAGCCGCCGCCAAACGCCGCGAAGTGGCCGGCAGGCTGTTCACCGGCCTGCTGACGGGCCTGCACCGGGCGTTGCCGTTCTGCGGCCCGGACAAGCTGGCTGAGCTGTCCGAGCATGCCAAGCTGCTGTTCAGCCTGGTCCATCTGGCCGGATTCAATGTGGCCGTGCAGTGCCTGCTGGTGCTGTTTCAGCTAGTGCAAAAGGATCCCAGTCTGAGCGACAGGTTCTACAGGGCGCTCTATCAGCGCCTACTGGACATAGGCTTGGTGGCTAAACGGGCTATGCTGATGCACCTGCTGTACCGCAGTCTCAGCTGGGACAGTCGGCTGCAGAGGGTGCGCGCCTTTGTTAGACGGATACTGCAGGTGAGAATTTCCAAATTGCTCACAACCTCCCAGAGAGCGGCTGCTCAGGCACTCTGAGAATCGGCACTCACAACCCCCATTCAGAGAGCGGCTGCGCAGGCACTCTGAGAATCGGCGCTCCCAACCCCCCCCCCCCCAGAGAGCGGCTGCTCAGGCACTCTGAGAATCGGCGCTCACAACCCCCCCCCCCAGAGAGCGGCTGCTCAGGCACTCTGAGAATCGGCGCTCCCAACCCCCCCCCCAGAGAGCGGCTGCTCAGGCACTCTGAGAATCGGCGCTCCCAACCCCCCCCCCCCAGAGAGCGGCTGCTCAGGCACTCTGAGAATCGGCGCTCACAACCTCCCAGACAGCGGCCGCTCAGGCACTTTAAGAATCGGCTTTAAATTTATGCAAACAAAATTATGCACTAACAGCACCTGTACTACTTGCGTGATTTCTCACATACTACTGCCTTATTATTTTTTATTGCAGATATCGACGCTGCAGGACTCGGCATTCGCTTGCGCCTCGCTGCTTCTGATTGGCCAGCTGGAGGGCGACCGGCCCGGCCTAGTCACCGACATGCTGCCCGGCGGCTGCTGCTCGACCGCCGGCGCCGTCAGCCCGCCGGCCGCCTACGATCCGCTCAGCAGGCAGCCGGAATTCTGCGGCGCGGAGGTCGAGCCGCTGTGGGAGCTGCCGTACTATCTGTCGCATTGCCATCCGTCTGTGCGCCTGTTTGCCTCGCAGATCATATCTAAGTAAGGCTATTTTTTATCGTTCATGGCCTACATCAATTCCTTTTTAAAAGTGAATCACTTCCTGCTTAAACCTGAATCACTTCCTTCTTAAACCTAAACCACTTCCTGTTTGAACCTGAATGACTTCCTGCTTAAACCTGAATGACTTCCTGCTTAAACCTAAACCACTTCCTGTTTTAACCTGAATCACTTCCTGCTTAAACCTGAATGACTTCCTGCTTAAACCTGAATGACTTCCTGCTTAAACCTAAACCACTTCCTGTTTAAACCTGAATCACTTCCTGCTTAAACCTAAATTACTTCCTGCTTAAACCTGAACCACTTCCTTTTTGAACCTGAACCACTTCCTGTTTGAACCTGAATCACTTTACGCTTTAACCTGAAGCCTTTCCTGAGTAAACTTTTGTAACCTGAGAAGTTTATTTGTTGGACCTGAATCAATTTTCGTCAAGGCCTGAGTCATGTCCGACTGGAAATGGGCCTCATGCATCCAATTATTCAACTATTTTCCTGACGCCCGAACCGCAGGCAGCCAATCGTGTACGACGGCGACCCGCTGTTGGATTTCTCGTTGGCCAAATTTCTGGAACGATTCGCCTTCAAAAATCCCAAAAAAGCGCCGCCGCCCGGCGATCCCTCGGCTCGATTTCGGCCAAGGCGTCGATCCGCTGCGTCCGTTAAATCGGCGCCGCCAACTAAGGAGGAGCTGGCGCGCATTGCGGACGAATCCAGCGTGGCGCCAACCGAGCGCCACCTGCACCGCTACCTGCGCATCGTTGGCGAGGGCCGCAGGCCGCCCGACGATTTCGATTCGGAGGCCAGCTCGGTTGATGACGAAGAATTCGACGACTTCCTTGGCGACTTCGAGCAGGTAAACAAAATTGCCTTTTATGAAATGCAAATTTTTTATCTAGAATGTTTTGATAAATCCTTATTATTGACATTCTAAAGCCAATACATGCGTATAGTTGCGAATATCAAGTCCTTTTTTGGGTTGTTTTCCAAAAAGTTAAGGGCTGATTCAAAAAAGTTGTGGGTGTTTCTCGAAGAAAGTCTTTGGCGATTCTCCAAAAAAAGTCTTTGGCAATTCTCCAAGAAAGTTCTGGGCGTTCATTCTCCAAGAAAGATTTGGGCGACTCTCCAAGAAAGTTCTGGGCGATTCTCCAAGAAAGTTCTGGGCGTTTCTCTAAGAAAGATTTGGGCGACTCACCAAGAAAGTTCTGGGCGATTCTCCAAGAAAGTTCTGGGCAATTCTCCAAGAAAGTTCTGGGCAATTCTCCAAGAAAGTTCTGGGCAATTCTCCAAGAAAGTTCTGGGCAATTCTCCAAGAAAGTTCTGGGCAATTCTCCAAGAAAGTTCTGGGCAATTCTCCAAGAAAGTTCTGGGCAATTCTCCAAGAAAGTTCTGGGCGATTCTCCAAGAAAGTCTAGGGCAATTCTCAAAGAAAGTTGTGAGCGATTCTCACAAACAGTCGTGGGTGTTTCTTACAGAAAGTGGTGGGTGAAATTCAAGTAGTTTGTCTTCAAAGAAAGCAGATTTTCCAGCAAGTTAAAGAAGCACTTATTATAAAAAAATGTTGCTCCGCTACCCTTCGTAGGGCCTTTCTGGCGACGCCGAGGCCGCCGATTTTGCCGACGATTTCGGCCGCGCCGACGCCGCCATCAAGTCGGCTAATAAAAAAAAATCGTCGACGACGACGAAGACGAAGAAGCAGGACGAGGACGAGGTCGACAGTGCGGCGGATGACGATGAGGATGATGGCGACGACATCGACATGCTCGACGACGAGGAGCTGTCCGATTTGGACTTGTCTTCCGCAGACGGCGACGTCGGCGATGCTAGTGTCGATTTTGATCGACAAAGCGACGTCGACGGCGACGGCGACGCTGACGAAGCCGAAGAATTCGCCGAACTATTAGAAGGCGACTCGGCCGAGCAGGCCAAAGCGGCCAAGCGGGCGCACTGGGACCGGGTGCTTTCCGACCGCATCCACGGCTGGTCGACGGCGAAGAACCGGAAACGGAAGGCGGTTGGCAGAGGCGGCAGCGGCGGCCGGCCAAAAAAGAAGCCTCGACGCGCTCGTTGACTTCTTAGAAGCGGTTTAGAAAGCTGAGCATTTTGTTCTGCTTGCATTTTTTAACAACACGATCAGACTCGCGCACGTTAGTCTCTCTGCTGTCTGTGTGTGCTATTGCTTGAGAAAATACACTTTGATCTTGTAGCGTGCGGGTATTGCTGGTTCCGCCGCTTTAATTTTGATTGGCTGATTGACATCCTCATTTTTATTGATATTTTATTGCTGATTTTGATAACTTACCACCAGTGATAAACTAAAAGGCTGAATTACGAGTATTTATTGTACGAGCTACCATGTGTGATAGTAATAGCTCGTCAGCCGCCACCCCCTCCGACTCTTCAGTATGTCCCTATGATATAATTTACCATCAAAAGCATTTAAATGAGTGTAATCTTGATCGCCGCCATTGTATGCGCCACAACTAGTTAAAGCGTGAGCAGCAGCGCCTGTGCTAGCATTAAATTGGGAGCAACACTCATGGCTTTATCAAAGCTCACGACTGCTCTTAGACTGGCTAGCCAATAGCCTAGCCAAGGTTATTATAACATCTTTCGCATGTTTAGTATTCACGGATCTGGTTAACATGACGCATGTAGTGCTAATTGAGTAATACAAAATGAAAACATCTATAATTTTAATTTGGCTGCGGAAGTTATTAGAAAATCAAATATTTCACGCCCCTAATATAGATGTGACACTTAATAGCCAGATAACAGGATTTGGCTTCCTGAAGTTGCTAAACTAAGTCGCTAAATACAGTAAATCCGTCCAGATTTCTCACAGGAATTAATCGAGGAATATATCACTACAAAAACACAGTAAAATATCACAATTAGAATTAACTCTTAGCATGGTCTATACCGGTCAATGTATTGAGCCTTTTTCGTGATTACACCCAGTCTCCAAATACCGCTCTTTACTCCTCAGCTTCTTCTGCATTAGCTTTACATGTAAACGACCACTTAATTGTAGTATACATGTTGATAGTTACACATTGGCTTTAACATAAAGTAAATTCCCACGTGTATACATAACTCAACATTAGAAGGATATTGTGAGTAGGAGCGTAATGCCGTAACCTGTGTATCCCAAAGCAAGAAATTTTGGGTCCCATTATTATGCTGACAAAACTAAAAAAATGGCTTTAACCTAATGTATCGAATAGCAAAAAATAACATTATTTTTATATGATGGAAAAATTTTAAATAGTTTGGTATAATGAGTCTAAAAGTGATTTTTTAATTTTAGAATTTTACAAGAAAAGACTTTTCGCTTTGTGCGCTGGTAGAATGAGTCAAAAGGCAAAAGTTTATTCTATCATTTATTTTAAAAAGAGCATCTATCTTCACCGTGCTAAAATACAATTTTTCGCACCGAATAAGAATATACAATATACATGAAGGAAGATTTAGTGAAGTGTAAATTCTGCAAAATCCGTGTTGGTGTTCAGCTTCCATTTGGTCCTCATGGCTCAAAGTTCATCTCTTTTGATAAGCCTAGGGTTGTTATCTGTGGCATTCGTTGTGATAAAAAGGACAAAAGAGCACAGAAACTGATTGCTCCATTGAAGGGCATCATTGATGAGGTGAATATGGAAACCTTTTATGGCCACCCTATTGTCGAGAATTTCAGCAGCTGGTCCAGTAAAATGACGCGCAATGAGCCAGTTAGGTTTGACTTAACACTCGAGCACTTAGAATGGGCTAATATTCTTGTATCGGAAAAAGTTCCTCGACCATACCAGATAGAGGCCTTCGCTGAGGCTCTGCAGCGCGATCTACTGCTAGTTTTACCAACTGGCTCAGGCAAGACTCTGGTGGCAGCTTTGCTGCTGGCTCGAATGCAAGCTCTTAATCAGTATCGAATGGGTGCCCTGTTGGTTGAGCGAGTGCCTCTGGTGTTCCAGCAAGCCAAAGCTTTGGAGGCGGATACTGGACTGAGAGTTGCGGCCCTTTGCGGCGAGAATATTACAGACTGGAAGATACGGGAGCTTCTTGATGGAGCGAATGATCTGGTAAGGCGAATCTCAATTTATAAACTGCTATTAACTGTATTTACGTGTTTAGTAAAGTTTTCCAATGCTTTTTGTGAAATTATAGGTAGTGATCACAGCCGGGTCACTTCTTAGTCTACTGCGAACCTCGCGTATACCAGATCTGAGCGCATTCTCTTGCATCGTTATCGATGAATGCCATCACGCCAACTCGCCGATGCACAACTATTATCGCGTCCTTGAGCTGAACCGCCAGTTGCCAGAGGATCGCAAACCTCGTCTTCTTGGCTTGACAGCTTCGCCTGTTGAACCTAGCGGAGGAATAGAAAGAGTAAGCAAAAAGCTTCGCAGTCTGTGCCAGTCTTTCTCGCCTACCTGCGTCGTATTCCGACCTACTGGAGCCGCTAAGGAAGCGTCTATGCGCCAAATTCGAACGGAGGTGCGCAGATGTGAGCCCACTGCTCTGCAGGTACAATTCGCAGAAGATAGCAGCGAGATACTCAAGGAATGGAACAATAAATTGGGCCTTGGAATTCCGATAAATAATTATAAGTCGGTACCAAAAAATCAGTTGCGCATGCTGGGCGGTCAGCTGCGCAGCTTAATATCGAGTGGAATGACTCATTTGCAACAGCATCGACAGGAAATTCGCGATCTTATGTGCTTGCTGGCCGCTATGGAGGCGGCAGAAATATTTGGCGTGGAAAAGGCAGCTCAATATTTAGATGAAATGCGCAGCATTTCCACAGCAGGCATGCGATTCCGTAGCGATGCAAACTGGCAGCTGGACGTCTCTGAGCGAATGCGCGTGGTTGAGGCCGAGGCTGCATCGCTGCAGTCTGACAATCCACAGTATCGACTTCTCGTGCTCACTTGGACCCGCCGAACTGCCCGCCTGCTGCACACGCGACTGTCTGAGCGTTTCCCAGACCTGAAGCCTCAACTGGTGGTCGGACGCGGCGGCGTGGACGGCATGGACTGGGACGGAGAGCAGTCGGTGGCTATTGGTAGCTTCAATGATGGCAGCAGCCGTCTGATTGTGAGCACAGCAGTTCTGGAAGAGGGACTCGACGTGAGCGCATGCGACGTTGTGATCCGTTTCGACGCTGCCAAGTCGCTCGTGCAGCTGCTGCAGAGCCGCGGCCGCGCGCGCAAGAAGGACAGTCGATTCTTAATGGTTGTTGATAAAGAAGAAGCTGCTGCTGCTGAAGAGCTTCACAGGAAAGAAGAAATACTAAATCGACTGGTCCACGAGCATTCACGGGCCAGCGGCGTTCCATCCGAGCTGACCCGCCGAGTGGTGATGCGTTTCACCGAAGAAACTTTGAGCTTGCTTGATGCACCTCCGATACATCAACAGCTTTCAATTAGAGACAGCTTTGGACGTCAGTTAGTAGTTCAGCTGTTCTGTGCTGACTCACTATTGAACTCGAGCGATATCGAGTCTACCATAATAAAGAGCATGGAGGAATCGGCGCGCCTGAAAGTAAAAAGCTTTTTAGTTCTTCCCAATCATCAACCTAGCCAGTGCTTGCCAGCTGGAGTCTTCTCGTTGGATGCTTCAGCTGCAGTGCTGCACTTTGTCACAAGCTCACCGTCAGAGATGCCTTTATCTGTTTATCACGAATTTTCACGTTGTTGGTCGTTCAGATGCAATGAGAAACCGCTGTTTGTCATGCCAGATATTCGACCTGCTGATAAGTGTGCTACTAATGCCGAAGATGTTTCGCTGCCCATTAACGGCGCCTCTCTTGGTCAGTTTAAAACTCAGACAAGTCTTGTTGAGTCTCTGAGAATCACCCAGGAAACAATATTAATTTTAAAGTCGGATTTGAACCAGCTCACTGTTTCATTCGGCTCGATGAATGGTCAAGTTTTACTGACTGTCTCAGTAGCCGGCGGGACTAAAGGATTTGCCTTGGTCGACTGGCGCACTGGACTGCTGGCTTTGCCCCTGCGAGTTGCACCAATCATTTACAGCAAAAATGAAGATGACGGTTTAGATGATGACCCGTTTTTTAACTGCTGGGATTTTTATCTTTTCTCCGAATCCGACATTTTCCGAAAGAATCTATCAAAAGATCTAGTCTATGAGCTACGTGATCATCTTGACAATAATTCTGTGCTTTTATTGCATCTAAAACCTTCGGAATCAGCTGAGGATCTCTGCTGGCAGACATTGCGCGCAAAATTTCCTTTACCTTTGCTAGACACGCGACTCGAACTTGATATCAGTTACAATCAGGGCAGAATAAAGGATCTTCCACCTTTACTCTATTCTCCTCCGGTTTTACCTTTCGAACAAATGACTCCAATATCGGAAGCTGAATTCGATTGCCGCTGGTATGCACAAGTAATCGTTGACGGACGCCGTGTATGCGTCACGCAGAAACTAGCGGAATGCCTCCAGAATCAAATTTGTGAAGCTGCTCGTACTGACAAGGAGGGCAGCGAAAGCAAAATAAAACAACTTAAACGCCTATTACGTGCCCTACAGACCCTATCAGCCGATGGATTTGCTTTCGACGGCGAAGCTTTTTTCACTGACATTTGCGGAAGTCGGCTTGACTCGATTCTATACATTCTGAAAGCGGCAGAAAAGGATGCAGGGCACGCTGCGCTAGATCCACCGGTGCCAGCCGGCTCGGTGCTCGTCAAGCGAGCTGCGGTGACGCCCACCAGAGTAGTTCTGTTCCCCGCGGTCCCCGTGGCTTCGAGTCGACTCCTCCGCCAGCATCGCTCCAGAGAGACTCGTCATGGTCGCATTCACCGACGAGTCATGCGGATCCGTGCGAGGCGGAGGCGTCAATGTGGCCTCGGCGGCTTCGGTCGGCCGCCGGTTTTTCAGCGTGCTGGTCAACGGTCTGACTCTGGCCGGTCGGCAATATCGATTTCTGTCAGCCAGCAGCGGCCAGCTGCGAACGAGCCGATGCTTCTTCGTGGCTGCAGAGACAATCGAAGAAGTGCAGCGACTGCGAGACCAGCTGGTGGAGAAGCCGACTGAATTCCGCTCAGTTTCCAAGTACCTGGCTCGGCTCGGACTTTTTCACACGGCAGACACGCCAGTGGCCAGACTGGACTGCAATCAGGTTTCACAATGCGATGACCGTCGAGCTATCAACGGCGATCTGCTGACAGATGGTGAGTCTAAGCAAATATTTTTGTGCGAATATTCTGTGCGAACTTTTCCGAAACCAATGTAGCCAAGCGATTTTCTAATTTTAGGCAGCGGCAAAATCAGCGCCGAGCTTGCTGCTTCAATCGCTTCGAAACTCAATCTGCCAGAAGTACCGTCCGCCTTCCAGTTTCGATTCGGTGGAGCCAAAGGAGTCCTGACCACCGTGTCGGCTACAGACCCTGAGCTTGGCGAACACAAAGCAATCTCGCTGAGGCCATCAACCGTCAAGTTCAAGAGCTCCAACGACAACTTGTGCATCGTCGGGACGTCTCACTGCGGTCAGCTTTTCCTCAACAGGGAGATCATTACGTTGCTGGAGTCGCTGGCCACCAAGTGTTCCCACTGGAACCCGTCGCAGCGTCTGCGAAACATTCTCGATTCGGAGCTGCGCAAGACCGCAGAGTCTCTGGCGACTCCTTCTCAAGCAAGTGCAGCGCTTCGAGAGTTCATCGACACACCGACCTTGGCGACAGCAAGGATGGTGGAGGCTGTGCGACACTTTGACATCCTGACTGAGCCGCACTGGCTCGGTCTGCTGCGATGCGTGTTCCGCTTTCGCCTGTCCGACCTTCAAAAGCGGGCCGCTTTGCCGGTCGGCGACCTCGGGTGTCGCGTGATGGGCGCACCCGACCCGTTGGAGGTGCTGAGCGAAGGCGAGGTGTTTCTCTGTATCAAGCGACATCCGACTGATCAGGCCGAGCAGATCGAGGGTCCGGTGCTCGTATTCCGCAATCCCTGTCTGCACCCAGGAGACGTTCGAGTTGTGCAGGCGGTGCGCAGACCAGAACTGTCGCAGTGGGTCAACCTGCTGCTGTTTCCCTCCCGCACAGACTGCACGCGCTCTCTTGCTGCCGACTGCAGCGGCGGCGATCTCGATGGCGACCAGTTCGGAGTGGTGTGGGACCCAGAGCTCGTGCCGCCTCGAGAGGCAGTCCAGGAGCCGCTGAACTATGCAGAGCTGGCATGTGGCAAGCCGCAGCTACCTGAAGGAGCCGACGTCACAGAGCCTTCTAAACTGGCCAGTTTCTGTGCTCAGAACTTTGCAAACAGCTTCCTTGGTCGAGTCGCCAATCTTCACCTGGCCATTTGTGATCAACTGCCTGGTGGTGCACTGAACCCTCTGTCGATTGAAGTCGCAAAAGCCCAATCCATAGCCGTAGACTTCCCAAAGACTGGGATCGTGCCTGAAGTACCAGAAAAGGCGGTAAAGCTCTTGAAGGATAATGGCTACCCAGACTTCATGGAGCGCCCTGTCTCTTACCCCTCAGAGAAGCTGCTTGGTCAGCTGTATCGCAGATGCTGCTCATGCGACCTAGACTGGGACCTGTTGGACTCAATGCATCATGAAGATGAGCAATGTGAAGTCACCTGGTCTGGTCAAGAAACATTCGCAAAAAGTGCAAGCCGAGTTTTCGAGCTCTACCGCTCTGATCTACGCGCTCTGATGGACCAATGGGGCGCTCGAAGCGAGAGAGAGCTGCAGCTCGGTCGGTGCTTTCAGTGGTACCCGCTGCTTCGAGCTGATCGCGGTCGCGCTCATGTAGCCATGCGACAAGCCTTTGACGCACTTGAAAACAAGTACCGGCGCATCTTCGACCATCTCGCCGGAGACAAGCAGAATCAGCGCAGAGCGCAGGCCGCTGCCTGGTACGCTGTGGCGTACAAGAGCCTCGGCTGGTCACAGTCAATGAAGCCGCGAGGTCTGAGCTTCCCATGGGTCGTGAGCGACGTTTTGTGCGACATCCGGCGTTGTCAGGAAATGTCAGCCTCTGCTCTCAAGGCTGGCTTGGCGCTACAACCAGGCGACGAAGGCGTTGAACTGTCGATTGGTCGGTCCGCGTTCGCCTTCTTCCAGGACTCTCTCCAAGTGCTGCGCGATGCAGTTGGTCGCGCCGACGCAGCTGCTGCGATGGTCAACGGCCGTCTTGCTCGACACTGTCCTGGGGTTCTACAGTGCAAAGTGTATGGCTCAGCCTCCGTTCTTCTGTGTAACGAGTCCTCATCCGATATCGATCTGTGCGTTGTTCCCTTTGATGAAGCATATTCCAAACGCTGGCTTCCTGCCGAGGTCGCCGAGTTGGGAGAGCTTGCATGCCAAAGGCACTGGCTCGAGACGCTCGTGTGGCCAGCACTGGACGCAGCAGTGTTGGAAAAGACGCGACACTTTGATCGCGACGTGCCTTTGATTCGGTGTCGACTAGGTCTGGACGGAGGCGAAGACGTGGACGATGGTCAGGAGTGTGACATCAGTATGAACACGGTAGGACTGGACAAGAGCCGGCACCTGCTGGGCTTGTTCAGCCAGTGTGTTTGGCGTCTGCCTTTGCTCCGGCTGCTGGTGCAGTGGGCGAGGGCGGCTGGAATCGTTCGATCCTCAGATGAGACGCAGGCCCTGATGCCGACCGCCGAGTTCTACGCGCTAGTGCTGCACTGCTATCCCGATTTCGATACTGATATGGATGTTATTAACACTGTTGATTTAGACAAACTAATGGATCTTTGCCTGACTAAGCATTTAGCTGTTCTGATCGACCGACTGCTCAGCAGTAAGAGAGTGGATATTTTCAGGCTTATTGGTAGTAGCCTTATTAATTTTTTCAGAAATTTGTCGTCTCTAGCTGAAGAGGTAAACTTCAAATGGAAAAGTATAGAGTCCGCTGCCAGTTGTAAGAATTTCAGACAAGATCGTTTGTGCTGTTTCAGAATTAGCTGAGACTGCAGTCAAGCTTCTTATGTACAGTCGGGATTCGGCTGCAATGATGTACTTAGCTGGTGCCGTCTCAGGTAGGTACGGAAGTGCTGTTCGTTTGAAGCTTCGTTTACCGTCGCGTATTAGCACTGAAGTGTTGCGTGCACTTCGATTCCACGAAACCCGTTTGCGCTTATCAACCGGATGTGATTCTGTTCGCCTAGAGGCGATAACAGGCTCGCGTCGTCTTCTAATGCTGGCCTTTGGAGCCCCTCAGCTATCGAATGTCTCAAAAAAGAGCTTCGAGAGCTTGTGGCTCGTTTTGGTTTTTCGGATGGCTCAGTAAAAAAATATGTTAACCCAACTCGCTACATGCTAGAGGGCGGGAATTTCCTTATGGCTACTAAACGCATCTCAGACGGCTGTCGCGTCGAGCTAGTTGATTATTGCGGCTCAGTTAGTGCTGACCATCGACTAAAACACGTGTGTATCCCTCTGAGTCTGGGTAATGACGATGTTGATTTTGCTCCTTGGTCTGACGAAGCAATACGCCGAATTTTCGCGTTGTTGTGTGCCCAAATTGCTCGGTTGAGTTCTCCAACTGGTGGACAAGTTCAGTCCTCTGTTTGCAAGGATTTTGAGTTTTCGATTCGCCCGGGTTGTCTGTACTTTTTAAACGCTAGTGATAGTCTTCCCGAAGGTAGAAGAAGCATTTCTTTGTCCGAGCTGGTAGCTGCCTTGGCAGCTGGTAGAAGGTATCGCAAGTGCTGTGATCGTCCCGAATTTCGAAGAAATCAAACATCAACAGGCGTAAAAAAGACGCTTTTGCAAGATGAATCCGACCCGAAACCTCCCATGCAGCCAGTCCGGCCGGCAAAACCAGCGCGCCGTCAAAGGCGATACCGTCTTGGTGTTGGATTTTTAGCTGGAATTGCATCAAAGCTGACTCATCTTGGTACTCACACGGCCGAGCTAGTATACGAGAGAGCTCTTGCATCAATCGGTTTCGCAGAGATGAAAGAACAGGGCGAGCCGCCTCTGACTGGCTGGAAGGTGTCTGTTCGTCTTGGGGCTTCATATGAGATTCATTTGCAACACGAAATCGATTTGCAGTTTGCTCATGCATACGAACGACCGCTGCAGTGCGTCTACGGCCATATTATTGATTCTGATAGGATCAGCCAGAAACCCGATAATGATCTCTCGGAATCAGGTTTTCTCCAGCAGCTGGATTTACGAATGATTCTATCGAGTCGCCAGTTAATTAAGCCCGGCTCCAGCTTGCACAAGGAGCTGTTCCCGGATGGGGAGGAGTTTCCCTACCTAGTACGCGACCCAGACACGGGCAAAGTGGTTGTTAGCCCTCGAGTGCCGAAGTCGCTAACCGTTTTATCTATTCGCAACTCGTCAGTCGTACGGCAGTTTAATAATCCTAACAGAGGCAGCTGGCCGAGGGCGCGCATCACTATTGGCACAATTAGTCACAGCGCCGAAACTGAGCAGCCTTTCTCCGAAATTTCCTTGAACTTTGATCGGGCCTTGCTGGTCGAAGCGGTTTACAATGGTCAATTCAGTGGACTGTATAACAGCTGCGGTTATTTTATGCGTGTTGGCTTCGACTTGACTAGCGCACTCAAGGAGCAAATGCGGCAATTGGCTGGACACGTCCGAGATTGAGCCGGGCAATTTTGAATGAAACTATTACTGTTGTTTACCGAATTTTTCCAATACAATTTTTCCTTAACTCGCGTTTGAGCTTTTTTTATTTTGAGCTCGCGTTTGAGCCCATTTGATAACGAAATTACAATTCTATGTTTGGGTTAAGATCGAATTCGTTCCATTTATGCAATGGTGGCTTAAGGCTCATTTACACTGCCATCAAATGAGTTCACGTGTTTGTCAAATTAATGGTCAGGGTAGTAAATTTTTTGTGATTCATTTGACTGCGGTGTGAATGGGCCTTTGCTGTCAGTGAGCTCGTGTATTTTTTATCACCAATTGACCCAGCTGGCATACTTACTTTTCGGATTCCATTTAGGCATGTAGATTTGTATATGGAGCATGTTTTTTATCCGATGATTATAAAATTAAGTGAATATTTTCAACTCGCCTTCAATAAGACTATCAACACCGATTAAAAGCTTTATTTTAGCAAAGCCTCGTTCAGTTTTATTATTTTTATTTATTTTTTAAGTATTATTTTACTATTCACAAAACAAATGCAACTTTAACCAACGATGTTTCTTCTTTCGATAAGCTTTACTTATTGTTAGTGCTCTTGTTCTTATCGTTATATTACATTTGAAGTATTTGTTACAAAGCTGCGGGATTTTTAGTATCTTCTGTTTGTTTCTGTGTCTCTATCCTGGATTTAGATCAATTTACATATATTTTTCACTAAATTTCTTTTTTTAGTGCACACATAGCGTTTTTTTAATAGTACACGGTCAATTTTATTTTTTATGCCTTTAAGTTTAATAAAATTTCTGAAAAATTATAGTAATCTCTTCATTAAAATAGCTTCCACTTTAACCCATTTTATCTGTTTTTTGACGAATTTTTATACCTTCGTAATTTTTTATGCTTGACTGCACTATCACATCCATTTTTTTCTTGCTCAAATAAAGCTGCCTTTTCAGCATAACTCTACTATTGTCCTCATTGCTTATAAACTAATAATAGTATACTTTGAGCTTACTTTAGATTTTTTCGCATTAAAAAGGCCGGAACTTTAAGATTAAAAAATTGTTCGCTAATAGTTATTTTTTATTTTTTTAACCATTAATTCTTGATCAAATCAAAAGGCAAGACAGTAAAACTGTTTTCCCCCGCCAAGAAACATCAAACAGCTAATTTCAACCGTTTCAGCCATATACAGTTGGCCGATTTGTGTTGTGTCGAACCAGCCGGTTTGTATTAATAGACTTGTATTGACTAATTAATGAATAGTGAAAATGTAACTCTTTTTTCTACTAACAGAAACCGTGCGTCGTGGTTTGTACCTTAATTTACTAGATAGATGATAGATAGATTAGATAGATAGATAAATAGATAGATAGATAGATAGATAGATAGATAGATAGATAAATAAATAAATAGATAGATAGATAGATAGATAGATAGATAGATAGATAGAGAGATAGATAGATAGATATACAGATAATTTGCTCAAAAAAGTTGACATCATCATCTCATGTAAAGGTCGTTACATGAAAAAAAAATATTTTGCGGACCAAACTTTTCTGCCTCAGTTTGAGCAGCAGCCATGTCAAAATATAGACCGTTCCATGATTGGCTAGGTTTTTTTGCAAAGCAAATTATAGTCATACACGGTATAAAACAGACAGGACAGGAGAATTCTGCCGCTTCGCCGCATTAGGTAGAAACGCAGAAAATTGTCCAAAATGCAGCAACAAAAAGTCGTGCTCCTAGGCATGATTGCTGTTGTAGTCAGTGTGACGGGTATCGAAACAAACTTCTCCTATATCGGCTGCTACAAAGACTTCGGGCCGAGAGATCTAGGCGGACTTGACGGACTCAGTGAACTTGGCGAAATTAATGTTGACCTCACCGGATCGGCCAGTGGTCAGGTGCTGATGTCGCGGGAGATCTGCGGCGCCTCGTGCTCGCTGGGAGACTTCGCCTACTTTGGGATGCAGAACTACCGGGCCTGCTACTGCGGCAATTCCTACGGGCGCTACGGGAACGCCAGCGAGGATGAATGCAACCTCAACTGCGTTGGAAATGCGGCGCAGAAATGCGGAGGAAAGTGGCGTAACTTCTGTACGCGCTGACTTATCCAAGTAAGTCTTTGAAATCGAGGGGGAAGTTGGCGCGCTTAAGCGCAACTGGTCAACGTTCGACCCCGCGCTGTATTTAAGATTTTTCGTTAGCGCGCGATTCCGTCACATTAATGGGGGCCTTGTGCATAAATCAGATCGGGCACCAAGGCCAGACGCGGAATGTACACCCCTGGAAGGCAACTCCCCATCTAAGGCATGTACAGAGAGTGTACGTTACTGAATCGTTTTTACTGTTAGTGCACAGTGTGACTATATGTACGGTATTAAAGTCTCGTTTATGAACTGCCATCAAACCACGCGAATTTGCATGTACACTGAGTTCTCTGCACAGAGTATTTATTATAAGTCTTTGTAAACTACAAGTACATGTATCCACTTATAAGCCTTGTACTACTTGTATTCACGTGTACGAGTAGTTGTGTGCTTTTCCGCACCAATTCAACTTTAGAGCGCGGCTTTTTTGTCCAGTCGAGCCTCCCCAATCTCACAGTGACAGCCAACTATCCCGCGTTCCGGACTGTTGACGCGGAATTCGAGGTCCAGTATCTGATGCAGTGCGAGGCTAAGCCTGCCGACTGTCAGGCTGTGATCTTCTCTGCCCAGCAGCGCCAGTGCCAGCTGCTCAGATTTGCCTATCCGCCTGCCAATATGAGCAGCACCGTTGGGATCTACTTTATGCACGGATGAGTTTAGAATAAAAAGAATGATTTTTAATGAAGCAACAGAAATTTGTTTGTCGGATAGAATGCCAGTGCTCCTATGCACTAAATATGTCTGAGCGCTAGCAATTTTGCTACCCACTCTAGCCAGCATCTGAGTATTTTTTCACAGAGCTTACCCCGGCGACTATAATTGCATCTCAACCTGAACTTCTCGTGCCCATAGGGGTTCTAAAGTTTTTATTGTCAGCATTGCGACTGATCGCTGCATCAGCATCTATCAGTTTACAAATGACAGGTCAGTTAACTATTAATGTTTATGAAAAAAAACTTTGCAGCATGTGACTCGCGTAGCTCAGCAATAGTCTGTGTTTCCTCTCTATACCTATATCTCTACTACTCATATTTGTTTCTCTCTGAGTATCCCTGATTACGGGGGTAATTATATGTACTAGCTATAACATTTACGAGCTATAGTAGATAAGAAAAATGCGATAAAAACTTTAACCTTGGCTAAATAAAAAACCACGAAAAATTTCCTGCGATGAAATTTTATTTTTTATGGGTTAGGTTCCTTAAGCCCATTTATTTTTTGGAAATTCGGACGACTTTTCTATGCGTTTAAACGAACGGCACCTAATCACTTAAGATGAAATGTGTTTACTAACAGTTAATGGGAATGGAAAAAAATGCAGAGTATTAATTATTGTACGCGCCTTATCTATCCTTGGGAAGGATTGTTTATCTAATTTTAATTACTCTTTTTCGAGTCCGTCTTAAAGTTTTATTCATCTTGCTTGTTTTTTTTATACGAAATTACCGCCTCTGGACGCATTATCGCCTGTGTTTCAAGTGTTTCAAGGCGAAGAACTCCAGACAAATTAAGTGGGAAAGAAAGAAATCCATATGCAAGTTTTGAAAAAGATGCACTACAGAGAAATACACTTGACAGAATACCACATACTTGTGAGCAATTCCCGAAGTTACGCAAACTTAAACTTTATCCAGTCACTGTGCATATGCTGACCATCCCCGGCGTTGTCTATGGCATAAAATATCGACTGATGTCGACAGAACTCCATCTAATAAGATCACGTGATAAACAATAAGAGAATAGACACTGACACTGACTTTGCAGAAGACTAAAATAATAATCTAAAAAAAACTTCGGGTTACTCATAAGACGCATCTATATATTTTATCAATCTGTTTATTTAACAAAGAACAGATTGTTTTAGAAAACTACGAATAATTAAAAAAGGTTTAAAATGTTTTAAAAGGTTTAGTTTTTTATTTTTATTTATCAACACACTTGTTATACTAAATTTTATTAAAAAGTGGGCAATTTTTCCGAAAAAAAAATTTTCTTATAAAATTAATAAGTATATATCTTCATGGAATATAATTCTTTCTGGAATGAAAAAAAATCCATTTAATAGGATTATTCGAACAAGTGGGAACGCACGCTGCTGCTTAAAAAAGCGTAAAAAGGTTGCTTATAACATGCGGAACAAGTCAGCTGTCTTAATCCGACAAAAAGGACAAAAAATACTTCGTAGTTAGTATAGCAGTACACGCATTTTTTTAAAAATTAAATAAAGCCGTGAATTTTCCCGAGAGATTTCAGCTCATAACCTCATTTAGCAACCCGACAATACGAGCGTACTTAATGCATATTTTTGTTTAAAAAACTTTGTTTAGCATATTAATGAACTTGTCTTAATCCGACAAAGAGGACAAAAATAGTTAAAATACCACAGTTGTCAAAAAAAGTAAATAAAACTCTGGACTTTTCACCGTCCCACATGTACCCAAATGATGCGTTCTTAAAATGAACTCAGCCAAAAATAGTCACTGAATAAGCCTTGAGATTAATTAATAATTAAGCTCGTAATGATAAATGATAACGAACTGCTCAGATATTCGCCCAGATAGTTTGAGATTCGTCTTCAGAATTGCCTAAACAGAATAATTTAGTCGAATAAGATTTTTTTGTAAAGCAGGTGGAACAACGAGGGTGATAGTTCGAACTGAGACAGACTTGAGTGAGTGCAATTCAGTCTGTGCTTCTGGGTTAAAAATGTTAAGAAGAGTAAAATTCAATTAATATGCTAATTTCTAATCTTAAGATTTTTTTAAAAGTTTTTTACGAGAGCATTTACGAGAATTTGTAAAATGGTTTAGTAGTGTTTATAGTACTAAATAATAAAGTTATTTAATAAATTTTGTTTCATAACCGGATTTAGCAATTAAAAAACTGAATAGATGATAATTCAATATCAGGACGCAAATAAAACGAAAAAATTATCATTAAAAATTTTGATTTCTGTGACCGCAATGCATGATAATGGTCCTAAGGTCAAAATGACCATTTTAACATTCGACAGTTTGTTCTATAAAAATCGTCTCGGAAAGATTTTAATAGACAAATCATGAACGACAGTTTTCGGATGGAAGTTTTACCAGTGTCAAACTGTAGCATTAATCATCAGCCACAGCGAGTCGAATCTGCTCCTTGAGGGCGCCGGTTAGCTTGAGGCTGAGCCGCATCAGTTGTCTGCAGTAGGCGCTGAGCTCGCCGAAGCGGCCATTTTGAGCCGCAGCCAGCAACGGCGCTGGATTAAAGTGCAGCGACAAGTCGCAAATCGGCTGAGACTCCAACTGTTGGTCGCCGCCGAAGTGCAGCGAGCCAACGGTGATGCGGATCTCCGGACAGTTGGCGTCGTCGACTCCGAAGCGACGGAACTGTCGGACCACTTCTCGTTGACGCGTCACCAAAACAGTCAGCGATTTTGGCACCCGGTCGCTGATCACAACTTTGCCTGTTGTTGGGTCCCGCTCGAGATAGGGAAACTCCTCTCCGTCCGGGAACAGCTCCCTGTGAATGCTGGAGCCCCGGCTAACCGATTCGCATGCGGCTACGTTGATGTGCAGGTCCAGCTGCTCCAAGAATCCCGCCGCAGCCGTCAAACTCCCGGCTTTTGTTTCAATCTGTTGCTGCACCGGACACTCGGATTGGTGAGCACGTCCAGCTTCCGCACCAGTGCTACTTGTTGGAGGCCTGATGTTCCTCGCAGATTTTCTATGCTTGGATCGCTTAATAAGGTGACCCGAAGGATTGACAGCCACGAATTCAGCCTCAGTCACTTCACAGGCATTTTGTCTGTCTTGAGTGAAGACTTCATCACTTTGTTTGTCCCTATTTCGACCGGAAGCTTCACTAAGTAACGAACTAACATCCTCCTCGAGTTTTTCTTCGCCTTTGCGTAGATGTCTGTCTCCAAAAGCATCCAAGCTCACGTTGTCTTTCAATTGTTTTGAAACTTCTGCATTCCCCAGAAATTGTCCGCCTCCACGCTTGCCCCGCTTACTAGTAGCGTGAGCACTCTCCGGCGCGTCCAAGGCTGTTGTTTCCAAGGCGGATGCGTCTCTGGGTAGGCTAGCTTGCTTGCCAAATCCGCTTTGATTTTCATCGAGTGCTGAGCAAGCCTCGAGATGGTCAGCAGGACTTCCTGTTCCTGTAGTTGAAGAAACATTTTGAATCTGGGACTTATTCTTCTTGTTTCTGGACTTTCTTTTAGAATTTCCTTGTTTTCGCATCGAATCAATATTTCTGCCGCCTTTGGTCCCGACGGTTGCCACCAGTTCAGCTGCATTGGCACCAAATTCTTGGTCCTCAGTAGTTTGCTGCATTTGAGCATGATCTTCAAAGTGGCCTTGGTCTTGTGTTGTAGAAAGATGGACGCTTCGGTCAAAATCATATTCCCTTGTACTTACTGGGACCTCCTGGCCAGATCTTGCATCGCGTGTTTTCTTTCCTTTTCCTCGGCTGCTAGCGCCCCGCACTGAACTTTCGCCTGGTTCGCAGGGCGTTTTTTCTCCTTCTGTAGCTGTGGTGGCGATGCGCTGGCTTCGCTTTCCTTTGTTCTTTGCAGGCTTCTGTTTTTGGCTGCTGGCTTTACTATTCGTTGCCACATTACTTTCTAATTGATACAATGGTTTCATTGCAGCAGAAAACTGTTCCATGCTGTTCATATCATCAGTCATGGAATTTTCACCGCAAGCATTGCTAACGGCAGAGTCATTAGTTTCGCCGCGCAGACATAATTCAACTTGTTTTTCACAAAACTTGCCTCCTTTCCTGGCTTTGCCTTTGCCATTGCCTTTGAATTTCGGATGCTTCTTTCCTTTTCTGGCATTATTCAAATTTTTCCGATTGCTCACCTCAGCTAGGTTCCATTCTGCGAAATCAGCTGAGCCGGAGTGGAGTATCGCACCCATTGAGCCTCTCTCTCCAGGCCTGTCGGAATCTAGCACGTTAGCGTAGATGCAGTTCAAAGGACGCTCATAGACTCTCTCAAGCTGCAATGAAAGACTATGCTGCAGTGAAACCTCAAATGAAGCACTCAAGCGCACTGACACTTTCCAGCCTGTCAGGGGCCGCTGAAGCTCCTGCTGCTGCTGAGAGATTTCAACAAAGCCGATTGACGCCAACGCTTTCTCGTAGACGTCCACAATAGTTTCAGAGTCAATTCGACGATGGTCGGCTACAATGCCGGTTAGAAATCCAAGACCCAATTTGAATCGTTTCCGACGATTCGGCTTCGCAGGTCGCTGCGGTTTAGCTGGAGGCTGCGGTTCTACTAATGCGTCTGAAGCCAGACTAACCATTCGGTCACTATGATTGGGTTTTTTCGTCGCATCTGGGGCGTCTCGACGTTGAAACTCCGGTCGCTCGCAACTCTTTCGAAACTTCTTGCCAGCGGCGAGAGCAGCTGATAGTTCAGCAAGGGAGAGGCTTCTGCGACCTACAGGAAGGCCATCAGTCGCATTCAATAAATAAACTCGACCTGGACGGACTGATATCTCAATATCATTTAACAGATCAGACTGCTGACCATCATTAGTAGTTGATGATGACCGAAACTGCGTAAACTGTCGGCACATTGCATTGAACAAACGGCGAGATGCCTCATCCGCCCAAGTGGGAATGTCCACTCCGTCGGTTCCCAAACAAAGCGGTACGCAGACGTCATGTATCCGATGCTCCGCATTCACTGAACCAAGGTAATCGACTAACTCGATTCGGCAGCTGTCTGACAGGCATCGAGTGGCCATGTTCAATCCACCTCCCTCTAAAAAGTAGCGCAGACGATTGCCATACTTCCTCGCCCAGCTGCCCGATAGGCCGAAACTGGCAGCTAACTCGCGAAGCTCTTTACGCAGGCGTTCAATGGCTGAGGGGGCTCCTAAAGCGCTTAATAAAAGTCGGCGTGAGCCAGTGGTTTCTTCTATCTTAACGGAGCTGCATCCGGTTTTCAAACGCAGCCGCATCTGATGGAAGCGAATTGACCGTAGCATTTCCGCGCTAACAATGCAAGGCAAACGTTGTGTTAAACGAGCCGTTTTGCTTGTTCGGCCTGAAGCAATTGCAGAGGTAGAGACAAGAGCTGCGGGGTTATGAGTATAACAAAGAAAGCGTGTGGCGATATCTGCGAGTTCTGCTACACGACGTACGACTGAATCTGAAATTTCAACCTTCGGAGACGATTTAACTGTGCGCCAAATAAAGTTCACGGCATCAGAAAGCTGACTACAAGATCGAAAGAATTTCAAAATCAATCGACCGAGCCACAAAAGATTCTTTTCAGAGGCATCATCAATAAGCCGGTCAGCAAAAACAGCTAGGCGCTCGGACAAGGATAGATTATATATGCTTTCTTCATGCTCCTCAGAATTACTCGTACCTTCAGGTTCATCAGAACGAGGCATACAGTGCAGCACTAGCGCGTAGAATTCGGCGGTCGGCATCAGGGCCTGCGTCTCATCTGAGGACCGAACGATTCCAGCCGCCCTCGCCCACTGCACCAGCAGCCGGAGCAAAGGCAGACGCCAAACACACTGGCTGAACAAGCCCAGCAGGTGCCGGCTCTTGTCCAGTCCTACCGTGTTCATACTGATGTCACACTCCTGACCATCGTCCACGTCTTCGCCTCCGTCCAGACCTAGTCGACACCGAATCAAAGGCACGTCGCGATCAAAGTGTCGCGTCTTTTCCAACACTGCTGCGTCCAGTGCTGGCCACACGAGCGTCTCGAGCCAGTGCCTTTGGCATGCAAGCTCTCCCAACTCGGCGACCTCGGCAGGAAGCCAGCGTTTGGAATATGCTTCATCAAAGGGAACAACGCACAGATCGATATCGGATGAGGACTCGTTACACAGAAGAACGGAGGCTGAGCCATACACTTTGCACTGTAGAACCCCAGGACAGTGTCGAGCAAGACGGCCGTTGACCATCGCAGCAGCTGCGTCGGCGCGACCAACTGCATCGCGCAGCACTTGGAGAGAGTCCTGGAAGAAGGCGAACGCGGACCGACCAATCGACAGTTCAACGCCTTCGTCGCCTGGTTGTAGCGCCAAGCCAGCCTTGAGAGCAGAGGCTGACATTTCCTGACAACGCCGGATGTCGCACAAAACGTCGCTCACGACCCATGGGAAGCTCAGACCTCGCGGCTTCATTGACTGTGACCAGCCGAGGCTCTTGTACGCCACAGCGTACCAGGCAGCGGCCTGCGCTCTGCGCTGATTCTGCTTGTCTCCGGCGAGATGGTCGAAGATGCGCCGGTACTTGTTGTCAAGTGCGTCAAAGGCTTGTCGCATGGCTACATGAGCGCGACCGCGATCAGCTCGAAGCAGCGGGTGCCACTGAAAGCACCGACCGAGCTGCAGCTCTCTCTCGCTTCGAGCGCCCCATTGGTCCATCAGAGCGCGTAGATCAGAGCGGTAGAGCTCGAAAACTCGGCTTGCACTTTTTGCGAATGTTTCTTGACCAGACCAGGTGACTTCACATTGCTCATCTTCATGATGCATTGAGTCCAACAGGTCCCAGTCTAGGTCGCATGAGCAGCATCTGCGATACAGCTGACCAAGCAGCTTCTCTGAGGGGTAAGAGACAGGGCGCTCCATGAAGTCTGGGTAGCCATTATCCTTCAAGAGCTTTACCGCCTTTTCTGGTACTTCAGGCACGATCCCAGTCTTTGGGAAGTCTACGGCTATGGATTGGGCTTTTGCGACTTCAATCGACAGAGGGTTCAGTGCACCACCAGGCAGTTGATCACAAATGGCCAGGTGAAGATTGGCGACTCGACCAAGGAAGCTGTTTGCAAAGTTCTGAGCACAGAAACTGGCCAGTTTAGAAGGCTCTGTGACGTCGGCTCCTTCAGGTAGCTGCGGCTTGCCACATGCCAGCTCTGCATAGTTCAGCGGCTCCTGGACTGCCTCTCGAGGCGGCACGAGCTCTGGGTCCCACACCACTCCGAACTGGTCGCCATCGAGATCGCCGCCGCTGCAGTCGGCAGCAAGAGAGCGCGTGCAGTCTGTGCGGGAGGGAAACAGCAGCAGGTTGACCCACTGCGACAGTTCTGGTCTGCGCACCGCCTGCACAACTCGAACGTCTCCTGGGTGCAGACAGGGATTGCGGAATACGAGCACCGGACCCTCGATCTGCTCGGCCTGATCAGTCGGATGTCGCTTGATACAGAGAAACACCTCGCCTTCGCTCAGCACCTCCAACGGGTCGGGTGCGCCCATCACGCGACACCCGAGGTCGCCGACCGGCAAAGCGGCCCGCTTTTGAAGGTCGGACAGGCGAAAGCGGAACACGCATCGCAGCAGACCGAGCCAGTGCGGCTCAGTCAGGATGTCAAAGTGTCGCACAGCCTCCACCATCCTTGCTGTCGCCAAGGTCGGTGTGTCGATGAACTCTCGAAGCGCTGCACTTGCTTGAGAAGGAGTCGCCAGAGACTCTGCGGTCTTGCGCAGCTCCGAATCGAGAATGTTTCGCAGACGCTGCGACGGGTTCCAGTGGGAACACTTGGTGGCCAGCGACTCCAGCAACGTAATGATCTCCCTGTTGAGGAAAAGCTGACCGCAGTGAGACGTCCTGACGATGCACAAGTTGTCGTTGGAGCTCTTGAACTTGACGGTTGATGGCCTCAGCGAGATTGCTTTGTGTTCGCCAAGCTCAGGGTCTGTAGCCGACACGGTGGTCAGGACTCCTTTGGCTCCACCGAATCGAAACTGGAAGGCGGACGGTACTTCTGGCAGATTGAGTTTCGAAGCGATTGAAGCAGCAAGCTCGGCGCTGATTTTGCCGCTACCTAAAATTAGAAAATCGCTTGGCTACATTGGTTTCGGAAAAGTTCGCACAGAATATTCGCACAAAAATATTTGCTTAGACTCACCATCTGTCAGCAGATCGCCGTTGATAGCTCGACGGTCATCGCATTGCGAAACCTGATTGCAGTCCAGTCTGGCCACTGGCGTGTCTGCCGTGTGAAAGAGTCCGAGCCGAGCCAGGTACTTGGAAACTGAGCGGAATTCAGTCGGCTTCTCCACCAGCTGGTCTCGCAGTCGCTGCACTTCTTCGATTGTCTCTGCAGCCACGAAGAAGCATCGGCTCGTTCGCAGCTGGCCGCTGCTGGCTGACAGAAATCGATATTGCCGACCGGCCAGAGTCAGACCGTTGACCAGCACGCTGAAAAACCGGCGGCCGACTGAAGCCGCCGAGGCCACATTGACGCCTCCGCCTCGCACGGATCCGCATGACTCGTCGGTGAATGCGACCATGACGAGTCTCTCTGGAGGGATGCGGCGGAGGAGTCGACTCGAAGCCATGGGGACGGCGGGGAACAGAACTACTCTGGTGGGCGTCACCGCAGCTCGCTTGACGAGCACCGAGCCGGCTGGCACCGGTGGATCTAGCGCAGCGTTTTGATTGTCCAAGATTTCTTCAACAGCATTCAAAGCCGATTCTAGTCTCGAGCATGTGCCGAGCTCCTTTGAATCTTGAAATCTAAAACCTTCTAACGAACTCCTTGAACTCCCGAACAAGTCGTCGAAGAAGGCGGCCTGTTCGCTTTCGGCCGACAGGGTCAGCAATGCGTGTAACAATTTGCAAAGATTTATTGGGCGTTCACAACCGGATTTAGTGTCATCTTGAGCAGCTGCTGTGATTCTACTTAAGACACTAAAAACCGCCTCTTGGGTGATGCGGAAACGACGGCTGTCGATCAGCACCTGCACCAGCCAGCGACACTCGAACTCGGCCTTTTTAATTTCGGACAAGTGCTGAAATGGCGGAATACTTGGGCAGCACTGCAGTGGTGGAAGGGGAAAAGTGTCCCGAATCGGAGTTCTTGATTGCAGCTCCAGTCGAGTATCGAGCAATGGTAGTGGAGACCTTGCCCGTAGCCTTATCCAGTCGTGGGAGTGAGCTGATTCATCCGCCGGCAGATGCAATATTAGGACCGAGTTGTGTTGAAGATGTTCGCGAATTTGGCTGACAAGATCAGCACTATTAGTGGGACTTTCAGTAGAAATAGATTCGAATTGCCATTCCTGTTGCTTGTTGTCTAGTTTTACTTGCTTGTTGACAGTAGGCGCAACAGTAAGTGGCAAAGCAATCAATCGTGTAGACCAATCGGCCAGTAGGAATCCGTTTGTTCCACCAATACTTGAAATCACTATTTTGATTTCCCCAGCACTAAATAATACAGTTATTAGGCTTCCTTCGTTATCGATTTCTAATTGCAAAGGCTCTGCTAAAACACGCAGCGACTCCTCTATCTTAGTGTCAGTCTGGAATCGACCGATGGCTACAGATTCAAGAGTGATAATAAATTTTTCAGCTGATGCCTTTTGAGGCTCATTGACTAAGGTTATAAAATTGTGCACATCGGGAATGGCGTAAACAGGTCTATTGTTTAGCTGGAACGACCAGAGCTTCGAAAATTCATAATAAGCTACTGCAGTCTGGGAAGTTGCACTTGATTCCAAGCACACGGCAGCTATTGTTGACTTTCGCGGAAACAAGCCTGAGGGTAAGCCCTGGCTCCCGTATTCATCGAATAGCATGTCAACATAAAGAACATTTATTGAGTTCACCCCGTCGATGCTCTCCTTGAGACGTTGTTTATCACAGTTTTCCAGTCGTACTTGGGGAACATACAGCTGAACTATCATGTGGCGTCCTGTCTGACCCCTTGATGGCACGGTGCGCTGAACTGCAGTGCAGTCTTGATTAATTAAACGAGTCACTTCTCGTCGAGTCAGCTCGGACGGAACGTTATTGGCCTGGGAGTGCTCTTTGACTAGTTGATTTAATAAAGTCTCTCTAGAACTTAAATCCCTAGCAGCAGCTTCCTCTTCTTCATCAACAACCATTAAGAATCGACTGTCCTTCTTGCGCGCGCGGCCGCGGCTCTGCAGCAGCTGCACGAGCGACTTGGCAGCGTCGAAACGGATCACAACGTCGCACGCGCTCACGTCGAGTCCCTCTTCCAGCACTGCTGTGCTCACAATCAGACGGCTGCTGCCATCATTGAAGCTGCCAATAGCCACCGACTGCTCTCCGTCCCAGTCCATGCCGTCCACGCCGCCGCGTCCGACCACCAGTTGAGGCTTCAGGTCTGGGAAACGCTCAGACAGTCGCGTGTGCAGCAGGCGGGCAGTTCGGCGGGTCCAAGTGAGCACGAGAAGTCGAGACTGTGGATTTTCAGACTGTAGCGATGCCGCCTCGGCCTCAACCACACGCATTCGCTCAGAGACGTCCAGCTGCCAGTTCGGATCGTTAAGGAATTGCATGCCTGCTGTGGAAGGTCTGCATTTATCCTTAGTAAGATCATCAATAATTGGCGCAGCCTGTGCCACGCCAACAACTTCAGAAACTTCCATAGCGGCTAGCAAGCAAAGGAGCTTGCGAATTTCTGCCCTGCTTTGTCTCAGCTGCGGCAAGCCGCTGTAAATTAGGCTGCGCAACTGTCCAGCAATGAGGAGCTGCCGATTTCTAGGTATCCTTTTAAAATCTCCAATCGGGAGTCCAAGGTTCAACCTTTCGTTGCTTTCTTTTAGAAGCTTGGTTACATCCTCAGAAAATTGTTTCTGAAGCTTTGATTGACCACAGAGTTTTGTTTCGGTTTTCACCGTCGCCTCCTCTGCTTCCGATGGTCTCAGTGCGACGCAACTGGGGGAAAAATAATTCAGCAGCCGGTTCAATCTCTTCTGGCCTTCAGTTGCATCAATATGCGGTTCAACGGGTGATGCTGTCAAGCCAAGAAGACGAGGTTTGCGATCCTCTGGCAGCTGGCGGCTCAGAGCAAGGACGCGATAATAGTTGTGCATCGGAGAGTTAACGTGATGACATTCGTCAATAACGATGCAACAGAATGCGCTCAGATCTGGGATCTTTTTATTCGTGATTAACGAGAGCAGAGCACCTGCTGTTATCACTACCTGAAATATTTGTTTTCCAAGAGGTAAATTATGTTTAATGTTTTTTAATCACGACTTCTGCACACATCTCCTTAATGTGAAATATAAAAAAATATTATGAAGAGTTTTACTTACTAGATCATGCGCTCCATCTAGAAGCTCTCTAATTTTCCAAGATGTCATAATCTCGCCACACAGAGCTGCAACTCTCAGCCCGGTGTCCGCCTCTAGCGCCCTAGCCTGCTGAAACACCAGGGGCACTCGCTCCACAAGAAAGACTCCCATGAGGCCAGGATTGAGGGCTCGCATCCGGGCCAGTAGCAAAGCGGCCACCAGGGTCTTGCCCGAGCCAGTGGGCATCACAAGCACCAGATCGCGCTGAAGAGCCTCTACGAAAGCCTCCAGCTGGTACGGTCGTGGCACTTTATCCGACGCTAGTAGGTCAGACCACTCGAAGTGATCGGAAGAGGAAGCCAACTGAATTGGCATGTTTCTGCTTATAATGCTGGACCAGCCAACAAAGTCGGGAGCAATTTTTCGACCATAGAAACTGTTTGCATTTAACTCCTCTATTTCACCCTTGAAGTGGCGTATCAGTTTCTCTTCTATTTTGTCAAAAGGTTCACATCTGATACCTCCAACAACAACTTTTTTCCTGCCAAGGGCAATGTAATTTGAACCATGCGGTCCGAATGGGAGTTGAACGCCAACACTAGCTTTGCAAAAGCAACATCTTACGTCTTCCCTCGCTCCAATTTTTTCAATTATCAAGCTTTGCAACGAAGCTGTGACATACTGGTTTTTCACGGATATATAAACTTCTCTTTCCGCTTTCCAGAAGAAGCAAACAAACTTTGCCGGAAGTAGTCGCTTGTTGCACTCTCCGCAGTCAACCCCGATGCCTTGCCGATCCATCAGCACCTCCTGAAAATTTATAAGTATGATAATGCATATGAAAAAATTTAGATGAAAAAATATTAAAAATCATAGAAAAAATGTATTTGGAATGCATATAAAAATTTCTTATGCATTGACAAAATATTGAAGGATTAATCTCAATATGAAATAACAATGAATTCTACGTCAACAAAATTTGCTCGCATTGAATGAAAACTCTAGTTTCTGACTGCTGCTCCTAAGAATATCTGCATGACTATATAACTACGGGTGTAACCCCGTTAGGAATTTTTTATGAATATAAAGTAATGTAAAGAAGCTGTTTTATTAGAATTGATATGGACGACTAACTTAGGCAGTATTAAGTTAATTCAATTATTCAAGCACAAAAAATATTGTCTCTTTTGTTTCCTACAATCGCTTATAAGTAAAGCATAATGCTTTACAATAACGAAGCAGGAAAATAATAAGCAAAGGCATAAATTTGGGACTAAATACATAAAGCTACAAATTTAATACACGCAAGTTGTGATTTTTGGAAAATATCAGTTATTTAGATGTCTATCTTTGACTAAAAAGTTTTGATTTGCATGGATTTCAAAATTTAAAAGCTTAAAAAAATTGAGAAAACGATGAATGATTTCCACTAAAGCTAATACAACAGATCAAACGAGGGATTTTGGTTTTCAAAAAAATGACTTTTGCTTTTAGTTCGTACATATTCCGAGATTGCGACAAAAAAATTTATATTCAGAGGATCCAAATATTTTTTAAAAAATATTTTTCAGAAAAAATCAAAGGACTGTACCTATAGAAATGTTTTTATCGCCCCAGTTGCGCCAAAAACGAAAATTCATTCAGCAATTTAAAAATATTACCCTACTAATATTATAACAAAACATTGTAAATAAAATCTAAATTAATTATATTCTCTGTTTTTGAATTGCGCTGAATTAATTTTTTAAGCTACTAAAACTGATAAATACAATTTAAAAGTATTTTGTGATTGTAACAACTTTTGTTCAAAATTTTCCAGCATTTTTTAAATCGTCGGGTGGGCCTTTACTATATGATCTAAAACGTAGACTCTACGCTAAAAATTTGGCTGGACGATTTATGTGGATTCAAGAATTTTTTTACTATAAAAATCAGAGATTAGAATAAGTTTAATAAATTGTGTAATAACCGTCTAAAGGACATCATATTAAGTGCGCCATTCACAAAAAGGATTTGCATTTTTTACAATTTTTTAACAATTTTATTGTTTTTAAACTTACAAACGGCAAAAACTATTTGTTGTAACCTTATTAAGTAGTGAATCATTTCGAATATAATACTTTATTTTAAAAACTTAATAAACTAAAACAATAAGACTTCAAGTAAGATGATATTTGAATATTTGTCTCTTTTGTGCTGTGTGTTATTTTTGGAAAATTTAAAAAAATTATTGTATTTTCATTGATATCATCTCGTTACCTTTGTATATAATGTAGGCTTAGAATTTTATTATGTCTGATTGAAAGTTTAATATTAAAACCTCAATCTATATCCCTGTTATTTGGCTCTTAGTTTCTTTTTGGTAGCTATAGGGCCTATCAAACTAATTTAAAACAATTTTCTTTCTAACAGTAAAATTTTTTTGAAAAAACAAAATTTAGTTAGAAATTAATTAAACTTTATTTATCAAGTGGTATTTAATTATGAATTTGGTTTGTTGTATGCTTATTCTTTTAATTTCACTACAATTTATGGAACTAATAAACTTTAATATTGATTTCAGTCTGTATTTTTTATGAAAAAATTATGTATAAAGAGATTGCTATTGAGTGTTGAATGCCAAAATAAAAAAATTTTCAAATTATACATATTGCTAAGTAAGTATTGGCTAGCATGTGTTTTTTACTGTAAGATTTAATGTTATTATGTTTATTAGGTTGTAATCTGAATATCTTCCATTTTAACTATTATTTATTTTCAGACTGTAAAGGGATATCTAATCAATGTTAGACTTTCTTTTTGGGTCAGAATTTATTCAAAAAATCAATAAGATGCTTGTAAAAAATGTTACTGCAACGCAAAAAGTTCAGCTGATTCAAGTTTATTGTCAACTGCAACTTAATCAATTGCAGTTCATATGATAAATCCCATGATACCACAGTAGATGTTAATCGAGTCCATTGAAAATTGCTGGTCCATAAAAACTGAAGATCCTATTCAGCCTTGATTGCTCTAACCGCAAAGGCTGATGCAGCTGAATTAATTTTCGCCACCGCTGTGGCCCATGCTGATTTCAGTACACTCTTGCTGATGTAGCTTTCTGTATTGCCTGGAATATTGATTTGTGAAAAGTCATTCAGTTTTAGCATTGAATTTCTTTAATCCCGCTATAAATCAATATCTTACCATTGCAAGAACTGGTCACACTCGGCTTCATAGTATAGTACACATCAACCTTCATCGATCCATCGATCACCTGCAGAGGATAGTTGTCAGCCGTATGGAAGTCCTCGCTGGTTGCAAAATGCTCGATAGTAGCTGGCAACGAGCTTGCAGTTGAAGTTGGACAGCAGGTGGAAAAGTTAGAACTGCAGAGGCTGTTAATGGCCTCAGTTAGGTGCGTTCTCGTAGACTCTTTGAGTGGAGTGCCGGTCCACTGGAAACCAATGATATTGTGTTATTTTATGCCTTATTGGTGAGTTTAAATCCCTTAAAAACTGCCACTCACAATTGATAATTCAAGCGGATAATAGCTCGAGTATCGAACTTGCCCGGCGAAGTAAATCGACAGACTTTTACTTTTTTGTATCTTGCTGACTGTAGGCGGCGAGTTATTTACAAGTTGGGTTGGCACGGCTGCAAGCTTTCAAAATTTTAAAGATTGAATTTCTTCTACTTACACTGACAGCTGTCTCCCTCGAATTCGTCTGTGCAGGCACACTTGCAGACTGTGCCAAACATCGTTGGTACGCCGCCATTCTTGCAGGTCACCGCCTGCGCCTTGCAGTCATTAGGAATGCTGCTTGGATAGTAGATGTTCTTTTCTAAAATCATGCATGGATAGGTTTTTATTGCCATTCATTTGCTGAGGGGTTAACTAACAGAGCACTCACTCTCGCATCTGACTCCGTAGTAGCCAGCAGGACAAGAGCACGCGCAGAATGGACTTGTCATCAACGTGCCATAGTTTAGGCAGTTCAGTTTGCATTCTGAAGTTTATTGAGTTTCAATATGTATTTTGCGCTATCTAGCGGTGCACTATCGGCAATTGTTACTCACCAAAGGGCCCTGGTATAGGTGGCTCTTGGCCTGCTAGAATGGCATAGCACAGGCCGTCCTTGAAGTATGTCGCAAGGCCGTTGCCGCACTTTGTTCCAGCTTCGCCGGTTTGATAGGGAGGCGAGGCCCAATACCTGTATTTGAATAGAAAGGCTAATCTCAGCTAATGTCGGTTGTGCTTTTGAGAACGACTCCTGAAGACTAGAAGTAATTACTTTAAACATGCTCGTTAAAACTGATGTTGGTCACATTAAGTGCCTTACCTGTCAAACTCACAGACGGCTATGAAGTTTCCGCTACAGTATTGTATTCCGCAGCCAACCTTACTGATTCTGGCTGACGCAATTTGCAGGTAATGACCGCAGGTACCAAAGAATGTATATTTGCCGGTATACGGGTTGCAGGCGGTAGTTGTGTAATCGTAGCTCTCCCGCTCCAGGAACATAAAGACCAATATTTCAGTGAAATTAGTCCTGGATCCCCGGTACAGAACTTCGCCCAGCGGTGCGTACTCGCCGTGGTAGTTGTGCGCAAACACGCAACTGTTGGCAGCTTTCTGAGCCAACCTTTCTAGATTTGTGTCCCAGAGCTGGAGCGCGTGTAATAATCGCAACAATATGGTTGATAAATTTAGAACAATTTGTACGATTCGCGTAAGCATTGTCTGGCCTCACTACTATTAAGTAGAATAAGTTGTTTCTGCTCACCAATCCGTTCATATCGGCTGCCGGAGGCACAACACTTTTTCTCAAGTGGTTGATATATTTTAGCGTTTGGTCTTTCTGTTCCTCGGTCAGTGCGCACCTGCCAGACGTAGCGGCCAATGCAAAGATGAGGAAGGCACATAGCCAGACTTCCTTTGCGGTGTCCATGCCTTGCAAGTGTTTTGTGGAACGAACTTGAACTGATTGGTGCCTGTCAGTTGACACTCAATGCAGTGCGCAACATACTGCTGTTGTATATATAGACTTAAAATTTGAGGTAAATTGCTTTTTCCTTCGTCCGTAATCAGGAAGCACCTGTTTCTGATCACGCGAATCGCTTAGAATTTAGGACAACTGTGTGTCCGGCCCGACATGCGTTTAATATTATCTGTTTTGCCCATTTTTTATAAAAGATGCCAGTAGAAACAGAAAGTTATTCTACAAGCTGTAGTAATGTAATGTCGAAAGTTACTTGTGCATAAATTGATATAAGTTTTCGGAGCGGAAATTTGATAAGTGGTCATGCTAATTCAAATTCTGTGCCTTTTTCCGAACTCTCACGTGGCGTGGCCAAATAAACAAGTTGACGAATATTCTAAATGAATCACCAGGTACCCGGCCATTTTTTTAAACACCAGCTGTTTCTTAATCTGTTGACTTGGTATCTGGACCTATCTTGTAAATACGAGGATTGATTCGCAGTTTTCTAAAACTCTAAATGTGCCGCAAAAAGGACCATTGACACTCAATTCTTAGTTTCTGTCCTTCGCAGCATTCAAAATTAGAATACGCTGAAGGGAATGACACATGTATCCAAGACAAGGGCTTAAATATCACACGTGACATGCGTTTTCATTTAGTATCCATCACCATAGATTCTGAATTTAAAATAATATCGATGCCAATAACCGAACAGTGACAAAGCATTGGGTGCCTTTTGCAAAAATGTTCACACTGCGCTTCTAGCCAACCCGGACAACTTGCAATCCGGCCGTCTGTACTGCGGCCTGTTTCACTTGAGTTTCTATTGTTTTCCAGGCTTCCTGCAGTATGCCCTTGCTTGCGTACGCCACTCCGTTGTCTGGAATATGAAATTAATAATGAAATGTGATTAATTACTAAATAATAATACTGATATTTTACTTGTTAACTTACTGCACTGCGTTGCCGCGCTAGCACTCAGTGTGTAGTGAACCGCCGCCACCATTGAGCCATCAATGTCCTGACTGGGATAATTATCAGTGTCATGAAAATTTATCGCCTCAACAAACGCTCCAATAGGTTGACTGTTGTTTGAGCAGCAGGAGGACGAGTTTGTCAAGCAGTAGTTGTTTACTCCCGTGGTCAGTGCCTGCTTTACGCTGTCTCTCAATCCCGTTGAATTCCACTGTGTAAAAAGTGTAAAAAAGCATCTAGCTTATTTAGTGTCCCCTTCGCTTTTTAACCGATAAATTTCTAACACTCACCAGGGTCACGTCAACTGGATAGTAGCTCTGATAGATTGTAGCACCTCCAAAGTAAATCAATAAGCTGTTTTCCATCTGTTTGATGTTTACTAAAAATTGGGAAGTTTCATGAGTATGAAGATGAAAAGTTACGTTCACTTCAGCCTACGAGTATCTATGCAAGGTTAATATGGTTAACAATTCTTGTTAGTGCGTTAATAGACCTTTGCAATCATCTCCGGCAAAGTTGGCTGGGCAGACGCATTTGCATTTGCCGTTAAACATAGTCGGAGTGCCGCCATTCTTGCAAGTCACCGCCTGCGCCGTGCAGTCGTCTTCTATATTGCTCACTATGTGGATATTCTTGGCTAAAGTTTTTAAAAAATTCGATGCATTTGTTAATTTTTTAACGTCGGATTAATTATTAAAAAGTTGCTGCTTTGTAGGTAAGGCTCAGCAGTCCGAAGCTACAGAACTTTAACTTTCAAAAACGCTGGACGAACATGCAAAGTACACGAAAAGGTTTCTTCTTTACAGTATGTTATATTTCAGATTGTAGCTGCAATGGCATGTAGTCTCCATTTAGAGAAAGTTCTTAACAAAATCATCACTTGATATATAATCTTACTTTCGCATCTAACTCCGTAGAAGCCTGTTGGACATGTACAACTGCAGAACAGACTCGTTGACAGGTTGCCGTAGTTAAGGCAGGCTAGCTTGCACTCTGAAATGTATAATTTTAAGACTACTAAATCGGTTCTGCTTAGCTGACGCTTATTTTAAGTCAGTAATCCAGAAGCCACTTACGGAAGGGCCCTGGTATGGGCTCTGGATCGCCGGGCATGATGGCGTAGCAAAGGCCCTGCTTGTAGTAGGTTGCATAACCGTGTCCGCACTTTGTGCCTGGCTCGCCAGTTTGGTATGGTGGATTGGTGTATTGTCTGAAATTGGATAGGGACATGGCTAAGAAAATAGTTTCTGGTGATGCACAACTACTCCATGAGGTGTTGAGGTCATGATGCTACTTCATAATTGTGTCTAATAATACAATTAACGGACGCAATGATGCACGGGCAGCCCAGTTTATATAGCACGCCTAGCTAATAACAAAAAATCAAACGCATATGACCACCAATGTATATGGTGCCATCCCTTTTTAAATCAGAGATACAAGCGTAATTATAAACTGCAAATAATATACCGACTAAACTCGCACGCCGCTAGGTAGACACTGTCGCACTTCTGCACCGCGCAGCCAATCCTGCTGACCCCGGCAAACACTAGCTGCAAATAGTGACCGCAAGTTGTAAAAAACGGATACTTGACGGGATTGCATTGACCAGTAGTGTAGTTGTAGTTCTCCCGTTCGAGAAACATAAACGCTAGAATGTGGGTAAAGTTTCGACTGCCCCCGCGGTACAACGTCTCGCCTAGCGACGCGTACGGGCCATGGTAGTTGTGCGCAAATACGCAGCTGTTAGCGGCTTGCTGCGCCAGCATTTCCAGGTTTGCGTCCCAGAGCTACAGTTTTCGTAAAGTTTTGGGAAAGTTAGATACGTGAAGTCACGATATTCCAGCACTCTTGCCTATTGTACATGGAGGCGAATTAAGTAACTAAACAACCCTGCTAAAAAGGGGGGTACATTAACGAAACTTTGCAGCCTTATACCATATTTGATGAGAATATTTGCAGTAAAATATTTTTTTGGTTGCCTCTCGAGAGGTTGACTAATTTTTGCTATCAATATGAGCACAATTTCTCTAACAGCAGGGGTCTAGGGTCCATGGGCTTGATTAAGTGACTTGTAACATCAGTCTAAATAATATTTTGTGGTATTCAAGTGGCTGCAGTGCTCATTTGGATTTACTATAATTGGAGCAATGCATGCAGACTACTCATAAAATTGCTCCATAGTAATATGGGTAGGAGTACCATTCAATTACTCACCAGACCATTCATATCCGCCGCTTTAGGCACAGTATTTCGTCTCAAATGATTAGCGAAATCCAGCGTACTAACTTTCTCACTCTCTGTTAGCATATGACAATAGCAATTGTGTGGGACTAATGACATCAACAGAAATATAGCTAAGTAATTAGGAATACCAATCCATCGTCGAATCATTTTTTCTGGTCTTTTTCTCCTAATTCAAGTAGCTGCGTCCCACTTGGTTGCATTCCGGGAAACCAAAAATTTTGAACACCAAAACCATATATAACGCGTACTGCAAACGATCGGGATCCGCATTAACCGATCGTTATCGCACCACCTGCGCTGTTCATATTTTCCTAACTTGTCTAGGCACGGTGCACCTGTCTGCGTTTGTCGCTAGGCAAGCAAAAATTTTCGAATTGGTTAAAAAATGATTTATGATTGAGCTTGCAAACGGCTGAATCAGAATATTTCTTGAATATGTGGAAAACAACCAAAGAAAATCTACTCGTTTTATTTTGTCCTAATATTTTTATTTTCTCAAGAAAGTTATTTTCTTTTTTCAACGAACTTTTGTGACCAAACATTCTTCAACTCTCTTTAAGGCACTCGTATCTGGTTTTTAAACAAGTTACGTTGCACGTGATCCGCCGAATTTTTGTCCCAATTTTTTCTTGTTCTCTTGAGCCAGGTGGTCGCGAAATCGGATGCAAATAAAGTATTTAATATTAAATACCCTTGCCGAAAAAGTCAGCGCTCGTTTTTTCGGTTCCCCATCTTCAAGCGGCCCTTTTCCTTCTAGCGCCTTATTCCCCACCTAAATATCCTGGCTAAGGCAACTGTGTTCCATTCGTCGACAAATGCATTAGATGCAGTAGATGCTAGGCAGTGTCGACTTTGTGAAGTGTCATGCTTTTGAAAGTACCTGCTAAACGCATTTGTCGACGTTGTGAAGTGTCATGCTTTTGAAAGTACCTGCTAAACGCATTTGTCGACGTTGTGAAGTGTCATGCTTTTGAAAGTACCTGCTAAACGCATTTGTCGACGTTGTGAAGTGTCATGCTTTTGAAAGTACCTGCTAAACGCATTTGTCGACGTTGTGAAGTGTCATGCTTTTGAAAGTACCTGCTAAACGCGTTTGTCGACTTTGTGAAGTGTCATGCTTTTGAAAGTACCTGCTTAACGCGTTTGTCGACTTTGTGAAGTGTCATGCTTTTGAAAGTACCTGCTAAACGCATTTGTCGACTTTGTGAAGTGTCATGCTTTTGAAAGTACCTGCTAAACGCATTTGTCGACTTTGTGAATTGTCATGCTTTTAAAAGTACCTGCTTAACGCGTTTGTCGACTTTGTGAAGTGTCATGCTTTTGAAAGTACCTGCTAAACGCATTTGTCGACGTTGTGAAGTGTCGTGCTTGTGAAAGTACCCGCTAAACGCATTTGTCGACTTTGTGAAGTGTCATGCTTTTGAAAGTACCTGCTAAACGCGTTTGTCGACTTTGTGAAGTGTCGTGCTTGTGAAAGTACCCGCTAAACGCATTTGTCGACTTTGGGAAGTGTCGCGCTTGTGAAGTGTCGTGCTTGTGAAGTGTCGTGCTTGTGAAGTGTCTTGCTTATGAAGCCCCCCGCCCCATTCCAGCTAGCCCGCCAGCCATGTCCAACTTCCTGCGGCTGCCAGTGGACTGTTCTCACAGGCGCCTGGACTCTCTGAGCCAGGACTCGACGCGGTTCACCGTACGCGGCCTGGTCATAGCCAAGGAGTCGCCTCGCCTGGTCAACAATCGCCAGGGCCGACAGTCAGGCGTGCTGACCTTGACGCTCCGTGATAGCCCGACCGCCTACTGTCAGGTGTCCGTCTGGGGCGACGAGGGCCACGTCCGGACGGTGAGCCGCGACCACGCCAGGCTCGGCTCCGTGGTTGACATTGTCAACGCCTCGGTGCGTCCGGCGCAGGCCGCCGCTTACAGGGTCGGTGGCGGCTTGCCGATAAGCCTCAGCGTCAGCGAGAACCGAGGCGCTGTTGTCCGCTGCTGCCTCACCGATCCCGGCGAGGTGGCCATGTTTGACAGACTCCGCAGACAGATGCTTCGACCGGCCTCCGAGCACGTGACGCTTGCTCAGGTGCGTAGGGTGCAGACTGGTCTGTCCGCAGGTGCTTAAGTTTTTACTGCCACTTGGTTGATGACTGTCTGATGGCTTTCTGATTGATAACTGTCTGACTTATGACTGTCTGATCAATGGCTGCCTGATTGATGACTGATGGCTGTCTGATTGCCTATCCTCAAACAAGACCACCCGGCCTCCTCAAGGCGATGCACTGCGCCACAGAGCAGCCGCAGTACGCCAGCCTGCTGGCCCTGGTCCGCACAGTTTACCCGGCCCGTCAGCTGACCACGCGCGAGGGCCGGGACACCTGCCGCGCCCAGGTGCTATTGTGCGACTCCACCTGTCGCTCATTTCCCCTGACCTTCTGGGGCCCCGAAGGCTGCGAGGCGGCCGAATCTCTTCGACCGGGCCAGGCGGTCAGCGTTGTTGACTGCCGCGTCACTGCCAGCAGATTCTGCCGCGGCGCCGGCGAGGCCACCGCCGACAAGCGCACCGTCCTGATCGTTGATCCGCTGTGCTCCGAGGCCGCCACCCTGCTTGCACAGGCGGCCGACCTGCTGGCCGATGCTGAAAGCCGCGTTGGCGGCTCATCAGCGGCTTCGGCGGCTCATCACGAGGCCGACTACGACGGCAAATCCGACGATGACGCGGACGGAGCCCCGGGGCAGCGGCAGCACCGCCAACATCAAGAGTTGCACCAGCCGCCACCGCCGCCTCCTTTGCACGCGATCCACAGCGTCCTGACGGCATACAAGCTGTCGACCTGCCCGCCGGCAGGTGTGGACTGCGCCATCGTGTTCGCCTGCCTGACTGAGCTGGACATCGCCACCGCTGACTCGCCGCCAATCTCCTGGCGCTGCTCCGTGTGCTCGGCGCCCTGGCGCGCCGCCCAGCAACAGCCTGACGCCGGCTGTCCGAATGCCGGCTGCCTCGGCGCCTCTCAGCAGCCCATTGAGGTGGCCAGCGCCGTGCTTGAGGCCGCCGACGAGACTGGCACTTTCCGGATGCGGGCTCAGGGCCAGGTTAGGGCTCTTTCATTGTCAGAATTCTTCTTCTATCGATTCTTCTCTGCCTAAGCTCTTTAAAGAAACCGATTCGCAACCCCTGAAGAAAACCACCACTAACTCCTGTGAAAGAACCCAGTCCCTGAAGAAGAAGTCCAGTCTCAACCCCTGAAGACAGCCAGCCCCAGCCCCTGAAGACAGCCAGCCCCAACCCCTGAAGACAGCCAGCCCCAACCCCTGAAGACAGCCATCCCCAACCCCTGAAGACAGCCAGCCCCAACCCCTGAAGACAGCCAGCCCCAACCCCTGAAGACAGCCAGCCCCAACCCCTGAAGACAGCCAGCCCCAACCCCTGAAGACAGCCAGCCCCAACCCCTGAAGACAGCCAGCCCCAACCCCTGAAGACAGCCAGCCCCAACCCCTGAAGACAGTCACCCCAACCCCTGAAGACAGCCAGGCCCAACCCCCTGAAGACAGCCAGCCCCAACCTGCCCACCCCACAGGTGCTAATCGAGCTGTGCGGCCTGTCGACGCTGGACCAGCTGCGTTCAGCCAGCCGGTCGCAGCTGTCAACAATTCGATCCGAGCTGCTTTTTAGTCGTCGAAAATTCTACGTTCGAGTCGTACGAGCCACTCACTTGCAGCCCAGGCCCTGCATGCAGCTGCTGGCCTGCCAGCCTGTGGATATTCAGGAGCTCGCTCAGTGCGTGCGCTAAATGAGTTGGTTCGGTTCAGTTTGATCTTTTTCTGGTTTGTCTCACTTTGTTCTGAAAATTCTATTATTTCAATTATTATTATTTTAGTTTAATTTTTTAGCCTTGTTTTGTGAAACTCAAACTCAAACAGATCCGCCCCTTCTACAGTCTATCCTGATCAGATCCGCCCCTTCTACAGTCTATCCTGATCAGATCCGCCCCTTCTACAGTCTATCCTGATCAGATCCGCCCCTTCTACAGTCTATCCTGATCAGATCCGCCCCTTCTACAGTCTATCCTGATCAGATCCGCTCCTTCTACAGTCGATCCCAATCAGATCCGCCCCTTCTACAGTCCATCCTGATCAGATCCGCCCCTCCTACAGTCCATTCAAATCAAATCCGCCCCTTCTACAGTCCATCCAAATCAGATCCGCCCCTTCTACAGTCCATCCAAATCAGATCCGCCCCTTCTACAGTCCATGCAAATCAGATCCGCCCCTTCTACAGTCCATCCAAATCAGATCCGCCCCTTCTACAGTCCATCCAAATCAGATCCGCCCCTTCTACAGTCTATTTTGATCAGATTATGTAATAAAAAAAGGTGGATAAAGTTGTCAATTTTTTTTGTTTCTGTTGCAGTGCCCTTTTTTAAAATAGCAAATTTTTCGCTAAAGCTTTAATTATTTTTTTACTTTAAAAGTGCATTAATTTTCTTAAAGTTAGAGGCCTGCAGCTTTGTTTACTCCTTTTCAAGTAGCATTTTGTTGTGGCCGTTTTTTTCGTTTTTTTCGGGGCTTTTTTAAAATATAAATAAATTCAGTCACTTGCCTGTTTTTGCTGCGCTGAGTTCAGCGCAAAATATTCGTATTTTTTGTCCATCATTTTAAATTTCATCCAGGAATTTTAGCTTAAACTTGCTGAAAAAAAATTCCCGCTAGATTGTTTAACCTTCAAAAAATACCTGCCCCTATTAGCATTTAGTGAATTGCACGTTGTCGCGTCACTTTAAAATAATTAAACTTTAATATATTTGCGTCCTTGGCTACCGTGATTAATACAAAGCATTTCTACTATCCTTCATCTGTGCCATGATCAAACCGTAAATCATGCATTGAAAAAAGCATTGACAGACCCAGACGCGTTTTCTTTCACAAACCAGTGACGTCACCCAATTACAAATAGAGAATCCTGCTAACATTATAGAGGCCTGTGGGTTGAGTTGTGGGATAAGTTATTCCTGAAGACATTTTTTTATTCCCCCCCATCACTCCGCAGACTCGCATAGCTTCATCAAGCTAATTAGCTATGCAACTAGGCTGTCTGAGAAGGCCAGTAACCCCCCACGCGGCATCTGTCTCTATGCTGCATGTCTAATTCCTAATTATTCCCTGTGTGCGCGTCTTGAAGAAAGAAAAATAATGTTTTCTTAAAAATATTATGGTGACAATGTGGGACGCGAGTTTTATTGACGGGACAATGAAAAAAGACTTGAATTCAAGTGCTTCAATTACAGTAGCATATTTATTTTCGTTAGAAATAGCTGGCTATAAATCTATTTTAGTCTATCGGTAACTAACATACGAGCGTATTAAATAATTATCCTAAATATGAGATTCCATTCACTTAGTAGCAGTAACTAATCATAATGAAGTGGGAATCTTCTTATATACACAACTGATTTTCTTGCAATCAAAGAAATAATAGAGCAGTAATGCGTAAACAATTTTTATTTGATAATAATTCAAATTATAATAAACAGCAGGCGAGAAGCTTATGTACAATTAATGAAATTAGCGCAATTTCGCTATTAGAAAGCATGCAGTTGTTTCCAGTCCACAGACTACGCAATTAGAAGTCCATGCTCTATCAGGCCCGTCCTTCGCTCTCGGCCAACAGTCGCTGCAGTTCCCGAATGTAGGCTATGGCGCCGCGCAGGATTTCCACCTTGCTGAGCCGCCGCTCACCGTCGGGCCCGTAAACTGGAGAGCGCCCGCACTTCTTATTGCTGTTGTTTTTAATCGTCTTCTTCTTCTTCTGTAAGAAGTTGGCGCTGCCAGCCGGCGGCAACGACTGCAGCAGTTTGGCGTAGCCCGCATTCACGCTGCGAACCCGCTCGCGCTCCCGCTCGTTGCGGCGCTGGGTGAGGGCCGCTCCGTTGCAGCACACAGCCTGGCGGTGATGATAGTTCCGATGCTCGCCCTCGTTGCAGCCGCCAACCTGACTCATCGCTAGCTGCTCAAGCCAGTAGCAGGAATTTTAGATTTGATTGACAAGACAGCTCAGCGGGCGGATGGGGATTTATTCCGCACCTGAATGCCTAGCGTATTCTTCCCCCCAACCCTGGCGCAGGGCGGACAGGTCTCATTGGCCAGGGCCGACCAGAGGAGGTTTACCCATCCGGCAACAAAGCTCTATAGAGCTCGTACCCCTATACTAGCGAAAACCTACTGGAATAAACATCTATACTTCCAGAATAGTGGGAATTTCTTCTTAAATAAAAGCACGGCAAGCTCGAGCAGAGATTGATAAAATTATAAAAATCTAGACCTTTGAGTTGAGTTTCAATAATTATGAGTCAAGCACTTGTGGTAGTCTGTTATCACACTGGTTCCATATTTTCGTTATGATGAAGTTCCGTGAAAAGCACCGGACATACCTTAGTATAATAACAATAATATAATAATATATTGTAACTTTTCTTTTGCATGTTTAATTCACAAAAATTTGTTTCAACTGCAACAGAAGCTGTTAAAAGTTAGCAAATCTAGTTGAAAATCGAAAGCTCACAAGGGTGATTTCCGTCACAAAATTAACAGCCTCTACACACACACACACACACACATATACCGACTCCCTCAGTAATTGTTTGTCCAAAGCAAACTAACACACGGGGTCACACACAGTGGCAGACATTCTGGCAAGAACTAGGCCAAAGCGGAAGCGGCACCCCATCACCAACCCAATCATTCGCAGGCCAAGATCACATTTCTTCAGATGATAAACGCTCTATCAATAAAATAAACATTTTAAACAAACTGTCCCGATTCAGACAGACACAAGTTATGCACGCAGGGGATCCAGCCATGCAGCCTGCAAGCCAGGCCAAACCCATTCGCTGTCTCTCTTTTGTTAATCAAAAGAAGAATAAATATTTGCCCTGTTAGATTTCTATCACAATTAGCATTTAATTCAGCAGCAAACTGATGATCAAAGCACGAACACCAGACGCCGGAGCTGGATCAGAGACAGCAGGCGTAAGCCGTAGGCCCTTTCGACCAGCGAGGTGTGCAGCCAACTGGGCTAACAACCAGCTAAATTTTTCCAGTTTACACTGGTACCCGATCTCAGCTAAGTGGAGTGAAGCAATACTGGATAAAGTGCCTTGCTCAAGGGGGTCGCTTTCACAACACCGAAACTTCACCACACCGAAACTTCACAACGCCGAAGCTTCACAACGCCGAAAAGCTATATAAAGCTAAGCTCTGGCTATACTTTTCGGCGTTGTGAAGTTTCGGAGTTGTGAAAGAGGCGGCTAAAATGGCTTTTCGGCGTTGTGAAATTTCGGTGTCGTGAAACCGCCCCCCTCAAGGGCATAATGGTCTGCCTATCTAAATTATATAGATAGACAAAAAATGATTGAGCATTCAGTCAGGGACATCATAACAATAGAATATTTTTTAATATGATTCACTCGTATAGTAAATAGGGATTCTTATCAGAAGCCCTAACGTAAATTCTTAACTGTCACGTAATTATCAAATGACGAAAAACATTTATTAATTCACTATTATGTTAGTTAAAGTTTCCGTGAACACGAGAAACAAAACACAGCCAATAATATATAGTAATGATATTGATTTATTATAATTATCAAGTCCATGCGAACAACATCTATTAGTGGGCAGTAAGTAAAAAAAAGCAATAATTCATAACGGTAAATTTTTTTTGTTCAAATTAGTTGAGTAAGGTGATACAAAGTTTAAAAAATAACATAAGAACGAGATGCTTAACTATGGCCAACTGCATAGTAACACGCCATCACTCTGTCACTTTTCCAGCATCTCAATAATTTGGCACAATCGATCACACATAGACACGTTCGTCAGTAGTGGTTTACTAGTGCATATGAAAATTACACACAAAAACAGTCAAACCTTAAAAAACATTTTTGGTCTATCTACAAACGCAATGAGCCCATAAGTAATAGAAATAAAAAAATTAATGTGACATCGCAAAAAAACTAATTGCTAAAATTTTTTTAGATATTTAGCTGCGACCTGCGTGTACCCAGTAAGGCAATGTTAAGAAAAAACTGGCCAACTATATTCGGTAAAGGCAGTTTACAACAGTGAAATAATTAACACAGGCCTACGAGTAAATAAACTGCATAGCAAAGGATAGAACAGAAAAAACTTAATTAATCAACAGAAGAGCTATAGATCCTACTATTACAAGTAGTACGATATATTTTAAGCAAAGAAAATCTGTTTAAAAAAGTTTTTTAATATAAAAAACATGTTTTCTTGTGACTCAACTATACAAAAAACACAAAGATAATTAAAAAAATTCTTACTCCTACAGTCCGACTCACAAAAGGCATTTTTAATTAATTTTTTTCGTGATTATGAATTCAAGCTCTTCAGGTTGAAATTCTAGCGATCCAAATCAAAATGTAATTTTCCGATTTATGGGTTGAAGATTCAGGTCTTGAATCTCAGTGATCAGGTTTTGCTCTAGGATTTAGATAAGTCTTTAGGAATCTTATTTCTGATGATTGTTAAACTCAGTTAGAGAGAGGCGCCCAATGCTGAACCCAGACGGGCAGTCAGTCCATCTTGATGTTGGCATAGATGTAGCGAATAAATCTAAACGAGGCGGTAAAGGAGACGGCGCCCAGGCTAAGAAAGAATACGTAGCACAGTAGGACACTGTAGCCAAAGAACTGCACAGCCTGCACAGGCCCGGACATGCTGGCCCGCCAGAAATAATAATAAATCGAATATGCCAGCACGAATAGGGCGGCCGAACCGCCCGTAAATAGCGAGCGCCACCACCAGCGATAGTCTTCGGCGGACAGTTGGAAATAAGTTAGGGTGACGGACACGCAGGCGGTCACGCACAGTAGAATGGCGTACACCAGGGTGAGAATGCCGTACAGAGAGTAGTGCTGCCGGCCCCATACAGTGGCGTACACGTAGTACAATTCTACTGACACGGCGCTGAATGAAAGGAACCCGGAGATCAGACAGTGCACCGGCCAGCTATTGTAGCAGGGCAGCGGAGGAATCTCTCTGGCAATGTTTTTAGTCCGACAGGGCGCGTCTAGGCCGGCTGGGACGCGTTTGCCGAACGAGCCGCCAACTACGGTGAGGGGAAAGCCAACTAGCAGCCACAGGCAGAGCAGCAGCAGCACGGTGGACCAGGGCAGGGCCTGGGTAGTGCCGTAGGCCCAGGCTACCGAGTTGACAAACGCCCAGACTAGGAAGAGCGGCAGGGCGAACAGCGCCGAGGTGGTCAGCACGTTGCGGACCCAGCGCTCGCCGCCTAGCTGACGGAACAGGCGGCAGGACACAAACCCGGCAATCCCGGATGTGAGCGCGTACAGCAGTACGCAGGCGGAATTGACGCTGCCGTGATTGTGTACATTGAATAGGCCGAGCAGGGCCATGGAAAGCAGACCGGCTGCGATAGCCAGGAACTGGGCGCCGACGCCCACCACAGCCGAGTAGAAGCATTTGTGACTTGGCGGCCTGAACACGTCGGCGTGGACGCATTTCCAGCCCAGATTCTCTTCGTCAATGCTGGCCGCCGATTCCGCTAAACCGCCCGGCGTTAGCGACGATTTTGTGCCAGCTGACAACGAATCATCGTCCAGATTGTAGCGGGCAAAATCGCGACGCAGAATCCGACAGAGGATGACGCTGACAAAGGCGATGAGCAGCGACACCAGCACTAGCGAATTGATGACGGAGAGCCAGTGTATCTCCAGCGTCTTGGGGAAGAAAGACGTGTCCCGAATTAGGTGGCCCCGGTCCTCGAAGCGCACGGTTGAAGCTATCCAGCTCACCGAGTAGGTGAACCGGAGCGCCGGGCTGGTGGGGGTCAGCTCGTCAAGGTCAACCTGCGGATTTGATCGGGTGTCGGCTATAGATCCTGGCTTACTTGAATGTGCAAAACAGCACATCCAGAAACTGTCAATCTCATATCCTGAAACTGTCAGCCCATATCCAGAAACTGCCAATCCTACATCCTGAAACTGCCAATCCCATATCCTGAAACTGCCAATCCCATATCCTGAAACTGCTAATCCCATATCCTGAAGCTGCTAATCCCACTCCCTGAAATTGCTAATCCCACATCTATAAACTGCCAATCCCACATCTAGAAACTGCCAATCCCACATCCTGAAACTGCCAATCCCATATCCTGAAACTGTCAATCCCATATCCTGAAACTGTCAATCCCATATCCTGAAACTGCCAATCCCATATCCTGAAACTGTCAATCCCATATCTAGAAACTTGTCAATCCCACATCCTGAAACTGCCAATCCCATATCCTGAAGCTGCCAATCCCATATCCTGAAACTGCCAATCCCATATCCTGAAACTGCTAATCCCATATCCTGAAGCTGCTAATCCCACTCCCTGAAATTGCTAATCCCACATCTAGAAACTGCCAATCCCACATCCTGAAACTGCCAATCCCATATCCTGAAACTGTCAATCCCATATCTAGAAACTTGTCAATCCCACATCCTGAAACTGCCAATCCCATATCCTGAATCTGTCAATCGCCACTCTGAATTTACTAATACTAAGCAGCCATCTCCCTCTCAAATACCTTTCCAGACGTAGTCACCAAGGCGAACACAATCCGATCGTTGTTATAATAGAATTTAAAGTCGAGATGGCTCCACAAGTAGACTCGATGCGTGTGCGGCACCAGGCCGGCCTCCTCGAGGTGGCCAAGAAATCCGCGTACGGGAATATCGTCCACAACGAACTCAAAATAGTAGAGGTCTTCAACAGCGCTGCGCAGTCTGGTTAATTCGGCCTCGGTTAGCGACTTTGTGCACAACAGCGTGTTAGTAGACGGTTGACGAAATTTCACGTCAAACTGGGACAGAGCCATACGGTCGCCATCCATCAGCTCGCCCAGGGACATAGATTTTTGCACGATAGTGTCCGGCCGGCAAACTGGCAACTCGTAATAATGATAAGTCTCGTGGGGATTATAATATGGCCCAACTTTGTTTACATAGATGCGCACAGGGCTGCCAGCACTATAGCGCTCTGATGATGTCCCCGTTTGGCAAAATGCCAGCAACAGCAGCGGCAATGCAACAAGTTGTAGTTGAGCTGGCATTGCAGGTTCAATTTGGCTGCAACAAGTTTAGGTTTTGCTTTCTTACGTCTAACAAGGGCATTGACATATGAAAGGCTTTTAATTAGCTATATAGAGAAGTTTAAATCAATAAGACAGTGGACTGTACATTTAAGCATGCCAAAAAATCGAAATCTATAGATATTGCTTATATTGATAAGACAATATAGCTCATAAATGCCCAACTTTTGAAATCACCCAGCCATTTCTAATGGTTACGCACAGAGTAGAGATGGTTCAAATCTGTTAAACAGAGCATGTTTCTGTTGTTGTGATTTTTGGTGTGATGCAAATGCATAAGTTTATTCAGTATTAATTTTTTTATATTTTTGATACTCACTACTGGCGTGTCACAAATTAGTAGTAAGTTAGGTACATTATTCATTGAATTCATTTTTATATTATATTTATATTTATATTTATATTTATATATTATATTATATTTGGTATTATTCAGTATTTTGGATGGGTTCTTTTAGATATTCAAATTGAATTGAATCAGATCAAAATTTTCAATTCAAACCATCTCTACTATATCAAATAATATAGCTAGCTAGTTGCTACTTTGATATTTACTAGACCTAAGCAATTAATAAAAATAAATTGAGTAAGTTATAGCAATTGTTATTGTTGTATTCAATTTTAAAAAAAATCGAAAACTTGAAAACTTTTAAACAACTGTATAACTTAATATTTAATATAAAAAGAATAAAAGTTAAAGTTGTAATCAATTTATCTTGAATCTAAGTCTTATAGGGACAATTTCCTTTAAATTTTAAAATATTTATACTTCTTAAAAAAGCCAAATTATTTACTTAGAAGTAAAACAAAATATCTTTCCCAAATATATAGACTTTACTAGTCTATCTAATCTATGTAATCTCTTTCTATTCAATTTAAATTTCTATTGTAACATTGGCTTTTTTATAAAAACAAGGGTACTATAGCATCCTGACTCTCTAACCTGGATTGATAAAGTTGACCTAAGGTACAATTTGTCAATTTTGCATCAAATTTTTAAAAAATTGCAATTTAGCAAAATTTTGGGACTTTATGAATTTTTATCCTAATCCTTCAAATTGCATCTTGAAATTTGGGAGGATGCAAAATTAAATTGTATCCTGCACCAAGCAAAAACCCTGGGCAATCTTCTAGTTTTGCATGTTTAATTATTTTACGAAAGATAATGACTTTCTTAGTAACCCGAGTGGAAAACTAGAAGATTGCCAAACCCTGTTATACCTAGCTATTCAATGCCATAGAGCATAGATAGATTTTTAAAGTTGCATTCAATTTGAAATAAATTTTTATTTCTCAACCAACTTAATCAACTAGGCCTAGCTTGCACTTGCATGAATTTTTTAAGCCATTCAGTTGCAAAAATGAACAGACAAAATAGCATAGAAGATACTTTGATGAAATGCAAAAAATAAATTTAATAAGATTAAAAAAATAAATTAATGCCCTTTTTATTCACAATTTATTGCAAATTACATTATATATCAAATGGAAAAATACTAATCGGATATGACTCTGCTTTATTGCCTAGTTCTGGCTATCTTGGTCAAAAAGTAAAAGGTTAATAAAATTTTGTAAAGGAAGTACTTTTAAGTTTTTTATTGGCCAGCCTACCATACAGCTTAAAATGTCCAAAAAGTTTTATTTGCAAAAGGTTTGAATTAGCTAATTAGCTAACACAGCGAGCCGAATTTACTCTTTTATAAAATTACATCAACTGCTTGTATTTTGTATTATCGCGCCAAAAATGCCCGTGAACTTGCGAGTGCTAGATTTGTCTTAATTTACAGTCCATATCTGGTACAGTTTCAAAAATTCATATATTTTTTGTGTCTCTGCTCTAAAGGAGTTGACTTGCAACTTTTACTAGTAGTCAGACGATTTTTTGTTTGTTTTTGTAGCATCCTTACACATTTATTAGAAATAGATCGAATTTCAGCCGGATATTATACGCAAAAGTTGATTTTCAACAACATTCATGAATACCACACTCTTAGAGACACACGGTGCTGAAAATCATAAGCTTTATTTTATAATTGGTCACTCATACGACCAAAAGCAGCATATGGTATATTTCACATGTTTTTCATGCAAGAATCTCTTCCCAAAGGCCACTTGTTAGTAGCTGTCCTTGATTTTCACGCTTGCAGATCATGCTAAGGTCTTTAAGGGCAAAAATTTACTATGGTACACGCATTTTAGATAAGGATAATTCTTGTCTAGCTAGTAGGTAGGTACACTTGCAGTGTACTTGCAAGCGAAAAGGCAATCCTGCTGGTTTCGCCAATCCCTCAGTATGGAGTCTTTTGATGTTCTCTATAGCCCAACTAATAGTCCATAGTGGTAAATGTATCTATAATGATTGCCACCCTACCACCAGTAATGTAATTTAATAGAGTATGCTGCAACAATAGTCCGCTAGCATGTACTGGTCACCCTAACCTACTACACTAAGCAGCTGAGACTATACTGGGGCTAATGGATGTACAAAAGTCCTAAAAGGATTTTATTTGAGGCTAAAAATTCAAGTAGTTATTACTGGAGACATGGCTGCCCTTGAACATGTGATCTGCCTTGAGCACAGTAAAGGACATCCGCTGCCCCCTTTCAGTGATGATTAGTGTATAATAGTTTTTTGTAAGAAAACTATTTTTTAAATTATCAAAAATACTTTTTGCTTCAAAAGCTTTTTAATTCGTTTTTTTATAATTCATCATTTGCATATATTAATAATACCTAATTACAACATTTACATTTAATATTTAAATTTTTTTAAATTGAACATAAAAAATAAATGCATAAAAATACCAAATAAACTTTGATAGAATGATATTATAATAAGATAATGTCTATTTCAAGCAGCAGTGCTAAATTTTTTTAACCATGGTCACATGACTAGGGTTAGGCTATGAGTAAATAACAAAGGGAAAAGGGAAGCAAAGGAGATATAAAAATCTTTAGGGCCAGTCACCCTACTACCTGCCACTTTAATTGAATATGTCTGTGTTAATATTAATAATTTGTAATTATTTGGCTTAAAAGATTGGTGCTTCTTGCAAGTAGCAGTAGCATGATAGAAAAAATACAAATAATAATAGTATTATGCAGATAATTATATGACTTTGCAAACCTAAAATTAAAACTTAAATATATAGTTAAATTTACAATTATTGTTTATAATTATATCTCTTTTTTTTAAAACCTTACTTTTTGACCAGATGTACAGTCATTGGCAAACCAAAGACCTATAGCTATGCAAATATGCTCAATTGTGACAGACTAGAAGGCTGCAGTACCCACCCTTCATTTTTCCAGCTCAAATGGGCACCTAATCTCAGCTATGCAGATGAAGTCATATGGGATTAAGTGCCTTGCTAATAAGCACAAATTTTCTCCTAGAGTTTTCAATTAAACCCACGACCTTTCAGTGATAAGGCAGATGCCCTAACCACCAATTTGAAGCTTAACCTATTTTCCTCTTTTTGTTTTAAACTCAGAATCTTCAATAGATGATTGATTTCCAATCAGATTCCAGCAAAACCCAATCAGCATGTCGGAGCAGCCATCGCCAAGATTGCCAGCTGGCACAGATTCTCCAGCAGCCACAGCGTCAATGCTGGCCTATCGCATTGGGACAGACGGCCAGTCGCTAGTTCTGGAGTTCCACAGGTCCAACTTGAATCTGATTCGCCAGCTGCAGTCGGTGCGCATGGCCTGCCACAGCTGCCCTAGTCGGGAGTTTGACACCTTCGACGACCTGTACACCCATCTGTGCGTCTGCCGGCGCGACGCTCAGCTGCAGCAGCGACAGCGCCGACTGTCAACAGCGTCGGCTTCGTCTGCGTCAACTGACGCCTCCGCTCATCTGCCTGTAACGCCGAATAGTTTCTCCGTGCTGCCGCCTCCGTCGCTGCTGCCTCCGCCGCCGCCGCCTCCTCCGATTATTCAACTGCCACCGCCGCCGACATTGTCGTCAACTTGCCATCAGGAAGTCGGCTTTGAGCAAGTGGATGAAAATCGGCTCGTACAGTTGCCTCTGCCGCATCCCTTGCTGCTCACTGGTGACCATGAAACTGGCAATTGTAATCAGTTGGATTCGTCCGTTTTGCCAGTGCCAACAAGTGTTGGTCGTTGTCGCACCAGCGGCCGCGGCCGCAAGAGTTTCGGCGGTCGCGGCGGTTGCAAAAAACGGCTTTCAAAGTCGATTTCTGAGCGTCTTGGTGGCTATCGTTAGATAGTGCTATGTGAATATCGATTTTTTATGTTGGACTTTCTTTACTATTTCAAGTTTCAAGTAGCATGTATAGCGCCAACAGAAATCAAGATTTGAATTCTTAAACTCCTCAATTAGCCATTTTGAGAACTGTGAAGGTAAGTTCATATCAGAATCGCACTTAAATCATTCTAGAAATTCCCTCCAAATAATTCTAGAGATTCCCTCCAAATAATTCTAGAAATTCCCTCCAAATAATTCTAGAAATTCCCTCCAAATAATTCTAGAAATTCCCTCCAAATAACTCTAGAAATTCCCTCCAAATCATTCTAGAAATTCCCTCCAAATAACTCTAGAAATTCCCTCCAAATAACTCTAGAAATTCCCTCCAAATAATTCTAGAAATTCCCTCCCAACTATTTCTAGAAACTCCCTCCAAATAATTCTAGAAATTCCCTCCAAATAACTCTAGAAATTCCCTCCAAATAATTCTAGAAATTCCCTCCCAACTTTTTCTAGAAACTCCCTCCAAAAAATTCTAGAAATTCCCTCCAAATAATTCTAGAAATTCCCTCCAAATAACTCTAGAAATTCCCTCCAAATAATTCTAGAAATTCCCTCCCAACTATTTCTAGAAACTCCCTCCAAATAATTCTAGAAATTCCCTCCAAATAACTCTAGAAATTCCCTCCAAATAATTCTAGAAACTCCCTCCCAACTATTTCTAGAAACTCCCTCCAAATAACTCTAGAAATTCCCTCCAAATAATTCTAGAAATTCCCTCCAAATAACTCTAGAAATTCCCTCCAAAAAACTAGAAATTCCCTCCAAATAATTCTAGAAATTCCCTCCAAATAACTCTAGAAATTCCCTCCAAAAAACTCTAGAAATTCCCTCCCAAATAATTCTAAAAATTCCCTCTAACTATTTCTAGAAACTCCCTCCAACTCATTCCAGAAATTCCCCCCAGCTCATTCTATAATTAAAATTCCCTTCAAATCATTCTAGAATCTCCTCACTGTAAAACTTAGATTATCAGAACGTTTAAAATCTGACCCAAATAAGAAGTTAAACTTCAATGAGAAGTTAATTTTTGCATTTGATGTAGCATTTTGGTTTATTTACTGTTTGTGAACTTAAGCTTTATTTATTATACAAAACTTAACGCTCAAATATGAAGAAAGTGCATTTGTTTGTTCGGGCATTAAATAAATTGTTGTTACTGTTTTTTATTAAGTTTTCAAATTATACTCATTATTTAGTGAATTATTTAATTTATACTCAAAGGTATGTTGTTTCGCTTTAGTTTTTTTCCCACCAATATGATGCATTGATTTTATCGGAAATTCGTTACCTGTATTTTATTTTTTGTTAAAATTGAAATAGAAAATTTTCTAATAAAAAGCTGACTTAAAAAATGGCAAAATATTGCTTGTTTTTCTGTCTTTTATTGCAACATTTATTTGCTTTACTGAGTGGTTATTAATAACTCAGCATCATCAAAGTGCATAGCTGCAGTATCGCACCATAGATAAGGATGACATGTAGATATTTTATTATTCAGCCTTGTGCATATCAATGAATGAGTGAGTTATTATTCTGCTATTTCTATTTTATATTACTCGTCTATCTAACTGACTGTCTGTCAGGGGCTGGTGCGTTAAATCGGCAAATATTTGCAAAAGCCGAATCCGACCACTCAACCTAGGCCTCGCACATAGGCTAGGGAACCTCTAAAATAGCAGCGGAGAGCTGCTTATAGAATTCATTATTTAATTTTTTGTGACTTGAAGCGAAAATGACCGCTAAAAAGTCTCTTGAGCTTCATCATTACAGCTAGTCAGCTTTTATTGCTATTCAATCTGGCCACGCTCTCTCGCTTGAGGAGTCTTTGATGAAGCGACTGGGGCTCTGGGCTCTGCCAATACGATCCGTGTGCAGGCGATAATGCATGCGCTGATCGCGATGGTGTTACAGGGTCAGAGATTTCTTGGAAAATTCAAAGATCTATTTCTAGGGGAGCACCCCACTTGCCTGCGGGCAGTTTGCCGGCCAATGTTTGCCTGCCGACGTTTGCCGCGGCAAGACATTTGCCGATTACCTTTTTCACTGCAGTTTGCACTTGGTACATTTCGATCTTTGCTTAAGAACGTGTAAATATGCATGCTTATACATGTACATTTATGCAACACATGTACAGCATTTTTCTAGCTAGTACTGTAAGTGTATCCTGCAACCAGAAAAAGCAAAAATTATAGTTCTGGAAGTTAACCGCTTCATATCCGCAATTTGTGTGTATTTACGGGTGTTTTCACGAAAAATCTGGCCTTAACTTTCCTCTTTCACTTTACAGCGCCTGAATATCTTTATAATTTAGCGATTTAAAAAAACCATCAAAACCTAGCTTAACATGCATCTGAATAGCAATAAGTAATGTAGCGGGTCCCCTCTATACCTTACAGGTATTTATTTTTTTGGAATCATGTAAGTGGCATTTTAGGCCCCCTTCGTGCACTTAAATAATTGTAACAGATTTATGTCTCAGGAATTAACTTATGGGTAAACTTTTTGCGGAATATGAGTATATTAATTTACTAAATACTTATTGTGAAGTCATATATCATTCGCATGCTATTCTCTCTGCATGATAATTGGTATATATTCGTGCACTCGCGATAATAGAAGAAAAGGAACCGACCCCCCGCCTAGCTTGTCGGAATCCAGTACTGTAGAACCGCGAGAGCTGTGAGAGATACCGACTGTTGTTAGAATTAGAGAGAGAATATATTGCAGGTAAAGTAAGCGAAAGTGAGATTAAAGGGGTCGTTTTTTTAAGAGGCCGATAAATCAAATTGGCTGAGTTAGAGCAGCAGAGGTTAGCGGAGCAGGTTCAGAGGGGCAGGGTTAGAGTGGCAGGGTTAGAGTGGCAGGAGTGAGAAGAATGACGCGACACGCGAAAAATTTTAATTTTGTGGCTTCAAAACTTTCTTTTCGGTGTTTTTGCTCATGCCAACGAAAAATTTTTGAGACAAGGTTAACTACCCACAACTTTTCTATTTCCCAATCAAGCGTCGATCAACGTTTTATTTAGTGAACCTGATTCTGCCCAGCCTCCGGTTGCTGGGCAATCCCAACCCTTGTCTTCTGCCTGCCCCGGAATGTGGAGAGCGAATGTCGCTGAGCGTTACCCTAGTGCTATCCATGTGCGCAGTCCTGCAGCTGCAACTACACTCCGACGCAGATTGAGGCTGTTCCATTGCTCAGTAAGTATTGGTCTTGTTCGTTTGCCGATATTTATTTGCATATTTAACCTACACGTGCAGTGAGATTAGGTTACTAAGAGTAGAGCGAGCTGCCCTCCCGCCAGCTCTGGGACCAATTCTCTTTAGGCTATCGCGAAGGGACATCCGAGCTGCCACCCAGTGACAACTAAATACTCTCAAGGCATTATGAGTATTTAGTTGTCCCTGGCTGCCACCATGACCCTCTCAGGCCATGGTTGCTTCTCCAGGCACCAGCACCTGCAGGGCAACATCCCTAGCGCCATCTGCAGCTTCTGCAAGTCAGGTGACGAGTCAGCTGAACATTTTGTCAGCATCTGCCCCACCTTGACGCGGGCCAGACTTAAACTCTTCGGGCCACACACTTCTATTCATGATATGTGTGGAAACCCGAAAATTTCAACCAGCTCATGCGTTTTCTTCGGGCAACCCGCAGGGCTGAACTCCCAATTCCAGGGAGCAACATACGAGTATACTGCGCACGCTCAAATACAGGGTGTGCATCCGGCCTCATGGTCTTTCACACTCATAAGAGTCATAATGCCTTGGGAAAGCCCCAGGCCGGCTTTAGTAAGTTGACTTAGCTGCAGGGAGGTTCCGTAAGGGACGCAGCGGGAAGGCGCAGCCGCCCATTCCGCTAACCCCTGGACGACCGACGCGCCGTCATTGACGAATGGTTGGCGTCGCCCAGGGAGGTCCCTCGGTGTCGCCGGCAGCTACGCTCGTAGTGCGCATCGCCTTCTGCTTCAACTGTCCCCCCAACTCCTTAAAAAAACCCAATCCAGCTTTTAACTTGAAACTCAACTGAGCCTGTGAATGGCTCTGCACTGCTACTGTAGTTGAAAAAACCTCCCAATCAACAAGGCTCATTTCCTGTACGCTTTCCCAGGGCGTATTCGGTGAGGCGCATACCTAGTATCTCTCCCTTGGATGAAGCTCATCTGATCTGTACAAAAGCCAGTTTGAAAAACTGTCAGGCGTTCAGGCTGCTGACCAATCCCACCTGTCAGTGCAAGCTGTTCGTGTTCGATGCGTGCAGTCACCGGGTGCAGTCGGTGCCCAACTGCACTCACCAGGTCACTGTGTACGTGAGGTCTCTGGCTGGCGTGCCTCCGGGTCGCCTGTGTCCATCTGGCTACAGACATACAAAGTACGGCACTTCTTACAAGATTATTCAAACGACAATAAATAATTGGACCGCCGCCAACCAGAAGTGCAGTGCGGAACCAGGACTGTCCAAGTTTGTTGACGCGGTCGACCTCGATGAAGCGTCGTACCTGAGGTCGCTGGTGCGGGCAGCTAACAATCCCGACTGTTTCCTCGGCGGCTACCTGACCACGGATGTAGCTAATGCTACTACTAAAGCTAACTGGCGCTGGGCTGCCTGCAACTTGACTATCGACGCGAGCGTCTGGCACTCTGGACAACCGGACGGAGTCATCCAGACGGATGGAAGCGGGCTGTACCAACATGTGCTCCAATATTCCATCTGGCGGCATAGATGATCACGGATGCGACATCAAGACCTGGTACATCTGCGAGTGCCAGTCTGTTTTCTGAGGCATAAAAGCTAGAAATGGAGTAAAAGTGATTTAGTAACGATCGGAATAGCTCCACTTCATGGATGCTTGAGTATTGAGTATATTCGTAGTGATTAATTTAAGTGAATAGGAAATTAAGTATCCGCTAACTATATTTTTCGAGAAAATCTGAAAATTTACTGCATGCGCTTTTTCAGCAGCCGTTTTGCATAAAAAATTACGCCTTATGTTTACTCTAATTAAAATACCATAACTGCCTGCATTATGTGGACAAAGTATTACATTTGTCAAAGTATAAAATTTTTTGAGTTAGGTGGCGCGATCCGGTAAACTTAATCCGACGAAATTTCCAAGAATTTCCATTCGGCATACGGGGAGAGCTGCGCCTCCGTCTCACAAGGAAAGTACCTACTCGTACTGTCCAAATATGTCCTATAATAGACAGACTTACTAAAAATTAAAATCAAGGATTTTTTAGCTCTAAAAACCTTACGATGATTTGAAGGGCACGTTGAAAGTAAAGGATTATGATTAAGCAACTACTCAATCTACTAAAGTGTGCTAGTACTACTCAAATCAAGTTTTTCTATGAGTAACTTAGCGTCTCCAGAATTCTGAGGCATTAAGAACCTCAATCATTAGGCTTCCTGTTGGCAAATTGTTCAGAGAAAAAAACCCTTCGCAACTGATCCAAAAGCTCCGCATGACTTGTACCTAGTCCTAGCTCACTCTAGCTAGTCAACTGAATGAAACTGACTAGTCACCATGGTGATGCAGCTGCTGGGGTTATATAGCGCCCTAACAGGATGTAGAAAGGCTCAAGGGTGAGATGGGAAACAGTGTTAAATTTCTGCAAGTAAATTTTAGTCGTGTCTCGCTCCCCTGTCTATTGCTGTCACCGCAGTAAGCCTATTGCACTTTCTCTTACTGCCGCATGCCCTGCCAATTAGGCTGTCTGTTGAGTTATTTTATAACTAATGTCCTTCTCAAGTTTCAGTACCCATGTGAATGTCTATCAGTTAAGGTGATTAGGAGTAGCTACAGAACATTTTTAGTACACCAAGGAGGTCTGTTTGCCTGTCGCAATATTAAGAAAAGCTTGCGATACTTTTAGGTGTCTCCAGTTATTAGAAACCAAGACACACGTCACATATGATTTTACTGTCGCAAGTGCATTGAAGCCGAAGGCTTGATGCCCCCATCCCATAATGGAGAAAGTGACAATCCGAGGAATATAGTCTGAATGATGGGAGCCAAATACAATAGCTCAGAAGCTTCAAACTAAAGTGTGGCCATAACTTTCTACTAATTGTTAGAGGGTACCAAAAATCAGCCTTTAAAGCTCGCAACAAGGTCCAGCATTATTTGATTAACTCGTTAACTAGAATTGAATCAAAACGATGTATCTCTAATTAGCTGCTGCAGGCTGTCAATCATTTGCTGAGGTATTGATTTTCCGGGCAAACTGGTTGGTGATGTTTACTCGGGCAAACTCCAATCAACCAATTGGTGCAGCTGTATTTACTCGCCAATTCATGCATAAAACTCTTTCGGCAGAAGCTCATCCGTTGATTAACTAAATTTTAGCTCTAGCGCCAGGTACCCCTTAACAAGTATCGAGATTCTTGCAGAAAAAACAGTACAAAATGAAATTGAATGCTCGAAGCCTCGAAAAGCTCCTAATGGTCATGATCTGCATCAGTTGCGTCAGCACTGGCTCGGTGTGGGCGGCGCCGCAGGCTGAGCAGAGCCTGATTGAGGCCCTGGGCATCGGTGCCGGGTACAAGGCCCACGTCAGACCGCCCCCAGACAATGGGAGCGCCAACACAATTGGCGTGTCCTTTGATTTGAACAATCTGGTGAAAGTGGTCAGTTGGTTTTGTGACCGGAGCTTACTTCATTTTTTACTGTTTCTTTCGGGGTCATCCGATTTTTCTGGCCGATTTTTTCTTGTCGAAGGCTTTACTTTATGCCGTTTTAATATAAATTAACTGAGACTTAGTGCAGTAATCAGTAGCTGTACCACGGTTGCATTCTATAGTCCATGTAACAGGCGCCATGGTAAGGCTTCAAGTACCCTACAGTACCTCACGTTATCAACCCGATTTAATTATTCATAGGATTCGGCCGCCCAAGAGATCACCGTTCAGTTGTGGGTCAACTTGGTAGGTTTTAATTATCTTTAAAAAATTGAATTCGCTATGAAAATTAGAGCGGAACAGACCATTCCAATTTGAATCGCCAGGACTGGATTGACGCGCGTTTAGCCTGGCGAGGTCGCTTTGGCTCTCTTTACGACAACTTAAGCGCATTTTTCGTGCCCTCTACAATGATTTGGTTGCCAGATGTGGTATTCCAACAGCTGTGAGACTTGCTGCTTTGGGATTTCAATGATGCATCGCATAAGCACATTTAGTACTTAGTACTCAATTCCTAGTATGAGTTACCATCGGACCCACGCACTATCTTAAAACGCTCTTTGTTTATCTTAGCCCCAGTCCCACCTCACTCCCTGCATCCACTTCACTCCCTGTAAAACCTGACTCCCTGCATCCACCTCACTCCCTGCATCCACCCCACTCCCTGACCTAACTTTCTCTCTATCAAACCGTAATGGCTCCTCAAACAAGCAGCCTAATCCTCGGTACACTCCACCCATTAGCACCTACAACTTGCTCTCCGCTGATTTCAGGCCCTACGCAACAAAATTCAACCGTGTAGGCGAATAAAAAAACTAAATATTTTTCTTGCTTCCACTCACAGGTTGTCATTTCAGATTTCGCCGTCACCGGATAAGTCAATTGTTAAAGTATCCCCCAATGGCAGTGTGTCATGCATTATAGAGATAATCGCCACTACAAAGTGCAACATGCAGATGACCATGTTCCCGTACGACAGCCAGACCTGCAAGCTGTTATTGTCCTCAAATATTCACAAGTCGGACACACTGAACTTGCGAATTTCAAACTCACAATTAACGACAGAATTTTTAAAAAGAAATAATGAGTTCTGCATTGTGAACGTAACTGCTTGGAGTAGTATCGATATTTTCTATGACTTGGTCACACTGCAGATTGTAATTCAGGTGAATATAGGCTTCTGTTCTGGCATCTAACATTTTATTTTTGCAGGTTTTCCTTCTTTGTGCACATTTAAGAAATGAATAACTATTGCTGCTAATTTCTCAATTCAGCGGCGAACAGCATTCTACGTAGTCAGCTTGATTTTGCCAAGCCTTCTGCTGCTCGCCATCTCCTCCATGACTTTCCGACTGCCGCCGGAGTGCGGCGAGCGAGTGTCATTCAGCGTCACCGTCGTGCTGTCGATGTGCGTGTTCCTGCAGCTCACCGGCAACTATGTGCCAGCTCAGAGCGACTCCGTGCCTCTCATCAGTGAGGATTCCGTGCTTGCTGCTCGCACACTGGGATTTCCCAAGAGTCTTCAATAACAGTGAGTTCCCCTATTATGTCATCTTGCATCTATATTTGTTGTCCACCCCGCAGCCTACTACTACAGCCTGGCAGTGCTAATGACTATGTTCAACGTCCTGGCCAATGTGTTCGTCCTCAGCTGCCACCATCGCCACGAAGCGGGCAGCCGCCAGGTGGACAGTCAGCTCATTCGGCTGCTCTTTCTCAACCGGTTCGTTGCCAAGAAGAGATCTCGGATAGACAGCTTAAGCACTGCGGCTAACGAACAGAGCGTAAGAGCAGATTCATTTTGTACGGACTGTGAACGAATTCTAGGGCAGCCAGTCACCCTATATCTGTTATAGCCAACCCGCAGTTTTCCTCCAGCTAGTGTTGATGGGAATAAAAACAATATTGAACTCGAGAAGAGAAGAGAAGAGCTCAAATTTACTGCACAGATTGTTTTTGGTGGGGTATTGTTCATTAGAGGATGTGATTTGAGAATGTGAGGATGTAAACTTTGGCAAAATGGCTTATTCCAATCAATTAAAATGTTTACCAGACGCAAGTTTATCAAACTGTCCTTGGGAAACTTTGTATTTTATGAGAATTAAACTCGAAATGGCTTGAGATTTCATGCTTTCAGTCGAAGAGCCATAAAAATTGAAGTGGCAGTGGCAGGCTAGTAAGATAAACTTCCAAATCTCTGGGATCCCTCTGTTGGACGAACAATGAGGTTCGAATCGTCAAAAACCGCATCTCTCGAATTTTCATCTCATTTACTAATCCAAGTTTTGCTTTGCTTGAGTTCTTCATTACGGATGTGCATTCAAAATAAAAACGATTTTAGATCAACGAGAGGCCCCAATCAGGCGCTCCCGACAAGGAGACAAGCCAGCGCAGCGTTAAACATTGCAGCGAATGGGAGATCTGCGCCGTTTCGGCAGACAGGTGCTTTTTCGTCATCTTCGTCTGTCTGTCCGCCGCCATTCTCGTGTCCGTCCTGATTCTAGAGGCTGCCAACTCTGGAGGAGAGTGCGTTGGTGAACGAGCTTAGCTTAGTAATTGCTCTAAAAACTCGCCGTAAAGTTCGATGAATAGATACGGCAGCCTCTAACGGGTTATTGATTTTTATGCCTGACTGAACTTCTTTGGTTTTTTATTAAAATGATAATTAAATAATCAAAAACTAATAATCTTAGCCTTCTTTATTGCTTAATTTCTCTCTTCGTTACAAGGTACAAAACAGATGCGGAAAATAAAAGCCAAAAATAAATTTACGCTTGAATTTTTAACTGACTTGTTTCACCAGCGATTTAAGGCTATTGAATTTGTTAGGAACATCCTTATGGGCCAGTCTTATTGCCATGGTGATTGTTGCGTTCAAACAAATTCTTTTTAGCGAAAAGCAACTATTCTGCGTATTTAGAAGTGACTATATGATTTAAAATAAAAGTCAATCTGTACTTTTGCTATATTGTGTAAGTTTTTCAATTATTGATAAAAAACTTTCTCCTTATCTGTGAGGAATTCAAAATTGGAGATATTTGCGTAAATTTCGCGTAAAAATCTCTCCCTAGGCTCAGCATATAAGTTCCATTTGCATTTAAACAAAATGGGCAGTCGGCAGTTTGGGCATGCTCTGTTTTCATAGTGGAATCTTCGTCTCGCAGCTTCCGTTGTTCAGGATCGGCAATCTCGTCAAGGTACTTTTCAGGAAATATAATAGTACAAATGACCAAGTTTTAGAGATTTCTCGAATCTTTGCTTCCATAATATCTCGTGAAATCTGACTCGAAATTTGTTCTGTGAGCTTTAAATGCTTTTGCAACGCGTATGTTATGGCAATTGTTGATTGCGCCATTGTTCATTTAAGCGTTTATACCTAACTTCGCTGTAGTAAGGGTCGCGACTTGAAACTGATTTCCAATATGATATAATCCTCTGAAATTTTGTGCAGGAGAGCTAGTCTACCTAATTCTGAGCGCGCTCCATTGCTGTTAGTATTCTGACTAACTTGAAGAATTGTTTTGAAGCTTCTAAAATAGATTCTTTCTAGAAAGAATACAGTCCCACGGCCAAAGTTTTAATTTGAAAAAAAGCCTTAAGTGTCTGTACTTTACTGACCGAAAGCCTACCAACTTTCTATGGCATGGGTGTCAGCGTTTCCCTTCGCATTCATGTAAAAGCCCTAATATTTATCATTCCTGTACCAAGTCAATTCAAGTTTTACTTGTAAGATCAGTCTAGTGTTTCCTTTTGTGTGTGTGTATTACAGCTACAGTTAACTAACTGTGTGTCAGCAATTCCTAAAATTATCAATGGTTGCGCTGTAAAGAAATTACACTCGTATCTTCGCGGACCAGTAACTTTAGTAACTTTAGCATCCGCAATCATTGCCAAATTTAACCGGAAACCCGGAGCTAATGAGCAATGGCTGAGGGTGATGACTAACGACCCCATAGCCGCTCAGCGCGTGTTTTACTCGCATTATCAATGCTGACGTCAGTTGCCTGCATGCCTGGCGGGCTGGCTATACGCCTATATAAGTTTCCCAGCGCTGATTCTTATGTATAGCAACTTTAAAAAGCGCGGCATCTCTTTTATCTGCAGTTTGATATTTTAGCTCCATGTTAGCTATGCTCAGAGCTGCGATGTTGTCTAGCTGCATTATTTTCTTAGCTCTGTTCCTGCCAGTTGCCATGGCGACTTTCAGTCCCGGTGGCAGCCAGCACTGCGGCTGCCGACTCCCCAGTCGCTACTTGCCCGCACTGGAACTGGGCGCCAGGGAGCTTCGCTGCCTAATCCACCAAGAACTTGTTGCCAAATCTGATGTGTGCAGCTCCAAGGCCGCGGATGAGTTGAGCGGAGTTTGCGCCAATTTGAGCGCCAGCCTGAAGAACCAAACCGTCATGCAGGCAGTTGATTACAATGAGACCTGCGAGGTAGATGTCAAGGTTGTTTGTAACTCGAACCAGCTGCCTGCCTGTTTAGCTGAATTCGAATGCAAGAATCAAAATGGCGACAATACGGTTGTAAAGTGAGTTTCTTTGGTGATCATTTTATGTATTTAGCAATCTACTTGTAGTGAGTAGTGAGTAGTGTATCAAGTACGAACGTGTATACTGCGCACACTGAAGTACCTAGGGGTAGGGAAGTAGCACATCTGAAGTGGCTGAGGGTAGGGGAGTAGCACACCTGAAGTGCTTGAGAGTAGTGGAGTAGCGCACCTGAAGTGCCTGAGGGTAGTGGAGTAGCGCACCTGAAGTTCCTGGGGGTACGGGAGTAGCACACCTGAAGTAGCTGAGGGTAGGGGAGTGCACAATGAATTTTAATGAATGAAAATGCCTCGAAAAATCCTATTTGCAAAACTTTCAGGGGCAGCTGCCTTCAGCAAGTCGCCTCGGTTATTGTACTGCACGAAATTGCTAAAGACCGAGTTTTGGCTGCAGTGCGCAGAATCAAAATTGGCTGCGTAAAATATCGATTCAACAGATACCTGTAGAAACAAACATCCTTAAGGCGCTGTCCATTTGTGTGTGTCTATTGACTGCTTTAATTTTCAGTCGTGTTTCGGAACCCACTTTGGGTATCCTGTGTAAATTTACGCTTAATCTAGCAAGATTTGGACTTGCACTAAAGTAACTCCTTGCTTTATAACTGCTATTTATTAAAAAAGTTTGCTTCCGAACCTGTAGTGGTTTATGTAATTTCCATAATAATATGTTATCCAAACTCCCCGTTCTACGTAAAAAAATGTTTTTGCACTCCGCCCTGGGATTTACTCATCAAATACAAAACGGGTTATCAATAGTAAAATCATTAACTTGAAGGAACAAGTCTTGCCAAATTAGTTAATTTATTTTTTTACGAAATTCAACTCTCAAAATGAGAATGGATGCTCGCAGCGCGTAAAACAAAGGAAACATAAATTTTCTGCTGCTACGCCATTTCTTAGAAAGTCAAGTTAGTTAATACACAACGTGGCGTAAGATTTCATTTCAATAATAAAAAAAATGTTTTTAGCAAATATAACTTTTAGAGTTTCGAGTTTTCACACCTGCGGCAGGTAGTTCTCAACTCGTTCTAGTAGCGCATCAGAATATCCGGGACTGTAGTACTTGACAATCTCCTCCGGGTAGCAGTTGTTAATTGTGTTGATGTACTCGGCCAGCGCGCTGCCCGGCTCAGCTCGGATCTCTTGGATCTTCTTCAGGCCGCCGGAGGTGACAAACAGTCGGCGCGATTTCGGATTGTGCGGCAGCACCTTGCTGAACTGGGCCACCACGTGCTTGAGAATATTAGGCGGAGCCTCCTGTAACAGCGGCTCCAACGCCTCCAGATGGACGCACTTTTGAAGAATGTGCTTCAGCGCTTTCTTGGACTGAGGATGGTTTTGGATTGTTCAGAGATTTGTAAGTGTCTTGATAGCTTTTCAGTATTTATCTACGCAGGTAATTGGCTGAACGGAAGAAGATCCAAGAAGAAGCTCCTCTCCAAAGAATTATTGGATCTGTTCGCTGCCTCTATTGTACATTCCTCTGACTGTACTTTCTCACCCTTGTTTTTACACCCATCTCACTCCCTCTGCCTACAATCTTTGTGCACAGACTGGAAATACTGTACGATTGGCGTATAACTGCCATTCCTTTTTTCAATTAAATTGGATTATTTACAGCTGGCATCTAGTAATGAGCTCTAAAAAGCTAAGCTAAATCTGCAGGAGGGCTGTAGGCACTTTGACGCTTGAAGCGACATGGTCCCACAACCAGCGACTGCGCTGAATCCTGAAGCGCGTTCAGTCACACTAAATACGGTATACAGGCATAGACACAAACACACGGTGCGCAACGGAATTCCAGTAAAGCACCCAGTCACGCACTCACATAGGGCGTACAAGCGGTGGTTCCAGGAATGTACACTCTCTATGCCTTGGGGGGTTGCCCTCGTGGGCGTAAATTGCACAACTGGCCCATAGCCCAACCAATTCGTGCACAAGACCCCAAATTAATGTGACCCTGCACACGAAACCGCGCTAGGGAAAATAAACGACCTACAACGCGGGGTCGAACCTGGACCAGTGGCAAACAAGGCAGACGCGCCAGACCGCCGAGCCACTCGCCCCCGTAAGTAATGAGCTCACCTTAATCTGCAGATCCTCGCTCACATCCGGGCGCAGATAGGCGCGCAATAGTTTCGGCAGTACATTGGCTTGGGCCACAGCTTTGGCGTGCTCAGGCGAATGTCGACCAATCTGGCCAAGAGACCAAGCCGCAGCCGCCTGGATGTGATCCTCGGACTCAATTTGAAGCACCGCGTCTAGTGTTAGGACGCCCTGGTGTAAATATGATTGAAATTCACAGAGTCAGGCCTGATATAGGTATAATTTGTAATCCTGAGTTCATAGAATATTGATAACTTCAAAGGTCAAGCTCTGCGGGTTGGAAAACCCAGTGATAATCACGTGACGCACCCTGGACACGATGACAGCCATGGCTAAATTCTCCGAGTGGGCCGCCACGTAGCCCAGCATCATCACACCGGGCAGGCGGACGTTGCCCCGACTATCGCCAACAAAGTCGACAACAGCGGCCACACCGCCGGCATTGACGATGAGCTGCGACAGCTCCGGCGTGTGTTTGGCCACCTCGCGGATAAGCGTGGCGCAGTTCTTGCGCACGTATTCATCCGGATCTTTCAGGCAGGTGAGCACGGCCGGGAATATCTCGGCTTCAACCACCATTTCGGCGAGGTCAACCTGCAAGTTGAGCGCATTGCGTTTTTAAACTTTCGTGGATTAAAATCGGTAGATTAATTGAGAATCTCACCGAGTGCTTGGAGATCTGTGCCAGCGCTGAGAACACCTGCCGTTTTAGCTTGGCATCCGGGTTGAGCACCATCTGGGCCAGGTGGGCGATGGCGCCGGCGTCCACCACAGTCTGGGCCAGCTCCGGCGAATGCTTGCTAATGTCCGACAGGGCGGAAGCGGCGATGCGTTTCAGACTGAGATCCGGCTCCTGGACGCAGAGCACCAGCAATGGAACGGCGCCAGCGTCAACCACTGACTGGGCGAGTTCCGCGTTGTGCCTAGCAATGTAGCCGAGGGCCCAGGCCGCGCTCTCCTTCACGCCTGGATCGAATTCTTCCAAGCAGATTACCAGTGCGTCGAGAGCTCCGCAGTCGACAACGGCCTGGGCTAGCTCAGGTGAATGTTTAGCGACAGCCCGGAGAACGAAAGCGGCGGCTTTCTTGTAGAAGCGCTGAAAAAGTTTGTATCAAGGCGCGGCGTGGTCAGGACGATTAAAATCTATAAGAAGAGTGTTAGTCGGAATGTCATGTCATGCGACTAGCACAAGTGCAAAGGGAGGGAGGTGGGTACGGAGCTTGTGTTGTTCAATGAGCAGGCGACTAGCACAATTGCAAAGGGAGGCAGGTGGGTGCTTAGCGGAGCGCGGGCATTTCAATCAGTCAGTCATCGCAAGGGACACGAGAGATATAATAATGGGAGAGAAGGTTGCTTGCGTGCCAATTAGCATAAAGAGGTTGATTTCTTCAGAGGAAATTACGAGAGTCCCTCAGAGGCGAGGCTAGCTAAAATTTAATCTGTTACCAGCTTCTCAAAGGCTTTATAGCCGAACTACTTGCAAGTTCAATATTCATGAAATTAGGCGTCCCATGCTAGGGGCTGCAGGTTGGAGGCTAGGGTGCTCATAAAGCAAATCTCACATTCTGCTCGGCTAGTGAGTAGACCAGTTGCGGCAGGATGTCGCCCTTGACGACGGCTTCCGCCAAATCGTCGTTATAGTTGGCCAGGCGGCCCAACGCCAGAGCGGCAGTTTGCTGGATGGTGGGCACAATGTCCAGCAGCAGCGGGCGCAGTAGGGACATGACGCCGGCGTTCTGCAGCGTCTCGATGTTCTGGGGTCGAGTCGCCAGTTCGGCCACGGTCTGCACGAACTGCGTGCGGGCCTTCTGGTATTGCTCGAATACTAAAAGTAATGTGGATAGGGATTTCTTTTTAACATTACTTCTCGTTACGATTGTTAATACGGTATAGAATCTTGCAAACCGAGTTTTTATGTTATTTATGCTATTTACTACACTACTTTTTTGTCTGTAATAATAAATTCTTATAGATCAAGTTTCTACAAACGTATATTTGTTGTTTTAGTAGCTAAATTTAATGATATACGAGTAGTAATCAAAAATCATAAAGTATAAAGTAGCTAACGATCATAAAGCAACTGAACAAAAGTTTTCCAATGAAGCCAATTTTTTTGCTATCTGAGTAAAGAATACCTGATCTATTACTGTTTGAAATTTCGTTCTTACCCTATTTATATATAATGAACTTAAGGCTGTTTATTAACTCTAATAATCAGTCCTAATTTTTTGCTATAGAGGGCTAGAGTAAAAATATCTATGTATATTTTTAAGCTGGTATTTTAAGAAGTATTTTATTTCCTGAAATATTATTACCTTAGTTAATTCAGTTTTATGTTGGATAACATTAGAAAACTAACATGCTATAAATTTCAAATTTATAGACGTAACGTTAACTGCCACTATTGACAAAAAATTAGCAGGGAATTTAAGCCAAACGAATTTGTAATGTTATTATATTTACGGGTAACCAACAATGCAGTAGAGGCAAGTTTTATTTTTATATTATATTACTATTTTGCAGCACATTAAAATAACCAAAAAATATTTTTACCTTGTAAAACTTGTCGTTGACTCATTATTCTAACCGTTCACCTGTTCGCGAGCCCGATGAAAATTAAATCGTCGAAGCCTGGACTCTGGTTCGTGTTTCGATTAATGCAAAAAATATAATATTTCTCTTAAACAAAGATTCGTCTAAACATAAAACCATGGAAACAGTGTTTTTTTAAGCAAATATAATTTATATTTTCCTATTATGTATTTTATTGTTTGTTTTTTGGCATAAATAAGATACAGCATTTTTTCTCGTTCTGGCAAATCAAAACAGTACTATTTGTTTTAAATAATACCATTAATTTAATATAATTATTCGGTTCAGATTGCTCAAGACAATTTCGAAACACGTTTAAAAAGTAGTAAAACTTCTCTAAAGAATATATATATATACATATATATATAATGAATTTTATATTGGCAAAACGGACTGCTTGTCTGGGCCTCATTTCCTACTATACTACTACTACTTAGAAGCGAAAATGGTGTTTCGGAAAGTTTCGAAGCTTTTTCGACAAAAAATCGCTACAATTTGGTCAAAAAAATTTTTTTGGTGGGAAAATGTAGCCCCTATTGATAATTACTCGGGGGATGCTGGCTTTTTTACTGCAGAAAAATCAAAAAATCAAAAAAGCTCGCCAAAATTCAGAGGTTGTGCAAATTATATCATTATTAGATACAGTAGTTAATTTTCACCTAAGACATGCTTCAACGTCTTATTAGATTTTCCCTGACTCCTTTTATCTTTCCCGTGAAGACTAAACCACATATTTGTGGTTTTCTATCTGATGACGGATTGAATTGGCATTTTCAACTCTTCAGTTTCTTCAACGGGGCATGACCATGCCGGGGGCAAGGGGTGCCGCAGCCCCCGATTGGCTCGAGAGGGTTGGTGCCGCCGCTCCACTTTGCCAACAGCTTCGCAAGTAGCGCTCCTTTTTAGGGGAGGGGGCTTCATAAACACGACACTTCAAAACGTGACAAATGCGTTTAACAAACAGAAATGCTAGGCAGTGTCTACGTAGTGAAGTTTCGTGCTTGTGAAAGTATAGGCAGTTGCGTCTTTTTTAGTAGCTTTGGCGTCCTTTTCAGTAGATATGGCGCCCCCTTGCTACGAGCGTAGAAGCTCTGCCGCCCCCGAAGATGCGGCTACAAAAACAATCCGATAGCCACGCCCCCTGGTGTTGGCGTTATACTCGTAAAATCGACGCCAGGTAGAGAGCTGCTCTACTTGAAGTTTCGACACCTTATTGAATATTTTTTCATTGACGTTTTCTGAATTTTTCAGACAATTTATAGTAGCCTGCATAAGTGTGCATGATTTTCAACACGTAACACCACGTGACTTGACTTCATTTGATTGCGGTGTGAACGAACCTTTAAGCAATCAAATTTTAGTTAATGAGCCAGTCGTTTTCACTTCAACATGTACATCTACTTATTTTTAAGATCAATAAAGTACAAATAACGTAATAAGGTAGGCATGCACTGTTATCAACTGCAGTCCATAAAGAATTTGTAGCTATAAGCGAGCTGATGATTTTATCAAAAATTTTAGTCTAGCCAGGGTGTCCTTCAGTTTGAAATATTTAAATTGTGAATCAGCTAGTCAGTCACAGCTATTAGTTTTCCGTCTAAAATGTTCATCAATAGACTAGGTGAGCCCGGCATTGATGATGCTGCTGCAGATTCTGCCACTGCTGTTGAGACTGCCGCTTCTGCTGAGCAGGCAAGTTTGTAATAATCAGCAAGTATCTTCTGATTCTCCAATCACCAGATTCTAGTGTAGTTCTGACTCCCCAGTCTCCAGTGCTGACTCCCCAGTCTCCAGTTGTGACTCCTCAGTCTCCAGTTGTGACTCCTCAGTCTCCAGTTGTGACTCCTCAGTCTCCAGTTGTGACTCCTCAGTCTCCAGTTGTGACTCCTCAGTCTCCAGTTGTGACTCCTCAGTCTCCAGTTGTGACTCCTCAGTCTCCAGTTGTGACTCCTCCTCAGTCTCCAGTTGTGACTCCTCAGTCTCCAGTTGTGACTCCTCAGTCTCCAGTTCTGACTCCCCAGACTCCATTTCTGACTCCCCAGTCTCCATTTCTGACTCCCCAGTCTCCATTTCTGACTCCCCAGTCTCCATTTCTGACTCCCCAGTCTCCAGTGCTGACTCCCCAGTCTCCAGTGCTGACTCCCCAGTCTCCAGTGCTGACTCCCCAGTCACGCCCGCTTCACTCTCAGCAGATGGAGGACACAGACGAGTGTAGAATTTGCCGCAGCTCCCTTGCCGAGCTGCGCGAAGCCGACGCTGCCCGTTGCGGTGGCTGCAGGCTTTGCTTGAAAAAGCCGGTTCGGGCACCGCTGCTACGATTGAGGTGCGCCTGCACTGGCAGCGTGAGTCACGTGTGCGCCCGTTGCTACCGATGCTACTACGTTGCTAGAGGCATCAGAGCCTGCGAGATCTGCCGACAGCCGACCGGTCTAGACGAGCATTTTGCAGAAGATGTAGAAAGCGTAGATGAAGGCGGCGGCAGATTCTGCAGCCTGCTTGTCTCCACTACCTGCTCAGACGATGCCAGATTCCTTATCTACGCCCTGTTTCTCACCTTCGCATTCGTCATCATCTTCGTGCTGTTCTTCAAGGCCACTGGGGAAGATCGGTCGGAGCGACAGTCTGGAACAGCGCTAACAACGACGCCGCCGTTGACAACCCAGCCACCTGGCCAGCAGCACCGGCTTGAGAGGAGCATCTTCGTCGGGGTGGCGCTGGTTAACTTGGGCGTCGCCCTGGCCTACATCTGCTTCAGCTACTGGCGCCACTGCCGGCGCACTGGCCGCGTCTGTTGCTGCCGATGTCGCTACCAGTCGGTTGATAATGTTGCTCCCGATGGCCGGGCGGCGGCTCCGACACTTCCCAATTATCAAATAGCCGCCAGGGTTCCTATCATCGTGTCAGTCGGTGCCGTCACTTTAGCGATTCCTCAGCAACCGCGTCAGCAGCCGCAGCAGTCAACGCAGTCGGCACTGCCGCCGTCGCCACCGGCGCCTACACAGACGCAGCCGCAACACACGGCTGGGTCCTTGTGATCAGTAAAAATTATTATTGTAAATACTTTTTACTTTAAATTAGACAGTCATCATCAGTCCGCCTTCTAATCAAGCGCATCAGTAGTAGCGTAGGTATTACTGACAAATGCACAAATTTTATGCTGTTTTACAAATTTAATTTCGGCGTTCACTTTAACAGAAAACAGTAATTATAACCTGCTCAGCTATTAGTATTTTTCTGTCGTATCGGTTTTAATTATGTAAATTCCAAAAGTAACTAAGTGTACATAAACAACCATGGGTTTGTTCCAATTGTATGCAAGCTTCGCTATTTTAGTGGTTTATATTGCTCGTGCTTACTGCCGATTTTCATATATATGTTTCATGTTTTTTATCACTATTCTTTCCGAGTTGCATGGGCGCCAAAAAATTCAACCTTTATATTTTAAAGAATTTTTAATTTGCATCATGCTATAATAAATCAGTTGCATAATTGCTGCAAAATAAGTAATTAATGATCGAAAATGAAAACAAATAACTCAACTATATAAAATTTTCAGATTGCTTTAACATTTCAAGGACAGAATTGAAAAATACTAAAACTAAAAGCCCTCGCTTCCACCTCCACAAACGGTGTCGGACCACATTTAGCTGTACTTTTATTTATGTATGTACATCTTTCCAGGGCTATTTCATTCATTCCATGCTTCACTTGCGTGACTTCTGTTCTGTTTTTAGGTTTTAATGTACAGGCGCGGTCGATAAAGCATGGGTGTGCGTGCGCGTGTGTGTACACTTTAGGCTGTACAAGACCTGATTTCACCGTCTACCCCTCGGCGTGGATTAATATAACCAAATGTCTGAGAGCAGCAGGCAGCACAATAAAGTTGCAAGATAAAATTGGCTAGCTAACTGCTCTGCCTCGCTACTCTATTTTGTGTGAAGCTTGTAACTGTAAGTCTTTAATTTTTAAAGGATTTTAAAGAAAAACAATCACATTCTGCAGCTTAATTTAGGAAGTTTTAACACTAAAAAATATGAACCTTTTCGATTTGTTGGTAAGTGGCGTCAACACATTGCTGTACTGTTTTCGAACGAGCTGACGCCTATACTATATGGTACGAACATTCGAAATCAACCATTTTCACAGCCTCCAGGCTTAAAGAAGCGACTAATCCGCTGGCTTGAGGACAATCGGGGCCTAGTGATTGTGCTATTCTGTCTGCCAGCCTCCTTCCTATTCGACACCTGCTTGAGCGCCTACAAATGGTTCCAACGGACTCTGTTGAGCGCGCCAGAACGGCACGACGCACGCGTTAGACAGATACAACGCCGAGTAGGCGAATGGAACAAGCAGGAGGCCGCTAGTCGACGCCCCATGTGCACCAGCCGGCCCAATTGGCTGTCATTGTCAACAACATTTTTCAAGAAGTCCGAATGTCATCGCATCCCGGTGGATCTGTACGATATTCTCCGGCTGGACACGGAGCGCATGGTAGTTCGAGTCGAACCAATGGTGACAGTTGGCGATATTACACGTTATTTGATTCCGCGCGGCTACACTTTGGCTGTCACCTTAGAGATTAGCGACGCAACCTGCGGCGGCCTTGCCATGGGCGTTGGCATGACAACCTACAGCCATAGAGTGGGCCTGTACCAGGAGACAATAGTCAGCTATGATGTTGTCCTTGGCGACGGTAGCCTGGTCACAGCAACAGCCGACAACGAGCACAAAGACTTGTACTATTGCCTACCCTGGTCGCACGGTACTCTGGGCTTCCTGGTGGCTCTAGAGCTGAAAATTATCCCCGTTGAGCAGTACGTGCACATGCGCTACATCCCGGTCCGCGGCCAGAAGCAATACTGCGACAAGATGCGCGAGCTCAGCGGCGCGCGGGACAAGGACGCCAAACTGCCGGACTATTTGGAGGCCACGGTGTTTGACCGGGACAGCGCCGTCATCATGGTTGGCAACTTTGCCAAGGTGGACACGCCGGCGAAGGCCGCCAAGATCAATCGGGTCACTCGCTGGTACAAGCCGTGGTTTTACAAGCACGTCGAGACATTCCTGACCAAAGGCGAATCGGAGGAGTACATCCCCCTGCGGGACTACCTGCTGCGTCACAATCGAGCCATCTTCTGGGTTCTCGAGTCCATGATCCCGTTCGGCAATCATCCGGTGTTCCGCCTGTTCCTCGGCTGGCTCTGCCCGCCCAAGCCGGCCTTCTTGAAGTTCACCACCACGCCAGGCATCCGGGCGATGACCTTCTCCAAGCAGGTGTTCCAGGATATTGTACTGCCTATGACTGTGTTGGAAGAGTCGATCGACCTGTCTGAGAAGCTATTCGACACTTATCCCGTGTTGATTTATCCTTGCCGAATCTACGACCACGGTCCCAACGCCAGGGGCCAGCTGAGGTCCCCCAGGCCGGACCAGATGTGTCCCGGGGCCAACTACGCCATGTTCTACGACCTGGGAGTCTACGGCACGCCAGGACCGGTGCGCAGGAAGCGCGGCTACTACAACCCGGTTGAAAGCATGCGATCCATGGAGGCCTTCATCCGCAAAGTTGGCGGCTACAGTTTCCTATACGCCGATATCTTCCTAACCGAAGAAGAATTCAACGAGATGTTCGACCTAGAGGCCTACAATCGGGCCCGGAAGAAGTACCACGCCGAGGGCGCGTTTCCCAGCCTGTACGAAAAAGTCCGGCCAGAGGTTGACGTAGTGAAAATTGGCAATGAGTACGCTCAGGCAGAATGAGGCGAAGCCTAAAACTGAATTATGGACTCTGGCCCTGGCACCGAGTGGCACTCGGCTTGGCTAGTATCAGAGACAGAAAACTGTGACTTACTTTGGACTAAACTGTCAAATGAAACATTTTTTTAGATTATGCGCCGAATTAGTTAAATGACTGACACGGAAAATGTCAAATTTTGCTAGAACGTTACAATAAGTTTAGAATTACGCAATTCTGTTTGCAAACATCTTCATGTTTTAGTCTATCAATACTAAATTATCTCTAACTTTTTAATTAATTACAAAATCAAGCAAGTATTAATTTTAATGACAGAGCAAACGATTGAACCAAATTAATGCCTGTTTGTTTGGTATAAAAGTTAGAGACACTTTCTGTAGGTACCGAAATTTGGTTAGTGTTAGAGATAAACAACCTTTAGAATCCATAATACAACAAGAAAATGTCCACAAAGTTCACACGAAGATCAATCCGGACATCGTGTACACATGGAAGACCTTTTCAATAGCTGTGGCGTAGGCCGCCGTGCGCAGATCCCAGCCCAGATTGTACTTGGCAGCTGTGTGCATCATCTCCTTAGCCGCCTTGTTCATAGTCCAGTCCAGTCCGGAGCTCACGATGTCCTTCTCCCCGGCGCCGGCCATCCGCTGCTCGTACTCCGGACTTGGCCGAATCGGTATGCTGCTGCCCAAGTCCAGCTTATTCTTGCTGAACTTGCTCTCCAACGACTGTTGAACGCTGCGCAACAAAAGGTAGTTGGTGTCTTTCTCGTACTTGAGCGTCAGCCGGCCGTAGCTCACGTGGTTGAGATTCTTCAGCCATTCGAAGTAGGAGACGGTCACTCCGCCGGCGTTAGCGAATAGGTCCGGCAGCACCAGCACCCCCTTAGCCTGCAGGATGCGGTCCGCCTCCAGCGTAGTCGGACCGTTCGCCCCTTCGACGATAACTTTGGCGCGCACGCGGTCGGCGTTTTCCTTATGAATGACGCCTTCTACAGCGGCTGGTACAAGGATGTCGCAATCGGCGAATAGCAGTTCGCCGGCTGGTTCGAACGCCTCAGCGCCTGGGTAGCCGACTATGGTGCCGTGTTCCTGAAAGGGTTCGGTGGCAAACTGGGCTTATTTTAAAAACTGTAAATTGGATTTTGAATTTTTTGAGTGGCTTTATTACTGTATACCCCGAACCCGGAACCCGACCCGACCCCGAACTTTACCCGACTATCTCCTGGACTTGAAGTGATGGCTGAGGAGAGGATACTTCTCTTTAAATACCAGTATACTGCCTTTTCCTTTTTCTAATTTTCAATTGTTAACTCTTTTACCCACTATCACTTCACCCTCGGCTCCTCAAGGCTTCAGGCAGGTCTTTATTTTAAGAATTCAGATTTGTGGGATTACTTAGCTTGCTAAGTAAAAATGAAACATAGTTAAAGACAAAAGACATAATGCAGAATTAAGATGAGCTGTTTAGACTTAAGATTTATATACTATAATTCAAGGCCGAAAATCCGTAGAATGATATATTCGTAGGACACCCCGAACCCAAACCCGAATCCGAACACCCTACCCTGAACCTCGAACCCGACCCAAAATCCGACCCCTGAACACCTAATGCTACTCAAACAAGTAGTGAGTTATCTTTTAGACTTAAGCTCGGGAGAGATAGAAGAAAAATTTGTTTATTATAAAACGTTAATTAAGTACTTTTAGCCCCTTTATTTTTCAATATTTTACAATGACTCGAATTAACGGGCAAATTAAATTGGAAAGAATATGTAAACCTGTCCTCACCGTCTTGTACTTTAGCAGGTCCTCGGGATCGATACCAGTGGGATTGTAAATCGAGCCGTCAATCTCTAGCACGCCAATAAGCCTGGCCTGAGCCTTGCTCAGGTAGTGGCTGCTATGGTAGCCCACGTTGCCAAAGCCCTGGACAACGAAGGTCTTGTCCTTTAGGCCCGTGCTCAAGCCGAGCTGGCCGGCGTAAGACGGATCGTCAAGGAAGTTTTTAACGGCAAAATAGATGCCCTAATGAGCGGGTAATTTTCTTTTTTCGATAAGTGTGAATTTAGTTTGACTAATCTGACTAAGTTACACTACTTAGTTACTAACCCGTCCAGTTGCTGAGGTCCTGCCGTGAATGCCAAATAGAGTGATGGGCTTGCCGGTAACGCAGGCGTGCGCGTTCAAGTCGTTTGAGCCTGTTTACATTGTGACATGTTCGCGGTTGGAGAATGTACACGTCAAGCAAGCCGAAATAATCAATTTTGTTTACTATGATAAATTCACTAATAAGGAAATAAGTAAACCCCACCGTGAGTGTTCAGGTAGGTGTCCACAATCCAGGCCATCTCCCACTCGGACGTGCCCATGTCCGGAGCCGGCACATCAACCCCGGGACCAATAAAGTTTTTCTTAGCCAGTTCAACAGTAAATCGTCGGGTGATTTTCTCCAGTTCAACTGGCGAGTAGGTCCTTGGATCGATCGCGATGCCAGCCTTGGCGCCGCCGAATGGCACATCAACTAGCGCGCATTTGTAGGTCATGAGCGAGGCCAGCGCTTTCACTTCGTTTTTAGTGACGTTGGGCGCGTACCGGATGCCGCCTTTGCACGGCGTCCTATGCAGCGAGTGCTGCGCCCGCCAAGCCGATATGATCTCAAAGTTGCCGTTGTCCCTCCTGATTGGGAAGTTGACTTCAAGCACAAAGTTGCACTCCCTGATGGAGTTGAGGATGCCCCTAACACGGTGCTGCCGTTCCTCCTGGCTGACCCGTCTAGGGTACCGCGCCACCAGATCGTCAATCAGCAAGTTGGACGCCTTCGTGAAGAAACCTTCGGTGACCTCGTGGAAGCGCTGATCGTTGCTGCTCAATGAGCGACTTTGAATGCGAGCCGCTCTGAAGGCGGCACTGCGAGATAGCAGTCTGAGCATATCGGTATGGCGGCTGACCTACAGGTACCAATTTGACAATTGGGCTTGTTGCTGTGTGAAGCTGAATCTTCTCTTCTTGCTTTAACCTCCTACTTTTCTGTATGCGAGCATTTCTCTTTAATTCTCTGTACACCAGCCAGTCTCCTGTGCGCAGCTGTCCCTTCCCCACTGAGCCTTGTGTTTAGGGGGTTTAGTGTTCAGTTAGTAGCTAAAATAATGTACACTGCATGGTGCGGCTTTCTCTTCTTCTGTTGAGTAGGAGGAGTAATTATTTTTTGTCTCGCGGTCTAGTCGTCTCGTCCACATGCTCGTAAGTTAGCTGTCAATCTCCAATTTGGGTTTGGATTGTCTGTATTTGCAGTGTACAAAGTACCGCGTACATTTTTGTTATTTAAAGGGTTCAAAATTATATGAAAGACATTTACTTTAATGCTTGGTTATATCTGGGTTTAGTTTCTGGTTAGCTGCTTTGCAGAAATGAATTTCTAAGGCTGGTCGGCTCGAAGGTTGATTAGAATTAAGGGTCTGAGAGTTATCCTAGCATAATTTTCCTTTCCGTTTATTGTTCTTTCTTGGCACATGTGCTTTGCTTGTATTCTCTTTTTATAATTTTGGACTCAGTACAGTTACGAATGAGGACAAAAGGACAAAAACACATTTGTCAGTGAGATTAATGAGCACAAATGGTATTGTACTTTAATTTGTACTTTGCGATTCGTACATGAGGACTGCAGTTGATAGTAAAAAATCATGCGCATAAAAATAGCATATACCTTATAGTTTACTAACTTTGCAACCCGACTTATACTTGTACGTACTCTAAGGCGCTGTATATTACTAGAAGGAACTTGATTGAGAAAAAGCAGTTTGAACATGGGTTTGGTGTACATTCTATTCCAGACACTCCAAGTGGGTGTGTTCGCTCAGATTTGAATGTACACTGATTCCCGTCCCCAGCGCGCGCGGATGGCGTACGCTTACCAACAGTGCGCACAACCGACTAGGGAGCGCAATTTCCAAGAAAAAATCTGCTATAAAGCTGAAGTAAAACTTGGCCATACAAGATACCGAAAATAGTCAAAAATTTAACTATTCGTTACTTATTATTCTTTTTTACTTTTTAAGTCCTTGAGCTTGCGTAAAAATGACAGCCTATGCAGATTCAAATCACACGGTTTTGAACAAATTAACGAAACGGCTGAAGAAGTACGCCGAATCCGACTCTACTTCTGCTGCATTGGTAAGGTACAATTTTTTAAATATTGCAACTGAACAAATGAAACCTGAAAGACATTTTTCAACCTATTCCGTTAGTGTAATGGGATTTAAAGTACACGGATTCCAGACTAATAAAATAGCAGCAGAGGTTACTTAAAACAATTCATCCTATTCCTTTTTAAGTAACTTCAACATCGACTTTCAGCTTTCTAAAAAAGCGGAACGAAGCCTCAACCAGCTGCAATCATTGCCGCCCCTGTCAGCAAAGCAGTTAGCTACTTCTGGCCTTCCAGCCGTTGTTAATACACTGCGCAAGCGTCTACGGCCTGACGAAGCTGCGGCTAAAACTGCCCGAAGCCTCATCAAGGCCTGGCGTATTGTGGTTGAGTCCGAACAGCAGCAGAAGCAGCAGCAGCAGCAGCAGCAGAAGCAGCAGCAGCAGAAGCAGCAGCAGCAGCAGCAGCAGCAGCAGCAGCAACCAGCAACAAGCGATGCGCATCGACACGAACATGCTTCGGCGTCGTCTAATAAACCTTCAACAAAGGATTCTTCTGTACCGAGTGACACGAGTAATCAACATCGCCGCGATGAAGACAATGATTGGACTCCTGAAACTAGCGATCCTGTACGGTTGAAGGCTATCGATATGCTTCAGCAGGCGCTGCAGATGGTGCGTTAATTGTATCAATAGAATACACATGCATATTACTAAGCAAGGGTAAATTTCACTTCATTAATGTATGGTACAATGCTCTGTCACTTCATGAGGGTGGCTATCACAACACCGAAATTCCATAGCACCGAAACTTCACATCGCCGAATTGTCGAAAAGCTATATCAAGCTAAGCTCTGGCTATACTTTTCGGCCTTGAGAAGTTTCGGTGTTGTGAAAAAAGTGCTTTCAGCTTGGTGAAATTTAGGTGTTGCGAAACCCCCCATTCATGAAACCCATGTCTCTTCAATCATCACTAAAGTACATCATTGCACGCGGACATCGAGCAGCCTCGATTTTTTTTTATTCTCACCTTTTCAGGAAACCATAGCTAGAAACACTGTCCAGGGCTCCTGATGTTCAGAATGAAACTTTTAGCGATATACTATAGCTGAAACTTTGCCTACTCCCTGTTTGTCAGCCGCAGCCTCCTTCTACGTCGGCATCATCATTGTCGTCATCCAGCCCGAACGCTAATCGATCGCCACGCCGATTAGCAGCCGAAGTGGAAGCCGCCGTCTCGGCCGACTCCGGCCCCGACGCAGGCCGCTATCGGGCCCGGCTGCGCTGCCTGCTGCAGAACCTCCGCGATCCGAAAAATCCCGGCCTTCGAGCCAGCCTGCTTGCTGGCGACCTCGCCCCGGCCGACTTCGCCGTCATGACCTCCGAGCAGCTGGCCTCAGCGGAAATGCGTCAGCTACGGCAGCGTCTGGCCGAGGAGGCGACAGCCAGGCTGAAGTCGGCAACGGCGGCCAGTTCAGAGCCGGGCAGCAGCCTGTTCACGTGCAAGCGCTGCCGGAAGAAGAACTGCACCTACAATCAGCTGCAGACCCTGCCCGGGGATGAGCCAATGACCACCTATGTGCTGTGCAACGAGTGCGGCTTCCGGTGGAAGTTCAACTGAAGCCGGGACTGTCTGTCTGCCTGTCTGTCTGTCTGTCTGTATGCCTGTCTGTCTTTCTGTCTGTCTGCCTGTCTGTCTGTCTGTCTATCTGTCTGTATGTCTGTCTGTCTGTCTGTATGTCTGTCTGTCTGTCTGTCTGTCTGTCTGTCTGTCTGTCTGTCTGTCTGTCTGTGTGCCTGTCTATCTGGCTTCATGCATATATTTTTGCGAGGCAGAAACGCAGAGAAGGCAGTGTCCTAGTACTGTAGTGCTCCGATAGTCTAAATTTCAGAAAATAATCTATTCTCTGCATAACAATAACGCTCCTATGGTAATGTGCTGCGTAAAAAGCTGCGCAGTGATGGACCACAATGGTTTAGTGGATATTTTTGTATTATATCTGCACATGCAAATCGACACTAAAAAGACTTAGATCCATGTCCTAGCTATTTCCATGTGTTTTGCATCCTCATATTTTAACACAACATCCCCCTGCCTGTTTCTGATGCCATGGTAGCAATGTAATACACTTCAGCACACTGTCCGATAATAAATAACCATTCACTTTTCGGGCAACCGCTCTCGTTGCCTCAGCTGCTGCCATCAATTTTTTTTTATTTAAAAAGCAACGAAAAAAAACCTGTCGCGCTCACAGAAATATGACGCAATTGAGCAAACAAATATTCGGAAAATGATCTGGCAATGTCAGACAAATGATTTTTTGTGCCGGTACAACAATTTTATTTGTTGCTTTGCTTTTTACTAAATTTTTCTGCACTCAAAGGCCAGTCCGGATTAGAAAACTTGAGATTAAAATCATCGCTCGGGCTCATGGCACGGCAGGCAGCTGCTCGCCAACTGCTGGACGCCGGATGACACGGACTGCGACATCAAAGTTGTCTCCGTGTTGGTCACCTGGATGTCGAAATTGTCCAAGTCGGCTGTCGCGTCGCTCGACGCCTCATCGTCGCTCAGCATCTCCTCGTCATCGTCATCGTTCAGAGCCTCCGATTTCGATGTCAGGCTGCTTGTCGTTGTCGGCCGCTGCCACCTGCCGCCTCCGCCTCCACCTCCGCCTCCGCCGCCGCCGCCGCCGCCGCTGCTGCTGCTGCTAACGTCGCTGCCGCTTTGCTTTTGACGATGCAGCCGTCGCCGCTGCCTACGCCGTTGCCGTCTGGAGTCGCCGTCGGCGCCGGAGCAATTCAAGCCAGCCGTGGCGCCGATGCTGCGGCGCAGCAGAATTGCCAGACGGTCGATGGCGTTGCTAGCGGCGGCCAGCGCCTCGGCTGGCGTTAAAAAATTTTTTCGAGTTCCTTGACGACTGTCGCTGCGACGACGGCCTAAGCGGTCTTCAGCTGGCATAATGCTGCTGACGCTGCTGCAGCTGCGGCTGCGCAATCGGCTGCTGCTGCTGAAACTGTTGTTGCTTTTGCTTGCGGTGCTGTTGCTGTTGCTGCGACTGCAGCTGGTGGGGCTGTAGGCGGGCCAGCTGGACTCGGACTCTTCCGATTTCCTGTTTTCCTGAAGATTGTTGTGCTGCCGCTGCTGCTGCTGCTGCTGCACCGGCATGAAGCTGACGCGAACGCCGCCGTTGAGCGCCGCCGCTTGCCGATTGGCAGTCAGCCGGTTGCTGGCGTTCTTCGCGTCCTTGCTGACCGCGTTGCCCGCCCCGTCGCCTTTCTTTCCATTCAGCGCCGCCAGCGCCTCCTTATTATCGTCGTCGTCGTCGTCATCGTCCTCCTCCTCCTCGTCGTCGTCTTCCTCGTCGTCTTCTTCGTCGTCGTCGTCGTCGTCGTCGTCGTCGCCGCCTTTCTTTGCAGCCGACTTTTTGGCGTCGGTGGTGGAGGAGCGGGCCAGCAGTTTGGACTGGCGCGCTTTCGAATCGGACTTTGACGGCTCGTCTGAGCTGACAAAAATTGACGACTTTTTGGTCTTGCGACTGGGCCGATTTTGCACTACAGAGAATTTCTTTGTACTTTTACGCTTTGGCATCTCCTCAATTATGGAGCCTTTTCTGGTGGACCTTCGCGCCGGCTTGTCCGCCTCCTCGATGAGAATGGCGGAGCTTTTACGCTTGGATATTCGACTCTGCCTGCCTGTAATCGAACTTTTTCGAGTTGATGATCTTCGACTTGGCCTGGCCGGCGGTGTGTCCTCGAGCACGGATCCTCTTCGGGTTGTCCTACGGCTCGGCGACCGGACGGGCTCCGGTTCGTCATCGTCGAGTACTAGCGGCGTGATGTACGAGTCCCGCTGTTCCGGTTCCGGCTCAAATCTGGACGGCGCTCTGGAGGGCGCTCTGGACGGCGCTCTGGAAGGCGCTCTGGAAGGCGCTCTGGACGGCGATCGCGGCTCGTCGTACTGAATTGACGGCTTCCGTCGCCAGCCCTCGCTGCTAGTGCTGTCGCGGCGAGCTCTGGGCCCGTCGCCGCCCAGCGCCTTATTGAATATGATATTCCAGACCTCGCGATTGTACCGCTTCCGGCAGTCACGAATCTGCTCCTTCACCGAGCCGAGATTGATGGTGAAGTCGACCGGAAGCATTTGCGATTTCCGGGCGGGAACATGACACGTTAAAATAATCTGTTTGATGAAGCGGCTATTGCTTATAACTTGAAGCTGAAGGGCAAGTTTATGAAATACCCTTTCTGCCATAGACAAGTAGTTTGCATTCGTAAAAATAAAGATTTTTTAAATAAAGTTTTTGACGAATCAACTCACTGTAGTTTAGAAGAAGGACAATAATAGAACATATTGAAATGATACCAAACTGAGGGCGAGAACCTCCGGTACATCTCCACCTATTTGCAGTTCAATCAATAAGCTTTGCTAGACCTCCTGATCTTAATATGCCAATCTAATCTGGCGTTTTATTTTCGTTTTTGCTCGTTCAAACTATTTTTTTTACTGTTTTAAGCCCATTTGGCTGCTGGCTGTCATATTTTTTTATGCTTTCCGTACCTAGAAGAGTTGCGCTATGCTCCTCTGAAGGGGGTATTCCTTTGTTTAGTATATAAGCTTTCCTAGAATGGCACTCACTTTTTCTGACACTATAATAAAATAATAATAATAATAAATTTAGACACCCGACCTTTCGACCAGATGTACGAGCGTACAGCCCAAGGCACAGCCGCAGCTAGTTGCGCGGCGCATCCGAGGGCTGTGTACAGCTTTCAGCCTGACGGGCTGGAGGGGCCGCAACGCCCACACAAAATTTACCCAGCTCAAACTGGTACCCAATCTCAGCTGGGTGGACTGAAGCAATGCGGGATTAAGTGCCTTGCTTAAGGGCACAAATTGTCTCCTAGGGCCGGGACTCGAACCCACGACCTTCCGGTAATGAGGCAGGCGCCCTAGCCACTAGGCTACAACTCCTCTGTGTTGTAATTATGTTATAATTATAATAATACCATAGAACCAATAATTGCCTTTTCGAAAACTGGATTAGTTAGACGCAAAAAAGTGTTTTGAGCAAGCAGTTCTCGATTGCATATCGTAGCGCTAGTAAGTTAATTGAGACAGTGATAGTCAAGAAGCTTAAGGGCAAACCAATCAATCCAAGGCATGGTTGCCGACCAGTTTATCAGCTACGCGCAGAAATGGAGCCTCGGCACGGACGGCCAATCTGAATGACTACGCTGACAAATTCAACTACCTGCTCATGCCCATCGTGCTCATCTTGTTCGTCTCGCTCACCACAGTACGACAGTACGTGTTCCAGCCGATAGTCTGCGAATCGGCCACCACCCCGTCTAGCACAAATTTCGCCGATTATTTGAACAATCTGTGCTGGGTAGAAGGAACCTACACTGGTATCGATATTGAATCGGCTATGAAACTGAATACTGACGAACAGTTCTGGATGAAGCAGCGGAAGTCGCTCTATTATCAGTGGGTAAGTGTGGCAATCGTATTTTTCAAGTTATTTTCTTCATTAAATGAGTTATTTACACTGTCTGAATGGGCCGTCCCCCTGCAATTCAGGTGCCGTTGGACAATTTGAAGTTTAGGTTGGTAAAATAATTCCAGTTTTGCTAGTCTCATAAATCTGTCTCTATAGCCACTAAAGGGTTTTTTTGCTATGCTGATTTCAATTTTCCACTCTATTTTCATGTAGCTTAAACCCACACCCAGTTTCTGGGGGTAATGGGAGGTCTTAAGGTGGCCGGGGGCTGTAGCTAAAATAATTTTTGCAGACCCAATCTTCAATATAGGCATGGGGATCTTTTGAAGATTGGGTCTGTTTAGGGTAGATGCTTAACTTTGATGAAAAAATGGGTAGATAAACTTACACTAAGCAGTATTTTTAACAAAGATAATTTCGAAAAGTCCTTAGCTACGAGGAATTGAATAGATTAGCAGACAAAATGTGGAAATAGCAGAGAAGTCACACAACGCCGAGATGAAGAAATGTAATTCACTTAATATTGTACCAAAATTTGGCTCCTGTAGCATACATTTTTTCTAATATCTAAAATTAAGGAGTGCATTTAACCAGAATTAATATATTCACTAACAAAAGGAAAATATTTCGGGAATTACTTTGAAGTAAATTGCTAAAATTTAAAACTGTAAATGTTTTGAATTATACTTCAATAAAAAATATTGGTTCTATTGACGCAATTGCAAACTAAATTTTCTAAGAAAGGTTTTCGATTCGCTTTACAACAGAAATGCACAGCAAGAGCAAACGCACCTGTACTATTACTTGAGATGAGTTTTAGGGGGGGGAATCACTATCTCGAAATTTCACTTCCTAGAAAACTCAAATAGCTTCGACTTTGCTAGATTTTTGAGGAAGCGAAATTTCGAGATACTTCGTAGTGAAAGCGACCCAGTGAAATCGGGAAGTATTTTACCAGCCTAAACTTCAAGATCGGGCAGTGCACCGCCCGCCCCCTCCCCCTGCAATGCAGGTGCCGTTCACCCTGGCCCTGCAAGCGACCATGTTCTTCCTGCCCCGGCTCATGTGGCTGGCCTACGTGCACAACCGGGCCGGCCCGGACCTCGAAGCGCTGCTAGAAAGCGCCGCCGAGGCTAACAAAGCCGTAGATTGGCAGCTGCGTCAGAGCCTCATCAACGGCATCAGTCGGAGCATTGACTACATGCTGCGAATGCGCGAGAGCGTCGGTTCGGCTCTGCACAACGGGTACAAGAGTCGGCGCAGCTCGCTAAGGCAGTGCCTGTCCCGGCAGCCGTCTGGCTGTCTGTCGCTTGTCTACGCCCTAATCAAACTGCTATTCCTGATCAACGCGCTCTGCCAAATGTACATCATGGGGCTCCTGTTGGACCCCGATTCGCCCGATCCGTTCCTGTTCGGCTTCCGTTTGATTACGGAACTGCGAAGGGGATCAGACTGGCGGGCGACCAGGTATTTTCCAAGGTAAAGTCTCGATATTTAAGCGGTTCGTAATAGAACCAGGTTTGTATTGCGATTGGCTGATTTGTCTACCCGCCTACACGATCTCTGATTGGCTGATTTCTCTATCCCGCCGGCTACATGATCTCTGATTGGCTGATTTCTCTATCCCGCCGGCTGCATGATCTCTGATTGGCTAATTTCTCTATCCCGCCTACACGATCTCTGATTGGCTGATTTTTCTATCCCGCCGACTACATGATCTCTGATTGGCTGATTTCTCTATCCCGCCGACTAAATGATCTCTGATTGGCTGATTTCTCTATCCCGCCGACTACACGATCTCTGATTGGCTGATTTCTCTATCCCGCCTACATGATCTCTGATTGGCTGATTTCTCTATCCCACATACATGATATCTGATTGGCTGATTTTTCTATCCTCCCAAAAGTCTCTGATTGGCTAGCTGATCTTTCTACCCCACCTGCATGATCTCTGATTGGCTGATTTCTCTATCCGACCTACATGATCTCTGATTGGCTGATTTCTCTATCCCACATACATGATATCTGATTGGCTGATTTTTCTATCCTCCCAAAAGTCTCTCATTGGCTAGCTGATCTTTCTACCCCACCTGCATGATCTCTGATTGGCTGATTTCTCTATCCAAACTACATGATCTCTGATTGGCTGATTTCTCTATCCCACATACATCATATCTGATTGGCTGATTTTTCTATCCTCTCAAAAAAGTCTCTGATTGGCTAGTTGATTTTTTTACCCCACCTACATGATCTCTGATTGGCTGAGTCTTGGAGCAAACTTTCCAAAAAAGTTTTGCAGTCCGACTTTCTGTTTTAATGGAAAGAAATCTCCTACTGTTCCCATACGATAAAAACTATATCATTTAAATTTCAGGGTGACCCTGTGCAGATTCCTGATCCGTCAAGTTGGCGCCAGAAATATGTACGCCGCCCAGTGCATCCTGCCGTTAAATATGCTCAACGAAAAGATCTACTGCTTCCTATGGGTGGCCTCGGCAGTTGGCGCCGCCCTCAGCTGCCTGTCTCTGCTACAGTGGGCGCTGCGCTTGACCTGCGGACACGGTCGCTGGCGGCATCACCTGCGGCGCTACCTTATAGTTGGCGCTGAATGCTCGCTGCAGCACGAAAACCAGCGCTCGTACGACTTTGCCGACCATCTGCACACGGACGGACTGTTTCTGGTGCACATGATCCGGCTTAACGTTGGCGAGCTTATCGCCTGCGACGTAACCAATTCGCTCTATAGGCTCTGGCGCGAGAGAATGTATCCGAGCGGCGCTGACGCCGGGCTAGCCATTGGCGAGGCTGTTCCGGCTCACCTAGCTAGGCTGGAGATGGAGCAGCCGGAAGCTGGCGAGCTGGAGTACGGCAACACCAAGTCGGACACTGTCTAGGGGATAAAACGGGCGTAAAATTTGTAAAGACAGTCTGATGAAAGCAAAAAATCAATCAAACAAAAATTGACAATCTTTTGACAGCAGCAAGATGCATTGACTTAGTAATAACTATATAATTATCTAGGAAATTTATCTTTAATTTTTAATGCACCAAAACTCAAAATAAACAGTAGCTAACAACAATCATTAGTCACCAATCAGTATTAATTTGTGAAATAAATGAATAAGAGCAATTTGCCACTATAAAATTCTTTCGCTTATAATTAAGCACAATAAATTAGCTTAGCTACGACATATAATGGAATGGGATAGTGTTGACAAAGCAACGTATAGATCATATTTCTATCATGTTTATAATAATGTGTGTCTGTCTATAATATTGCACAGAAAAGTATTGCGATGAAAAAGGCGGAGAAAAAGTATCCTTATTCGTAAGTACCAAAGTATAAATGTTTAAAAGGACGCTTCTCAGATCGTGTGACATGGATGTAGCAACAAGATTTCTACATCTTGTAAACATTAAGATCCCACATCTATCTGACACCATTATGCATCAAAATTTACACATCCAAAACGCCGAAAATGACATATCTGACATCTGAAATCTAACAACCCCACCTGTAATGTACACTTTCCACCGGAAATCACGGATCCCAAAACGGACATTACACTCCCACACCGGAAACACATTCCAAACAGGAAATCACGAATCCCAAACCGGAAATCACGAATCCCACGGTCGGAAATCACACATCCGACACCGGAAATCATACATCTGACACCGGAAATCACACATCTGACACCGGAAATCACACATCCGACACCGGAAATCATACATCCGACACCGGAAATCACACATCTGACACCGGAAATCACACATCCGACACCGGAAATCATACATCTGACACCGGAAATCACACATCTGACACCGGAAATCACACATCTGACACCGGAAATCACACATCCGACACCGGAAATCATACATCCGACACCGGAAATCACAAATCCCACACCGGAAATCACATATCGCCACCTCGGAAGTCAAAGATCATGTACCAGAATTCACACGTCCCAGAACGGAAGTCAAATATCCCAAACGCAGAAGTCCCACATCTACCGGTTCCTGTCCCGGTTTAGGCGCATCAGCACAACTGCGCCGGCGGGCGGCTGCGGGCCCCGGCCGCACCGAGCACGCTGGCCAGAAAGGCCCGAAACGTGGCGGCGCCAGTCACAGCGCCGGGCGCCGCCGGATTAAATCGGCGCGTGTAGACGGAAAATCCGTCCGGCCCTTCGGCCTCGACTTCGACCAGATGCGCCTCCGGCATGCCGGCGTCGGCGCACAGTCGGCCAATAACGCCGTCGAAGCCCAGATTGGCGGCGCAGACCGCAGCGGCGGCCATCGTGTTGACATTGTTCGGCGCCAGCGGGCAGAGTCCGCGCACGGGGCCCTCGTACAGCACGGTCGGACCGGCGCCGGCTGCTGCGGCCGCCTCGTTCCGTCGTTTCATTTCCGGATCGTCGAACCGGAAACTCTGCGGCCGCTTAGTCATGCTGATTCGAAGCTTGCGAAGGCCGCCAGTTTCGGCTAAACGTTCGATGTCGCCGCCGCCCCACAGCGCCCCGGCAGGGACAAACAGGCAGCGGCCGGACGACTCGGCGACTGAGCGGAGCTCCGCCTCCAGCTGCGGATCGGCCAGGGCGGTCGGCGAGCCGATCAGATAGTCGGCAACGCGGAGGAAATCGGCGCCGTGACTACGGGTGACGCTGGGATGGGCGACCTCGACAATTAGGTCGGGCAAGCGGGCGGCGAAATCGGCAAGGTCGGACAGTTCGAGTCCGGCCGGCAGGCGGTCGCTAAGCGCGTCAGTTCGAGTTCGATTCCACACGAATACCAGCTCGACGTTGGGCTGGCCGGACAGCTGCTCGAACAGGTACTGGCCGAGGTGGCCGAAGCCGACTATGCCGATTCGGCGAGGCCGGCCAATGCCAGCAGCTGGTTGCTGGGGATACGCCTTGAACAAAGTTTGACGTTGGAATAATTGTCCACCGAGCATTAAGTACCTCAGCTAGAGCTGCTGAGGCTTTAGCTTCTTTCACAAGGGCGATTCTTTGAGGAGCTGGAGGGAGATTCTTTGAGGGGTTGGGGGGAGATTCTTTGAGGGATTGTGGAGAGATTCTTTGAGGGGTTGGGGGGAGATTCTTTGAGGGGTTGGAGGGAGATTCTTTCAAGGTTTGGAGGGAGATTCTTTGAGGAGTTGGGGGGGCGATTCTTTGAGGGATTGGAGGGCGATTCTTTGAGGGATTAGAGGGTGATTCTTTGAGGAGCTGGAGGGAGATTCTTTGAGGGGTAGGAGGGCGATTCTTTCAAGGTTTGGAGGGTGATTCTTTGAGGAGTTGGGGGGCGATTCTGAGGGGTTGGAGGGCAATTTTTCGAAGGATTAGAGGGCGAAGCTTTAAGGGATTGTAGAGAGATTCTTTGAGGGGTTAAAGGGTGATTTTTGAGGGATTGGAGGGCGATTCTTTCAAGGTTTGGAGGGAGATTCTTTGAGGAGTTGGGGGGCGATTCTTTGAGGGATTGGAGGGCGATTCTTTGAGGGATTAGAGGGCGATTCTTCCAAGGTTTGGAGGGTGATTCTTTGAGGAGTTGGGGGCGATTCTTTGATGAGTTGGAGGGAGATTCTTTGAGGGGTTGGGGGGAGATTCTGAGGGGTTGGAGGGCGATTCTTTCAAGGTTTGGAGGGTGATTCTTTGAGGAGTGGGGGGGCGATTCTTTGAGGGATGGGAGGGCAATTTTTCGAAGGATTAGAGGGCGAAGCTTTAAGGGATTGTAGAGAGATTCTTTGAGGGGTTAAAGGGTGATTTTTTAGGGATTGGAGGGCGATTCTTTCAAGGTTTGGAGGGAGATTCTTTGAGGAGTTGGGGGGCGATTCTTTGAGGGATTGGAGGGCGATTCTTTGAGGGATTAGAGGGTGATTCTTTGAGGAGCTGGAGGGCGATTCTTTGAGGGATAGGAGGGTGATTCTTTGAGGGATTGGAGGGCGATTCTTTGAGGGATTGGAGGGTGATTCTTTGAGGAGTTGGGGGCGATTCTTTGATGAGTTGGAGGGAGATTCTTTGAGTGGTTGGGGGGAGATTCTGAGGGGTTGGAGGGCGATTCTTTCAAGGTTTGGAGGAAGATTCTTTGAGGAGTTGGGGGGCGATTCTTTGAGGGATGGGAGAGCGATTCTGTGAGGGATTGGAGGGCGATTCTTTGAGGGATTGGAGGGCAATTTTTCGAAGGATTAGAGGGCGAAGCTTTAAGGGATTGTAGAGAGATTCTTTGAGGGGTTAAAGGGTGATTTTTGAGGGATTGGAGGGCGATTCTTCCAAGGTTTGGAGGGAGATTCTTTGAGGAGTTGGGGGGCGATTCTTTGAGGGATTGGAGGGCGATTCTTTGAGGGATTGGAGGGTGATTCTTTGAGGAGTTGGGGGCGATTCTTTGATGAGTTGGAGGGAGATTCTTTGAGGGGTTGGGGGGGAGATTCTGAGGGGTTGGAGGGCGATTCTTTCAAGGTTTGGAGGGAGATTCTTTGAGGAGTTGGGGGGCGATTCTTTGAGGGATTGGAGGGCGATTCTTTGAGGGATTAGAGGGTGATTCTTTGAGGAGCTGGAGGGCGATTCTTTGAGGGATAGGAGGGTGATTCTTTGAGGGATTGGAGGGCGATTCTTTGAGGGATTGGAGGGTGATTCTTTGAGGAGTTGGGGGCGATTCTTTGATGAGTTGGAGGGAGATTCTTTGAGTGGTTGGGGGGAGATTCTGAGGGGTTGGAGGGCGATTCTTTCAAGGTTTGGAGGAAGATTCTTTGAGGAGTTGGGGGGCGATTCTTTGAGGGATGGGAGAGCGATTCTGTGAGGGATTGGAGGGCGATTCTTTGAGGGATTGGAGGGCAATTTTTCGAAGGATTAGAGGGCGAAGCTTTAAGGGATTGTGGAGAGATTCTTTGAGGGGTTAAAGGGTGATTTTTGAGGGATTGGAGGGCGATTCTTTCAAGGTTTGGAGGGAGATTCTTTGAGGAGTTGGGGGGGCGATTCTTTGAGGGATTGAAGGGCGATTCTTTGATGGATCAGAGGGTGATTCTTTGAGGAGCTGGAGGGCAATTCTTTGAGGGATAGGAGGGTGATTCTTTGAGGGATTGGGGGGCGATTCTTTGAGGGATAGGAGGGTGATTCTTTGAGGGATTGGAGGGCGATTCTTTGAGGGATTGGAGGGTGATTCTTTGAGGAGTTGGGGGCGATTCTTTGATGAGTTGGAGGGAGATTCTTTGAGGGGTTGGGGGGAGATTCTGAGGGGTTGGAGGGCGATTCTTTCAAGGTTTGGAGGGAGATTCTTTGAGGAGTTGGGGGGCGATTCTTTGAGGGATTGGAGGGCGATTCTTTGAGGGATTAGAGGGTGATTCTTTGAGGAGCTGGAGGGCAATTCTTTGAGGGATAGGAGGGTGATTCTTTGAGGGATTGGAGGGCGATTCTTTGAGGGATTGGAGGGTGATTCTTTGAGGAGTTGGGGCGATTCTTTGATGAGTTGGAGGGAGATTCTTTGAGGGGTTGGAGGGTGATTCTTTGAGGAGTTGGGGCGATTCTTTCAAGGTTTGGAGGGAGATTCTTTGAGGAGTTGGGGGGCGATTCTTTGAGGGATTGGAGGGCGATTCTTTGAGGGATTAGAGGGTGATTCTTTGAGGAGCTGGAGGGCAATTCTTTGAGGGATAGGAGGGTGATTCTTTGAGGGATTGGAGGGCGATTCTTTGAGGGATTGGAGGGTGATTCTTTGAGGAGTTGGGGGCGATTCTTTGATGAGTTGGAGGGAGATTCTTTGAGGGGTTAGGGGGTGATTCTTTGAGGAGCTGGAGGGAGATTCTTTGAGGGGTAGGAGGGCGATTCTTTCAAGGTTTGGAGGGAGATTTTTTGAGGAGTTGGGGGGCGATTCTTTGAGGGATTGGAGGGCGATTCTGTGAGGGATTGGAGGGCGATTCTTCCAAGGTTTGGAGGGAGATTCTTTGAGGAGTTGGGGGGCGATTCTTTGAGGGATTGGAGGGCGATTCTTTGAGGGATTGGAGGGTGATTTTTTGAGGAGTTGGGGGCGATTCTTTGATGAGTTGGAGGGAGATTCTTTGAGGGGTTGGGGGGGAGATTCTGAGGGGTTGGAGGGCGATTCTTTCAAGGTTTGGAGGGAGATTCTTTGAGGAGTTGGGGGGCGATTCTTTGAGGGATGGGAGAGCGATTCTGTGGGATTGGAGGGCAATTTTTCGAAGGATTGGAGGGCGAAGCTTTAAGGGATTGTAGAGAGATTCTTTGAGGGGTTAAAGGGTGATTTTTGAGGGATTGGAAGGCGATTCTTTGAGGGGTTGGAGAGCGATTTTTCGAGCTAGATGGTTGGAGAGAGATTTTCTGTGGTTCTGCAGGTAATTCTTGAATTGCTGTGCGATTTTTTGTGGCCAAGGGGCCATTCTTTCAGCCTATTGAGGGCCATTCTCTTAGTAAAAAAGAGTGCTCTCTTGTTTAGAGGTGCGGCAAAGAAGGATTCCAAAACACATCAGCAAAGAAACCAGATCTGAACATATATTATAAATGTGCCACTGAATTAATGGTTTATCACCCATTGAAATAAGTAAAACCGAGCTACGTACCGAGCTTGGAGCAAAATTATCTGAAATCACGTGGTTAATAAGAAAAGCCGTGTTCTCTGCCGTAATATTTGCATACCAATACTCGTATAATCATTTAGTGCTATTGAAACTCTTTTATTATTATTATTCAATAACAAAGACAACAAATAAATCGCGTCTGGACAACGGAAATACAAATTTACTAATCTAGTAGCAAGCTTAATTTGAAGTTAAGAAAACGCAACGATAATACAGTATCTGAGAGCTGGCAACGTTATTTTTTTAAGCTAACAAAACAATGAACTGCGCATGAAGTGTTCAGGCAGCAAACAGAAAGCAAGGCGCGAGGAAAACACCGCACAAGAGAGATTTTTGCTGTTGAAAAATTGTTGAAACAAGATGACAGAGTGGGTGAGTGCTACCGGTATTTAAAATACCAGGACGCAAGACATCGTATTATAGTTCCCAAGTTTAGGAAGTACACTGGCTAAGATACTGGACAATGCGATAATAGGCTCGTATTAATAGTAAAAATCTAACTGTAGTAAGCTATTGTAAATTAGGTGAAAAATTCTATTTTAGCCACAAAAAAGTACACTGCCTGTGATAGAAAGTACATTAACTAAAAATAAAGTAGGCTATAATAAAAGAACATTTATATAAAAGTACATTACATAGAAGTACATTATATAAAAGTACATTACATTGAAGTACATTTATATAAAAGTACATTAAATTGAAGTACATTATATAAAAGAACATAAAAATCTGCTACGCGAGAAAATTAAAATACTTGTACACCAAATACATAAGTAATACCACTTTAAACTGATGTTACTAAGCTTACTAATTTGTAAAGACAATATTTAGTCAAAATACGGTTCTGTTGCCGCAGGAAGATTTATGGCGCAGAAGACTGTTAATGTCGAAGCGGAAATGAATAGCTGAAGAATGACAAGTAACAGGAAAGTTCAAAGCACGCATAGCAGGCGCCAAATCGGTGCCTCAGTAGCCAATCAGATCCTTGATGGCGGCGAGGCAGCGGCGCTGATTAGGCAGGTAGAAATTTTCGAATACGTGAGGAAACGGCGTGTCGTGGCCGGCGACGCGGCGAACGGGCGCCTCCAGGCTGAGGAAGCAGTGCTCCTGCACCGAGGCGGCCAGCTCAGCCCCGAACCCGGCTGTCAGGGGGGCCTCGTGGGCGATCAGACATCGGCCGGTCTTACGAACGGACTCGTAGACTGTCTCCTCGTCGAATGGCAGGAATGGTGCGCAGATCGATTAGTTCGCAGGAGACGCCGAGCTCGGATTGGGCCAGCCGGGCTACCTCGCGGAGCACGTGGACCTGCGAGATGAAAAGGCGCATGTGGAATCATGTTAGAAAACAATTTTCTATTTTAAACGGCCTAAAAAATCCCGGCATAGTAACAGCTTAGCAACAGCTTAGCAAGGGCATAGTAGCAGCTTAGCAACAGCATAGCAACAGCTTAATAACGGCATAGTAACAGCTTAGCAACAGCTTAGTAACGGCATAGTAACAGCATAGCAACGGCATAGCAACAGCTTAGTAACGGCATAGTAACAGCTTAGCAACAGCATAGCAACAGCTTAGCAACGGCATAGTTACAGCCGAATATATGATTAACAAACAAACCTGAGTGCCGTATCCAATTAACGTAACGTCGCTGCCCTCAATGATAATTTCGGCCTTGCCAATTGGCAGCACGTAGCCATTAACAGGCACGTCTTCCACGGCCGATCTGTACAAAATTTTCGGCTCAAAATACAAGCACGGATCCGGATCGTTGATGCAGGCGAGTAGCAGGCCTTTAGCCTGGATTGGGCCGCGCGGTATGACCACTTTGATGCCGGGCGTGTGTGCGAAATAGGCCTCGGGACTCTGGCTGTGATAGAGGGCGCCGTGGCCAACAGCGCCAATGGGTGCGCGGATCGTGAGCGAGCCGCAGTTGAAATGATTGCCCGATCGGTACCGATACTTTGCGGCCTCGTTAACTATCTGATCAAAGGCCGGGAAGATGTAGTCGCCGAATTGGATTTCGGCTACGGTGGTTGCGCCGGCGACTGCGTGACCAATGGCGAAGCCGACGATGCCCTGCGGCAAGCAGATGCCCGTTGGTTTATGAGTCGGGATGGGAAGACTGTTGCTAGGATGGGGAGTTCGGCTTCTGGGATGGGGGATAATTGGGGAAGACTGTTGCTAGGATGGGGAAATTCGGCTTCTGGGATGGGGGATAATTGGGGAAGACTGTTGCTAGGATGGGGAATTGGGCTTCTTGGGATGGGGGATAATCGGGGAAGACTGTTGCTAGGATGCGGAGTTTGGCTTCTGGGATGGGGGATAATTGGGGAAGACTGTTGCTAGGATGGGGAAATTCGGCTTCTGGGATGGGGGATAATTGGGGAAGACTGTTGCTAGGATGGGGAATTGGGCTTCTTGGGATGGGGGATAATTGGGGAAGACTGTTGCTAGGATGGGGAAATTCGGCTTCTGGGATGGGGGATAATTGGGGAAGACTGTTGCTAGGATGGGGAATTGGGCTTCTTGGGATGGGGGATAATTGGGGAAGACTGTTGCTAGGATGGGGAAATTCGGCTTCTGGGATGGGGAATAATCGGGGAACACTGTTGCTAGAATGGGTAGCTTTGCTTCTAAGAATATGGGACTAAATCCTGATCGAATAACCAACAAACTCGGTTTTTGTTAAAACCGAATAAACAAGTTAGCGCAGTAAACTCACCTGCTCGCTCAGCGGCGTGTTAAACACGCGATCCTTGCCGTACTTGTCCTTCAGACCGACGGTGCAGCGGAACACGCCGCCAAATGCGACATCTTCGCCGAACACAACAGCCGACGGATCATTGGCCAGGGTGTTGTCCAATGCGGATGTGACCGCCTGGAACAGGTTCATCCGGCTGGTCTCGCCAAGTGATTTGTCAGCCGATTCAGGCGTGTACACAAACTGCGGCCCGAAGGACAGCCGACGCCGACTGCGAGCGGCCACAACGGAGGCGGCGTCAATGCAGGCTGGCGACAGGCGGGACACCAGCGACCGGCCGGTACCGGCCAGCAGGGATGCGATGGGCAGCTGGGGGGAGGGATAGGGGTCCGCCGGTGTCACTCCTAGCAACTAACTCTAAATCCATAGAACTGTCACTCCTAATCCCTCACAATCTCACTCCGATTTCTCTGAAACTGTCACTCTTAATCCCTGACTCTGTCACTCCTGATCCCTGACTGTCGCTCCTGATCCCTGACTGTCACTCCTGATCCCTGACTGTCGCTCCTGATCCCCGACTCTGTCACTCCTAATCCCTGACTCTGTCACTCCTAATCCCTGACACTGTCACTCCTAATCCCTGACTCTGTCACTCCTAATCCCTGACACTGTCACTCCTAATCCCTGAATCTGTCACTCTTAATCCCTGACTGTCACTCCTAATCCCTGACACTGTCACTCTTAATCCCTGACACTGTCACTCCTAATCCCTAACACTGTCACTCCTAATCCCTGACACTGTCACTCCTAATCCCTGACACTGTCACTCCTAATCCGACCCTCTTACTCCTTATCGCCAAATCTGGCACTCTTAATTCCCTTCTGTAACTCCTAAACACCGTCACTTAATTTTTTGAAGGTTTAATTTACTTCCTAGGCCAAATCAATCAATCAAATCAATCAAATCAATTGCTCTTAAGTAATTATACTTATTAATAATTCCTATTTAAGTATACTGCATAATGCTTAAAAAATTCAAACGACCATTAGCAGACAGAAATAACTAAACCAAAAAAGTCTAATAATTAAGCTTAGCAGGCACTTTATTATAACAAGTCGCGTTTTTTTGAACGACTAAATTTTACGTTCGGCTTTAACACACTTCAATATCGGACAATGCAAAAGCAAATTTATAACAAAAAATTGCGGATCTAGCAACGCGCTTTTTAATAAAAAATGCATGACAGAAATTCGAGTACTTTTTAATAAGAAGCCTCAAACAGGATGGTAATTATGTAATCAATGTAATGCATTGGTAGCTTGAGCAGCGCACAACAAAACGAAACTGGGTATTTTCAGAGTCAAATCTCCACATCGGGGTATCTTCAGACGCTAATCAATTATCGGGGTAGTTTTAGACTCAAATCCCCAAGGGGGTATTTTTAGACTCAAATCCCCACATGGGGGTTTCTTAGACTAAAATCCCAACATCGGGGTATTTTTAGACTCAAATCCCCACAGCGGGGTATTTTTAGACTCAAATCCCCAAAACGGGGTATTTTTAGACTCCAATCCCATATCAAAGTATTTTCGGACTCAAATCCTCACATCGGGGGTATTTTCGGACTCAAATCTCTCATCGGGGATCACGACATCAGGATGCTTTCGGAATGAAATCCTTAATCTGGGGACACTTTAACAGTTAAAATCCTATCAGTCGAATCGGTCAGTCAATCTGAATGCCGAGACACGCGCGCAGCACCTTCTTCTCCATCGGATTGTGATGCTGGGCGAAGCTTGGATAAAACGGTTGCTGGGCCAGGCCGGTGAGGAAGTCGGCCAGATGCTGGCGCAGGTTGACGCCGTTGACTGGATCGGCGGCCACGTCCGGATCGTCGTCGTCGTTGTCGTCGAGATCGTCGCCGAAATTTTCGCCATCGCCGCGGCTCGAGGCCAGCATCAGCTGTTGGAAGAAGTCGCCGCCGCCGCCTGCGCGATAGTCTTCGTCGCCTTCAACGTCGTCAACAGCGTCGGCAGCTTCGCCTTCGCCTTCTTCGTCCTCGCCGCCGCCACCGTCGTCGTCCTCCTCGTTGTCGGCTTCGTCGACTAGGCCGGCCGAGGCCAGGGCGCTCCGCTCGGCGGCGGCGTCGGCCAGTTCGGCCTGGTGGCTGAGCTCGTTGATGAGCAGCTTGTAGATTTTCACCACGGCTGGGATCTGTTTGAACTCCTGCTTGCCGGCCCGACGGCTGCTGCGCTGGCCGGTGTCCACCTGCGGAGAGGAGTCGGGTAGGGAGAATCAGGGATAATCAGCATTGCGGCCTATTCTGCTGCGTAACTAAATGCGCGGAGTCTTTGAACCCTTGCGAATAGAATAGAATAGATTCTGCATCTTTATCGATACTAATAAAAGTTCACACTATAATTAGATCCTCTGATCGTTTTCTTTGATCCCATATAAAAATCTCCCACAATTAGGTAAACTCAAACAAAAGACATCCCACTTATAATAGTTCAAAAATTTAAATTGCTCAGTACTCATTGACCCCAAATGAGAATCTCCCACTACTCATTGATCCTAAATGAGAATCTCCCACTACTCATTGATCCCAAATGAGAATCTCTCACTACTCATTGATCCCAAATGAGAATCTCCCACTACTCATTGATCCCAAATGAGAATCTCCCACTATTCATTGATCCCAAATGAGAATCTCCCACTACTCCTTGATCCCAAATGAGAATCTCCCACTACTCATTGATCCCAAATGAGAATCTCTCACTACTCATTGATCTACTCTAAATGAGAATCTCCCACTACTCATTGATCCCAAATGAGAATCTCCCACTACTCATTGATCCGAAATGAGAATCTCCCACTACTCATTGATCCGAAATGAGAATCCCCCACTATTATCTGATCCTCAATGATGATATCCTATTTAAATTCCAAGAATAATTCATTAATTATTCCTAATTAATTATACATAATGAAAACCTCACACTATGTATTATCCCAATTAAAATCACCAGATATTCTTCCATCCCTTACTACGAGCGCATTTGTTTCCCTTCAAAATTATTCGGTATCTCACCGGATCGCCGTCCAGCATAACGGTCTGCAGAGCGCTATTGTCAGTCTTGATGCAATAGTCCAACAGTGCGGTCAGAGCCATGACAGTCACGCGGAGCTGATAGGCGCCAAAGAACAGGTGCTGGCGGGATAGCCAGCATTTGAGCAGCTGCTCAAGCGCAGGACGACCCCTAGAATCCGGAGTGACGGACAGAAAGTTGACAAAATGATCCGGATGATGCAGGCACAGTTGGCTGAACACCAGGATGACGCTCTGGGCCACGGTAAGAGTCTCCGTGGCCAGCAGCTTGCTCAGACAGGCGCGCAGGATCAGATTCAGCTGGCCGCCGGGAGCCAGGTCGCTGCTCAGACGGGTGAAGATGACGCAGACCAGCATCCCGACCTCGGAGCTGGCCGCCTCTGGAGCCTGGCTATCCAACAGGCGAAGCAGGCAGGCAACTAGGAGGTCCAGGCCGGTTGCCTGGCTGTGCGGATCCCGGTACTGACGGACCAGATCGGCGGCCACCGACACCAGGGCGCGCAGGCATTCGCCGCTGTTTTGCAGCACGGCGCTGTCGTCGCTGCACCTGGCCACCTGGCACACCAGCGGCAGCACGCAGTTGACTAACTCGGGAGGGCAGCCGCAACCGCCGGCTGACTCAGTGCTGGCGGCGCCGCAGCCGCGGATCAGCACTTTTAGCACGTCGATGGCGATGGCGGTGAGGGGACCGACATCCGACTTGACGGCCGGGTCAGGGGCGGCTTCCTGAATAGATGGGGATGCAAGTGGCTCAGCAATCGAAATGGAAGTTAAAGCGGGCATATCAAACAGTCGGAAAAGAGCGGCAGCGGCTCATCAAAAAGTCGGAAAAGAGCGCCTCATCAAAGAGTTGGAAAAGGGCGGCTCATCAAACAGACGGAAAAGGGCGGCTCATCAAACAGACGGAAAAGAGCGGCTTATCAAAGAGTTGGAAAAGGGCGGCTCATCAAACGGACGGAAAAGAGCGGCTCATCAAAGAGTCGGAAAAGAGCGTCTCATCAAAGAGTCGGAAAAGAGCGGCTCATCAAACAGACGGAAAAGAGCGGCTCATCAAAGAGTCGGAAAAGAGCGTCTCATCAAAGAGTCGGAAAAGAGCGGCTCATCAAACAGACGGAAAAGAGCGGCTCATCAAACAGACGGAAAAGAGCGGCTTATCAAAGAGTTGGAAAAGGGCGGCTCATCAAACAGACGGAAAAGAGCGGCTTATCAAAGAGTTGGAAAAGGGCGGCTCATCAAACAGTCGGAAAAGGGTGGCTCACCAAAGAGTTGGAAAAGGGCGGCTCATCAAACAGTCGGAAAAGAGCGGCTCATCAAACAGTCGGAAAAAGGTGGCTCACCAAAGAGTTGGAAAAGAGCGGCTCATCAAACAGACGGAAAAGAGCGGCTCATCAAATAGTCAGAAAAGGGGTGCTCATCAATTAGTCCGAAAAGAGCGGCTCGTCTACCTGTTGGAAAGCGGTGGCTAATCAGAGTCGAAATAAACCAATAACGAGCAGCACACTCACAAAAGCAACGGGCTCCTCCTTGCGCCGCACGTAGGCCTGCAAGACGCCGCACATTTGCGGCAGCAATCTGTCGCGCAGCGCGTCTCTACAAGCCGGATTGCCGGCCAGTTGAGTGAACACGTCAACACAGAGGTCGACTAGAACAGGATCTGAGTAGAACTTGAGCAGCATGGCCAGGGCCAGCGGGCCGAGTTGGCCTTCGAAGCCGGCGGTGATGCGCGGATCAATTGGCAGGGCGAAGCACAGACTCTCCATGCAGAGGCATTTCACTTCGTGGCCTTGGGTGAATGCCAGAGAGGTCAGGCCGTGGAATATCTGGGCGAGGTGCGGCTTTAGCAGATCCTCCTGTGATAATTGAGTTTTGAATGTTTTATCGTTAGAAAGAGCTTAATTCCATTCGGGCGAATATCAACTGGAAGAATCTGAAGTAAAAACAATCCAAATAGGAAAAATCCCACTTGGGGAGAATCCCAAGTAGGGAGAATCCTATTTCCAGTAGGGGAAATCTCAAGTAGGTGAATTTCAAATAGGGAGAATTTCAAATAGAGAGAGTCTTTATCCCAAAGTGGGATCCCAAAAGCAGAATGCAAAGCTGGAGAATCCCAAGAGGAAGAAACCCAGTAGGAGAATCCTAAGGATAACAAACAACCTGTCCAACAGATTTCAGATGATCGCAGTAGCACATCACAGCCCGGGCGGCGCACACCCGGACACTGACTGGACGCTGGTCAGACAGAGCGGCGGCCGTGGCGGCCAGCAGGCCGGGCAGATGCTGCGGCGGTGTGTAGAGAGCGAACCGGCCGGCGCACCAGAGCGCCCGGCCCTGCAGAAACGGATAAGCCGGCTCCTGCAACGACGGGATTAGCAGCTGTTCAACAAACGCCGCCGAGTCGAAGCCGCCGCCGCCGCCGCTAGTGAGCAGTTTGCGCGACGCGCCCATCGCTAATAACAGCGCCTCGCATCGGCGCCACCAATTAACGTCACCGGCGGCGCGCGCTTTAGTTAGCTCGTCGCGTAGGCGATCGCAGGCGCGCACCAAAGCGCCGGACGTTGATTTGGCCAAGTCGGCGCGCAGCGCGTCAAGCAGCGACTGGGCCGAAGCGCGCACCTGCGATCAGCATAAATTCATAAATATACATAATTTTCTGGAAAGCTTCTATTGCCCAAACAGTAGCGTAGTTAAAAATTAAAAAATATGCATAAATTTTCTGGAAAAGCTTCTATTGCTACTAACAGTAGCGTAATTAAAAAATTCACTAACATGCTTAAATTTTCTGGAAAAGCTTCTATTGCTACTTACAGTAGTGTAATTAAAAAATTCACTAACATGCTTAAATTTTCTGGAATAGCTTCTATTGCTACTAACAGTAGCGTAATTAAAATTCACTAACATGCTTAAATTTTCTGGAAAAGCTTATATTGCTACTAACAGTAGCGTAATTAAAAATTCAATAATATGCATAAATTTTCTGCAAAAGCTTCTATTGCTACTAACAGTAGCGTAATTAAAAATTTACTAACATGCTTAAATTTTCTGAAAAAGCTTATATTGCTACTAACAGTAGCGTAATTAAAAAATTGTGACGCTGATTAGCCATGAATCTAAGAACTAACCGAATAGGCTGTACTTTCAATCTCCTCTTCGGCAACAAATTTATCGGGATTCTCCTGCCAATCGAGAGTGTCGCACTGCCTAATCTGCATCAGCAGTACCAGGTACACGATGAGCTCGTCTAGGCTAGTTTTTAAATCGGCTCGAAACTTAGCCGAGGCTAGCATAGCTTCAACAAAGTCGAACAGGCCGTAGCAGACGGTTTGAATACTGAATTCGCCGCCCTCCGAGTCGGCCGCTTCTTCGTCTAGCGAATCAGAGTCGACTGCCTGGCGCAAATAGGCCTGGGCGCTTTGAACCAGGGTGCGCCACACTGCAGGCAATAGGTGGGCCTTGTAGGCAGCTAGCTGGCCGGGGAAGTAAGTCACTAGGCTGGTTAGCAAGCCTAGAAGTTCTTTGCGCAGCCGGTGACCGCAGGCTACGGATTCCAGCTGGGCTACGATTGACGGCATTAGGTCTTCTAGGAACGGCTGCACGCACTGGGCGGACAATGCTGCATGGGTGAATGGGGATACGGATTTTAATTGGTTGATCAATGCGTCTGGTTCATTAGGACAATGATATGTGATAAAATGGGATTAAGCTGTGCATTTGAATGTATCTAAAGAGGATCAAAGTTTATCTGAATGGGATGGGATCACGGTGAATCTAAAAAGAAAGCTTCTAAATGGGATTTAAGTGTCTGACTGGGATCAAAGTGTGACTTATGGGATCAAATTTACTAAATGTGATTAGTGTCTGAGTGGATCGAATTGACTAAAAGTGAGTTAAGTGTCTAAGTGGGATCAAAGTGCAACTTAATGGGATCAAATTGACTAAATGGGATTAAAGTGCCTAAATGGGATCAAATTGTCTGAATGTCTGAGTGGGATCAAAGTGTAAATTAATAGGACCACGTGGGATTAAAGTTTCTGATTGACTAAAAGTCTCATATCAAACAAATCAAAGGCTATCAGAACTCGGCTGATCAGAATCAACCAAAATAAACTCACCAGGCCGGCCGCATTGACCAATAAACGTGAGCAGAGTTGCCATAGTAACAGCGGCTCTAGCCCGCAGCCCGGCGGGAAACTGGTCTGGGCTGGCCAACACAGCCAGCAGATGCGGCATAATGACAGGCGCCAGCTGGCCAGCCTGCTGCTCGGACATCTCCCTGGCCAGCTCCTGCAGCACCCTGAGCGCGCCGTGCACGCTGGGACCCTCGCGCCGGCTTAGCAATTCGATCAGAGAGTCGAACAGGCCAGGCCAATCGTCGGGCCAGTCGTTCTGAGCGGCCAGGGCCACGGTTAGAGCGGCCGTGGAACGCAGCCTAGAGTCCGGCAGGGCGATGGCGCGCAGAAGCTGTTCGCGCAGAATCCGTTTGGCCGCCGGCGGCACCGGAGGCAGCGGCGGCGTCTGCTGAGACTGGGCAGAGTTCGGGTTGGCGACGTCTCCAACGACAACAATGTCGCTGGGATCGTTGGCAACAGCGTCAGCCTGTGCGAAGGGGGTTTTCGGTGATTAATGAAGACATTCTCCCTCTCTATGCCTGGCTCATCTCGTATTGATGCTAATAATTATCTTAGTAATCGTCCAATAGGCATAAGGCTGCTCTTAACCTGCAGTTGCTATGGGGTGCCGCTACTCCCATCCCACAGTTGCTATGGGATGCCGCTACTCCCATCCCACAGTTGCTAAGGGGTGCCGCTAATCCCATCCTACAGTTGCTGAGGTGTGTCGCTAATCCAATCCTACAGTTGCTAAGGGGTGCCGCTACTCCCATCCTACAGTTGCTAAGGGTTGCCGCTACTCCAATCCCACAGTTGCTAAGGGGTGCCGCTAATCCCATCCTACAGTTGCTAAGGGGTGCCTCTAATCCCATCCTACAGTTGCTAAGGGGTGCCTCTAATCCCATCCTACAGTTGCTAAGGTGTGCCGCTAATCTTATCTTACAGTTGCTAAGGGGTGCCGCTACTCCCATCCTACAGTTGCTAAGGGGTGCCGCTAATCCCATCTTACAGTTGCTATGGGGTGCCGCTAATCCCATCCTACAGTTGCTATGGGGTGCCGCTACTCCCATCCTACAGTTGCTAAGGCGTGGCGCTACTCCCATCCTACAGTTGCTAAGGCGTGGCGCTACTCCCATCCTACAGTTTCTAAGGGGTCCCGCTACTCCCATCCTACAGTTTCTAAGGGGTCCCGTTAATCCCATCCTATAGTTGCTAAGGGGTGCCGCTACTCCTCTCCTTAACAAGTGACGCCAAGTAACGGCTTTTTTTATCTAAAAAAATGAAATAGCTATACACAAGCCCAACGACACAATGAAATCTAAACTAACCTGAATACCGCACCAGCTCTGCGCCACATACTGTTTGAGCACAACGCAGGCCAAGTGTCTCACTTGCGGCGCCACCTGGTCGCTAAGCAACAGGTCAGCTAACACTGGCCCATATTCGTCTGACTGGGCAAAGCAGGTCAGACGGGCCTCCTGTTCCCGCGAACTGCCACTAGCCAGGTTGGATAGGCAGGCGAGAATTGAGTCGCGAAGGGTCATGTTTATACCGTATAATCAGTTCAAAACTGTTTGAGTCCACTCTTTCACTTTCAATGCACTTTTTTATATTTGCCAATCATTTAGCTGGAAAGTGAGTCGACACCCAGACCCATGCAAATAACCATTAGAAAATTTATCAATAATAGAGGATTTTCTCTTAGACTAGAACAGTCTAAGAGACACTAGAATGTTTGGTCCAAAACCTTAAATAGAATGTTAGAGAATATTTCAGGTTATTTTTGTTGTTTATAAAAACTTTACAATGCTTTGAATATTAGGTTAGTTTTAATGGTGCTTCTAGGGGCAAAGATTGACACAATAAAAATTGCCAAAAAATGATGAATACATAAATTTAAGTAGAGTATCTCTGTTTTCTAAAATTTAAGATGAAATCTTATGTGCCTGTCTGACCAAACTATGGCCTTTTTATAACTATATAAAAGGTAGATATAATATCTACCTTAAGGGGTTCGCACAACCTTTTTGTGCTCCTTAAAAAATTCTTCCAGACTAAGTCGCAAACTTTGTTTTGCCAACTAAATTTTTTTAATTGCACATAGTATGAGCTGCAGACTCTTTACACTATATAAATATATTTTAGATGAAACATAGATGAAAAATTAACTTGTTTCATGTGGTTTTTTAGAATGTGGCCTATCAAATTTGATTTCTATTAGGCATAAATATTAGTTTAAAATGGGAATAAGAATAAAAAAGTTGGGCTAAGTTAAAGTATAGAAAAAGAATAGAAAAGAAGAACAGTAAAATAGGAATAAGGGTACAAGACAAAGTAAGATAGTTTACAAAAGGAACAAGAATACTGAATAGGGCCAGGGAAATGGCATGATAAGGGAAAGACAGGTAATATAGAAATGCCACCCCTAATTGCATACATGCGCAATAGTCAGCCAATGCGGCCGACTGATTTGGTGGCTGACCAAGGTAAGTTGCAAAATCACTGAAGTTGCAAAATTGCCAATGAAAGTCACAAAATGGAGGGGGTAAGTTATATGATGGGCGATAAAAGTGTCAAATTTGGAGGAGAATAGTAAAACAACATAGCAAGTAGGCAAGTTATAGGTGAGATGTGGATTGTGGGACCTTTTTTGGTCCTTCAAACTTTGAGCCCAAGTAAGTTGCAAATTTTTTTTCAACTAAGTCGCACAGGCTGACCAAAATTTCCAAGTTGCGCATGTATGCCTAATTGTATAATATAGATTTGTTTTAACACTAAAAGTGCAAAATTCTTTATACTGTATAAATTTCAAATTGATAGTCTTCATAATACCTTTAGCTATATGGTGCCAAAAAATCACTGTTTAAAAATCACAATTTTTTTATTTTATATTTTGCTAGACCTGCTTCTATTGATATTGATCATTGGATAGGCATATTACTTGATGGATATTGCTTCATTAATACTAATAGTATAGTACTTAGAAGCCTCTTAGCAATGCAATAAAAGGATGCTATAATAGTATATAATTAAGACAATTCTAGGGATAGTGTACCTAAAAAGTATATTTAATTTGATAATGTAATATTGCACCATAATAAATAGACCTATTAATATTATTTTAGGCTTAGACAAAATTACTTAATCTAAGCTTTACTTAGCTAAGCTTAGCTAAAGTGGTGAGTAGGCTAGTAGCCAAAGTGACTTTAGCCAAAGTGACTGTAGTCAAAGTGATTGTATCCGAAGTGATTTGTAGCTGAAGTGACTATAATCCCTTTTATTTAGGACATAGGGCTAGTCATAATTGCATTACAATAGCTAAGCTTGTTTGTTGGAGAACATCAGAATTCAGAACCTAAAATTAAAAAGTTATTAAAGTTATATTAGCTAAGAATAAGAACACTTTGAGCCTCCTATGTTGTTAACATGTGACAAACAATTAAGTGATACACCAAGAATACAGTAGGCATCTTCATACAACCAAGACATACTTGCAATCAAAATCAGTTCAATTTTGATGAGCCAAAATTTACCCATGTAAACATATTTGGCCAAATATATCATGATATATGATACTGTATCACAATATCATAGTGTATTAGAGAGACTACTTTTGCATGTATTCAATTTTATAGAACTGTTGTTTAGCAAATTTTTAATTGTGTGCAATATTATATGCATATATCCAGATAGAAAAAGCAAATGGTTTATGATTTAGGCCTAGGCCTATAGTTTTTATATTAAAATTGTCAAGGTTTTCTTCACCCAGCCTAGCTCATGCATGCATGAAAGAATTGTGCAGAGAATTTAGATTCTGTAGTCAGAGTACATAGATTGGTTAAATTTTCTAATTAGATCGATCCTGGGTTTATTTTTTTGCTAGGCATAGAATGCAAAACTACATAATATTCTTAATTTTAGGATATGATTTCAGGGTTTGGGATGCAATTTTTAGAAGTCTTATTAAAGAGTCTTATTAGTTGTAAATTATTGTAAAGAATTAAAAAAATCAGGATGCAAAATTGCATCCTATATCAAATTTTAGGATGCGATTTCCAATGTGTAGTATGCCTATTTTCTTAGAAACTTTGAATTCAAATTTATGCATATTTTGTTTTAATAGACATAAATATTTTGCGCTCATTGTTAAATAGTTTGTTTACATGAATAAAAATAAAAATAAATGTGAACATTTAAACAAATAAAGTTTTACTACATAAAGATGCGATTCAGAGCAAGGAAAAACAACCATTTGGCAACCTTGACTTAGCCATAAAAATATTAGAAGTTTTGAGTCTTAGTGCTGTTATTCCTGCAGAGGCAGAGATACACTGCTTAGGTGAGTATATAAGCCTGCCAGTAGGCAGAGATGGGTGCTGGTCAGATTGTCATCTGCCAGTTCGTCATCTAAGATGACGAAATGACCAAGAATAATATTGCTACAGTTACGAAGAATGACAAAGTATCCAAAAATAACAAAATGCAAAGACATTTTGTCATCTACCAATCAGATTTTACCGGCATTTTTTTCTGCCTACTGAAACAAATTAATCAGTTCAAATAATAGCCATCAGTTATTTAACCAGAAATATTAGATAAAAAATGTTGATATCAATAGATCCCACCTCCAAGCCAATAGAAAATGAAGATTCTATGTGGCAATCTTGGTCTGTGGACATTTTGGTCTTACACCTCTTAATTTTTTTGCACTCTTATTTGTATGTTTCTATTAGTAAACAACAGTCGTCAAAACATATTTCTTAAGTAGAAATGCCTCACTAGGTAGATGCAGGCAGATGACAATCTGACCACTATTCTTATTTCTTTCTTAGCTTTCTGAGTTTTCATTGGTATATGACAAAGTGTCCTATGTTATAGAGTGACATCTTGGCAAGATGACGAAGTGACCAGAAAAAAGTCAATGATTTCACTACCCCAGATGACGAAATGGAAGATGACGAAGTGACTAGGATCTGGCAGAGATTAGGCTGCCAAAATAGGCAAGAAATACCTGCACATAGCAGAGATAGATACCTGCAAGAAGGCAGAGATACCACATTAAGGGTAAGGTCAAACCGCTGAGAAAGTGAGATCACACCACTGGGAAAGTGAGATTATATTGCTGAGAAAGCGAGATCAAACTGCCACAGTGCGAGAATAGATATAGGATTTAGATTTAGGGCTAGGGAATTTTTAGGTAATTAAGGCTATGACCCTCTAATCTGGGTACTGCCCTAATTTTGGACTGGGCTTACCACTTGGCCCAGTGAATGCTACCAGCTAGCCCAGAAGATGCTACCAGGCAAAGGAGTAACTGAGTAATTTTTTAGGAAATAGGTTGAAGTTTAAATGGGATAGAAGAAAGCCCTGGAATAACTTTGGTATCAATTGTCACAATTGCCTTTGTCTCTTATCGTCCAACTTGCTACCTAGGCCCAATATCTCCATAAGTCCAATATCTAAAATGAAAAGTCTATTGTAGGTAGGATGCTATATGATTCAATATATAATGCTACTTTGTGTTCTTTCTTTTTTGTCATTTGTATTTGGGTACTACAATGCCCCTACCTTTGTTTTAGATTTAGTTTATAAGAAAGGAATTCTAGTATTTCAAATATCAGAGAGCTTCTTGGTTTGATTTCAATAGCTAAAAGGTATCCATGTCTATAGTCTGCTAAAGATATGTTTTACTAAGCAGTGAACATAAATAATATTTTATATATTATTCATTCTATAGAATTCTCAAACATTTTGTAGACATTATGACTTATTTGAAAAACTAAAAAATAAACTAGACTGAAAAGTAAAAATAACTGGTTTGTGTTTTTTATTTTGATTCTTTGACTTTCAGTAAAATAGCTTGCATATATTTTTTGTATATTATTTAACCTTTTTTGTGCAAATTATAAAATAATTTAAGAAAACCATGTAATCATGTTGCATTTTGCTACTAATTTAACTTAATTTCCAGATCTCTAGGGTAATAGCATTAATGTCTTGGAAGGAGTACTGCCATCAGAACCATGAGCCAGGTATTGGTATAACAGGTATATGAGGTTAGTAAATTAGTTTTCTTTAGCTATTTTTGGGTGTGATAGAAATAAAAAAGGATATTTGATATTTAAAAAAAACATTTTCAGGCCTTTGCAATTAGTATAGCTACTAGTACTTGCATTGTTTATCTAATAAGCAATAAAAGTATTGCTCTAAAAGTTCATTTTCTTTGATTTGTTTATATTAAGAAATCTGCATTTCCAAAAATTATTATTCTGAAGTTTATTTATTTTGAACATGTCACTTCTTTGGCAACAGAAGTGAATTTTTATGCTAGTGAGCCTATATTAAGAGAATTTCAAGAGATTTAATGCAGCAAAGAATAATCTGTTACAATATTGTTTTTGTTTTAGCTTAAATAAGACATTTGCAAGCATCTTATGCAATGCTGAGCCAAGCAGATTGAAATCTTCTAAAGAGAAATGCTGCTTAGTATAGCAATAACTAAATTACAGAGAGAAAATTAAAATGCAGCCAAAAAGCTTGTAAGAATTTTTATGCTTTGAAATTTGCATTAATAATTGACATTTTCTAATTTTAAAATAATAACCACAAGGAGATAGTAGTTAATAGTAAATAGAAGTCATTTATCATAATCATGCAGTGAAAATTAAACTATTCTTCAATATTGCTCCCCTATCCATGGAAAGGATAGTTAGCTAGATGGACTTTGTCTGGAAAAGCCACCTACATTAATGCATGGTTTCTAGCTGTAGTTAGTGTGACTTGTAAATATGCTTGTATTGGTGATCCTGCAATAAAAATGGCGCTAAAGATAAAGTGAATGATTAAGGCTAAACAAAAAGCAACATTGGCAGGTATATATCAGCCTATGTAGGAGATAAGAATAGATGACAAAGGCTTTACTGAAGTGTAATATAAAATAATTGTTTATCTAAGCAAATCCTACTAAGAATATTAAATATTGAATAAGAATATTAAATATTGAAATGTCTCTCTTATGATCGCAACCATGCTTTCAGGCCTTTCAAACAACTGTTTCTAGTGAAGGCCCCAAGATTGCTGCCAAACTTTGCTCCACTATTAGTGAAACTCTGCAAAAGAAATTCTGAGAGTAAATATTTCTAGTCCACCATATCTAGTTCTCATTTTCTTGTCTTTACAAGCATATAATGTTATATTTCTATTACTTTATGCACTTAGTCAACTGCTGTGAGTTGCAGTTAAGTAACATTGCGCACTGATTCATACACTTAACTCCATGCAATCAGCTTCATAACTGGTATTTAAGTTTTCTGTTTAAGTTTAGTTATAATTTTTCTGCTTCACTACAATTCTATGATTAGTGTGAGTAAAAAGCAGTTCACTATTTTGATACAAATAATAAAACATATTTCACTATCATAGTAAATTGTTCATTTACTCTGTATCACCTATTTTGGCTCTTAGCAAAATTCATGGGCCAATGGCAGCTAATTTACAGCACCTATAATCATTTCAGCTGCTGGACCAACTGGTCAAGTGTTGTGAGGAGCAACTGCCACCCATAAAAGCTCTGAAAAAAAGACATAAATTATTTAGAATTGTTGTATGTCTATAGCATTTGAGCACAACTGTTTGTTGCCTCAGGTGGGCTTCTCAGGCTTGGCTGGCTCCAGCAATCCAGTGCTAGCAGTCAGTTCTGGCAATTTAGGCCAGATTGGCAATTATTATATAGTATGTTGTTGAGTTTGACTAAGAGTGGAAGTTTATAAAGCAATTCAGTTATATTATTTTGCTTCAAAAATCAACCCAACAGTTTCAGGACCTTTAAAAGATAACAATAGATATTCCTAAGAAGATTTTGACTTCTAATGCTAAGCTGTCTACTTAAACAAAGTGAAAACAAATCATAAGAAAATACAATATACCATTTGTGAAATTTTAAAGCCAGAGAGAGGGACACAAAGTTACTTGAAATATTTTTTATTTAGTAAAAGTAAAAGTAAGTTAATAAAATTCAAATTCAAAGTTAAATTATTATCAATAAAATGTAGCAGTACATGTAGGGGATAGGATAAGAGAATTTGCATCACTATGAGGTAGGTGCAAAGCTTGAGGTGCGAATTGAGTGAAGAATAGTACAAGAAAACTTAAATTGACATTCAACCTTTAATTCAAAATGCTATACAGTTTTGTAAGTTTTTTATGTTGAGTCTGTTGACAAATTTAGCTTTTTAAAAGTGAGTCATTCTGATATTCAATAGTTTTATTGACTATGACTTAGCTATTGTTTTGTTCTGTTGCAATAGTAGGTAGCACTTAATATAATAGATTTTGTAGAACCTGTGTAATGACCAAATTATTGTTGACAAATTTGGTAAACCCAAAGTAGTAAAATTTGTCAGTCAATACTAGATTAATCTGGACTAACCTTCTTCTAGATTAAAGATAAAAATTATTAAGTCAAATTAAAAGAAAGAAAGAATAGGAATGCTTAATAAAGTAGACTTTCTAATTTATATATTGATAGAAAAAATATATATACCTTATAAAGTCAAATAATTGGGCAAATAAATTAAAAACTGAAAAAGCTATAGTCAAGGAACAAATAAATCAAGGCTAAAAATAGCAGCAATGTTGCACTTTGTTTTGCATAATTATTTGTACTTTTGAAATTATACCAATGTGCCATGAAGGGTTTAAATTTGTGCAGACTTGTTATGCCACGTCACCCTAAAAGGCCATAGACACTTTTGGGCAAGTTTTAGTGAGGGGTGAAGGCAGAAGTTATTTACAGGGCTCAAGATTTCCCAACATAACCCAAGGCTCCAGAACCATGCCATTGTGAACCACCATATACACTTTGTCAACTCTTACTCCCTCTGTAACAATCCCCTGTGACGATTTTTGAGGATTCAGTGACTAAGGAATGATGTTGTCAATGTTAATGTTCCTGTTAATGTTTACTTGTTTCATTGTTCTTAACTTTGTGGCATGTTGGCGCATCTTTAAAAGTAAAAATAATTACACAAAACAAAGTGCAACACTGCCAAAATAGCTAGCATTATAATATATGTGCATCTGTGAATATTTTGCTTCGGTACTAACTATTTATTTCACCATTGATTAATAGCTATTATTATTAGTTGAAAAAAGCAGCCAAAAGAATTATTTTCAAGGCAAAAGGTAGCTATTTATATTCTTAAATATATAAAACAAATACAAAGAATTAAAAAAAATACAAAAATTTAGCTTAAAATATTAATGTATATTGACCTAAAAATTAGACTCTAGTCTATGTTACAATAAATGTTTTAAAATGCTTTCAGCCAGTCTCACTTTAGCTAGAACTAAGAGCCTAGTTTGGATCTGCCTTTTGAAGGTATGGGAAGCCACTAGTTTATATAGTCCTACACTTTATTCAATATGCCTATTTGCAGTCACTAGAACTAAAAAATACAATAGAATCATATGCCATACAAAACACAGACTATGCCCTAGTCTAAAGGTAAAGGATATTAATCAGTAATAAATAAATAGTAGACCTCAGGCCTAACAATAATATAGTAGTAGAAAAAAAACAGTTTTTCAAATGGGTTTATAAGTTAGGCCTACACCAAAATAACATTTAACTGTTTTTAGCAGTATTAGTGCTTAAACTAAGCATACTACGTCTTGTGGCCAATTGAATACAGCATGTAAGTATCTTAAGTTGAACTTGGAAAGATTGGCAGTACTACATTGGCTATTGTTTTGTTCTGTTAGAGCAGAAGCAGTCAGGTAGATCACTTAATATACTTCACCCATTCAAAAGCGTGCGAAAAGCATATTTTCTGATGCATTATGCTATCGTGATCTTGAGCCTTTTCACGAAGCGATTCCAGAACCAGAATTTTACAAGAAATATAGCAGTTTAACAAAAAATCACACTATTTTTTCATTCTCCTAAATCTTAAATCTATTGTAAGAATTTACGTTAGCTATAAGTAAATTTTAGTTGTTGAAAACAAATAAACCGAATCCTAAATTACAGCCTGTTCGCCGCTGAAAAGTTATACTTTGCAAAATAGTTCTGGTTCTAGAACCAGAGCCGGCGAAATGAAGAGGCTCCAAGACAGTCGAGGTACTAGCTTCAAAAACAAAAGAGATTCGAAGCCTATAGTTTTGGGATTAAATTTTATTTGTTTGTAGCAAGTCATATCGATAAGTAAACGTAGCAGATTGCATTTGGTTTTATGAAGCTAATAACGAAAACTTACATGCATTGTCCACCAATCGCGAATACTCGTATATATAAGGATTTTTGCCTTACTATTAGAGGGTCGTTTTCTACTTTTTAAAAACGCAACTGAGGACGAGTTTAGTATAAATGAAATTTTTTAAGACGCCAAATCAAGGTGACGTGTACGCTCGGAATTCTATTTTATATTCTATTATACTATTTAATGCTACAATAGCTCATGCATGCAACGTAGTTCCATGAAGACTTCAACAAATATAGGACGGCAAGCTTAAGCTATAAGTTATAGTTTAACTTGTTTCTGGCGAGTTTTAATCTAGCTACCAACGTTAGCTATAAAGATTGATCATGCTAAATAACCGTGGCAATAAGCTAATTGATTGTACAAGAAAACAACAAAAGCTAGAGGATTAATTAGTAAAAGTTATGCTATCGCTGAATTTAAAATATGATCAATATGATGCTGTAAAGTTACAAAAAAGCTGGGATATATGAATATATTAATGAGAAGCTTCGGGTGTCCGCCTATCCATAGCACAGCAAAGCAGCAAAGATTCGTCATCGCAAATGCACTACTAAAATGAGGGCAACAGTTGTATCAGATTCAGTTCATGATGGTACTTGTTGCGAAATGATTTTACAAAAGTAAGAAAATATGATCGCAACCGACAACGAGAGGCATCAGGGGAAACTTTTTATTCATTATCAATAGAGCTGTATTGTAAACATAGCTCAGTCGATTTGATAGAAAAATACCTACGCAAGTTAAACAATTATTTTGACTTTTGTGGACATTCATGAACCATGCAATAACCACTAGTAGAAGGACGGGACACTGTTTCTTAGAAATTTTTTTGAAGGCTCGTTTTTTTCAAAAAAAATACACTACGGAGATAGGAAATTTTATTGTTTTTGGCACAAATCAGGCCACCGCTTTTGGTTGGAAGCAGATCAAACGGGGATACAGACATTTGACTGCCACAATTTGACTGCCAACGACATTTGACTGCCAATGACATTTGACTGCCACAATTTGACTGCCAATATTTTGACTGCCAGCAATTTGACTGCCAGTCAAAGTCTTAAATTTAATCGTTTAATTCTTACAGTATGATTTATGATTGATTGATTGATTTATGATATTAAGGTTATAGGGGTCACTGAATTACGAGTAATATTTATGACCTAAAAAGCAGATGTACGACAGAGACAGCCCAATGTGCCTTTGTGAAGCCCTGGTAGTCGAACTAATGGATAGAGAAAAAGCCCCCGGTATATTGAAGAAGTAAATTTTATCTATACAACGGAAACTTCCAATTGCCAGTCAAGAGTATAAACAATCAAGCAGTGGCATTCAAATACATAGCTACACAACTTTCTAGGATTTTTATTTCTGGCAATCAAATTGCTGGCAGTCAAATGTCGCTGGCAGTCAAATTGCGGCAGTCAAATGTCATTGTGGCAGTCAAATTTCTGGCAGCCAAATGTTGCTGGCAGTCAAATGTCGTAGACCCGATCAAACGATCTTATTCTAATTTAAAGTTCTTCTGTTCCACCTCTATTAGTTATTGAAGTTCAAAAACATAAAATGTTCTCCTCGATCAATGCTCTCCCCATGTTTTTTAGACAAGGCACTACGACTCATCCATCGCCCTTTTGTGATATTGCATTTGTTGTTTCCTTTTTAATCAAGCCAAGTGACTATCAGTTAAGCTTCATAAAGCCATGCTCTGCTCCTAGTCTACTACTAGTGGTCCTTGAGCCTCTTCATTTCGCCGGCTCTGGTTCTAGAACCAGAACCATTTTGCACAGTATAACTTTTCAGCGGCGAATAGGCTGTGATTTAGAATTGGGTTTATTTGTTTTAAAAAACTAAAATTTACTTTTAGTTAACGTAAATTCTTACAATAGATTTATGATTTAGGAGAAAAAAATAGTGTAATTTTTTGTTTAACTGCTATATTTCTTGTAAAATTCTGGTTCTGGAATCGCTTCGTGAAGAGGCTCTTGTAGGTACACGAGATTTAGTCGGTTAGCTTCATGGCTAATGCGCAGTTAAAAAATAACTGACTCTGAATTATTTAACAGTTTCATACGGTCAAGTAGCACTCACTGAGTCGCTGAGATGCCCTGCAAATACTTGAGCGCATTAGGTCTGCTCCAGAAAGTGTTTTGCTATTCACTTTCGCTTGTCAAATCTGCCTATAGAAATTTGCCTATAATAATGTGTAAAAAGATCGTGAAAAATAGTAAAAGATTGGCATGCTGACAGGTTTAAATTTAATGTTTAATTTTTGTCTCGAGAATTCCAAATTGTCTTAATATTGAAGTCTCGTAAAATCCTTTCGTATGGCTAACTATTGTGCCCTAAGTATAGTCGAAATACGTTTCCCAGTGATAGTTAAACAAGCATTTGGTCAAATATGAAAGGCAAATGACAAAGTTAATGGGAAACATCAACGGTGCTCCTCACTTGTTCGAACGCTGGTTGTCTTCAAAGCAATATTTGTTCTCTTAAAGTAGAAGAGTAGCTAGTCAATACAATGAATTATTCCAGGCGGTAATGGACGGGACTCCGCTTATAAATTTCCGAAGCTTCTTCGAGAAGATTCACCCTCGCGAAAATAACCCCAAGCAAGTTTGGAAGTTATACTTCAGCGTTTTTGGAGAATTTTTTATCTAAAAAAATGAATTCCAGCGTCCTACTGCTGCTGCAGCTTGCGCTGGCTTCATTCGCCGTTCAGGAGATCATGGTAAGCTTATCTAGTATTGATTGACATGCTTGGACAATGCCTGTTGCACCAAACCGCACTGGCAGGCCAGTCCAACGCATTCGGACCTGGCCAGAAGCGAATACCTGCTGCAATCGCTGGTCAAATCCATCGCCAATCAGCAGCGGTTGAAACGAGCCACCGCATTGGAGCGGCTGATCGAGCTGGACGTGCTGCCCGACGGCCGGCGCAAGCGAGTGGCCTCAGTCGGAGCTCTGGACCGACTCATTGAACTCTTGCAATTGGAGGCGCGCGACGCCGCCGGCCAGCGCAATTTCGCTCGTCGGGCCTATCAAACGCCGGACCTGCCGCTTGAGCTCGACATGCTGCCCGACGGCCCGCGCAAGCGGCGCGACATGCCCGACTGGACCCGCATCATCGCCATGAACACCAACTACGACGGCAGGCGGCGCAGGAAACGATCCAACTATAAGAAAAGCTTGGCCGTGTACAGCAGCCTGCGCCCGCTAATAGCGCCGGACATCATCCACATGGGCAGGCGGGCCGGTGCCAGCAAACGCTTCCTAGACACCGTGGGCGGCGGCCACATCCAGCCGCTGGACGGGCGTCGGCGCAAACGCCTGCTGGACTCCCTAGTCAGGGCTCGGCCAATATTTGACGGCAAACGTGGCTAAGCACTAATCCAGAGTTGTTGAATCGGGGAATTAGCGACTAACTTCTATGACTCAGTTAAATAACAAATGCAAACCATAAACGGATTATTGAACTTCACTAACTTGTGCTGTTTTTCTGCGGTTAAACGCCTAACACGAGCATACTAATAATTAACAGTGATTATTGGAAATAAAATTTTTTAAACTTTACGATCTCTTTGAAGATTAGCTAAATAAGTGTTCAGAGGCATAGTTGAGAAATAGATGGCTGAGAATATCCATTTAAACGAAAGAATTAATAGGAGCTCTTCGATTTTTATTTGCGTTGTCAGAAAAATAAACTCTCTGCTATCCCTAAGCTTAAGTCAGTTTATCCCTTCCTCTTTGGATCAGCTCCACTCCATCTCTCCTTGAATCAGCCTCTCCGCTCCCTCTCTCTCCTTGGATCAGCCTCCCCGCTCCCTCTCCTCCTTGAATCAGCCTCTCCGCCCCCTCTCCCTCCTTGAATCAGCCTCTCCGCCCCCTCTCCCTCTTTGAATCAGCCTCTCCGCTCCCTCTCCCTCCTTGAATCAGCCTCTCCGCCCCCTCTCCCTCCTTGAATCAGCCTCTCCGCTCCCTCTCCTCCTTGAATCAGCCTCTCCGCCCCCTCTCTCTCCTTGAATCAGCCTCTCCGCCCCCTCTCTCTCCTTGAATCAGCCTCTCCGCTCCATCTCTTAGAATGGTCGTCTCTTTCTCTTTCTTTTTTAAGAAAAAATAAATATGTACTGGGCAAATTCCCCCCTATAAACAAATAAATAAATAAAATAAAATTGAAAGATACTGCGAGACCCAAAATATTTCAGTTTCGTTTCATACGGGTCACTTGTTAAAAGCGAAGGCGGAGACCAAGAGAACCCAACTGCACAGTATATATATTATAAAGCCGGAAATAAAGCAGTAAATAGGCATAAACTATAACAAAATAAAGAAGGATGGTCAGGTTATGCTGAAATAGCTGTCATGAATGGATAACAAAATATAGGATAGGTTAGCCACCATCATGACCGACTCACAGCATGCAAAATAAAGTTAACTGTTGATAGCTTTGAGTTGGAATCCAGACAAAATAATAGAAATTTATTGGCTACAAAACAAGACGAAACAAAAAGACGCCGACCAAGAAGCATAACAGCAGCGCGAAACAAAAATTGAGCTGATCAATGACAATACTAATGGAGAAAAAACGCGTACAGAATAGGCAGGATATCGAATTAAAAATCACAAGAGCCCCAACGGAGACAATTTTTCTCATTGAAATATAGTGCACAGAGGAATGACAGCAAATTATTAATATTTAATCCTAAACAATGCGGAAAATTTTTTTATGATAGAGGTCGTGTTATCTTCATATGCAAACGTACGAGCGTACAATCGTAGTTACCAAGGGAACCTTGCAGGTGCATATCTAGATGCTTGATTTCAGATACAGACACCAATGGAGGTTAAAGACACTTTAATGGTGGTCATATACACTTCCATAGTGGTCACAGACATTGGTCATAGACACTTCAAGGGTGGTCATAGACACTTCAATGGTGGTCACATACACTTCCATAGTGGTCATAGACATTTCAATGGTGGTCATATACACTTCCATAGTGGTCACAGACATTTCAATGGTGGTCATAGACACTTCAGTGGTGGTCATAGACACTTCAATGGTGGTCATAGACACTTCAATGGTGGTCACATACACTTCCATAGTGGTCATAGACATTTCAATGGTGGTCATATACACTTCCATAGTGGTCATAGACATTTCAATGGTGGTCATAGACACTTCAGTGGTGGTCATAGACACTTCAATGGTGGTCATAGACACTTCAATGGTGGTCATAGACACTTCAGTGGTGGTCATAGACACTTCAATGGTGGTCATAGACACTTCAATGGTGGTCATAGACACTTCAATGGTGGTCATAGACACTTCAATGGAGGTTAAAGACACTTTAATGGTGGTCATATACACTTCCATAGTGGTCATAGACATTTCAATAATGGTCATAGACACTTCAGTGGTGGTCATAGACACTTCAGTGGTGGTCATAGACATTTCAATGGTGGTCATATACACTTCCATAGTGGTCATAAACATTTCAATGGCGGTCATATACACTTCAATGGTGGTCATATACACTTCAATGGGGGTCATAGACACTTCAATAGTGGTCATAGACACTTCAAGGGTGGTCATAGACACTTCAATGGTGGTCATAGACACTTCAGTGGTGGTCATAGACACTTCAATGGTGGTCACATACACTTCCATAGTGGTCATAGACATTTCAATGGTGGTCATATACACTTCCATAGTGGTCATAGACATTTCAATGGTGGTCATATACACTTCAATGGTGGTCATAGACACTTCAATAGTGGTCATAGACACTTCAATGGTGGTCATAGACACTTCAGTGGTGGTCATAAACACTTCAATGGTGGTCATAGACACTTCAAGGGTGGTCATAGACACTTCAAGTGTGGTCATAGACACTTCAATGGTGGTCATAGACATTTCGATGGTGGTCATAGACATTTCAATGGTGGTCATAGACATTTCAATGGTGGTCATAGATACTTTAATGGTGGTCATAGACATTTAAATAGGGGTCATGGGCACTTAAATGAATGTTCATAAGCACTGCTTGGAAGCAATGGAAAATTCTATTAGATAAAGAACACCCCATTGGCTCAAAAATGATGGAAGACTAAAGCAAAAAAAGAAGAAAATAATTTCCAGGTTTAAGGGCTAACAAATTTACGAGCTAATATTAAAACAGTGTTCTTTGTTAAAAGAAGTCTTTCCATTTAATAAAAAAGCATTTGTCACAAGCAATTCAATTTGCGTGAGGGAAAAAAACTTAGGATAGAAAGGGAAAGAATCTAAGAGAAAATATGTACCTTAATAAATCTACTAGCGCTGCATGAACAGAATCCGATTGAAAAAAAACCCTCAAAATCTTAGCAACGTTTCTTTAGATAAAACAAAAAGTGCAAAACAGAAAATTTTGTACTTTAAAATATTGAGCGCGGAAAGGTCGGTACAAGTTTGGCAGAAAGAAATATAACAGCCCATAGTTTGATAGGGATTAGGCAAGATCTGTTTAGAAATAACTGTTTTTTCGCATTAGTTTTAAACTCTAAATATAGGATACACACAAGCAACAAAGGAAAAAAACATTATAATACTATTATTAATGCACATTTTATGAACTACTTTGAGTAGGCAGTTATTTATAATAATGTCTGAATTTAAGGGCAACGGAAACTAAATTACTGGGAAGACTGATAAAAAATCTATGAAATATGCGTTAAACAATAATTTACTGTAAGAAAATAATTCAAACACAAATAAACAGCGTAAACTAACAAAATTTAAGACAAAAAGAATTTAAATTCAATCTATTTACGAGCAATAAAAATAAGGACTTCAAACCCGCGATAAAGATCATAATCTTAGGAAGACTCTGTATTTAAGTGGAAGCAAATTGACTTGCACGCTTAGCTAGTGACTCGCTGAAGCATCTGAGGGCATAGCTAGTGACTCGCTGAAGCATCTGAGGGCATAGCTAGTGACTCGCTGAAGCATCTGAGGGCATAGCTAGTGACTCGCTGAAGCATCTGAGGGCATAGCTAGTGACTCGCTGAAGCATCTGAGGGCATAGCTAGTGACTCGCTGAAGCATCTGAGGGCATAGCTAGTGACTCGCTGAAGCATCTGAGGGCATAGCTAGTGACTCGCTGAAGCATCTGAGGGCATAGCTAGTGACTCGCTGAAGCATCTGAGGGCATAGCTAGTGACCCGCTGAAGCATCTGAGGGCATAGCTTAGTGGGTAATTGGGTTGGGTACCCAACTTAGCTTAGTTGGGTACAAAAGCATTTAAGGTTGTTCTGAAGCAATTCTGAGTCATCAACATGCCTATAGGTTCGAAAGCTAGGGAAAAAGCACAGAAGTTGTCATGGCAACCAAATTTTCTGTTTAATCGGACACGCACAAGCCTGTAAACAATCAATGAGGAATTATTAGAAAAAAGCGCACCCAAGTAAAATAACGAAGCAGATTTCGATTGGTCAGTCACAGCAGTCGATCAAAAAACTCCCCCAAGACTCAAGCGTCCGATATCTGGCCAGTTTTTTTACTGATCAGATCCGGGTTAGACAGCGGATCCAATTCGGCGAACCAATTCAGCAGGGCGCCGCGACCCGCGGAGCCGCCAGTAGCTCCAGCAGGTCGTTGATTAGCTCCAGCTGGCGGCTGCTGCTGCTGCTGCTGCGGCCTCTGCTGTTGCTGTTGTTGCTGCTGCGACTGCTGAGTCTTCCAGCCCTGCAGAGCCGGCGGCAGCAGGTCCTCCCAGTTGGTGCCAATGCCAATGGAATCGCTGTCAGCCTCTAGACCGTCGCTGCCGCCCACAGCGCCAGCTCCAGCAGCGACTCCGCCGGCACCGGCGCCAAAAACGCTGGCCCATTTGTTAGCTAAATCGGAGCTGCCGCCGTCCAGTAGGTCGCGAAGGAACGCGTCGTCTTCGCCAGTGGCAGTAGCCGTTGGCGGCTGAGCTTGAGCAGCAGCAGCAGCAGCCGCCGCCGACCCTGCTGCCGAGCCGTCCAGGCTGATGCTGCTGAACAGATCGTCAACATTGTTAGCAGAATTGTTGCCCGAGGCGTTGCGATCAGCGAAACTGCCAGATTCTGCAATGTGTTTTAATTAAATTGATTTAGTAATGCGCCATACACACTACTCAATCAGTATTTACTAAGTAGGCGCATAAAGAAATTTAAGAAACATGTTAGAAAATCTTCCTTACGATTTGTAGCGCCCCCTAGCGCGCCATCCATAGTGCCAGTTTGACCAGCTGAAACTGACGCGGCCGCTGACGCGCCAGACGGCTTCGTCGAAGACTCCTGTTGTTCGCGCATCTCCTGCAGAAAAATCTCGTCTAAACGGGTCAGCTTTTGGTCCAGGCTCTCTGTGAATTGCCTGAACAAAATTGGTGTTGCATAAGTTAGAAAATGCGCAAAACACACATTAAAAACAAGAACAGGAAAGAGGAAAATGAATCTGCGCTCGTATCCCCAGGCATAGACAGATTTTGATTTATAAAATGACAGCCAATCATATACCAGCCAATCAGATGCCAGCAAATAAAAATAACAGATAAAAATACGAAAAAGATTAAAATCAATGAACAAACTCATTAAAAAAACGACGCCAGCATTTTACCCAGCCGCAGCAGAATTTCCATCGTCAAACAGGCCAATTAAATCGGCCGTTTGACCATCCGAGGCATTGGCAGCTGCCTCATTCTGCTCCTCATTAGCTTCGTCATCTTTAGATTCCACAGCGGCGGCTCTGATTTAATAACAGAGCGCATGGCGCAGAGCAAATTGACGTTTAACTTTTTTTCAGTCAGACAAATTCTACATGACAAATATCATTTGTAATCCAATACATAACAAATATTATTGCGATTACTTACTCTGGTCCGCTTTCAATAGGATCCGCATTTGAGTCTGAGCCGGCAGACGTTTGACTAGCTAGTTTTCGGCTCTCGTCAACCAGGTCCTGAGGGCGGAAATAAGTAAAAGGAAGGGTTGTTTGCGTATTGCTTTCTAGACTATTCAGTGAATTTTCAATGGGCCTCAAACACCACTCATTGGTCCTTCAGTAGCCTTCAAACACCTGTCACTGCTCCTTCAGTAGCCTTCAAACACCTGTCACTGCTCCTTCAGTAGCCTTCAAATACCCTTCACTGGTCCTTCAGTAGCCCTCAAGCACCAGTCACTGGTCCTTCAGTAGCCCTCAAGCACCAGTCACTGATCTTTCAGTAGCCCTCAAGCACCAGTCACTGATCCTTCAGTAGCCCTCAAGCACCAGTCACTGGTCCTTCAGTAGCCTTCAAACACCTGTCACTGCTCCTTCAGTAGCCCTCAAGCACCAGTCACTGATCCTTCAGTAGCCCTCAAGCATCAGTCACTGTTCCTTCAGTAGCCCTCAAACACCAGTCACTGGTCCTTCAGTAGCCCTCAAGCACCAGTCACTGGTCCTTCAGTAGCCCTCAAGCACCAGTCACTGGTCCTTCAGTAGCCCTCAAACACCAGTCACTGTTCCTTCAGTAGCCCTCAAACACCAGTCACTGGTCCTTCAGTAGCCCTCAAGCACCAGTCACTGGTCCTTCAGTAGCCCTCAAGCACCAGTCACTGTTCCTTCAGTAGCCCTTAAGCACCAGTCACTGGTCCTTCAGTAGCCCTCAAGCACCAGTCACTGTTCCTTCAGTAGCCCTCAAGCACTAGTCACTGTTCCTTCAGTAGCCCTCAAACACCAGTCACTGTTCCTTCAGTAGCCCTCAAGCACCAGTCACTGGTCCTTCAGTAGCCTTCAAACACCTGTCACTGCTCCTTCAGTAGCCCTCAAGCATCAGTCACTGGTCCTTCAGTAGCCCTCAAGCACCAGTCACTGGTCCTTCAGTAGCCCTCAAACACCAGTCACGGTTCCTTCAGTAGCCCTCAAGCACCAGTCACTGTTCCTTCAGTAGCCCTCAAGCACCAGTCACTGATCCTTCAGTAGCCCTCAAGCACCAGTCACTGGTCCTTCAGTAGCCTTCAAACACCTGTCACTGCTCCTTCAGTAGCCCTCAAGCACCAGTCACTGATCCTTCAGTAGCCCTCAAGCATCAGTCACTGTTCCTTCAGTAGCCTTCAAACACCTGTCACTGCTCCTTCAGTAGCCCTCAAGCATCAGTCACTGGTCCTTCAGTAGCCCTCAAGCACCAGTCACTGGTCCTTCAGTAGCCCTCAAACATCAGTCACTGGTCCTTCAGTAGCCTTCAAACACCTGTCACTGCTCCTTCAGTAGCCCTCAAGCATCAGTCACTGTTCCTTCAGTAGCCTTCAAACACCTGTCACTGCTCCTTCAGTAGCCCTCAAGCATCAGTCACTGGTCCTTCAGTAGCCCTCAAGCACCAGTCACTGGTCCTTCAGTAGCCCTCAAACATCAGTCACTGGTCCTTCAGTAGCCCTCAAGCACCAGTCACTGTTCCTTCAGTAGCCCTCAAGCACCAGTCACTGGTCCAATAGTTTGTTAAACAACTCACCTTAAGCAGATTGAACTCATAGAACTGATAACCCTTAAAGGAATCGGCCACAGCGGACATTGTACGGCTAGTCTTGGCCCAGAACTGCATCAGAATGTCCTGGTACAACGCCAGCACGTGGCTGAGCAGGTTGCAGCGCGAAGCGGCCAATAGGTCCACCTTCTGCATGCAGTCCAATTTTAGTTTGTCAAATTTGGCTTTGCATTTTCGCACCTAAGAAGAATGACATGGGAATGGGAGACATGAATTTAGACACCTGTGTACAATAATGTAGATAATAAAAACCTGAGCATGTATAGCACTTTATAAAAACAATAATAAGAACAAAAGTAACTAGGCCCTCACCTGAGCTTGCACAGTACGAAACCGGTCCAACTGCTTGCCAGCATCGGGGTCCAACTCCTCGGACACTTTGCGCATCCAGAGCAGCGCGCCCCGGTAGTCAGTCCTAGCCGCCTCCATGCGCTGCACAGTCAGCAGAGTGTCCGAGATCGCCCGACAGCGAAAGGTTTCAACCTCCTGGTACAGTCGCCCAAGCGGCACTCGCAAAGCCAGGCGCTGCTGGGCGGAGAAGCTGAGCGATTTGCCAACAGCCGACATCATCTTGCCGGCGCTGGTCTTGCCGGCGGTGCTGTGCTCGGAGCGGGATTTCAGGAATCGGCCGAACTCGTTCTCCGACTGGCTCAGGCAGCACAAGCTCTCCTGCGGGTGGCGCGGCGCGTTCGGGGTGGCGTGGGCTCGACTTTACGGGGGTGGGCGATTCTTTGAGGGGGTTAGGGCGATTCTTTTGGGGCTGAGCGATTCTATTAGGGGGTTGGGCGATTCTATTAGGGGGTGGGCGCTTCTATTAGGGGGTGGGCGCTTCTATTAGGGGTTGGGCGATTCTATTAGGGGGTTGGGCGATTCTATCAGGGGGTGGGCGATTCTATTAGGTTTGGGTGATTCTTTTAGGGGTTGGGTGATTCTATTAGGGGTTGGGTGATTCTATTAGGGGTTGGGTGATTCTATTAGGGGTTGGGTGATTCTATTAGGGGTTGGGTGATTCTATTAGGGGTTGGGTGATTCTATTAGGGGTTGGGTGATTCTATTAGGGGTTGGGTGATTCTATTAGGGGTTGGGTGATTCTATTAGGGGTTGGGTGATTCTATTAGGGGTTGGGTGATTCTATTAGGGGTTGAGCGATTCTTTTAGCCGTTCTATAGGGGATTGGCAATTTTGCAGCAAAGGGTGTCTCTTCTTTGAAATAGGGGCCTCAAAAAACCTATAAGATATTCTTATATAGGTTGAAGATTTAGGAGAATGGAGGGTGGCTCCCATAAAAGGAGATATTCGACAAGGTGGCGAGTTTTACAAGAAAAGCGGGTGTTTTTTTAAAGAGGAAGCCCTTCCTCTTTAAACCTTAACTCTTACCCTTAACTCCAACCCTTAACTCCAACCCTTAACTCCAACCCTTAACTCTTACCCTTAACTCCAACCCTTAACTCCAACCCTTAACTCCAACCCTTAACTCCAACCCTTAACTCCAACCCTTAACTCTTACCCTTAACTCCAACCCTTAACTCCAACCCTTAACTCCAACCCTTAACTCTTACCCTTAACTCCAACCCTTAACTCTTACCCTTAACTCCAACCCTTAACTCCAACCCTTAACTCTTACCCTTAACTCCAACCCTTAACTCACCTGGTAGCGCTCGATAGTTCTTAACAAATCGGCGCAAGTGCGTTGAACGCTGCGAAACAAATCGAGCTTGGTGTCCAATTCGGCATCGGAAGCGACCACGTGCTCGTCCTCGGGCCTGCCTAGCCGTTTAATCACAGCCTGCTTAGTGGTCCAATAGGCGCTGCGCAATTTGTGTGTTGTGGAGCTGTCGGCCCGCTCGGCGTAGCGGTTGTAGTTCGAGCCAGGGTAGCCGCTGCAGGCGAATTGTGTGTACATATTTTGGGTGTAGGGCTTTGCTTTTGAATGCACATGCACAGGCTTTTCATGGAATGAGCGTTTGAAACATATGGTGCACAATTCAATCATAGGGTGTGCAGTTCAATCATAGGGTGTGCAGTTCAATCATAGGGTGTGCAGTTCAATCATAGGGTGCACAGTTCAATCATAGGGTGCACAATTCAATCATAGGGTGTGCAGTTCAATCATAGGGTGTGCAGTTCAATCATAGGGTGTACAGTTCAATCATAGGGTGCACAGTTCAATCATAGGGTGTGCAGTTCAATCATAGGGTGCACAGTTCAATCATAGGGTGTGCAGTTCAATCATAGGGTGTGCAGTTCAATCATAGGGTGTGCAGTTCAATCATAGGGTGTGCAGTTCAATCATAGGGTGTACAGTTCAATCATAGGGTGTGCAATTCAATCATAGGGTGTAAAGTTCAATCATAGGGTGTACAGTTCAATCATAGCGCATGCAATTCAATCATAGGGTTCAGTCGCAATGTTCAACTATAAAATGTACGGTTTAATAAAAGGGTGTACACATGTACAGTTTTTTTCACATCTATAATTAAAGCTTGGACAATCAACTTTTGATCCTAGATAAACAGAATTTAGACAGAATATATTATTCACAATCTCAGAACCCCATGTGTCTGGATCAAAATGTACAATATTTTGAGTCAAGATAGAAATGCTCTTTAGACTGTATCAAGAAGCATATAGCTACATAACAACACTTACGCCATGATCAAGATAAGTTGATAGCTAATAGTTCGGCTTGTCGATAAAATATTAGCTGATTTGTTGATCAATCAATATCCGCCGCAGCAAAGCAGAGATGAGTAGAACCGAACGACCATGAGAGAATTTTGTCACTTTAACAACGGAATGATTCGTAAAACAAAGGCCTGAAATAAAATTGCACTAATTTTATCAATAATTTATAATTAATTTTATCAATTAATAATTGATAAAATGATGTAACAATAAAAAACAGATTTAATAGCAACTACTACCTACTCTCCCTCACGATCTTTCAGGCGGACATGCTAACCCTCACGATCTTTCAGGCGGACATGCTAACCCTCACGATCTTTCAGGGGGGCATGCTAACCCTCACGATCTTTCAGGCGGACATGCTAACCCTCACGATCTTTCAGGGGGACATGCTAACCCTCACGATCTTTCAGGCGGACATGCTAACCCTCACGATCTTTCAGGGGGACATGCTAACCCTCACGATCTTTCAGGCGGATATGCTAACCCTCACGATCTTTCAGGCGGACATGCTAACCCTCACGATCTTTCAGGGGGACATGCTAACCCTCACGATCTTTCAGGCGGACATGCTAACCCTCACGATCTTTCAGGCGGACATGCTAACCCTCACGATCTTTCAGGCGGACATGCTAACCCTCACGATCTTTCAGGGGGACATGCTAACCCTCACGATCTTTCAGGCGGACATGCTAACCCTCACGATCTTTCAGGCGGACATGCTAACCCTCACGATCTTTCAGGGGGACATGCTAACCCTCACGATCTTTCAGGCGGACATGCTAACCCTCACGATCTTTCAGGGGGACATGCTAACCCTCACGATCTTTCAGGGGGACATGCTAACCCTCACAATCCTTCAGGGGACATGCTAACCCTCACAATCCTTCAGGGGAAATGCTAACCCTCACGATCCTTCAGGGGGAGCGGCTGCTCCTCTAATCACCTTCAGAGCTACTGACACGCCAAACCGATAATTAAAAAAAATCGACAAGCAATGCAAAAGCACAGTGAAAACTACTGGCTAATGAAGGCACTGGTATATTGGCGTCAACTTGACACAGCTGAGAACTGATAAATGCGCAGCCTAAAAAAAGTAGCACTAAAAGGCTCAGACACAAGTTGCCAAGTCTAAAATCTATACTGAATAGTTTCAACGCCGCACGCCGAATAGACTTGATAGTGCACGCTGGCGTCGTCAACGATAGCGAATAGAAGGTCGACGCCGCCGAGCTGGTCCGATCCGCCAGCAGACAGCTGCAACTTGCGCACCCCGACAGGACAGGGCGGACTGGAGTCCACGTCGACAACCACTAACCAATAGTCGGGCAAGGCGGCGCCGGCCGCCGTACGACGCCGCCGATGTCCCAGTTGGAAAACGTCGAAATCAACGCTAACTAGCTGGCCGGTGCAGACGGCGCATCGACAATCGTCAACTGATGCGTCGAAGTCTTTGCCTGGGTTGCTAAGGGAAATTTCTGACACGGACATTCGTTGACGGGCGTCGGCAGTTGACAGGCCGGCCAGCAGGTCTGGCCAGGGCACAAGCGGCTGCAGGGATTCATCAGCTGGAAAGCTGGCCGCCTGCAGCTGTCGAGCCGAATTGGGGACGACTATAGTCGAACTGGCCGCTCGATAGTCGGACCAAGACGACGCCGTTTTAACATTGAAATCTTCTAGCTCGGAGATCGGCGTGGACACAGGCAGATCCGGATCAATGCAGCGCCTGGGCCGGCTGGACAGGTCGAGAACGAACTGGCGCGACTCGAGCGACGAGGCCGGAGGAGGAGCGGCAGCAGAAGCAGCAGCGGACATTTGTCGAGTCGAATGCCGCACCAACTGGTAGCCAGCCCTGACCAGTCTGGCGTACGCTAGCCAACGCTGAAAATCACCGGGCGAGCTTAGAAAAGTTTGATAGGCCTGCTGAATAGACAGCGGCAGGCCGCCATAACGGACAATCAATCCGCCCAGCTCCATCAGCATCAGCGCATCCTCCGGCTGCAGCAGGGTGGCGCCGTCTGGCTGACGTCGGCCATACTGGCCGGAGAATCTGGCTCGGCCCGGCACCGACACCTGACGCTGGTCGGGGAGCCACTCGCCATCAGCTAGCTGATCTGGCGCGGCGCTGCGCTCTTCAGTCAGGGCCAGGCGCCATCTGGCCCGAGCCAGTTCAACCTCGGCGGCTGCGCCATCAGCGTCATCGCGCCAGTGTCGCTTGAGACCGCCAGACTCTGGCAGGCTGCTGGATTTTGGCTGGCGGGCTAGCAGGTCGCGGCCAACAAGCATCTGTAATAATTTGAAGAAATTCTTTGATAATTTCTTTAAATAAGTACACAGCAAAGAAAGTTTTTTTATTTAGGTTTTAATGACTGTAATGCTCCTAAGGCTAATAACTCTATAGATTCTATTGGTATAAATCATAAATTTACTTTGCCTAATATAACTATATAAAATAAATATACTATATTTATTGCTAGGCTAGCTAGGTAAAATTTAAGTGTTTATTATCTACTATTTTATTAAGAATGTAATGGACCAATAGATTTAGATAGGTAGTAGGTAGCTCAGAAAATTTAGTTGGGCAATGCAATTTAGTTGAAACAAAGTTTTAAGAGACTTATTTTGAAAGATTTTTTGAAGGAGCAAAAAGGACCTATGAACCACTTCTTATTTCTGCTATGTTTTATTTGCATTCTCCCAATTTTTTACATCTATACTGCCTATCTTCCTACTTGCCTCCTTTCCAATTTTGCAATGTACCTTCCCAATTTTGACCTAATTTGCGAATTACATTGCCAATTTTGTGACTTACCCCTTGGTCAGCCACCAAATCAGTTGGCCAGGTTGGCATGTATCTCCTAGCTTACTATATTAAATTGTTTTAAGAAAAGATGATATAGTGGGATATATTATAAGTTTAGTAAATATGAGATAAGTCTATTATTGCTAATATTAGTAAATAAGTACAAAAAGTTGCCAAACTAGTTCATTGGAAACATGCAATGCCAAAAATACTTTAGACATACCCAGAGATACTTGGTGGCTAGCATGTAAATCATTGATAATAAATAGATGTCAGCATTAGAAACTTGCATTGTATGATATCAATTAGCCTTTTCATATTGCTAGTTTGAAAAACTGGTTTAAAGCTCTTCATATTGGTGGTTCTGTTTTTCAAACATGGTTTGGAACTAGGTTCTGGTTCTGGAACACAGTTTGAGAAAATTTCTTGAACTGACTTAGAATGATTAGTTTGAGGACCACTTTTTATGGGATGCCAATCAATTTGATGATAGACAAATTTGGCAATAGAATTTCAAGATAAAAAAATTTGGCAAAAGCAAATTTTGCAACAAGCAATCCGAATTCATTGATAGCAAGTGCGTCCAGTTTGGCAAAATATAATAGTTTCAAGCTCCTTTGGAGGATTCAGTAGCCCTATATGGCCCATTAGACTGCCCTTTAGAAAGTGTGAATTTGAAAGGCTGAGATTTCTAAATTTCCCAACCATGACAAAGTCTATTTTTATTCCTAACTTAGTATATTTTTAAGCCACAAAGTTAAAATAATGCAAAGAGGATAAAATAAATAATAATAAAATGCAACTTTTAACAAAATACATGTTGCCGCCAATTCACACACAAGAGTTCATGTAAAATTGCTAAGTAAATTACTAGTAGCTACAATTTCACTTTCATTCAGCAAGACCTTCTTAAAGTAAAAAAGTACTGACATATATAGAATATTAGTGCATGCATAGCCATGAAATAAATTAGTCTTAGGTAATTTGTTATACTTATCCCCATGGATGAGCCTTCACCTTAAAATTATTATATTTCACCAAACTGGACACTTGCTGTTGCCAAATTTGCACTGCTTGTTGCCAAATTAGCTTTTGCTAAATTTGTTTGTCCTGAAATTTAGTTGCCAAATTTATTTGTTGCCTAATTGGTTAGCACCCCTTTTTATGCATTTTAAATTTAAAAAAATAGTTTAATGGCTAAGAAGTCATAAACAAAACATTTGATAATAATTCACTGAATTACATGCTTTTTTAGATATATGTAAAGGTTATAATGCACTTGCTTTATTTGGTGCTCTTCATTTTCCTATCAATTCTGGTTCTGGAATCAGAATTATTGTAGTTCTAGAACAAATTTTTGAAAAGAGGCTGAATATTATAGCCTAACTTGGCTACTGACCTTAGATTAGCTTTGCCTTTAGGGACAATTGTATTTGTTTTGCTAGGCCTTCCAACCATGATACAGTCTGCGAATTGGCTGATATTGGCAAAAGAAATGTTACTTTATTTAATGCAATAAACTAGAAGATTGCCAAATGATTACTAATTAAAACCTAGTAATTAAAAAGACAGTCCAATTCTATTACAAAATTTAGTTATAATTTTAAAACTGAATTATGGACTTAAAGATAATTATTACATCGTAAGCCTAGAGTTTATAGGCAGTTAGCCCTATAGATAGGCAAAAAATGTCCCATGTCCCTACCTGAATAAGTTATTGACAATGAATGAGTGAATGACTAGGGTAACCGAGGCAGAATGCAAAACCCTTATCATCATCACTGACTTATCATCATTCTGATGGAATACCTTAGGCCTAAAGTATGACACCTTTTTTATTTTACAAAACCCTGATCGGCTTGTATAGGCCTAGACTATGGTAGGCCCTAGACATAGTCAGTAGCTAGCAAGCATAAAATTAGATATAATAATAACATTCGTACAAAATAGCCTGCCTATCGCCAAAATATTTACCTCTCAGACCGTAAGAAAATTCCTATCTATTTGACCAATTTGACTTATAGACCGGAGTCAAAATAATTCGCTGTATATAGACTGCTTCGTTTTCCTTAATCTAGTCTTGTGGTGGGTGAGATATGAGATTATGACAACGTAAAAATATTTAAAATTTTACTTTAAATAAAACATGTAAATATCACTATTATCTATCTATCTGTGTTTTTAGTTTCCTCTCAAACAAAAACGTTGTCTTCTGCCTTCTCTTACTTTAATTCTTTCGCTGCATTTGTTTAAAAATTAGCGAAAACTATTCAAAATGACTAAATTTTTCAATAATGAATAGAGGAGTCCAAGCCATTTTTAAGTTAAGGTGCGCCATGAGTCTATATCATTACGAATGGTTACCTGAGATACTGCACTAATAATAATGGTTTTAGGCTTTCAGAAATGCAAGGCGAATGAAGTGCTCGTGATATCGGGTAAGCAATATGGTACGAAAGACAGCACTAATTTCAATCGAATGTAACTTAAGCATCAACCACACAGTGCTAAATACTTTTGCTGCAGCAGTTCGACTTAGATTATAAAAATTAATCGTTTTAAATCTCTAAATTGCTCAAAAAATCTTATGAATTTATAGGACTAACCAAAAATTTTATTGAACATCATAAAGTTAAACTCCGTTACTTTACGTCTAACATATGACTGATCGACATCCACTTAAATTTTTATGTGCAGTAAAAAAAAGACAATGAAATTATTTTTCAGGTACTTGCCATTCGCCGCCATTGTTAGTTACCAGAGGATGGCATTGTGCCATTCCTTGCCTACATCAAGTCCAACGCATGTCGTTGAGCGCTATGAGAGTCACGATAGAGTCTTCAAGAATAAAAACACAACAGGGCGTAACAGTCTCTGTGACCGGCTTGTCTGAAGTTAAAATAAATAGCTCAAGTCGTCAAACTCTAGAGATTGCCCGCGATAAATTTTTAGGCAAGACTGAGCAGCACATTGTGGAGATCGTCAGGGAAGTGTTGGAGCCGCTTCAGTGCGCTTTTATAAAACGAAAAACCATTGAGGAGATCTATGAGGACAGGAAAAATTTTTGCATTGCCTTCTTTGAAGCTGCCGCTTCCGATCTAGATGAAATTTGCATCAGCTTGCTCTCATACAGGCTGGAGAAGGTCACTGATGACGATGGCTACTTGAAAGCGATTGGGAAAGCAAAACGCCAGGCTCCCCTATCCTTGTAAGGACAAAATGCAGACACAAAGAGACGCCAGTCAATGAGTTTAACTGATTTCTGAGCTCTGAAAAAAACAACCTGTACTTTTCCAGTCGTTTGTTCAATTGTTTTAACGCTGGATATTATGGATGCCGTAAAATAGCATAGAATAATAAGCTACATGTATTATGATAAGAAAATATTGATATTTGTTTGTTACAAATACTGTCGTGAACATAAATTTATATATTTAATTTTTCTTTTTACAATTATTTTCTAAAAGTATGTGCGCTGATAAAAAAATTACAAGAATTTGAGAATTCAGTGTCCATAGAATGTACAGAATGCTGTACAGAAATCGAAGAAGTCTTATCTCCCGCCGTTTTATCTATAGTAGGCTGCAGCAAGCTTATAACGGCCTCCCTCCACAGATTGCTCTGCTTATCTACGAGCTACGCTCTTTAAGTCGGGCGCATTACAACCTAAGCTTAAACAAAAAATCTGACCCTGTGTCATGCTTGTGTTAAGATTTCATTTATGATACATGTACTTGAATCAGTATTTAAATTATAGCTAGGATCAAGCATTTATGTGAACACTATACGTATGCTCATTACTTCTTCGTGTTTTAAGAAATTTTTGTTACTCAGTCAAGAGTTAGCTTTACGGTTCATAGACCACGTACAGCCTATTTAGCTATAATAAGTACAGGACTAGACGAACTGGTAAAGGCTAATGCTAATGGTTTATTCCAAATTTTGTTAGTTATTATAGGTCTCCTTCAACAAGAAAAAGTTGAGAACTAAAACTACAGCGTGTACAGTAGTACTACTTAAAATTCCAAGATTGGATTCTTCTGAACAAGCCCGTTATGGACAAATGACATAGGATCCAACCCATTATAGTACATGCACATGGCATGGCAATTTACCATCGGCAGCAAAAGAGCCGCTTAGATACAGTGTATTTCCACTATACTAAATGCCTAATGTGTGTCTGTCTGTTTCTCTGTCTTTCTGTCTGTCTGTCTGTCTGTCTGTCTGTCTGTCTGTCTGTTTGCCAGTCTGTCTGTCTGTCTGTCTGTCTTTCTGTCTGTCTGTCTGTCTGTCTGTCTGTCTGTCTGTCTGTCTTTCTGTCTGTCTGTCTTTCTGTCTGTCTGTCTGTGTGTCTGTCTGTCTGTCTGTCTGTCTGTCTGTGTGTAACGATGTAGAGCTTGAAAGGCTCAACCGATTTTGATCGAGTTTTCGCCAAGAGATTGCAATAAAGTATCGAACTGTCGAGTTAGTACGTTAGTAATTGTGGAATGCATTGTGATTTCTTGACAATATTTTTTGCCATTAGTTTTAAAATGCATACGTATTATAGCGTTTCTACGTGTGCATTATAGTCAAAAACACTCGCATGAGCGATATGCACACAAAGCACGTAAGAATTTCAGTTCCTCTAAAAGTCATTAAATGAAAAAAATGAAAAATAATTTCCCATTTTATACAGTTTTATCTCCGATAGGTTTGATTTCTGCAGTTTTGAATCTAACGGCTTGAATTTTGCGTTAACTTAACGGTTAATTTGTTTAACTGTCGCGAAATTTTGATAAAAGTTCGCACCAATTTAAAAACGTCAAACTATAACTGGATACGAAAAGAATTAAATTAGGATTTTGCTTTGAACAAAGAATTGGGCAAAAAGTTTCAGTCTAAAACAAAATATGAGTTTTGGATTTCACACTTGCGGCCCGAATGAAGCGCTTGTTATTTCAGGTACGAGTTCAGACACAGTGCTGTGACACTTGTTTGTTGAAATGTATTATGATGTATTTATGATACAGGAACATTTAGTATTTATTTTAAACATACTTTATCGACTGTGAGACATCACATCGTCGCACAGCACCTTACACAAACTAATGCGATTACGCAAAACCGCTAAAAAGCAAACATGGTCCGACAACACAGTTCATAAGCGAACATGGTCACACAACACAGTTCATAAGCGAACATGGTCACACAACACAACTCATAAGCGAACATGGTCACACAACACAACTCATAAGCGAACATGGTCACACAACACAACTCATCCGAGAGTTGTGTACAGCTTTTAGCCTGACGGGCTGGAGGGGCCGCAACACCCACACTAAATTTACCCAGCTCAAACTGGTACCCGATCTCAGCCGGGTTGACTGAAGCAAAGTGCCTTGCTCAAGGGTACAAATTGTCACCTAGGGCCGGGACTCGAACCCACGACTTTCCGGTCATGAGGCAGTCGCCCTAGCCACTAGGCTACAACTCCTTCACACAACAACAACACACAACTTCACACAACTCCTTCACTGGTCACACAACACAGCTCATAAGCGAACATGGTCACACAACAACAATCATAAGCGAACATGGTCACACAGCACCACTCACAGACGAGCAAACGAGCAGGCATGGACATAAAAATATCCTAAAGGCATTGTAACTGCGCCTATGGTTTCCTCGATGAACATTCTGATAAAAATAGATCACCCCGGTTTGTAAAAAAGCATCTGAGATTTTCTCCCCCACTGTCAAATAAGGCTGCGGTCACGGGCCGAGTTACATCACTGGCGGCAGAAAATTCGTGATACCCTGCATCCAGCAAGTGCAGCGGATCTATCTCAACACGATGACCATCACAATCGAGTCTGAGAAGATCTACACTCAGTTGGGAGTGCCTATCACCGTCACGGGAGTAGCTCAGCTCCGGATCAAGGGTCAAAATCACGACATGCTGGCTGCGGCCTGTGAACAATTTCTAGGAAAATCGGAGCGACAAATCCAGGAGACTGCTAAAGAGACGCTGGAGGGCCACCAGCGCGCCATCATGGGCAACATGACCGTTGAGGAGATCTACAAAGATCGCAAGAAGTTCAGCAAAGCCGTGTTCGAGGTGGCATCCTCGGACCTGGTCAACATGGGCATCAGTGTGGTGTCCTACACCCTGAAGGACATCAGCGACGATGAAGGCTACCTCAAAGCCCTCGGCAAGGCGCGAACCGCCCAGGTGAAACGGGACGCCCGAATTGGCGAGGCCGAGGCGCAGAAGGAGGCCGGCATCAAGGAGGCCATGGCTGAGCAGACCAGAATGGCGGCGCGCTACACAAACGACGTGGAAATCGCCAAGGCTCAGCGCGACTTCGAGCTAAAGAAGGCCGCCTTCGACAGGGAGGTTCAGTCCAAGAAGGCCGAGTCGGATTTGGCCTACGAGCTCCAGGCGGCCAAGACGCGCCAGCTGATCAAAGAGGAGGAGATGCAGATCAAGGTCGTTGAGCGCACTCAGCAGATCAACGTCCAGGAGCTCGAGATTGTTCGTCGGGAGCGTCAATTAGACGCCACAGTTCGAAAGCCGGCCGAGGCGGAGAGATTCCGACTGGAGCGGATCGCTGAGGCGGAGAACTCCAAGATCGTGCTGGAAGCCCAGGCCGAGGCCGAGTCAATCCAGCTGAAAGGCGAGGCCGAAGCTTTCGCCATTGAGGCCAGGGCGAAGGCGACGGCCGAGCAGATGGCGAAGAAGGCCGACGCGTGGAAGGAATACGGCGAGGCGGCCAAGCTCGACCTGGTGCTGAAGGCGCTGCCGAAGCTGGCGGCCGAGGTCGCTCAGCCGCTGGCCGGCGCCAAGAAGATCACCATGGTCAGCAGCGGAGGCCGCAACTCGGAGCTGGGCGCGGCCAAGATCACTGGCGAGGTGATGGACATCATGGAACGCCTGCCGGCGATGCTGCAGTCAATGACTGGGGCGGAGACCGGCCTGGCCCGCATCAAAACCACGTGACTTGCCGCTTCGGGTTAAAAAGGAAATTATTTGATTTAACGCTTTGATTTGAAACGAAAACTTTTCTATGTGAATTATTTTACTGTACATGTTGATAGCATGTGTTACGCTGATTTACAATTTAAGTTCCTTCATCCATAGTAAAAATGCTGGGCATATTAAACTTAATGAACTTGAGCTGCAAAGACCCGTTAGCCAGCTGTCCACTTATTTGCTCTGCTATATCATTGCTAAGTTAGTTCTTGCATTCCCTAAGCGGTTTCAAAAACAGATTGAGATAAAGGCCTACCAAAGCCTGTTTTCAAGTCTCCATATCAGCATATTAGGTCGGTCCAACAGTGTGACTCAAGCACGCGTTTTTGACCCCCCCTCTTTATATCTTATCTATTTGGTGCTATTAATAAGCTAGATATGAATAGCTGCGTAGTCCGCTTATTTAACTATTGCTTTTGATTAAAAATCCTTAGAAATATTCAGATGCGCTTGCTTATCTACTAATAGTAAGGCTGATTTTTTTAAAACTATCCTGTCACGATGAATAAATATAGATTCGATTATGCAGTTACAGCATATATGAGCTAGAAGAGCGTCTCTTCTATATGCACTGAAATATATATTTTTATATTTAAATACACAATTTACTCACCAAGTTATAACAAAATAATACAAAAATAATATTTACTGAATAATGCGTAAAGCGTCATCTTAAGACGAAAAGTAAATTAAATTCCCGCCTTTTCAACAAATTTCAACAAAGTGCGTAGATTGAACGACAAGTAACAGAGAATGCTAGCCTCGGAACTCGAGGAACTCGAAATTGTGTGCATGGAGGTTCTTGTAGATTAACCATAGTCTGCTGACTGCTCTCCATCCTCATTGTTGTCATGACAACGCTATTTACGAGCGCCACTTTGACGACGAGCTACCACTCCAGTTCTTCCGGCATGTTCAAATGAGAATGACAGAGGCAGGAGAAACTGTGATTTTCTTCGACCTGGCTGCTGCCGCTGCCGCTGCTCACTCTGACTGCGAGCTCGTCCTCGGCTGCCAACATCATCGTCGAGATCGTCGCCATCAGCTCCGACTGTTCGGCGCAGAGAATTCGCCACGGCTAGCAAATTGTCTTCGGCGTCGCCATCCTTAGCGTGTCGCCTCCTTGTTGTCATCGATGGCGACGGTGGTGGCGGTGGCGTCGGAGTCTGCGGCGGCGATGTTTGAATGGCTTGACGTCCGCGCAAGCGGAGCAACTGGCGTTGTTGCTGATTTTGCTGCTTTTGTTGTGGTGGTCCATCCGGCTGCTCCTCTTGCTTTGGACGCGAAGAGCGAAGTCGGTCACTCGTGGTCAGACCTGTTTGACAACTGTATGGAGATTGAATTTATTAAAAGAATCTAAATTATATCCAACTATAACTGATGACGCATTACCATGATATTTGAGTCCAAACTCCAAAAACTGTTAATAAATTCGGAGTGTCGGAGGACTGTCAGATAAGTTCAAATCATTGATTCTTGATACACGTGGACAGAAGATGCGCTCGAATTAAGGTGCATGCACTCCTACGAAATTCAAGAGCTGATTGGCTGCAGGGATAGAAATTATTGAAGTGTGCGCTTTAGGTTTTTGCGGAGTGAGGAGGTGTGAGAACCGATTGGCTGCGGGGATAGAAATTATTCAAATGCGTGCCCCGGGTTTGAGAGGAGCGATATAAAGTAATAGCTGATTGGCTGTAGGGATAGAAGTAATTAAAATGTGTCGCTTTGACGTTGAGATAAGCGCAAAAAGTTGTACAATACGAATTGACTTAGTCTGAGACTACAACAAGGAGGCTTGGGCTTCAAAATTTGACAGAATGCTATATGTGGTCACAACGAATTGGGTCAGGAAATTTCGCAGTGAAGTATTTCAATGATCACCTAATCAAGGGAGCCGGTCGCTGAGACCTGGACTGTCTCCGCCCCCCGCGTTGAGCACTAGATAACGAAGCTGACGGAAGCTGGGGCAGCTGTCGGCTTTGTTGCCAACTAGATTTGTACGTTTGGTCAGAAGCATTGGCATGAATAACTGGCAAGCTAGAGCCTGTCGGCGTAGCGGACGGCGACTGGAAGGGCATCCGCATGGAGCCGCCGGCTGAAATTCGAGGCAGCTCTGGTCTCCGGCCAGCCATGCCAGTTGCAGCAGTTGGGCTGACTATTGCCTTGGAGCCGTCCCGATTATGCGAGTAGAAGCTTTTTATATTTACGGGCTGTTCAACTGATTTCCGCCCACATTTTCAGATAATAGTTTCGACGAAAAACGAGTACTGCAATCCTTGCCAGCATAGTATTTTTTGCCTGTCAACCCAACTGAAATCCCTCATCCCCAGCCTCCTCCCAACCAGCTGAGCCGAGTTCAAAGAATGCTCGCCATTCGTGCAGCCAGCCGCGTTTCAAAACCAATTCCCCGCTTACTGTACAACAGAGAGCTCTAGTGTACTACTGGCTCTGGGACCCGAAATGTTGCAGGAAGTTTTTTGCAAAAGGCCGGCAAGACAGGTAGGCAGGGCCGCAGGGAGTATGAAATTTGTCGGCAATGGAGTCAAAAGAGTAAAAAAACAATAGGGGGAATTTCTATGCGATGAAGCCATGGTGGGAGGCTGAAGGAGGTATGGGAGCCGCTGTGAGCGATTCCTGAATAGTATTCAAGAGGGAAGCGAGTCAATTTAGTTGCTATATACACGTGGCTTGAACGATGAAATACAATGATGCAGAAGCAAGCGAGAGACGTCAAAAATTAGTCCCCTGCAACACTTTCATTTTTCATTTATAATTCCTTATCCTTCGTCAAGGTTTGTCCTCCAATTTCAGCTTCGTGAACCAATTGCGTCTGACGCAGGCATGTAAATTTATCGAGCTATCATTTGTCAGCTACGGGTCTAATATTAAATTTAGAATTAGTTTGTCCGCAATTTCTATCTTGATTTTGCAAGCAAGTGCTAATTATGCTACTGTTAGTAGGGAACCTCGGATAGCTGACGATACGAGCGCAAGAATATCGAAAAAAAGTTGTTAAAACAATAAACAGTGGACAAAAATCTACATTAAGAACATTTACTATACTCAATGCACAAAACTATTTTGCCTTTCGAAAGTCCTTAAATATTAAAGAATACTGGGTAGATCTGGGAATGAGTTGTGTTGTTTTGTTGTTCACGCCTTTAGCTAGCCCACCCAGACAGAACTCTGATGAGCTGCAACTGGTGTCCAAAATAAAAGACGGCTCTAACCGGAAAAAATATTCGCATTCAGTGCTGCGCAGAAGACAATGCGTGGGCGGCCTTTATTGTTTTAACTGAGACGCAGTTCCGTCACAATTGCTGAAGTAATCTGCAGAATTCTGCTGCAAACATTGCGCTTGATCAGTTGACAATGATTGCATTGACAGCGGCAGGGGTGGCGCTGCGTCAAAAACAATATTTGGTGTGCGAGTGTAAATTTCAATGCTGCATTGCCACACATAGAATTGCTTGCTGAGATTTACTGCTGCGACTTTATCCATTAAAGAGTAAAATATTGTTACATACACGGATAATGGATGGATAAATATATAGAAATATATCTATATAGATATAGATAGATAGATAGATAGATAGATAGATAGATAGATAGATAGATAGATAGATAGATAGATAGATAGATAGATAGATAGATAGATAGATAGATAGATAGATAGATAGATAGATAGATAGATAGATAGATAGATAGATAGATAGATAGATAGATAGATAGATAGATAGATAGATAGATAGATAGATAGATAGATAGATAGATAGATAGATAGATAGATAGATAGATAGATAGATAGATAGATAGATAGATAGATAGATAGATAGATAGATAGATAGATAGATAGATAGATAGATAGATAGATAGATAGATAGATAGATAGATAGATAGATAGATAGATAGATAGATAGATAGATAGATAGATAGATAGATAGATAGATAGATAGATAGATAGATAGATAGATAGATAGATAGATAGATAGATAGATAGATAGATAGATAGATAGATAGATAGATAGATAGATAGATAGATAGATAGATAGATAGATAGATAGATAGATAGATAGATAGATAGATAGATAGATAGATAGATAGATAGATAGATAGATAGATAGATAGATAGATAGATAGATAGATAGATAGATAGATAGATAGATAGATAGATAGATAGATAGATAGATAGATAGATAGATAGATAGATAGATAGATAGATAGATAGATAGATAGATAGATAGATAGATAGATAGATAGATAGATAGATAGATAGATAGATAGATAGATAGATAGATAGATAGATAGATAGATAGATAGATAGATAGATAGATAGATAGATAGATAGATAGATAGATAGATAGATAGATAGATAGATAGATAGATAGATAGATAGATAGATAGATAGATAGATAGATAGATAGATAGATAGATAGATAGATAGATAGATAGATAGATAGATAGATAGATAGATAGATAGATAGATAGATAGATAGATAGATAGATAGATAGATAGATAGATAGATAGATAGATAGATAGATAGATAGATAGATAGATAGATAGATAGATAGATAGATAGATAGATAGATAGATAGATAGATAGATAGATAGATAGATAGATAGATAGATAGATAGATAGATAGATAGATAGATAGATAGATAGATAGATAGATAGATAGATAGATAGATAGATAGATAGATAGATAGATAGATAGATAGATAGATAGATAGATAGATAGATAGATAGATAGATAGATAGATAGATAGATAGATAGATAGATAGATAGATAGATAGATAGATAGATAGATAGATAGATAGATAGATAGATAGATAGATAGATAGATAGATAGATAGATAGATAGATAGATAGATAGATAGATAGATAGATAGATAGATAGATAGATAGATAGATAGATAGATAGATAGATAGATAGATAGATAGATAGATAGATAGATAGATAGATAGATAGATAGATAGATAGATAGATAGATAGATAGATAGATAGATAGATAGATAGATAGATAGATAGATAGATAGATAGATAGATAGATAGATAGATAGATAGATAGATAGATAGATAGATAGATAGATAGATAGATAGATAGATAGATAGATAGATAGATAGATAGATAGATAGATAGATAGATAGATAGATAGATAGATAGATAATAGATAGATAGATAGATAGATAGATAGATAGATAGATAGATAGATAGATAGATAGATAGATAGATAGATAGATAGATAGATAGATAGACAGACGGACGGATTGATGGATTTAGGCAGCCAGCAAGACTGGCCCCAGGGCAGCTCTTAATTGGGAGGCATTTTCAAGCACCGCAGCCCATTGTGGCCAGTGCAACGGACAGCCTCAACATTACGGGCCACTCGGAAGTGGCAGGCGCTGAAGGGAATTCATGTGGGAAGAATGGCGGGCAGAGATCACTTGAGCAGTAGCCGCCCTTTTGAGGGGAAGAGCCCAAAGGTATGCTTAGGTGTGAAGGTGCTTAGGTGGGCAATTCAATACCTGCCGCCTCATCTCTCAGCCCAACCCCACCCCAGTCTCACAAGTGCCGAGATTCAATTTCTAAGAAATTCTAAGAATCTGTCGCCGTGAGCTTGGTCTCGCCTTTCACACTCAGCCCGGATGCATCGCCTAAGATGGCCATCTTTTTCCATGGCAGCCACCGTAGGAGAGGGCGGCAACCTCCGTTCCGTAAAATTTTCTTTCTTTTGCTCAGACGGTTTCTCTTCTCTTCTGATTGACAGAATTAGGGAATAACGAGAATTCGCAGCTAACTTTTTTGACCTTGCCTCACTGCAATAGATTTTTATATTGAAATTATCGGGGATAAACTTCGGGGAAAACTTGAAAATCATAAAAAAGTTCAATCATAAAATACAGTGATTTTACGATTTTCGAAGGCGAACTTGGTTAGCATCGGATTGTTTATCTTATGTTTCCAACAATTAGTAGCAATGAAATATTGCTGCGAAAGGATCTAACTAACACCGCGGTATGCTATTTGTTCAAATAGAATCTACCGCCTCGATCGCGACCATCATCTTCCCCGCGCCCGAGTGTGCAAAAAGCTGCAGTTTTTTTTTCAACGAGCGGGCATAAAATTGTCAGCGAAAAGCCACACACACACAAACACTGTGGGCGATTTTTTGACGGAAATTTTATGGGCGTGTCGAAAATTAAATAGAGAGAGAGAGAGAGAGAGAGAGAGAGACAGTGACGCGCCATTTCCGGATCTGCTTTCACCGCTCATGTGAGTGCGGTGGGTGCAAGCTTACGAGTATGCAACCATGGAGTCCCAGATCTAGGATCCGGAAAGGGAACCTATAGAAACACCTATCATATAGCAAGTAGGTAGTGCCAAAAATTTGCCACAATTTTAACGAACATCACCCATTATTACATTACAGCTTTTCAGGCGTGAAGCTGCATCAAGATTATTGGAAAAAATACATCTATTGCTGACCGAAAAAAGTTGGTATTCGATTCAGAACTCCATGCAAGCTGTGGCGCTCCATGGACTCTGGACCGGCTATTAAATTTTTTTGCCAAGCGGCTGTCAAAAAACTCTAAACGACAGTCAATAGAAAACTGTCAAAAAAGTGGAGTTTAAATTGCCTGTTTAATTTAGCCAATTCTTTCTGAGAAATAGAATTTCAACGGTTTCTAATTGGCTGGCCCGACTAGCCAATAGGAGAGCGGGAGCAGAGGAGGAGGAGGAGCCCAGTCTAAACTTCAATGACTGATTCCACCCATGAGGCCGGGGTGTGTGAATACGCGACCGCCGTTTTTGGCACCTGTGCCTATAAATTAAAATCGGATCAAAAGCGGAATCACGTCTTGCCATCGGAATTAGCGCATTTGCTTCCGTCCGGAAAGTTTCAGCCAGCGATGCTTTAAATTTGGACAGTTTTAGTGCTAAATTTAATTTATCCGAACTTTAGTACCGACTGTTGTCAAAACGAACTATAGCCCACTAGGCTGCAAGGCATGCGGATGTGGACCAGGCGGAAGGACCTCATGCTGGCAGCCGTCCTGTGCCTGCTCAGCGATGAGTGCGCGGCCAGGACAGAGAGCGAGGCGAGGGCCCAGTGCATTGCCGGCTGCCTGATGGATTTCAAAGCTCAGGTGAGAGTTTCTTCAGTGCCAATTTTTGCTCAAAATTTGAAAGATCAGAACCAATGAATTTGATTCTATTGAACACCAGAAGATAAATTAGCAAACCTGCAATAAAAAGGACACAGATGAGTGCAGCGAGTGGGGAGAAATCAGAAGAAAAGGACAGGCAGAGGCGGGCCTTCGAGTCCCCGAATGAAGGCCACGTGTTGCAGGCAGAAAAAATATAGTGCTAGGCATGAGAAGAGGATTTTCGTCCCCTTGTCTGCGCCGGTGCCTCAATCAGACGCCGTATTGAACCAGAAAGGGCGCTGGGAGCGGCGGTGACAACACGACTTTCATGTTGAGGACGCGACTACTCGAATGAATTTTGAGCAGCTGGCAGCTCGGGCACACGGACTTGTTCCCGGCATCTCACTTCTGCAACGCTGTCCTGAATTTCCAATCAGATAGGATCTAGACAGGGATTTGATATTGCCAGCCAAGCGAAGCATTCGATACTGGGAGGATTCCCTAGTATTAGTGTTCAGCAACCTGTCTATCTATCTATCTATCTATCTATCTATCTATCTATCTATCTATCTATCTATCTATCTATCTATCTATCTATCTATCCATCTATCTATCTATCTATCTATCTATCTATCTATCTATCTATCTATCTATCTATCTATCTATCTATCTATCTATCTATCTATCTATCTATCTGTCTGTGTTTTTAAAACATCGAAAAAGGTATTTGTTATTTGGATAAAAAACATGGGTATATAAGAGTTGGGGTCGTGATGTCACCTAATAAAACGCGTATGATCGTTAATGAAATTAATGCCATTATTCCTGCCATGCTTTAAAAGCAAAAGGTGGGCAATTAAATCAAATTTTACGGCCGAGTGGCAAAAAGGTGAGAATTGTATTAACATTTAGGAAAGAGCTCACAAGGCAACAATTGAATGCGGAGCGAGTTCCACAGCTCGCTATATTCATTCTTCTACCCCCCCTCTTTCGTCCATAATCTATTCTCAAAGGACCACCGCACGGTGAGCCTAACGAGTTTTGCCTGCGCGATTCATCACGTTTCTCGCTTTACCTTCTTCATCTTGAATGATAAACGATTAAATTTGAGAGCGGGGCCGGGTCTTCACTTGGAAACTATTTGAATTGGTTGGTCTGACAGAATGCAGAGACAGACCCAGTGAAAATAGTCGCTGGGTGGGCGGCTTGCGGAAAATCGTGCTGGGCGAAATTGTCACATCGCTGTCCAGCCAGACGTGTTCGGTGCGACGTGACTTTTTATGAAAAAGTAATTCCGCTTTTTGCTTCGCTAACTGATACTCGAAAATTTATAGCTTTTGAGATGAAACCTATCTTTCGTTTCCGTGGTAACTATGTAAACAGATTTTTTGCAATCGTAACGCTGATTTTTAACTTGTAGAGGATTTACGTGTCGTTAATTTTGGGTAAATTATATAGTCACACTTAATGGAGTATGAAAATAGGGGGACACTGCTGAAGGGTATACATTAGATTAAATTAGAGTCGAATGGATATTTGGTGCTGTGACTGTGACTGTGCTGGGGCATCTACTCTGTCAGAAAAAAAAACGCATGCTTATTACAACCGGTTTACTAATAAAAAAATGATGACTTATTTTTCTGGTAGGCACACGGCTTGAGGTTATCGGCACAGGTCACAGCACAAAATATCCACCAAAATTGTTTACTGACGAGGCGGCACCTTTTGTACTGGGTGTCTCAACAGCTTGGTTGTTGAGGGGGAGAAGTGGCGGGGTGAGGGTGGGTGAGTGTGGCAGGAGGGCAGTTCCTTCTCCCACTTGGCGCTCCGATCCTGAAGCGTGCTTCACAGTCGGTGCGCCTCTCCGCCCCCCCCCCCCCTAGCTACCAGTTCCCGGATGAGAGAGATTGACCGACCCGGCCACCCACGCCCAGCCAGCAACAACCGGCGTCAATCAGCACAGTGGCGGCTTAAATCTTAGGCTCCCACCTCTTTCTGTTTGCTCTCCCCCTCTCTCTCTTCTGGTCTGCGAGCTGCTTTTTTTTCTTGGGAGCTGCGGCAATCGGGATTAGAAATACATTTTTGAGCGGCCTCTTTCTCTTGCAGGAGGATTTCTGACCAATTTTCGGTTAGATTTGTTTGCCCATGGTGAGCCTTCGAATCGCTGGGGCCACCAGCGCGGGCTCTATCTATTTCGTCAAATGTTTTTAGGGAGCCGCCAATGCCGAGGACAATCGCAGATTGTGCACCCGCTGTTCTGGAAGAATTTTTTTTTCATTGCATAACTCATGCGGTTCGGCTCAACTTTATTCCCCAATAATTCACTGATGATCAATCGGTTTTCGGGATCTATTCGGATTTGGGGATAATCTTCCTCTTGTTAGCGATGTCTCTCATTCCCATAATGAGAAACCAAGTCGAAGCTGTCAATAATGATCATCCCACAATCCAACTCATCATCAAATGAGCTGCGCATGATTTTTCTGTAAAGCCAGCATCGCAAAACTGGTTTCAAAAACAGACAGAATAAACTATAAACGCGGGCGCCTCCTCTCTGAGCGTGGAATGTTGATTTTGACAAACCCCCCTGGACACAATCGGCTGCTCCAATGTTTGCTCCGGACAATTGGATTGATGACAGACTGGCTCCAGCGCTCTCTCTCTCTCGCTCGCTCTCGCCTCGCTGGTGCGAAAAACCCAGCCTGAATGAAACTTGGTGACGCCATCCACTATTTGCACGCATTATTTCCCCACCCCCCCCCCATTCGTGAGCCCAAAAGCACACAACAGGCCTCGACACACTCGCCTACAGTAGTTAAGGGAGCGGTCTGTCAATATACGAGCCATCAACCAAGCAAGTTTAAATGCGTTGTCAAATAAGCTCGTACAAAGAAGGCCTCTTACTCAGGGACTCAGGCGTTGTGTATGCTCAAAATTGACAATCTTTCAGGGGGTGGGGGCCGAGGCGCTCGGTTTTTAGAAATTCTTGTCGCAATCGAAAATAATTTAGAGTCGAAGTTCAGTTGGAGTGGAGAGCTGCAAACCCCCCGCTCCGTCCATAGCGAGCGGGTGAGTGGCCGCCACTTCACTGGGCTACAAGTAGCTATTCGGCGGCACTGCCTTCATGTCTCAGTGTCTCTCATCTCAGTTTCCCACCAATATATAGACTTTCAATTGCTTTTGTCGTGTACAAGTATCGCTTTTTAATAAGTTTTTCGTAATATTCGTAAAAATTCTATTCGGCTGTTGCCAAGAGCAACAAAAATTGGTTGGGCAAAAATCCTTGCCAAGTGGCTGGAATTTCATAGAGCTCTGCAATGAGTGGTGAAAACACTTCAAACGGGTTATTTATTCGCCAATTCTCCCCAACACATCCGCAGGTGTCCGGTCGGCTCCTGGCCTCTCTGCAACGCCAGCCGGAGAGCATCAACGCCGAGTGCAGCACCTCGCTGAAGCAGATCAGCGAGGTGCAGGATTTGAATGCCACCAAACGGTGCCAGACGGTAAGATGGTTGAAAATAAAACTAGAAATGAGAGGGGCTCGAGAAGGAGAGAGATCCGAGAGGGGTTTAGAGAAGGAGAGAGATCCGCGAGGGGTTTAGAGAAGGAGAGAGATCCGAGAGGGGTTTAGAGAAAGAGAGAGATCTGAGAGGGGCTCGAGAAGGAGAGAGATCCGAGAGGGGTTTGAGAGGGAGAGAGAGATCGGAGAGGGGCTCGAGAAGGAGAGAGATCCGAGAGGGGTTTAGCGAAGAAGAGAGATCCGAGAGGGGCTCGAGAAGGAGAGAGATCCGAGAGGGGCTCGAGAAGGAGAGAGATCCGAGAGGGGCTCGAGAAGGAGAGAGATCCGAGAGGGGCTCGAGAAGGAGAGAGATCCGAGAGGAGTTTAGAGAAGGAGAGAGATCCGAGTGGGTAAGAGAAGGATTTATAGATGCTGAGAAAATACGCATTCCATACTATTTTGCTTCTAGTGAATGCAGAATCGCACCTGTCCACCAATGAGTACAGAAAGTATTTTCAAAGTTCAAAATCGCTTTGGTCAGCCAAGCATCCAATGGAATAGAGGGGAGTGTCTGTAAGCTTTAGCGCTTTCTAATTAATCGCAGCACTCAGATACCTGATCTTCATAGGTGAACTCCAGCCTAAATGCGAGCCACTCCAGCATAGCTGCACATATTATTACAAAAGTTTATTTTCCAAAATTGTCACTCTAAACCTCAGCTTATATTGACCCCCCAATTTAGCCGCGGCTACTCCTAGCTCTGCCATAAAGCATTTACGTAGCAGATTTTATTGTCCTGCGCAGAAGCCATTTACTTCCGCGTCCACTTTCGCCGCCACTAAGGGAGGGCCTGCGGAGGGGAGAAATTCTCCCAAAAAAAAAAATCCATCAGTAATAGTCAGGCGAGAGCGGTCGCATCTGAAATGCGCCAAATTTTCTTTTCAAGCGTAAAAATGACGTCAGAAAGTTAAACAGGCTTGCTCCAGCGGGACCATAATCTGTTTGGGTCGCAGGGGACAAGTGCGCAGTGCTGCTTTTCTTAGAAAGTCAGAATTAGATAGGCAGCGAGAGCCGCTGACCTCTGAGAGACGCCAAAGACAGAAATCAAATTAGCAGAGAGTTGCCTTAGAAAAAAAATTGTGTGACCAACGAGAGACACGTCGATTGATTTTCCGCCTGCATGCACAAAACCTGTTCGTCATGAATAGAGCTGCACGCCTCATTCAGCAGTGAGCTAACACACAGTTGATAATGCAATTGTTGGCTCCCAATGCGTCTCTGTCTAAAGCTGCTTTGGATTTTTTGTCTAACATGGTGGCATTGGCACAGTCTCTCTGTCTTGATAATATCTGACTCTTAGTGTCTGACAGATCAGCAAGAAATCGGGCTTTTTATTGCACCTGTCCAGCATCAATCGGTGCAAGTTTCAAAGACGCCACAATCCCTATAGCCAAAGGCTTAATTTGTTATCGAGGATTTTCTAATGCCGACATCTTTAGCTTGGGGTCTTTGTGTGCTATCCCATTTGCAGTTCCCATGTTATGTCACCTGGCACTAGGCCTAGCCACACGTCACTCCCTAACACCTCTCAAATTGCCGCGAGGGGTCCGAGAGAGAGAGAGAGAGAGAGAGAAAGGGAGGGACAGAGTGGGAAATTTTCGACTTGAGGATTTTCCGCGTTTGCGGGGCAATTTAACGTCAATCAGACGACGACAATGCGCGCGGCGCCTCGGCTTTCAAACAACAAATTTTCCCCTCAGCCGGCAGACAGCAAAATATAGCTTTAGTGACTAATTAAGCCAAGGCATTTCTCTGCCTTTGAGCCGCAAGGTCCAGTTGCTGGCCGCCTGAGGCCAAGCAGGAAATCCTTGTAGGCAGGCAGACAGGCCGCCACACTGCCAGTGGAATCTGAAAGTCTGGCAAATTGCAGCGCAGCCGCTAATTCGGGTTAAAAGCCTTAAAAGGTGCGAACAGAAATTCTGGAGGGGGGTGGTTGGTGGTTGGTGTAAAGTGCTAAAAGCAGCCAAATGCGCATCGTTTGACAGATGACATGTCGTCCTGAATGGCTCCGGTGTCGGGGTCCCTGGATTATAGTGCATTCCTTTTAGTTTGTTGTTGCTAAAGAAGGACACTTTTGAAATTGCTTGCTTTTAGTGTGTTTACGGCCTTAGCTGACTGTTGCTGCTTTTAATTTCTTATTGCTGCTTTGCGACAAGAAATAAAAGCATAAAAATCAATACAAATTGAAGGAGAAGAAACTGGTCTTCTTTTTTTTTAAACTGTAAATTAGTTTTAAATTAAACTACTGGCCATCTGCTCACCAACCGCGCTCCCTTCCCTAGCAGGTTGCTACTACGCGGATTCTGTAAGGCAGTTTGCCTGCAACTAAAAATAGTGCAAGAACACCCACCAGAGACCAGATACAGACGGATTTATTTCAACTTTCAACCGCTGTTTGGTGTCGGGGCCACCCCGGGGTCTGTCTGGCTTTTTAACTTTTCTGCGGGGGATCCAGCTTGACCAAATCGCTTCGCCGAAATTCTCTAATTAGGAGGTCTTTCTGTTCGGGGAAAGGGGGTTGCGATTTTTTGTTAAAAAGAAGGTGAGGTGAGGGGCCGCCACGAGGGCGAGAAAGGCAGGGCGAGGGGAGCAGGTCCCGGCGACTGTTAGACTGCGCTTCCTTAACGCAATACAAAATCCCCAATCCTAGCAGCCCCATCAAACTAACTGGCTGCCGATTTCCCTAGTCAAATAAATTCTGAATTGGCTACAACTTGAATGTACTGGTGGAGGATCTATGTAGGTCCCTAACCCCCCCCCCTCCAGGCGGGATATTTTTCCCCGCCACTTATTAATATCGGCGAGGAGTGCGAAGGATTGCGGCTAAATAGCTAAGGATTATCTTGATGGGAAAATCTAGAGAATATTAATTTGCGAACCCACGTAGAAAATGGTGAATAAGTTGGTTTGGGCGTTGGGGCTGTGACGCGATAAGCCTGGGAGAGAAAATTAGCTGGGCGCAAAAATCTAAACGCTTTGAGATTGCCGACTTCACTAGCTAGGGGCGGGGATTACGAGCTAAGCGACTGAGAGAGTTAGCCGACCCCGGGGGTGTCAAACAAACACAGTGCAGCAATTGTTTCTGCTCTAGCGACAAACAATAAAAGATTTTTCTCACCTCGATTGTTAAATTTAATCGCAATTATAAAACTCACTTAACAGGGGGTCCCGTTGCGTCATCCCGGCTTCTCATATTAAAGTTTAAAAAGTCAACACCCAGAAATGTGATTAGCGCCTTTTTATTCCTTTAAATTCCTTTTAACGCAGTACCGCCTAAGTGAATACGAGCGTAAATTACTTAATAGCTCAATGTTTGAATTTAAACACAGTTTATAATGGTTAAATATTTGTTGTAAATAATCAAATTGGGGAAAAACTAACTCGTAGAGTGAGTGAATGTGTGAAAAATTTCTTTAATTACGCGACATGGACACCGATTACCCCATCTGATTCTTCAGAGGGTGCCGCTACCCCTCCGATTCTTCAGAGGGTGCCGCTACCCCCTAGGATTCTTGAGAGGGTGCCGCTACCCCCTCGGATTCTTCAGAGGGTGCCGCTACCCCCTTTGATTCTTCAGAGGGTGCCGCTACCCCCTCGGATTCTTCAGAGGGTGCCGCTACCCCCTAGGATTCTTCAGAGGGTGCCGCTACCCCCTAGGATTCTTCAGAGGGTGCCGCTACCCCCTAGGATTCTTCAGAGGGTGCCGCTACCCCCTAGGATTCTTCAGAGGGTGCCGCTACCCCCTAGGATTCTTCAGAGGGTGCCGCTACCCCCTAGGATCCTTCAGAGGGTGCCGCTACCCCCTCGGATTCTTCAGAGGGTGCCGCTACCCCCTCGGATTCTTCAGAGGGTGCCGCTACCCCCTCGGATTCTTCAGAGGGTGCCGCTACCCCCTCGGATTCTTCAGAGGGTGCCGCTACCCCCTCGGATTCTTCAGAGGGTGCCGCTACCCCCTCGGATTCTTCAGAGGGTGCCTCTACCCCCTCGGATTCTTCAGAGGGTGCCTCTACCCCCTCGGATTCTTCAGAGGGTGCCGCTACTCCCTATGATTTTTCAAAGGGTGCCGCTAACCCCCCGGATTCTTAGCTCGTAAAAAGATGCCGTTTGAACAAATGAGATTCATACACCTACAGATGTACCCTATAAACTGGCAATTTCACATCGTTAGGAAATATGGGCCAGCCACTAATTATCTACAAAAAGGCCCGCAGATGTTGTCCAGATTAATATATTAAAAACTTAAATTCTGGTTTTCAATGCGTTTCAATGATTTCAAGAGCGAAGCGGCTTGCGAAATGCAAGGTCTATCTTTAATGCTTGCCGAATCCACTTCAACTGCTGGCGACCAGCTGTGGCCAAATTCCTTCTGACTGCTCCTTCCTTGCTTCTGGTGTCTCTGGCCTGAGTGCTGACTGGCCATCAGAATCTAGGAATTCTAATCCATTGATGAGCCTTAATTATTGATGCTGTCTGTCTGTCTGTCTGTCCGTCTGTCTGTCTGTCTGTCTGTCTGTCTGTCTGTCTGTCTGTCTGTCTGTCTGTCTGTCTGTCTGTCTGTCTGTCCGTCTGTCTGTCTGTCTGTATGTCTGTCTGTCTGTCTGTCTGTCTGTCTGTCTGTCTGCCTGTCTACCCGTCTGTCTGTCTGGCTGTCATTGTGTCTGTCTGTCTGTCTTTCTGCCTGTCTGCCTATCTGCCTGTCTAGCCGTCTGTCTGTCTGCCTGTCTGTCTGTCTGTCTGTCTGTCTGTCTGCATGTGTGCCTGTCTGTCTGTCTGTCTGTCTGCCTGTCTGTCTGTCTGCCTGTCTGTCTGTCTGTCTGTCTGTCTGTCTGTCTGTCTGTCTGTCTGCCTGTCCATGCGTTATTCACTGTCAGTCTAAAATTCTTAGTAACTTTTCGCATGAAAATGAAATACTTTCTTCAATTTTACGTGTTAACTTTTTTTATTTTCAGTGCTCGCACACTTGCAATCATTTCGGCACCAAGAAGTTTGAGTCACACGAATCGTGTCAAGCATTCTGTCAGGTGAGAAAATTGGAATGGCAATGCCACCAGACGGATTTAATCCGAACAACCCACCCCCCCAATAATCACGTGACCAGGCCCAGCGTCAAGTTCTACCGAGCAGCTTGTGGTCGGCCTGTCAGACATCTTGCCAGAAGGTGCGCCGCCTGCTGGAGACGAATCAGGGCGAGTGCCCCGCGCCGGCTAGCCTGGGAACGGCGGGCGGCGCCGACTGCGACCAGCCAGTGCCACGGCGTCAGTGCCAGCCGGATCGGGAGAGGCAGCTGTGCTACTCCGGCCTGCAGCCCATGAAATGCTGCGCAGCTGAGTGCGCCGATGCCAGGTTGCAGCAGTTCGTCTGCGTGCCGGCCAATGTCAGCCTAGAGCGTGAGTTCGCAGCCTTTGTTGAGACACACAGAGAGAGAGAGAGACACGTAGAATAATCCTGGACGTCGAATTGCAGTCCTGCCGGAGGTGCCGCCCGCGCCCACGGTGGCTCGGCTCCGAGTGTCCAGCGGCACCTCGTCAGTTTGGGCCAGCTGGGAGCCGTACCGCCATCACCGCCACTCGCACCAGCCAGTTGTGTTTCTCATCCAGTACCGCAGCTACCAGGGTCACGAGTTCCGGGAGGTGTCTCTGGCGGCCAGCCGGTGGCAGAGCTTCGCGGTGACCACCAGGACCGGGATGCGAGTGGTGGACTCGGCGCCCGGTCGGTGGTACCAGTTCCGGCTGGCGGCGGTCTCGTCGGCCGGTCACCGCGGCTACTCGGAACCGTCGGCGCCGGTGAAACCCGGCGGCGAGCCGCGCCGTCCAGGCCCGGTGCGGCGCCTGGCGCAGGGCGTGTCGCGGCTTCGTCGCGCCGAAGCGGTGGTCGACGTGCGAATCACGTGGGAAAAGCCTGAGCAAAGCGACCTTCAGGTGGACAAGTACAAGGTTAGTGATGGTCTTAAAAGGCTTATTTACAACCTTTTCACTTGATGTCCCGTTGACCCATTTACCTTTTGATCTATAGACTCGCTGGCTCACTGACTCAATGATCCATTTTGACTCATTGACCTTTTTTGACTCATTGACCCATTTTGACTCATTGACCCATTTACTCGTTGACCCCTTGACCCATAGATTCATTGACCCATAGATTCATTGACCCATTTTGACTCATTGACCCATAGATTCATAGATTCATAAAAACTACTTGGACGCAGAAACTGATTGACCCAGTGAATAACTAACTGGTTCTAGCATACATATTGCATTGCTCAAACTGAAATAATTTTACGAATTGAGCCATAACGCGACCAGGGCTATATTTTAATATTTACCTGGAAACCCTGTAAGAATTCATAGAAAAATTTCGGCAAGGCGAAGTCACAGCATCTCAGAATAAATTAGCATAAAATTATGGTGGGTAAGGCGAGCGTTTGCTGACTTTCTTAGAAATTCCAGCTTAACTTTCTAGGAAAAAATCAACAAAATAATCTGGCTAAATTCTCGATACTAATTTTTAATCCGCAGATTAAATGGACGGAGACTATTGGCGTGTCTGGCCACACATCTCTGACCAATTTTGAGACTCACGTGCCTTGGGTAAATAGACCAGCCAGTGTTTTTTTATTTTTCATAAAGTAAAGTTGACTTCAATTATTTTGAATGCAAATTTTTATTCGCAGACGCAGACTGAGTTCACCCTGCCGGATCTGAAGTTGGATACAACTTATCTAGTTAAGGTGAGCCGGAATACGAGAGGCCCCAACCCCGACTAATTGTTACCATGGGCAAATTAATTAATTAGATCGAGCGCTTCTCTTTCATTGCAGGTGTGGGCCATTGCTCACTACGACGAGTTGATACAATTGAGCTCGAAAGAGGCATCCATCTACGTCGCAACAATGAGGCTGCCGCCTGTACAACCTGGTTCTAACACGGGGCAAATTAATGGTGAGTGGCTGGATAGACAATTATGGGATTTGTGTACATACGAGCATAATTAAGAACGTACATTGTACAGGATCGACAAAAGTGCAATTAAGTTTGCATAAGAAAGAATGTACATGGCGCGGGATAGACCAGAATGCAATTTGTTCGCATATATAAGAATGTACATTACGCGGGATAGACCAGAATGCAATTTGTTCGCATATATAAGAATGTACATTACGCGGGATAGACCAGAATGCAATTTGTTCGCATATGTAGGAATGTACATGACGCGGGATAGACCAGAATGCAATTTTTTCGCATATGTAAGAATGTACATTACGCGGGATAGACCAAAATGCAATTTGTTCGCATATGTAAGAATGTACATTACGCAGGATAGACAATAGTTCACCTTGTGTCGCAAATACAAAGAATTTCATACTTATTTGCACAACTTTATTTGCTTATTAATTTATAAAAAAAGAGCAATCTAGTACTTATTACGCACTGTAATAAGTGATAGTGTGATAGTATACCTGTTAGCAAATACAAAATGCTATAAAAAACAAAAAATTCATTTGTTTAAATCATGTAATAGTGAGGTCTTCTTCGGCCTTTTACTGGGGATAACAGAAAAATTGGGGGTAATTAATTCTTCATAATAGCTAAGACTCAATTGAGCGCTTTCTGTTTGGCCCAAAATGAATTAATTATTCATGTTCTCACGCACTTTAATAGGTGAAGCTAAAGCTGTCATAGAATTATTCCTAAATAATACTTGAACTGAATTCTAACCCATCCCGAAATCCTACGATCAAACTCGATTTCAGACTCCCGGCAGCCAGCTGGACTTCAGTGCAGCTGCCTAAAACCGCCAGTCACCCCGATATCAATTGGCACAGCCTTCTGGGAGGCTGGGTACCTGCGGCTCCAGTTGAGATGGCCAAACTCAACAGCTGGTAAGCTTTTGAGGATGTTTTTAGAGCGGTTTGAGACATTTGAATTTATACTAAAGTAACAAAACTTCAAGTATATAGATGTTTTTAATGCTACAAAGAGCAAAAGGGCAAGAAGCATTGAGTGGCAGAATAAATGTACATTGTTGTGTACATTGTAAATCCTGACTGGCAGAATAAATGTACATTGTTGTGTACATTGTAAATCCTGACTGGCAGAATAAATGTACATTGTTGTGTACATTGTAAATCCTGACTGGCAGAATAAATGTACATTGTTGTGTACATTGTAAATCCTGACTGGCAGAATAAATGTACATTGTTGTGTACATTTTAAATCCTGACTGGCAGAATAAATGTACATTGTTGTGTACACTTTAAATCTAGACTGACAGAGTAAATGTCCATTTCTGTCTACATAAAAAATGTTTATTAAAATGAAAATTTGGGACTGGCGTTCAAATACAGTTCAGTGCATTCCGAAAGCTTATTAAAGTATGTACAAGCCCAAGGGTATGCGCAAAGATCGGGAATCAATTAAATTAGGGGTGTTATAAATTACAATTAGCGAAAGTACATTAATGAAAAAAGTACGAGCCATGTGGCATATTAGAGATATGTATGCACTTGAGGCCCTTTTGAATTTTATTTCTTGAGAGAAGACGAGCATTTTAAAGTATTTTTTAGATTTAATAGATGTTAAAATCAAAATCTTTAGAAAATTTCCAATGACCATCGAATAAAAATATCTTCAACAGTTACAAAATGCTGTTATGCAGCACCAATCTATGTTACGCAATATGGTAACCCAGAACCCAAAACCAAGCCTAAACATTGTTTACATCCGAATAGCTGCAGTTGCCGGGGCCGGTAAAATGCAGTTTAGCATCAATAAATGTCCACAAAAGCAACAGACTTTGCAGTAGTCTATGGAAAAATGTCCGCCTGAAGGCTTTTTGGTCCAACCTGAGTCATGTTGGTCAACCAGTTACAACTGTTAACTTCAAGGATCCCCGGTATTACATTAATTATCCAGCAATATTTTCGAAGTTCACTTGCTTGCAGGCACAAACAATAATGAGTCACTAGGATATCCGGGGCCCTATCAAGCAAGCAATAAATTTATGCTTTTTAGAGGGCCGCCGTTTCAGTGTTAAAAGGGTTTGCGGTATTAAAAACATTATAGATTTTACAGACAAATCGGCATTAGTTAGAGATCGGGCGCCCCCCCCTCAACCCGCGCAAAGAATTATAATAAAGACCCGTAGCATTATAGCCTTGCCCGGATTAAAAGCTTAATCCCTGAAAGTGGATGCACCAGCAGGCAGGGAGAGGCTCCCGAGATCTTCGCGCCTCCAGACTTCAACGAGGAGCGCTGGTTGGGGAATTCGGCCCCAAATGTTTTGACAGCCCATACGCCCCCTCCCACACACACACACACGCGCGCGAAGGGCCGACACGGAACAAAGACCTATATAGCTATGGCATAGCCTATATTGAAGGGCAGTTGTAACTGAATTGGGCAATAATTGAATTGGGACGGGCAATGGCAAGCTGACGGGGGCCAGGGGGGCGTCGGAATTGGCCGTCTGATATAGACAGAGATGGGAGCCTTCTAAACTGCTAGCGGTGGATTGAGTCATAGATAAGACCCGTTAAAGCTACCCACTCCTCTCTCTATCTCGCCAATTTAATTGTCGCACCTCTCTCAAACAGGCTCGCGAAATCAATCCTTCAAAAACTGGCCCCCTGAACCACCCACCCACCCCCACTCCGCACAAACGAGCCCCAGCAGCGAGCTATCGATATCACTGAAGAGTGACCAGTGATTTATTACCGCTGCCAATGGCTGAATTATGCGGTCCAGACAGCCTGCTTGACTTCGAAGCGCTAGGCTATCAGAGTCAACAATGGTCCCGGAGCCCTCGTTCCCCTCTAACGCCAGAGAATAAACATTTCCGTACCCGGATTGATAATGACGGACATGGTGAAAAAAATTCCTGTTGATAATATTCCAGATCCCAGGCGGCCGGCCTATTTTGACTCGCATACTGTCAAATGGACTCAGCGAGTCTGCATTGAGTCCACAGTGTCCGAGCCGACCACTCGCGAGGCTGTGGTTCACGTAAGCTTCTGTTGTGTTTATTGTAAATTCTGTTTGTAAAACCTGTTGGATAGGGTGTTTAACTGTTGGATAGGGTGTTTAACTGTTGGATAGGGTGTTTAACTGCTGGATGTGGGTGTTTAACTGTTGGATGTGGGTGTTTAACTGTTGGATACGGGTGTTTAACTGTTGGATGTGGGTGTTTACCTGTTGGATATGGGTTTTTAACTGTTGGATACGGGTGTTTAACTGTTGGATATAGGTGTTTAACTGTTAGATACGGGTGTTTTAACTGTTGGATATAGGTGTTTAACTGTTGGATGTGGGTGTTTAACTGTTGGATATGGTGTTTAACTGTTGGATATGGGTGTTTAACTGTTGGATATGGGTGTTTAACTGTTGGGTATGGGTGTTTAACTCCTGGATACGGGTGTTTACCTGTTGGAGTCGGATGTTAAAAGTAAGGAATCAAAAAAGCATGAAATAATTAACCAACAAGCTACTTGCAGTAGCTAAACACGAAAATTGAAGTAAAATAGCCAATTCGCATTGCAGAACAATCCGAGCTACACGATCAGCGGTCTGCGATTCAACTGCCTGTATTCGCTGCAGATAAAAGGCCTCACCAGCACGGGACACCCGGCTGTGACCTGGGACACCTGCTTCTGCACCAGGGGCTGCTGGCAGACCAGCGTCAGGGGGAACAGCGTGCCTCAGTGCCCGCAGGATGGTGAGCTTGGGAGTCAACAATTACAGAAAGTTCTTTAATTATCATCGAATTACAAAAATGCACACCATAAACAAGTTACGGGCTGAATGCAGTGCTCACATGAACATCAGACAATACAAAACGAACTCATTTACCAAATGCCTACAGAGGAGCCGCAGCCGCCCAGATCAGTGCAGGTCAGCGTGCTACGTTGGCAGCCAAGCGGTCGGGAGGCGCAGCCGCAGCACCAGTACCAGTACCAGCGGGAGCAGCAAAGCCAGCAACAGCAGCCGCAGCCGCAGCAATTCTACGCCGCTCGCGTCACCTGGAAGACGCCAAACTCGCCCGTCGCTGACGCCGTACGCGGCTATCGGATCGTCTGGGCGCCGCGCGTGTTCGAGGACGTCAGCCCGGACGTGTACGGCTCCGACAGCGGCCTGCTGCCGCGGATGGACGCCAGCGAGTTGGACACTCGCGTACTGGACGGCGGCCGGCGCGACTGCCTGCTGCCGAACCTGCGGCCCGGCCTGCTGTACATTGTCCGCCTGCAGGCCATCACCGATTTCGGCGAAAGTCGGCCACGGACGCTGCGATTTCTGACGCCCCAGTTGGGCGCCCAGCCGGTGGACAGTCCGGCTTGGCAGCGGCGCGACGGCGAGAATTCAGTGCAAAGTACATCTACTTGGCGGCGGGTGCGGACGCGCCAACCCCTGGCGGACTACGACTGATTGCGCTGTCGCTGTGCGCTTACCATCTGGCCGCTGGCCTCCCCCTTGTCCGACTACCGTAGCGAGTGGAATTTCACCACGCTTTGTCACCTGTGTACAGCACTCAATAATTAATAACTCATTCTAGGCGACTTAAACAGAGATCTTTAGAAGCGACTATCGGGGTAGTTTAGAGGCGACTATCGGGGTAGATTAGAGGTGAATATCGGGGTAGATTAGAGGCGAGTATCGGGGTAGATTAGAGGGGAATATCAGGGTAGATTAGAGGCGAGTATCGGGGTAGATTAGAGGCGAATATCGGGGTAGATTAGAGGCGAATATCGGGGTAGATTAGAGGCGAATATCGGGGTAGATTAGAGGCGAATATCAGGGTAGATTAGAGGTGAATATCGGGGTAGATTAGAGGCGAATATCGGGGTAGATTAGAGGCGAATATCGGGGGTAGTTTTAGGGCAATTTAAAGGTGGGTTTCAGAGCAGACCTTTTGAAATTCCGAGGAAGCTTTAGGAGTGATTCTTATTCATTTTTTGGAACTGTGAAAGGCAATCAAGCAAACATTTTTAGTAGCTGTCAAAAATGTTCTTGAAATTTTTGTATCATCCTACAATTCGCATGTAAGTCAAATTCTGATGGAAGAATTCAACCCAGCATTTACTCGTCAGCTAGCAACTGACCCCATTGACAAGGCACCCAGCGAAAAAATCGAATGCGATGTGTATAGCAATCACTAGAAACTTCATTCAACCAAATCGCAGTGAATTCTTGCTCACTTAACTATAAAATTGCTACTTCCCATGAATCTGCAACTGTGATTAACGCGTGTACTTTAATTTTGTTCAAACAAGTACTTTTTGGCTACGTTTTGCACTCAATGCTAAACTAAAGCAGAATGCACAGATCAATGACTGCTCACAGAAATTGCGTTGTAACAACAGTTCGCTAAATCTAAAATAATTACTTAATTATGAGCGTTCAGTTGCATATTATACTACTGCTGCTATCGTCAATAAACTTGCTGACGGACTGCGTTTATTGCATAAAATCCTTTGTGTTTAATCTTTAGTGAATGAAAAAACAGTCAACACTAATTGAAACTACAAAACGTACAGGTGTTTGTATTTTTTGCTTTTTTGTTTATTTAATTGAGAAAATTCATAGGGTGTAGCCTGCATTCTGCATTCAGCTAAACCAAACCTAACTTCACCAAGCAACAAATCAACACATTTTCTAACACTACAACCCAGCCTGACCCACTCCAACCCAGCTGACCTACCCCAACCCAGACTGACCCATCCCAACCAAGCCTGACCCACTCTAACCCACCCTGACCCACTCAAACCTAGACTGACCTACCCCAACCCAGCCTGACCCACTCCAACCCAGACTGACCTACCCCAACCCAGCCTGACCCACTCCAGCCCAGCCTGACCCACTCCAACCCACTGACCTACCCCAACCCAGCCTGACCCACTCCAGCCCAGCCTGACCCACTCCAACCCAGACTGACCTACCCCAACCCAGCATGACCCACTCTAACTCAGCCTGACCCATCCCAACCCAGACTGACCCACTCTAACTCAGCCTGACCCATCCCAACCCAGACTGACCCACTCTAACTCAGCCTGACCCACTCCAACCCAGACTGACCCACCCCACTGACACACTCCAACCCAGACTGACCCACCCCACTGACACACTCCAACCCCAGCCTGACCTAAGCCAACCCAGCCTGACCCACCGCAACCCAGCGTCGCCAAAAAAGAGAAGCAAAGAACGCAGCAGTCAAGTGTCAGATTTTCAATCCACACCATAGCCTCTCTAATCGAGCTCAGATGCGCCGAGCGACACACAAAACACAACAGCTGAGAGAGAACTACGCGTTTTAAATAAACGCGCAATTTTCTTCGAACTGAAGCATAACATCATTGCATAGTTTATTAGAGTTAGCTAGTACGGAGGCAAACTTGTTCTGTTCGACATTTTCTTAAATTGATCAATTTCAATGCTTCAAGCAATATGGCAAAAAAGCTTTCTTGTGTCGATTTCCGGTAGAAAAAGTAAGTTTTAATAAGGAGGCGAAAAGCGGTAGAAAAAAAACGTAAACAAACAATTTACTTTCCGATTGCTTTATTTCCCAACTCATCAATCCTAAATGTATAGCAAGGGAACTGAATTGTCTGTAACCCAGGGAGCAGCTGAATAAGACAATAGAAAACATAAAGGCTTCGTATTTTGCTGTTACATCGGGAATCATATCGTTATTTACTACTATTACTACTACTTAAATGTACGAGTAGTGTGATAAGCAAGCGAAAAATTGGGAAGAAACTAGTTAGTCAAAGAGATGTTTTGTTTCAAGGACCTGCAAGACTTGCAACATCCCCATCGTTGCTAAGGGGCAGTATAAGATTCCAAACGCTATTAGCAAGCAGCTCAAAATGTATTAGCCAGAAGAAAGAAGTGTAAAACAAGCAACGCTAGCGGAGGGCCACCCTCCCTGTGCTGTCTGTCAATCAAAGCGCCGACGCCAGCGGCGGGAATTTAGCACGGCCTGCCCATACCGCGGCCGGGCTTCACCGGCTTGTTCTCGTTCGGCAGGGTGCTGGAGCTGGCCGGATTTTTCACGGTCTCGTCGACGCTCAGCATGCTGCAGGCGGCCTCCGAGGCGGGCCACAATGGCGTTGGCCTTCACCAGGGCCGGCTCCCACACACAGGCGGCGAAATTGTCGGCAACGTCTTCGCGTTGAATGTCGACGCCGGCCCATAGGTCGCCGTTGGCGTGACGATTGCGCAGCTTGTTCAACAGTAGGTGGCGTCGAAGCCGGCGTTGTCGCACAGCTGGCGCGGTATGAGCTCGAAGGCTTTGGCCATGGCGCCGATCAGCAGTTGCTGCTTGCTTGGCTACGCTGCGCGAGTGCTGGCGAAGGTGATAGCTCAGCTCATGTCGATGGCGCCGCCGCCGGCCACCACGGAGTCGTTTTTTCCTGGCCCGACGGACAATCATGATGGCGTCGTGAAGAGACCGCTCCGTCTCCTCCATGAACTGTTCGGCGCCGCCGCGCAGCACAATAGTGCAGGTCTGGGCACGGGGACAGCCGGTGAACAGGTTGTACCGTTCGGCTCCGATTTGCACCTCTTCGAATAGTCGCAAGTGCCGAGGGTGGCGTCGGTCAAGCCGACAACCGTTGTATGGATGCGGCCGCCGCAGGCTTTCTGCGTACGACGAAGATCCTCTTCGGGCACGCGGCCGGCGCAGAACATGTCACGATCGGCGCACCACTGCGTGGCCACGTCGCCAATGGGCAGTTTGGACAGCACAATCTTGACGCCGGCCTTGTGCAGCGCCACCAGCTTGTCGTACAGAATGTTCCACTCCGTGTCCACCACCTGGCCGGTTGGTGGTGGGCGGGCAATGGAATTGACTGAATATGGTCTGCCTGTTTCTGCGCTTGTCTTTGTGTGTTATTGCAGTCTGTGGACGTGCTGCACTTGTACATCTAAGTAGCGTAACCATGTTCTTGTTGCTGTTGTTGTTTGATTGTTGAGAGTATCTTGCCTCGTCTGTCTGTCTGTGTGTCTGTCTGTCTGTCTGCCTGTATGACTGTCTGTCTGTCTGTCTGTCTGTTTGTCTGTCTGTCTGTGTGTCTGTCTGTGTGTCTGTCTGTGTGTCTGTCTGTCTGTCTGTCTGTCCGTCTTTCTGTCTGTCTGTCTGTCTGTCTGTCTGTCTGTCCGTCTTTCTGTCCGTCTGTCTGTCTTTCTGTCTGTCTTTCTGTCTTTCTGTCTGTCTGTCTGTCTGTCTTTCTGACTGTCTGTCGGTCTGTCTGTCTGTCTGTCTGTCTGTCTATTCATCCGACTATTTCCCTTAAACGTGCTTTGTGTCCGCATGTATACCTGCCTAACAATAAAAAATCTGTCTGTTCTTGTCAGTCTGTTTTATTGGTGTTTCTCTCTTTTATCTCCCTAATAACATATTTGTTGTTACGAAACCGCACAGAGTCAGCAGCCTCACCTTCTGGTACTCCTCGACGCTCTTAACACGAACCTCGGCATTCTCGCGCTCGGCACGCAGCTCCAGCTCGATGTTGAGCAGGGCAATTTTGGGATTCGAATACTTCTTAGGCTGCATCTCGAATCCGGCATAGCTGAACGTCTTCTTGAAGGCGACGCCGGCAACTAGGCGAGTATCTTCAAGAGCGCCGCCGGCCACCTTCTTGATGCCGATCATGTCCAGGGGCAGGAGCTCGTCTAGCAGCATCACGGCGTCCACAACCAGCTTGCTGAAGAATTCCTTCTGATGGGCCACCAGTTTGGAGTTCAGGGCGGTGGCCGCGCACTTCTCTAGGAGGCTGCGAACCTGGCTGGATGGAGAGCAGGTCAACACAGTTGGATTGGATTCCACACTGTGGGGTTGGGATTCCACACTGTGGGGTTGGGATTCCACGGGTTGGGATTACACACTGTGGGGTTGGGGATTCCACACTGTGGGGTTGGGATTACACACTGTGGGGTTGGGATTCCACACTGTGGGGTTGGGATTACACACTGTGGGGTTGGGATTCCACACTGTGGGGTTGGGATTCCACACGGTCAGGTTGGGATTCCAGACTGTCAGGTTGGGATTCCAGACTGTCGGGTTGGGATTCCAGACTGTCAGGTTGGGATTCCAGGACTGTGGGGTTGGGATTCCACACTGTGGGGTTGGGATTCCAGACTGTCAGGTTGGGATTACACACTGTGGGGTTGGGATTACACACTGTGGGGTTGGGATTCCACACTGTGGGGTTGGGATTACACACACTGTTGGGGTTGGGATTCCACACTGTGGGGTTGGGATTCCACCACGGTCAGGTTGGGATTCCAGACTGTCAGGTTGGGATTCCCAGACTGTCGGGTTGGGATTCCAGACTGTCAGGTTGGGATCCAGACTGTGGGGTTGGGATTTCCAGACTGTCAGGTTGGGATTCCAGGACTGTCAGGTTGGGATTCCAGGACTGTCAGGTGGGATTCCAGACTGTCGGGTTGGGATTCCAGGATATCTTGAAGAATAGGTCGGTAAAATACTTCCCGATTTTCTAAATCAATGAAACTGTACAAATTTCTTCTTTAGTACATCGTAAGTATAATTGTGAAGTTTGGGGTTTCAAAATCTTACCCAAAGTGGTACAACAGGTGTGTTTGCTTCCTAGTGCTTTTTTATTACAAAAGTCAAACAGTTTTCTTAGGAAAAATTTCAATTTTAATCGTGTTGAAAGTACCAATATAATTTGTATCGATGTATTATTCAAATTCTTGTAATTTTGTTATCTGTTAATTTTTGTGAATATTCTATAATTTTAATAGCAGAATATTACTATTTCTGTTTTTCAATAAGTAACTTTGGCTAAATGCACTCTTTAATTATGGTTTACAACTTATTGAAAATCTCTTTGACTGTTAAAAATTAATTTGTAGGTTTATCTACTACTTTTTTAACACAGTTAAGCATCTAAGCGCAGCTATTATTTTTTCAGGAGGAAAAAATATACAGACCTAATCTTCAATAGATTCCCCATTGCCTCTATTGAAGTATTAGGCCCTGTAAATTAATCAAGCTATAGGCCACCCTACCCTACAAACCCCCTTCCTCAGACCCCAGTGTTGGATTATGCCTCTATTGAATATTAGGTCTGTAAATTATTTTACCCACAGACTTTCCCCACCCTAAACCCCCCATTCCCCCAGAACCCGTGTGTGGGTTTAAGCTACATTGAAAATGGAGTGAGAAACTTGAAATCAGCCATACAAAAAACCCCCTACAAACACAAAATTATGTTCCTATCAAAACTGGAAGTATTTTACCAACCTATTCTTCAAGAAGTCCGGCTTCCATACTGTCGGGTTGGGATTTCAGACTGTCGGGTTGGGATTTCAGGACTGTCGGGTTGGGATTTCAGACTGTCGGTTGGATTCCAATGTAGGGTTGGGGTTTCAGACTGTCGGGTTGGGATTTCAGACTGTCGGGTTGGGATTTCAGACTTCGGGTTGGGATTTCAGACTGCCGGGTTGGGATTTTTCAGACTGTCGGTTGGGATTTCAGACTGTCGGGTTGGGATTTCAGACTGCCGGGTTGGGATTCCAATGTCGGGTTGGGGTTTCAGGACACTGCCGGGTTGGATTCAGACTGTCGGGTTGGATTCAGACCTGTCGGGTTGGGATTAAAGAAACTTGGCTTGAGAGTCTAGAGTTACTTTAGATTGGGATTTAGGATTTTTGGATTTTCAATTGTCGAAAGTACAGCTTTGTACTTAAGATTCGATAAAGTTTTATACTATGGGATCATGGCTGTTAAAAGGCAATCCCCGACTCGAACACTCACGCGGGATCGTCCTTAGCAATCTTAACGGAGATCTCGTTCAGCCGATCCAACGCCAGCTGGGTGCCCTTGCGCAGGGCCGTGAATCACCACCCTGGGATGGACGCCCTCCTCTAGAAACGGCTTCATCTGGCGAAGAAATTCGCACGCCAAAATCACCACGCTGGTGGTGCCGTCGCCAACCTGAGCGTCCTGCGATTTGGCAATGTCGACTAGGATTCTAGCGGCCGGGTGTACAACATTGAGCAGCTTCAAGATGGTGGCGCCGTCATTGGAGATGGTGGCTTTCTTGCGATCATCAATGATTAGTTTGTCCATGCCGCGGGGGCCCAGGGTGGTCCGCACAGCCTCGGCTATGGCCTGGCAGGCGTTGATGTTGGAGATGATCTGCGGCAGGCCCTGAGACGAGTCCGTGCCTTCTTTTAGGAGAATGATTCTTGGCTGGATTTGTTGAGTCATGTTTTGAGTAGTTCAGTCTCCGCGATTAGTTAGATATATAGATAGCTGGTTGCTTGCGCTGAAAAAAGAGAAAATAAGTTTCAATATTAAGCGAATGATGTTTGTTATGTCTATGGCATAGATATAATCTTCCTTCAAAATTGGAGGGCCCTGGGGGCGAGTGGCTCGGCGGTTAAGCGCGTCTGCCTTGTGTGCCACTGGTTCAAGTTCGACCCAAGGACACCTTAAGTAGAAGGACGGGACACTTCGTTTCTTGGAAAGTTTTTCGACATAAAATTAAAGATTGCGCGCGATTGAAAGCAGATGCAAATTTCATCTTTTCATATGTGGTTCCTGCCTTCTTACTCTATCGAACTACGTACGTCTTAATCTGTGAAAAAATGATCTTCCTATTATTTTATTGATATTATTCACTTTCGTAAATAAAAACTACTAAATGACAAAGAGCCATCCAAAATGTTGATTGATAGAAATGTTCTTTGAATAAAACAGACTTGGTTTCAAGAGGATCGGAACCTACGCAGCATGTAAAATACCAATTTAATTGAAATTATAATTTTCGACAAATGGTTTTCAAGGAAAATAATTTAAAGATTAATACTTCACAAATAAGGACATACATAGTTCGATAGAGTAAGAAGGCAGGAACCACATATCAAAAGATGAGATTTGTATCTGGTTCCAATCGCGCGCAATCTTTAATTTTATGTCGAAAAACTGCAAATTTTCTATCTCCGTAGTGTATTTTTTCGCGAAGATTGGACTCCAAAAACTTTCCAAGAAACGAAGTGTCCCGTCCTTCTACTTAAGGTGTCCTTGGTTCGACCCTTAATGCCTTCCTCTGAAAAATTGGAAATCTTAGTAGCTAAATAGTCTCCAATAAAAAAATAAAGCCAAAAGACTGGAATTACTACTCGCAATCGGAGGAGTAAGAGCAAGCTTCAGATTTTATCGCGCAAAAAATCAGGAAAACTTAGGTAAAAAACACGCACAAACTACTACTCACGCACAGTAGAGCAACAAAATCACCAGAATATGTACTGTTATCAAATAACTACGGACGGAACAAATCAAACCGGCTTTAGTTGAGTTATTACGTTACTAACAGTAGCATGAAGGAAAAGTAGAAAGATAAAATTGAAGCATTTTTTGCGTGTTAATAAAATTCTTGGAAATTTAGAGAAGGCACGGCCAATTTTTTTATATTTAACGCCAAGAGGTGAGAGCTTTTTTGGCAATAATTGCGTCCTAAGAAGCAAAATATTTTAAGAGCGGAACACAGGAGACAGCAAATCAACAGCTGATTAAGCAGTTGATCAATCACAATTTGTAGGCTGTTTTTAGAGCTCGCATCTCGTCTTGGCTGAGCGCGCCTAGCGACTCCAGCTTAGCGGCGGTGGCTGACAAGTCTGAAAATAAATTAATGATCAGTTATGCAATCAAGACCAGTGTAGATTAATAAATTAATAAACTAATCGTCAAGTTCAATCAATCGAGTTTTCAATAATTAATCAAAGGCACATCCAGGCTATCAATAAACCAACAAAGACACATCCAGGCTATCAATAAACCAACAAAGACACATCCAGGCTATCAATAAACTAACAAAGACACATTCAAGTTGTCAATCAACAAAGAAATATACACTTAATTTATCAATCAAAAAAGGCTTCTATGTTATCCATCAATCAACAAAGACAGTTAAAGCTGATGTAGAAAACAAAAAAACCATCGTGATGCTGATCAAGCAAGCACTAACCGGCCTTTTCGCGGGCATCCAAGAACATGACAACAAAGTCGAAGCGTTCAGCCTTTGGCAGCCCAAGCAGGACGTGAGCCCCGGCCCGAGGATCCCGCTCAGTCAGGCGGTCCCTAACAGCAGCGACAATCTGAGCCAGCATGATGCCGTCGAGCTTGTTAGACAGCAGCCGAGGCAGCCGGCTGGGGTCCACCAAAGTCAGCATGTCAGCGTGAACAGAGGAGGCCGGCCGGCCAGAGGAAGAGGATCTAGCTGCGGAAAGCCAGGCCTGAGTGAACTCGAACGGGCTGCAGTCGGGACGAAGTGAGGGCGCATTGGCGTCGGGCTGGTTGCTAAGTGGCTCGGGAAATTGCAGCTTATCCGCGGCAGTCGATTGATTTTTATTGGCAGTTTTCGTTATAGTTTTATCTTGGACAGGAGTAGTACTTGCCTCAGAAGAATCAGCTGTACTTTGTGCAAGTTCGCTTGTACTTTTCTCAGCAGCTGGTGCACTTTTAAGAGGTTCTACTGTACTTTTCTGAGCAGCTGGTGTACTTTTAGTCGGCTCGATTGTACTTTTCTCAGCAGCTGGTGTACTTTTCGTCGGCTCGATTGTACTTTTCTCAGCAGCTGGTGTACTTTTCGTCGGCTCGATTGTACTTTTATCAGCAGCTGGTGTACTTTTGGGAGGTTCGCATGGATTTGGATTAGAGGCCAATGAACTATTTTCACCAGGATTTATTGAATATTTGCCTGTACTTTTAGCGAGCGCAGGTAAATCGGACGTATCCGTGGCCTTTTCAGGCGTCAGTTCACGCGTGTCAGTGGCCGTGTCAACGGCGGTAGACGTTAAGATAGTCTCGGTGACAACACCGCCAGCGTCGCGTACAACAGCAACCTTGTCGGCCTCATCAGCGACAGGCTCATCGTCTTCTTCTTCCTCGTCATCGTCGTCAACTTCTTCAACTAGAACCCGCCTGCCAGCCGATTTACGCATAGCGGCCTCAACTTCGGCAATCTCTTTAGCAATCTGTTTATTGAGCGGATCGAACGATTTGGCTAGATTCAAATCTAGCAAGCTTTCCCTGTGGAAGCCGAGCATTTTGCGGGCTACGCCGCGGCGAAATATAGCTTTCATATTGTTGGGCTCCAGTTCAAGGGCCATGTTGCACTCGTACACGGCGTCGTGGGCCGGTCAAGCTTGATGCAGCAGACAGCTCGGTTAGTGTAAGACACCGGATCGTCCGGCCTCAGCTCCGTGCACTTATTATAAAACTCGATTGCTCGAGCGTAGTTGCCAGCCTTGAATAGCTTATTACCGGCCTCCTTGGCTGATTCGAAATCGTCTAAAGGAGGTTGGCTGTTCAAAGCTTCATCAGTTTTCTTTTTGGATTTTTTATTTGACCTTTTAGTAGATTCTTTGCCCGGCTTTGTGGCAGAGGAGTCTTTCTGAGAAGATTTTGAGGATTTTCCGCTACAGACGGTTGCTGGGATCCCGGAGCATCGTTCTTAGGTGGCTTTGAGGATTTTTCCTCTACAGATTGTTGCTGGGATCTCGCAGCGTCGTTGCTGGGTGGCTTTGGGATTTTTTCTCTACAGACGGTTGCTGGGATCTCGTAGCATCGTTCTTAGGTGGCTTTGAGGATTTTTCCTCTACAGATTGTTGCTGGGATCTCGCAGCGTCGGTTGCTGGGTGCTTTGAGATTTTTTCTCTACAGACGGTTGCTGGGATCTCGTAGCGTTGCTAGGCGGTTTTGAGGATTTTTCATCTATAGACGGTTGCTGGGATTTCGCAGTGTTTGGCAAAGACGATTGCTGAATCGAACTGTGATGTCCATTCACATGTTTGCCCTGACCAACATCAAGCTCAGCATCATCATTATCATCTTCATCATCTTCCTCCGAGCTGCCAACCTCCTCAATAACCATTCGTTTAGCGCCGGCGGATGGTTTGCCGCGTTTAGCCAGTTCGGCTTCGACTTCTGCAAGCAGAGCCGAGCCCGCCGTATTGTTCGGATCCAGTTGCATTAAACGGTCAAGATCGGTGCGGGCATCGGCGATGCGATGAATTCGTTGATAGGCGGTGGCCCGGCGTAACAGTGCTTTGAGGTTGTCTGGCTCCGATTTTAACACGCGGCCGCAGTCCTTCACGCAGGCCGTGTATTTTTGCAATTTAAGATCTGCAAAGGTTCAGGAGTTTAAAATAAAATACTATAGAGCATCACAACAGGCTACTAATAGTAGAAATAAACAAAAGTGGGCGAAAAATATTTCTATAAATAAAAAAGTAAAAATTTCACGTTACTCTACTGACAGTAGCCAGGAAAAAAAAGACGTTCAAAATATGAAAAATGAGTTTAAGGTGAGACTCACAAGCAAAAGCTCTATTATTGTAGGCGGCTGGCAGTGGGCTGGCTGAAATGCTACGACTATAGTAGAGAGCCGCCTCTTCAAAATCCCCCGATCTAAACGCTTCGTTGCCCTTGGCTTTCTCCTGCTCGGCTAGACGGGCTCGCTCGTCGGCAGAGAGGCCGTCAACTCGCAGCCGGCTGGGCAAGGACGGCACCTTGCGGGTCGGTGCTGCTGCGCTGGCTGGGGGCGCTTTGTCAGCCTTAGCCTGGAATGCAGGTTTAATGCGCACAATGCTAATCTGCCTATCCATCTATCTAGATATATCTATCTATCTATCTATCTATCTATCTATCTATCTATCTATCTATCTATCTATCTATCTATGTATCTATCTATCTATCTATCTATCTATGTATCTATGTATCTATGTATCTATCTATCTATGTATCTATCTATCTATCTATCTATCGATTTATCTATCTAATCAACGTATTGTTTCTTCGCATTAATTCTTGCCCACCTGTTTAACAGAGGCTTCATCAGCGGCCACGGCAGCGTTCCGCTCCTCCTGAGCCTCCAGCTGCTTCTCCAATTTCGACCATTCGTCGTAGCTGCGCGGCATAGGCCGCTTCTTGCCGGAGCTGGACTGGCCGACGTCGGCGGAGGACGTCGAATTGGCGGCGGTAGCGGCGGCTTTCTGAGACGAGCCAGTTAGGCTAACAGTGGCGTTGGCGGCTCGCACGGGCGGCAAATTGGGATCATCCAAGCTGGGATCGGTTTTGCCGCCGGCGTCGGCTGTGCCGGAGCCAGCGCAGCTGGCCGTCCAGGCGTTCAAATCGGCCGCTATGCCGGCCCATTCGGCCTGGTCGATGCTGGCGGGACAGAGCGGCGGCTGGTCTTTGCGCAGAACTCGACTAAAAGGAAGGAAACAGGTTTAGGCAAGGACAAGTAGGTTTTTCTGTTTGATTCGGTGGGTGATTGATTCTCAGAAATTCGAACTGTAAAATTAGTTAAAATTTGTCTGATTAGGTTAAGTCTCTTAGATAGGATCCATTTTTAGTTGAGTGCATCTCTATCTTATTAGGTGAGATCTCGTTTAATTTGGTGAGATCTGGTCTGTCTAATTAGGTGAGATCTCTGTCTAATTAGGTGAGATCTCTGTCTAATTAGGTGTGAGATCTCTGTTTGATTTGGTGAGATCTGTCTAATTAGGTGAGATCTCTGTTTGATTTGGTGAGATCTGTCTAATTAGGTGAGATCTCTGTTTGATTTGGTGAGATCTGTCTAATTAGGTGAGATTTCTGTTTGATTTGGTGAGATCTGTCTAATTAGGTGAGATCTCTGTTTTGATTGGTGAGATCTGTCTAATTAGGTGAGATCTCTGTTTGATTTGGTGATATCTCTGTCTAATTAGGTGAGATCTCTGTATAATTAGGTGAGATCTCTGTCTAATTAGGTGAGATCTCGATCTGCTTAGATAAATAACAATTAGATGACATAGAAGTGCGATTAATAGCAAAAAGTCTTTCTAAAATTAATAAGACGGCACATTTAGAAATCACCTGTTAGGAGCCAGCAATTTCAGCCGCTCCTCGCAGTGCCTCCAACTCGGGATAGCGGCCCTCTTCGCCAGAAACCAACACTTTATAAATATTTTCTAATTCTTTAACGTCCGAGCAGGCCGATATGTAGCGAAAATCTAAATGATCCAAAGGAATGTTGTAGCGCCTGGTGAACTGGGTGGTCATGGGGTCCATGGCTGGGCTGCTTGGCTGAAAAGAAAAGCAAAAACAAAAATGAGAAAATTAAAGCGTTTTGTTTCTAAAAACTGTAAGCCCTGAGCCGATATGTAGCGCTGACTAATTTCTAAAGCAATAATTGTATATATATAAAATATGAAAATAAAAAGATAAACTGCAAGACCTGTAATGTTGCCTTTATATACTAAAAATCAAATTTACAGAAAAAGCTAATGATACAACAGCAGCAAATATTTTGAGAAACTTTTTCATGTTTTAACCATGGAAATTAAGAAAAATAGTGAATAAACAAAATATATCAATTATCACAAGAAAATGTGTTGCACAATAAAATTTTAAATTGACTGCGCTAGCTTAAGTGCTACAGCTAATGGCTACAAATAAGCTGAATAAAAAAGTACAATAACATATTTTACATTTATTAATTATAATATTGATAAATAAGGCCAAACACCAAGGCAAAAACGTTCCCTGCAAAATTTCACGCAACATATCGTCTGATATCAATTCTTATTATTTTGACCTTTTCTTACCCAATTATCCCTAGACAATGTGGGATTATAAGTATCTTTGTGGATTGGGACTCGAACCCAGGACTGTCACGGTGTCACCCAAACAATAGGACTTCATACAGACTAAGTTTCCGGAGTAAAGCAGCTGTCAGTCATTAAAATCAATAAATTCGTCATCCATGACCCTGAGGCGCCTGCCGACGGCGAGGACCTTCCAGGCCAGCCGGGCCCGACAGCAGCCGCACCTGACGCAGCGAATCGTTCAACGAATTCAAACTGGCATCGTCCGACGACTCGTCGGCCTCGTCGTCGCCAGAAGAGATAGAAGCCGAATCGTCAATGTCGTCGTCGGTGTCAGCGGCGTCATTGCCAGACGGTTAACGACGGCGCCAGGTGCCGTTGTCGACGAGGTCAACGAAGCAGCAGCAGCAGCAGCGGGCCCGGAGGGTGCCGTTGAAGTAGCCGACGACGGGATGGCCAGTCCGGCGACGCCTTTTAACCGGTCGGCCGGGCTGAAGCCGCGCTTTACGCGCCGAACCCGCGAGGCGTCGTCTTGGCGCTGCTGCACCATCAGGTTGAAGTCCACGATGTAGGGGAAGCCGAATATCATTAGGGAACAGGAGGGATCAGACCTGGTGAAGCCGAACGGGTAAGTGCGACACTTCTTGCATAGATATGATCAAGATATTAAACTCACATTGTAAGCTCAATAAATACTGACCAGCTGAAGGTCAAATGAGGATTTAGGATTTAGGCAGTCCAGGCTAGGAGTTCAAGCATGGGGATTTGGGATTGTGGCAGTATAATTATGCGGATCTTAAGATATTAGCAGGTCAAGCATGGGATCTGGGATGGTGGCAGGCCAAGCATGGGGAACTGGGATGGTGGCAGGCCAAGCATGGGGAACTGGGATGGGATCTGGGATGGTGGCAGGTCAAGCATGGGGATCTGGGATGATGGCAGCGGCAGGTCAAGCATGAGGATCTGGGAAGGTGTAGGTCAAGCATAGGGATCTTGGAAATCTTGGACCTTGGATTTAGGAAAGTGACAATCAGTCAGAGTTGAGCTAACAAAATGTCGGTTTAAACCCAAGGATCTGACATGACGGCATTTGGAAGTCAAGTTTAGCTGTTAAAATCAGAGGATCAGAAGCTATGAATTAGCATAATCAATTACCTATTGTAGGCTGCCTCCAGTTCGGCGCAGTGCCTCTCTTCAAACTGCCACCAACCGTTGCGGCCCTCATAGTACCAGCAGCGCTTAGCGCTAGATTCACCATCGCCTGTGGACGCTGCAGCGGTAGCCTCGTTGCCATTGACAACGCCACTAACGGTTGCTAGGGCCGCCGATTCCGCAGCTGGGAGGCAAGGTCGAGCAAAAAATTCCGCCGGAATACGCGACCGACACAGGGGGCAGCGCATAGAGCGGAAAGCGACGCCTTTAATGCAGAGAAAGCAGAACCGATGTGGACAAGCCGGCAGGGCACCGGGTGCAACATCGGGCTCAGGCATACCGAGCAGTCGTCAGCAGGCGAGGCTGCTTTGGCAGGCTCCGAAATTTGCTGCTGCAAGGGTTTTCAAGGCTTTCTATAGGACAACTAGGTGGCAAACATGAGAAACACACTAATCTGAGCTGTACTAGATTTGTAAATTATTAGTAGGCTCAGAAGCTTTAACCCCCTTAACTTGAAGTTTTTATGTTTAGCAGTAAAACCTATGAAAATTCAGTGGCTGTAAAGTAAAAGCTACAAAAGTTACTATTATTGTTATTCATTGAGCACACAATATAGGTAATAATATTTATATTACATTGTATGCATTATTTCATACAATATTACACAACAAAGTATTTCAAAGAAAAGAGAAATATATGTATTTTTTATAGAATCGGGACAAAAAAATTTTTATCTAAACAAATTTGTTGCCAATGGATATAAAAAGATAACACAATGCTAAAAAGGTGGTCATTTAATTGCATACTGCAGAAACTAAAAGATAAGGTGATTACTGAGCAGTTAACTACTTACACCCCGGTAACTAGAAATCTCTATAATATATAGAATAATTACTTTATTATTTCTTTAACTAATTTTAGCCTATTTGCAGCAAGACCTAGAGTAACTAAATAATTATTCTTGAAAGCCAATTGCCAAGCTATGCATGTGCGTAACTTTGAAAATTTTGGTCAGCCAGTGCAACTTAGATAAAAATTTGCAACTTACTGGGGCAAAAATTTGAACAAAAAAAGGTCCCACAAACCACTTCTTGCCTATATCTTCCTATTTATTATATTTTTTAGCATTCTCCTCCAAATTTTACACTTATACCACCCATCTTATAACTTACCCCCTCAATTTTGCAACTTACCCTCTCTATTTTGCAAATTACCCCTTCAATTTTGCAACTTATCTCCTTAATTTTTACCAATTTTTCAACTTACCTGGTCAGCAATCAAATCAATTGGACTTGGCCAACTATTGAGCATATATGAAGCTATGTGAAATAATGTCACATACCCAAGCTTGTGCTGCCAATATCCAATTATGTTAGCAATTTTCTGGCTAGCCACTGAGTATCTTTGGGTG